>CM038676.1:31430588-32095262 GCA_021605205.1 Aegilops longissima
TCTATGCCTTTGCCGTCTGCCATGGCAGACGGCAAAGAAGCTGTTTCAAGTAGTGTGAGGGCCGAATTGAATATGGCCCTCATCATTGGTATCTATGGGGGTCTGCTCCCACGTGTGTCCGGCCGCCGAGGCTTCACCCTCTGGCGCCTCCTGGACTGCCGCCGGATTCTCTCCTGGGACGGGGATCGTTCGGGACGATGCCTCGACGCCATCCAGGTCCCGGGGAGAGGTGGCTGACGGAAGGGTCTCGCTGTCCATCGCAGCCGGATCCAGCGAATCCTCTGAGGATAAGGACCGCTCGGGACTAGACCGAGCCGAACTGCAAATGCACAAATCAACACAGTAAAACAAAAAAAGGTCGGATACATGAACGTTGATACGTCTCCAACGTATCTATAGTTTATGAAGCATTCATGCTATATTATTATGTGTTTTGAATGTTTACGGGCTTTATTATACACTTCTATATTACTTTTGGGACTAACCTATTAACTGGAGGCCCAGCCCGTATTGCTGTTTTATTGCCTGTTTCAGTATTTCGAAGAAAAGGAATATCAAACGGAGTCCAAACGGAATGAAACCTTCGGCATCGTGATTTTTTGGAAGAATATCATCCTGGAGACTTGGAGTTCACGTCAGAAGACCCTCGAGGAAGCCACGAGATAGGAGGGCGCCCCCCCTGTAGGGCGCGCCCCCCCTGTCTCATGGGCACCTCGAGCACCTCCCGACCGACTTCTTTCGCCTATATAAGCCTACGTACCCTAAAACCATTGAATATCAAGATAGATCGGGAGTTCCACCGCCGCAAGCCTCTGTAGCCACCAAAAACCTCTTGGGAGCCCGTTCCGGCACCCTGCCGGAGGGGGAACCCATCATCGTTGGCAATCTTCATCATCCCGGCGCTATCCATGACGAGGAGGGAGTAGTTCACCCTCGGGGCTGAGGGTATGTACCCGTAGCTATGTGTTTGATCTCTCTCTCTCTCTCTCGTGTTCTCTCTATGGCACGATCTTGATGTATCGCGAGCTTTGCTATTATAGTTGGATCTTATGATGTTTCTCCCCCCTCTACTATCTTGTGATGAATTGAGTTTCCCTCTTGAAGTTATCTTATTGGATTGAGCCTTTGATTTGAGAACACTTGATGTATGTCTTGCTGTGTTTATCTGTGGTGACAATGGGATATCACGTGCCACTTGATGTATGTTTTGGTGACCAACTTGCGGGTTCCGCCCATGAACCTATGCATAGGGGTTGGCACACGTTTTCTTGACTCTCCGGTAGAAACTTTGGGGCACTCTTTGAAGTACTTTGTGTTGGTTGGATGAATTTGAGATTGTGTGATGCATATCGTATAATCATGCCCACGGATACTTGAGGTGACAATGGAGTATCTAGGTGACATTAGGGTTTTGGTTGATTTGTGTCTTAAGGTGTTATTCTAGTATGAACTCTTTAATAGATCGATCCGAAAGAATAACTTTGAGGTGGTTTCGTACCCTACCATAATCTCTTCGTTTGTTCTCCGCTATTAGTGGCTTTGGAGTGACTCATTGTTGCATGTTGAAGGATTGTTATATGATCTATCTATGTTATTATTGTTGAGAGAACTTGCACTAGTGAAAGTATGAACCCTAGGCCTTGTTTCCTACCATTGCAATACCGTTTACGCTCACTTTTATCGTTAGTTACCTTGCTGTTTTATTATTTCAGATTACAAAAACCTTTATCTACCATCCATATTGCACTTGTATCACCATCTCTTCGCCGAACTAGTGCACCTATACAATTTACCATTGTATTGGGTGTGGTGGGGACACAAGAGACTCTTTGTTATTTGGTTGCAGGGTTGCTTGAGAGAGACCATCTTCATCCTATGCCTCCCACAGATTGATAAACCTTAGGTCATCCACTTAAGGGAAGTTCGCTACTGTTCTACAAACCTATGCACTTGTAGGCCCAACAACGTCTACAAGAAGAAGGTTGTGTAGTAGACATCAAGCTCTTTTCTGGCGCCGTTGCCGGGGAGGCTAGGTAAGCGGCACTCACATCCCGTCAACTAAGCTCTTTTCTGGCGCCGTTGCCGGGGAGGTGAGTGCTTGAAGGTATATCTCTAAATCTTGCAATCAAATCTTTTTGTTTCTTGTTTTATCACTAGTTTAGTTTATAAAAGGAAACTACAAAAAAATGGATTTGATTTTGTCTCATACGCTTCATCTTTTTAATATCTTTCGTGAGTATGATGGAAAGGAAAATTGTGCTCAACTGCTAGAAGAAGAATTACATAGAATGCTTGGCATGAAATATGTGAATGATGAGCATGATTGCAATGTTGTTAGTATGAATTCCTTGAATATCGATGATGCTAATGATATGCAAAGCCACAAGCTTGGGGAAGCTATGTTTGATGAATATGATATTTTTAGTCCCCCAAGTTTTGATGAGAATATTTATTATGATGAAAGCATGCCTCCTATTTATGATGATTATATTGATGAAACTGGGTTTGGAAGAGTGTCAACTTTAGGAAGTAGTGGTCCCACTATTTTGGAGGATGTTGAATCTTATTGTGATGAACATGAAAGTGGATTTGGAAGATCTCAACTTTATTTAGTGATGATTCCACTATTTCGGAAGAGGTTCCAATTGATTATGAGAACAAAGTTGCTATCTATGATGATTATTGTGATGACTTGTATGCTATTAGGAATTATGATAACCATGAAACTTGTCATCATGATTTTAGTTTTCAGTTGGATTATGCCTCACATGATAAGTATTTTGTTGAGTTTGCTCCCACTACTATTCCGAATGAGAAGAATTTTGCTTATGTGGAGTGTAGTAAATTTTCTATGCAAGTAGATCATGAAAAGAGTGCTTTAGGTGCTGGTTATATTATTGAATTCATTCATGATGCTACTGAAAATTATTATGAGGGGGGAAAAATATGCTTGTAGGAATTGCAATAATGTCAAGTTTCCTTTCTATGTGTTGAAAATCTTGAAGCTATGCTTGTTTTACCTTCCTTTGCTAGTTGATTATTGTTTCCATAAGTTGTTTGCTCACAAATTCCCTATGCATAGGAAGTGGGTTAGGCTTAAATATGCTAGTCATACGCTTCATGATGCTCCCGTTATGTTTCAAATCTATTATTATATACTTAAGACAAGAGGCAAACAAGCTATCACGTTTATCCACATATGTTAATATTATTTGCACCGTTTGATTTTGAAAATAATGGTTGAGATTAAAAGTTTTTATGTAAACATGCTAACATGTATTTATCAGCTTATTCGACCAGCATGTTGGCACGTCTATGCAACATCTTTTTTTTTAGTGGAATCTATGCAAGATCTAGGAAACGTAATCATCTTGATGTAACCAAGGAGTTTAGGAAAGAATAGCAAGCTTTGAAAAGAAAGGAAGGAATAGCCAGGACCACACGTAAAAAACAAACTGTCCGACCACGTACGCCTATGATCGCAATGAGCAAACGTAGTAGAGATGGACACATGCAAGAATTGCAATGGGCCGCATTACAGAAAGATTGTATTGAGCAAACGTACAGGAGATGGACATTTGCAAGACTACAAGCCAACCGATCCAAAGCAACCCGGTTTGGAAAAAAAAAGGTTAAAACAGGGAAAGGAATTAACAAAGATAAGCTATGCAAGTTAAAAAAGGAACGTAGAAACCGGCCGGTGGTAATAGGAAAACACTACGTGTTGTATATGGCCACAAAAAGCCGCTTGGGGGCCATCGGCCAACACATTATACTGTACGCGGATGCTAAGCATAAAAAAGCATTGCGGATGCTACCAGCCCCATTAAAATCCGACGTATAATGATAGTGTTACTGGTGTGAGCAGCAAATGATATTTCAGCTTAGGAACCGGCCAATGCATATGTTCACATATATCTATCCTTCTAGACTCTGAAAAAAGCTAGAAATGTCTCAGTAAACAAATACATAATCAGGGTCCCTTTTTTACGTAGATCATCCTTTGGTGTCTCATTAGCTACTAAATTATAAGAGCTTTGCTTGAGAACGATGGTTGCAGTCGAACTTTTCTACGGTTGGCTATCTGTATATATTTAAAAATGGTTTGATCAATTAAAAGTATCATCATTTACAGTCACGAGACTTCTCTACATCATTATAACTATATTTTCATAGAAGCATATTCACATGAAAAATAATACTCAAGATTGTGTGCTTGGGATCATCTTGAAATCTAAGTCAATATGTATAAAAAAGTGTTAGAAATTAATGGGCAAATGAGATGGTTACCATCAGATTGAAGCGCATAATATACGAAAGTTCAATGCATGCCTTTTTGTATGAAATAAATGCACACCACGTAAATAACAATATCAGGGGAATCTGTTTATATGAAAATAATTAGTTAGACTTATAGAATACAATTCAGCATATAAAGTATCAACAAATTTATTTCAGTATTAACCTCATATGAAACACCTAATTATCTAAAATAATAACATACAACATATTCCCATTGAATAAATAAATCCTTCAATTCTTTTAATATATGGACATGCACAAATCAATTTAATATGCAAGTTGATAATCTGCATTTGTGCAAAGTCTAACTAGGATTCATAAATAAATAAATTATGGAAAGTATAGACTATACTAAATTTTAAATTTCAATAAAGGAAAAACAAATTTAGCAATATTCAGTCCATGCAATGCAGTATGTATCGCAATGGTGGGTAAATATTAGTATAGTATACCTAGAACGTATCGACATGCATTTTTGGAAGGGTTAAAAATGATGTAATGTAGATGGACAAAATTAGTCATAAATTGATTGTCGGGAACATGGGCATGATTAAAAAAATGACAATGAGAAAATATTTCTCGGTGTTTGGATTTAAAAGCAGTACACTCTTGCCAAGAAATAAATAATATATGTATTCCTTTTTAGAGAACATTTATTCATATACCATCCTTTTTTGGATTTTGGCGTACCATATATGTCATGTGCTTAATTTACAGAGCATCTTACAATCACCTGCGTGGCAAGTAAACCAGAACACATGATTTACATACAAATCATCAATTTTTTTCTGCGGACTTTTGCAAAAACATTTGCCGAAGAGAGAACACATATGAATAATATGAAAATCAATGACATTGCAAGGCAGGCTGGTGACTTCGATGTCAAACTATCCAGTACATCCGTCCATATATAGGCGAAAACATGTTTGCTGGTCGCGCAATCTAACAACCATCTAAAAATCTTCTCCATGAGCCGATCGGCTTCCAGTCTTACATCCACCTTGAACAAGGAGCATAAACATGATAACATGTATAATATGACTATGATTTGAACTTGAAGATTTGTTCTATAGTTAGTATTCGCAGTCCATACAATCACGGTAGATATGAATCTCATTGTGCACGTCTATAATCGAGAAACGACTCATATCAACTGCAACAAGTACAACTATTATCTACTATAAATAATACCATATCATTTTGTAAATAAATTAGATTTAGCATACTGAAGTGGTCTACTATGCATGCTTCATCATTAGTATTTATATATAGGCCCAAGTCGGTAGAAAATTTTAAAAATTTTATTTATGATTTTTTAGAAAATTTAATTTATGGAGTATTTTCGCTTTAGTAAACCAGCTATTTTTTTTAACTATCAAGGTTGTCAACTAAGAATGTCAACTTTTAGCTTTCTAGGGACCCAACTCTTTTGCAAACATAAAAGTATAATAGCAACTTGGTTAGGAATTAGCAGTTGGAGTGACATCGTTTTTTTTCATGACAAGTTGAACTTATTATCAAGAATCTAGCTAATATAATTAATGTAAATATCTTTACCAAAGACCAATCAAGTAGCGGCAAATAAGTAACTGATCAAAAACAACTCCTAAATAATTTCTCATATCACCTATTTGGCTACACATTTTTTTATTAATTTAAATTTCTTGCTAATACATCAGCAACAAACGAGTTAAAAGAATATAGCCATAAATAGGAAATCTAGCCGTGCAAATGCGCGGGTGACCCCACTAGTTCTTATCTTTTATGTGAGCATCATTGTCATCATCATGCCTAGCTCGAAAGGCATTAAAGAAAAGCGCTTGTTGGGAGACAACCCAATATTTACCCTTACTGTTTTTGTGTATCCACATGATTATGCTACTGTATTAATCATGTTTTATAGCTTTTTTTTCAATAAAGTGTCAAGTAAGACATTTAGGATAGCTTACGGTGATAGTTGTGTTAATCCTGCTGAGAATCAGAAACTCTTGCACCCAGTAAATTAGTTTTGTTAATTCACAGAAACGTGCTCTTGATCTGATTCTTTTTGATCTGGATTGGTACACAAATTTTTTAGGTCTTCCTAATTTGGTAGAATTTTTGGAGTTCCATAAGTATACGTTTGATACAGATTACTATAGACTGTTCTGTTTTTGACAGATTCTGTTTTCTATGTGTTGTTTGCTTAGTTTGATGAATCTATGGCTAGTATTAAGTGGTATGAACCATAGAGAAGTTAGAATAAAGTAGATATTACACCAATATGAATTTAGAATGAGTTCATTACAGTACCTAAGTGGTGGTTTTATTTTCTTATGCTAACGGAGCTTACGAGTTTTCTGTTGACTTTTGTGTTGTGGAGTTTTCAAGTTTTTGGTAAAGATTCGATGGACTATGGAATAAGGAGTGGCAAGAGCCTAAGCTTGGGGATGCCCAAGGCACCCCAAGGTAATATTCAAGGACAACCAAGAGCCTAAGCTTGGGGATGCCCCGGAAGGCATCCCCTCTTTGGTCTTCGTTCATCGGTAACTTTACTTAGAGCTATATTTTTATTCACCACATGATATGTGTTTTGCTTGGAGCGTCATTTTATTTTGTTAGTATTTGCTTGCTGTTATTTATAATAATGTTTTTCATCTTTAGTTTCAATAAAAAAAGTCAAGGATAGCCTTTACTATGCTTATTTTGCTAGTACACATGTTGCTGTTTGAAAACAGAAAGTTTACCGCTGTTGCAAAAATTCCCTAGAAAAGTCAGAGCATGATATAATGTTGAAAATTTTTGCATATTGATCTCTGATAAATTTACTAGTGGGAATTTTATTTCATAATTTTTGGAGTTAGGGAAGTATTTATACTCTTGCATTCTTTACAGACTGTACTGTTTTGGCAGATTGCTGTTATGTTTGCATTGTTTGCAAATGTTTGCTTGTTTAATGATTCTATTTGAGGATAGGAGTATTAAATATGCAGATACATTTAGTATGCAATGTTGAATAATAATTTTAGTGATTTGGTAAAGTAGAAAATGATAGGGTTTTGCATTGGTTTATACTAACCTATCTCTCGAGTTCTTGTTGAGTTTGGTGTGGATGAAGCTTTTGATAAAAAGAGAAACCATGATATGAGAGGAATTAGGAAGACACAAAAGTTCAAGCTTGGGGATGCCCAAGGCACCCCAAGATAATATTCCAAGAAGTCTCAAGCATCTAAGCTTGGGAATGCCCCGGTAGGCATCCCACCTTTCTTCTTCAACAACTATCGGTTAGTATCGGCTGAGCCTAAGTTTTTGCTTCTTCACATGAGTTGTGCTATCCTTGCAATGTCATATTGTTTTTTTTTTGCTTGCTGTTTGAATAAGATACCAAGATCTGAAATTTTTAAATGAGAGAGAGTCTTCATATAGTTACATAATTATTTAGCTACTCTTTGATCTTCACTTATATCTTTTTGGAGTAGTTTGTCATTTACGCGTGTGCTTCACTTATGTCTTTTGAGTAAATTGTTGAATAAGTTGATTGTCATAAATCTGAAATTATTTATGTCTCATTTGCTTATCCCATGGGGAGTAATGACTTCACATCTAAGAAGTAGAGGTTGTAAATTTATTGAAGGTTAGCAAGCATTGTAGTGGTCATTTGAACAATTCATGAAAGAATATTGAAGGAAGAGAGATTCCACATATAAATACACTATCCTATACATCTTTTATAATTGGGAGCACTCATTAAGTATGACATGCTAAAGAGTTGATGTTGGACAAGGAAGACAACGTAATGGTTTATGTTTTCCGACATCTCAGTTAAAGTATATTGTCATGGATCATTCAAACATGTTGAGCTTGCCTTTCCCCCTCATGCTAGCCAAAATTCCTTGCACCAAGTAGAGATACTACTTGTGCTTCCAAATATCCTTAAACCCAGTTTTGCCATGAGAGTCCACCATACCTACCTATGGATTGAGTAAGATCCTTCAAGTAAGTTGTCATTGGTGCAAGCAATAAAAATTGCTCTCTAATTATGTATGATATTTTGGTGTGAAGAAAATAGCTTTATACGATCTTGTTATTGAAGCAATAAAAGCGACGGACTGCATAATAAAGGTCCATATACAAGTGGCAATATAAAGTGAAGTTCATTCGCATTAATATTTTGTGCATCCAACCCTAAAAGCGCATGACAACCTCTTCTTCCCTATGCGAAGGGCCTATCTTTTACTTTATGTCTTTTAATTTATGCAAGAGTCAAGGTGATCTTCACCTTTCCCTTTTTCATTTTATCCTTTGGCAAGCACCTCGTGTTGGGAAGATCCTGATATATATATCCAATTGGATGTAAGTTAGCATGAACTATTATTGTTGACATCACCCAAAGATGAATATGTCAGGAGGCAACACTATAAGCCCCTATCTTTTTCAGTGTTCGATTGAAACTCCATAACCATTAGTATTGCATGAGTGTTAGCAATTGTAGAAGACTATATGATAGTTGAGTATGTGGAGTTTGTTATTCCTGAAAATAAGATGAATTGCAATTGTTTGATGACTGAGAATGAAGTTTGCTAGTTTTCAAGAATGTTTATGGTCTATGCTTTGACATGTTAATTGCTTGTTACTTTATCGTGAGAAGTTTTATGAGATGACCTACTGTTATGACATATTATCATGCTAGAAAAGGTGATTGAAATTATCATTGATCATACTTGTGCACCTTCTAGCATTCACACTTCATAAATTCTTTCTTTATAATTTACCTACTCGAGGACGAGTAGGAATTAAGCTTGGGGATGCTGATATGTCTTCAACGTATCTATAATTTATGAAGCATTCATGCTATATTATTATGTGTTTTGAATGTTTACGGGCTTTATTATACACTTTTATATTACTTTTGGGACTAACCTATTAACCGGAGGCCCAGCCCGTATTGCTGTTTTATTGCCTGTTTCAGTATTTCAAAGAAAAGGAATATCAAACGGAGTCCAAACGGAATGAAACCTTCAGCATCGTGATACTTTGGAAGAATATCATCCTGGAGACTTCGAGTTCACGTCAGAAGACCCTCGAGGAGGCCACGAGATAGGAGGGCGCCCCCCCTGTAGGGCGCGCCCCCTGTCTCGTGGGCCCCTCGAGCACCTCCTGACCAACTTCTTTCGCCTATATAAGCCTACGTACCCTAAAACCATCGAATATCAAGATAGATCGGGAGTTCCGCCGCCGCAAGCCTTTGTAGCCACCAAAAACCTCTCGGGAGCCTGTTCCGGCACCCTGCCGGAGGGGGAACCCATAACCGGTGGCCATCTTCATCATATCGGCGCTATCCATGACTAGGAGGGAGTAGTTCACCCTCGGGGCTGAGGGTATGTACTAGCAGCTATGTGTTTGATCTCTCTCTCTCTCTCTCTCTCTCTCTCTCTCTCTCGTCAGTAGCTATGTGTTTGATCTCTCTCTCTCTCGTGTTCTCTCTATGGCACGATCTTGATGTATCACGAGCTTTGCTATTATAGTTGGATCTGATGATGCTTCTGCCCCCTCTACTCTCTTGTGATGAATTGAGTTTCCCTCTTGAAGTTATCTTAGTGGATTGAGTCTTTGATTTGAGAACACTTGATGTATGTCTTGCCGTGTTTATCTGTGGTGACAATGGGATATCACGTGCCACTTGATGCATGTTTTGGTGACCAACTTGCGGGTTCCGCCCATGAACCTATGCATAGGGGTTGGCACACGTTTTCTTGACTCTTCGGTAGAAACTTTGGGGCACTCTTTGAAGTACTTTGTGTTGGTTGGATGAATTTGAGATTGTGTGATGCATATCGTATAATCATGCCCACGGATACTTGAGGTGACAATGGAGTATCTAGGTGACATTAGGGTTTTGGTTGATTTGTGTCTTAAGGTGTTATTCTAGTACGAGCTCTTTAATAAATCAATCCGAAAGAATAATTTTGAGGTGGTTTCGTACCCTACCATAATCTCTTCGTTTGTTCTCCGCTATTAGTGGCTTTGGAGTGACTCTTTGTTGCATGTTGAAGGATTCTTATATGATCTATCTATGTTATTATTGTTGAGAGAACTTGCACTAGTGAAAGTATGAACCCTAGGCCTTGTTTCCTACCATTGCAATACCGTTTACGCTCACTTTTATCCTTAGTTACCTTGCTGTTTTTATTATTTCAGATTATAAAAACCTTTATCTACCATCCATATTGCACTTGTATCACCATCTCTTCGCCGAACTAGTGCACTTATACAATTTACCATTGTATTGGGTGTGTTGGGGACACAAGAGACTCTTTGTTATTTGGTTGCAGGGTTGCTTGAGAGAGACCATCTTCATCCTACGCCTCCCACGGATTGATAAACCTTAGGTCATCCACTTGAGGCAAATTTGCTACTGTCCTACAAACCTGTGCACTTGCATGCCCAACAACGTCCTACAAATGTGTCCGGATACTTACGATTTAGCCAGGGGCTTGCCCCTGGGCTCCCACTCCCCGCCGCGGAGTTGTCAGGAAAGGAAGTCTTCCCCTTCATGGACACCTCGGCCTCCCCATGTGTTGAGGCCACCCTGTTCTTTCTCCCCCCTACAGGGGGGAATGGATTTCTTCTTCTTCCTCCTCCTCCTCCTCGTCTTCGGCGAGGGAGGAGTGAGCCTCGGCATCTTCGGACGTTGCGTCCGAAGTACCCTTGCGGCGGAGACCACCTTTGGTCCCCTTGGCCTTCTTGTGGGCCTTTCTTCTCCGGCACCTCGTAAGGCGCCGGAAACTGCATCTTCGTCAAAGCAGAGTCTCTGGGCCTTCGGGCAGCGAGGCTGGACAGCCAATCTGCTCCGCTATCTCTATCCAATCCTGAAATAATCGGTAGGGAGACTTAGATGCCTTCCTCTAATATGTGAGTAAAGGTTACACCTTGAAAACGTGAAAGGATTTACCGGATTTGCAGGTTGAGTTAGGTCGTGCCCACGATCCTCGTCCGTGGCCGGCGGCACCTCCTTGGCCTTGAAGAGCACCTTCCATATATCTTCGTGCGTCGTGCTAAAGAATTCTAACAGAGTCTGGTGCTTGGACGGGTCATACTCCCACAGATAGCAAGTCTGTCATTGGCATGGAAGAATCCGACGGACGAGCATAACCTGGACCACGTTGACGAGCTTGACTTTCTTGATTATCATATTCTGGACGCGCGTCTGGAGCCCTGTCAGCTCGTCTGGAGAACCCCAGGCCAGGCCCTTCTCTTGCCAGGAAGTGAGCCACATCGGGACTCCAGATCGGAATGCAGGGGCCGCAGCCCAGTTGGTGTCGCGCGGCTCGGTGTTGTAGAACCACCCCGATTGCCACCCTTTGACAGTCTCCACAAAGGAGCCTTCGGGCCAGGTGACATTGGGAATCTTGCCCACCATGGCGCCTCCGCACTCAGCTTGTTGGCCGCTCACCACCTTGGGCTTCACATTGAAGGTCTTCAGCCACAAGCCGAAGTGAGGTGGGATGCGGAGAAAGGCCTCGCACACGACAATGAATGCCGAGATGTTGAGGATAGAGTTGGGGCCAAATCATGGAAGTCCAGCTCGTAGTAAAACATCAGGTCGCGGACAAATGGGTGGAGAGGGAATCCCAGCCCGCGGATGAAGTGTGTGAGAAACACAACCCTCTCATGGGGCTCTGGGGTAGGGATGATCTGTCCCTTGGCCGGAAGTCAGTGAACGATCTCCTTGGCCAGGTATCCAGCCTCCTGGAGCTCCTTGATGTCCTTCTTCTTGATGGAGGAGGCCATCCACTTGCCTCCAGCTCTGGATCCAGACATGATTGGAGTGCTTTTTTGGGCGGAGAAGGCTAGAGCTTGGGCGCTGGAGCTCAAGAATGGATGGGCAGAGGAAGGAGAAGGCGTGGGTGAACAAGGATGGATCCTTATCCCTTTGTAAAGGCAGTAAAAGTCATGCGCCTCCCTGCTCGCCTTATAATCCGCCTATTCCCCAAGCGCCATGCAGATGACACGGTTGGGTTACCCATGCCCGTATTGGTGAGAATCCCGTGATAAGGGGACACGATCTCTGCTTCGACAAGACGTGCCAATGAAACCGCACCTCGAAATACGGAGCGGCAGGCTAAAAAACGGTTCGAATAAAGACCGGGCAGTGGCATGATGTCACGCTACAAAAAGTTGTCAGCGGATTGGATTCGTGAAATATTATACTCTCTACGGCTGTGTGTGGTACTTATTTTGTAGAGCCGGACACGTTTTCTTTGTTCGAATGGCTATGTTGGAATATTCGGAGAAGGAACCCGCCTTGCAATGCCGAAGAAAATCTACGCGCCGGACTCATCGTCATTGAAGCCTGGTTCAGGGGCTACTGAGGGAGTCCTGGATTACGGGGTCCTCGGACAACCGGACTATATACTTTGGCCGGACTGTTGGGCTATGAAGATACAAGATAGAAGACTTCGTGCCGTGTCCGGATGGGACTCTCCTTTGTGTGGAAGGCAAGCTTGGCGATTCGGATATGTAGATTCCTTTCTCTGTAACCGACTTTGTACAACCCTGACCCCCTGGTGTCTATATAAACCGGATGGTAGGGTTTAGCCACAACAATCATAACCTCATAGGCTAGACTTCTAGGGTTTTGCCATTACGATCTCGTGGTAGATCAACTCTAGTAATACTCATATTCATCAAGATCAATCAAGCAGGAAGTCGGGTAATACCTCCATAGAGAGAACCCGAACCTGGGTAAACATTGTGTCCCCCTCCTCCTGTTACCATTAGCCTTAGACGCACTATTTGGGACCCCGTACCCGAGATCCGCCGATTTTGACACTGACACAACGGATCAATCTATGGATCACGGGGCATGCCCCAATGCGCGACATTGGCCATCCGGCTGAACGTGACAAACATAATCACGTCCGGGCCGAAAGCGCAGACGAACTCCATCTGAGCTACGTCATGACTTGGCCCGATATAGAGGCGTCGCACACACCCTTTGCTTCACTAACGAAGTAATGGGACACGATTTCCCAGAAGGGTTTAAACCCGTGAACATCGAATCGTATGATGGCACAACAGACCCCGCGGTATGGATTGAGGATTTTCTTCTCCATATTCATATGGCCCGCGGCGATGATCTTCACATCATCAAATACCTCCCGCTCAAACTCAAGGACCAGCTAGATACTGGTTGAATAGCCTGCCCGAAAACTCCATTGGGAGTTGGGAGCAATTGGAGGACGCCTTCCTCGACAACTTCCAAGGCATATATGTCTGACCTCCGGATGCCGATGACCTAAGTCACATAATCCAACAGCCCGGAGAGTCAGCCAGGAAATTTTGGACTCGGTTCCTAACTAAAAAGAACTAGATTGTTGACTGTCCGAACACCGAAGACCTAGCGGCCTTTAAGCACAGCATCCGCGATGAATAGCTGGCCAGACACCTCGGCCAGGAAAAACCGAAGTCCATGTCAGCCCTTACGGCACTCATGACCCGATTTTGTGCGGGTGAAGATAGTTGGCTAGCCCGTAGCAACAACAATACAAGCGAACCTGGCACTTCTGAAGCATGAAACAGCAACGGCAAGCCCCGACGCAATAGACATAAGCGTCGAAACAACGGTGATAACACAGAAGACACAACGGTCAACGCCGGATTCAGTGGCTCTAAGTCTGGTCAGCGGAAGAAGCCATTTAAGAGAAAAAAATCCGGGCCCGTCAAGTTTGGACCGCATACTAGATCGACCATGCCAAATCCACGCCACTCCTGATGAACCAGCTAATCATACCAACAGGGAATGCTGGGTCTTCAAACAGGCCGACAAGTTAAATGCGGAGAACAAGGAGAAAGGGTCGCAAAGCGATGACAATGACGAGGAACTCCGACCACCGAATACAGGGGTACAGAAGAAATTCCCCCAAGTCAAAACGGTGAACATGATATACGCCACCCATATCCCCAAGAGGGAGCGCAAGCGTGCACTCAGGGACGTTTACACGATGGAGCCACGCCCCAAAGTTCAACCCATGGCCCTCCTGTCCGATCACTTTCGATCGCAGGGACCATCCGACCAGTATCCGTCATGGCGGTTCAGCCGCACTGGTCCTTGACCCAATTATCGACGGATTCCACCTTACGCGAGTCCTCATGGATGGTGGCAGCAGCCTGAACCTGCTCTATCAGGATACAATATGCAAAATTGGTATCGATCCCTCAAGGATCAAGCCCACCAAAACCACCTTCAAAGGTGTCATACCGGGTGTAGAGGCTTGCTGTATGGACTCAATCACACTGGAAGTGGTCTTCAGATCCCCGGATAATTTCCGAAGCAAAGAGTTGATCTTCGATATCGTCCCCTTCCGCAGTGGTTATCATGCACTGCTCGGACAAACCGCATTCGCTAGATTCAATGCGGTGCCGCACTATGCCTACCTCAAGCTCAAAATGCCCAGACCACGCGGTGTTGTAACAGTCAATTGAAACATGGAACGCTCCCTCCGTACCGAGGAGCACACCGTGGCCCTTGCAGCAGAAGTACAGAGCCACCTTTTTAGGCAGAACCTCAATTCGACACTGAAGCTCCCGGACACCGTCAAGCGAGTCTGAACTACTCTGCAGCAGAACAGTCCAACTCGTCCAGAGCGTGACTAGCAATTCAGCTACCGTCCCAGTCCCAATCAAGCGGTGACATTTGCGCCACGCGTACATAACTACGCACTTAAAATTCCATGAGCATGGATGGAGGCACAGCTAGACCGCGTTCGACAATGTGGCTCAACCGCCCTGGATCCGCATACGTTCACTTTTTCTCTTTCTTTTAGGTTTTTCTCTTCTTGAGGCTTTTCTGATAACCTGATCATCGGACCCATTGTGGGACGGACACACCAAGATGAAAGTGCGTTATATCGACTAGAGGGGGGGTGAATAGGCGATTTTTATGAATTTTTCACTGAGGAATTTGCCGGTGAGGAAATTCCTTAGAGAAGAACTACTTGCAGCGGAATAAGTACTCAGAAGTAAGCATAACAGAATACACGCATGATCATCATGATGAAATGAAGACTAGCACAGAGTACAGAAAGCGTAATCACAGGATAACACAAGATGAAGACAAAACAGACTGAAGAAATTGAACTGAGGAAATTGAGAAAGTCTTCAGTCAAAGTCTTCAAACACAGATATGAACAAACACTCAACACAATAATGAGGAAATGAAAGGGTTGAGGAAATAGAACCAGTTAGGTTGGTGAAGACAATGATTTGGTAGACCAGTTCCAACTGCTGTCTCAGTTGTACGTCTGGTTGGAGCGGTTGAGTATTTAAACTCGAGGACACACAGTCCCGGACACCCCGTCGCTGAGCACGCAGCTCAGGACACCAAGTCCTCACCGTATTCTCCTTGAACTAAGGTCACACAGACCTCGTCCAATCACTCGTGGTAAGTCTTCAGGCGACTTCCAAACCTTCACAGACTTGGTCACTCGGCGATCCACAATTCCTCTTGGATACTCTAGACCATGACGCCTAACCGTCTGGAAGAAGCACAGTCTTCAAAGGTAACAAGCGTCGGATCCACACAGGATCAATCTCTTAAGTGATGCTCAATCACTTTGGGTTTGTAGGGGTTTGGTTTTGGGGTTTTTCCTCACTGGATGATTTTCGCTCAAAGCCCTCAGAGGATGGGTTGCTCTCAAATGACAAGTGTCAAGTTCTCTCGGAGCAGCCAACCAGCTAGTGGTTGTAGGAGGCGGCTATTTATAGCCTAGGGAGCAGCCCGACATGATAAGACATAAATGCCCTTCAATGATATGACCGTTAGGTGGATAAGATATTTTGGGACAGCTGACGCCAAGACTTGAGAGCGGTCGGAAATTTGAATATCAAATTTCTCGGGGCTATCATGTTCCTCTTGTGTAGGCAATCCGCCTTTGGCGAATTCCTAACTCCTCGGTCGAGAACAAATTCCTCGTGACGGAAGAACTTCGTCTCATCCTTTGAAGAAATTGACTGAACTGTATGAGATTTCAAAGGCTTCACTCGAAGGGATTGGTAGGTGTAGGATTTTGAGTTGAGCATCACATGGAAATTTTTCCTTAGTATTTCCTCGACCCCTTTAACGAGACGGTGTTTCCTATGACTCAAGAAAGAGAAAACGAAACTACGAAAACAAAAGTCTTCACGCTTCATGTTCCTCAAATGAATACCAAGTCTTCAAGGTCACACCAATTTCTTCACTTTCAAAGTCTTCAGAAAGTCTTCAGAATATCAAAGTCTTCAGTCGAAGAACTTCATTTTTAGGGGTCGACTTTCTCTGTAAATATCAAACTCCTCATAGACTTATAGACCTGTGTACACTCACAAACACATTAGTTCCTTAACCTATAAGTCTTCAATACACCAAAATCACTAAGGGGCACTAGATGCACTTACAATCTCCCCCTTTTTGGTGATTGATGACAATATAAGTTAAGTTTTCAACGGGGATAAACATATGAAGTGTAAATACTAATAATGAGGAATTTGATTGCAAGATATAGAAGAACTCCCCCTGAAGATGTGCATAGTGAGGAATTTGCTTTTGAGGCAATGCACATTTGAAGAGTTGAATCATGGAGATCTCCCCCTATATCTTGTAATTCATACACGCATTTGACATATAATATGAAAAATTTGAAATGCATGATGAAATATGGTGCTTGATGTAATTCAGCATGCGTGCGATAGCATTTATGAGGAACAAGCATGCAAAATAACGCATCAAGAGTATCAGAGCTCAAATAGACTTGCTTTGAAGATTTTCAAGGAGCTCAAGAGAATCAGAGCATAGTGCAAGAGCATAATGCATCAAAAGTATCAAAGCACCATCGGGTTTAAGATTACAACTCGATCCAATAAAAGTTTCACAAGAACGAGAGTTGTAACTTAACAAAAATAAATTATTGTTTATGGGCAATAAAATAGACCCGCTTGAAGACTAACTCAAATTTCTCCCCCTTTGTCATCGAATGACCAAAAGGATCGGCGAGGACTAACGCTCTGAAGAATTTCAAGTTGAAGAAGTAGCGCCCGGCGTTGTTAGGGTCGGTTGTTGTAGTAGGACCTGCCGCGGTGTCGTCCAAGTCTTCATTTTCATCAGTGTCACGCGATGAAGAATAGGAGCTGGCCACCAAGGAAGGAACTTTGACCTTCTTGTATTTCTTCGGAGGAGGTGCAGACCAGTCAAATTCTTCCTTGAGTCCCATTGACGTCAGTTCTTCCGCATTGTAGACATGTGAAAGAACAGCCCAGGTGCGTTTGAAGGTTTCATGGAGGTAGTAGTGGTTTTTTTCACTGCATTGTGTGTTGAGGTCATGTTGTGAATAATTGAACCAAACTGACGCTTGACCCATTTATGATTGCGATCAACCTTCTGATGAAGACTGAGGAGTAACTCATGATCAGTCATCACCCTGGGTGCAGTAGCTTGAGGACTTTGCTTGAGTGAGGTATTTGCGGCAGAGTCATGTGTGGCAGAGTCATCATTGGTGGAGTAGGATGCTGCTTTGCGAAACTGTCCATCCAATGGACGAATGCCTTCATCGATCACAGCAGTAGCCTTGCCCTTGTCATCAGCTGAGGTAAATGTCCGTTTGAGGACTTCAATCGGGGGCAAGTAGCTGCAGTGGTTCAGAGTATCAGCTTTGTAATTGAGTGAAGATCTTGTCCGGATGAATCTCATTATCCAAGGCGCATAAGGCTTCAGCTCAAATGGTGACATAGCAATGTTTGCCAGAGTCCTCATGGAGAAATCATGGAAGTTGACGGGAACGCCATGGATGATGTTGAAAAGCATATTCTTCATGATGCCAACGACTTCTTCATCATTCGAGTCGTGGCCTTTGATAGGACTCATTGTCTTCGTCAGAATCCGATAGACAGTCCGAGGCATATACAATAATTCCTTGACGAGGAATTTGGTTCTTGGGGCCTGCCTTGGCTTCAAAGGCTTCATCAGCACTTGCATTTGAGGAAATCATTAACTGGTAACTGCTCGGTTGGCTAGCGAGTAGGGGATTAATAGGCTAATCGGCAAGTTAATCGGCCATTTAATCAATTAATCGGATGATTTATTGGTTTATCGGCTACTCGGTGACCCTAGGAGTAGGGGTTAATCGGCAAGTTAACTGGTTAATTGGACGAATTCTTGAACAGGGCTTGCATATAGTGATTTGAAAGTTCTGGTTCGTTGTAGATACAACGAGCACCATCAAGTGGAGGACTGAGTGGTAGAGCACAAAGCAATTCAGTTGCTGGTGCCTTGTAGTGAGTATTTTCAGACATCCAGTCTAATACCCATGAGTTCACGTCTTCAGCGTCTCCAGTGATGTGCAGCGTTGCATAGAATTGAAGAATGAGTTCTTCATTCCATCCACAGATGTCAGTGCAGAAATTCAGAAGTCCTGCGTCGTGAAGAACACTGAGGACTGGCTCAAAGCCTGGCAGAGATTCCATGTCCACATGAGGAATATGAGCATGATCGAAGACTTTATCTTTGTTGAAGAGCATTGAGGAATAGAAGTTGGCTTGGTGGCAGTCGAAGCGCCTCTTCCTAATGCGAAGCGAATCATATGGATTATAGTCGATGAAGAATCGTGCTCGGCAAAGAAATCATCAGCCTTGAACTTTTGTTTGCTTGAGAACGGATTCTTTTGCTTGGGCAGATGGGTGTCAGTGAGTTGCATCACCACCTCAGGAATCGCGAGCTCAGGTTCTTCAGGCTGAGGAATTTCTTGTTCCTCAACAGGTGCAGTCTGAGGATCAGCAGCAGAAGGTTCATCAGCACTAGTGGCTGGAATTTCTTCATGCACAGAGCAAGTGGGTTGAGTTTCTTCAGAGTCCATTTGGACTGTTTGTGAAGGGGACTGAGGAATCTGTTGGAGCGGGGTGAAGAGAGGAGTATTGGGATGCAGACTTTCCCAAAAGTCATCATTCATCACTGGTGTGGTGCACCCTATATCCACATCTTCATCTTCAATTTCCTCAACACCAGCCTCTTCAGCTGTGAACTGAGGCATAGGTGAGAAAATGACTGGGGTTGAAGGGATTGCGTCCACTTCAATTTCTTCATCAATCTGCTCTGACGAAGCAGCATAATGATGTTCTTCAGCAGATCCGATTGGGATCTCATAGTCTTCTCCAAAAGGAACAAGGTCCTTTGATGGCATGGAGGAAATCGGAACAGCATCAATTGGATTTTCGAATGAGCTGGTCATTGGCTTCATTTTCTTCGCAGCCGAAGAATTTGACACAGCTGATGCCTTCCTTTTCTTCACTGCAGCTCGTTCTGCAGCCTTGGTTTTCTTCATATCAGAGGCAGATGGAAGAATTTGAGTTGGTGTTGGCGCAGGAGGAGCTGAGGAATCTGGTTGAATTTCTTCAGGCGCAACTGATGCAGTTGCCCTGACTTGTTCATTTTCTTCAGGCGCACCACTAGTGGATGCCCTGGCAATTTCTTCAGCGGCTGGAATAGAATCATCAGCCCTGGAACTAGCATTTTTATCAGCAGCCTGAACTTCATCAGCGGTGCTGGCATGTTCTTCAGTCGGCTGAGCGGAGGCTTCAGCCCGAGGAATTGCATGTTGCGTTGGGGCAGCAACATTTGTGAATTTCTTCGTCAGGTTGACGAACCTGACCTTGGCTCCTTGCCAATCAGCATAGTAAGAATCGAAGTTTTTGCTGAGGTCTTGAATTTCAGTCTGGACCATGAGAAGTTCCTCAGGTGTCATTTTGACAACGTTTTTCTTCAGGAACTTCTCCTTTCTGTATTGAGCCTTCTTGATCTCTCTTGCCTTTTCAAACTTCCATTTCTCTTCAGCGATGAAATGGGTCAACATATGACTTTGTCCAGGGGTCAGATGAAAGTCAGGCATAGGGGTATTGGGATCCTTGTGCCAGAGATCAATATAATCGAGGATTTTCTTCGGATCCAACAGCAGTGGCACAAATGTGCCTTTGGCTCTTGCGGCCCTTTTTTGGCGATCTCTGATGATTTCCGCAAGTTCATCATCAGAAGCTTCATCATCAGAAGGCACATGGAATGCAACCTGTTTCTTCTTTGGACTTGGCCGAGGACCTCGTCCAGCTGTTGCTTTGGTCTTCAGCAGAGTCGGGCCAGATGATGAAATTGGTGCTGCTGAGGAACTTGCCGAAACTCCAGAGGCAATCGAGAAACCAGCAGTCCTTTTACATGTAGCCAGATGCACAGGAGCTGAGGATTTTGACGGAGCTGTTGAGGACTTTGGTGGAGCTGTAGCAGTATGAGGAATTTTCCTTGAGGGCGCTGCTGAGGAAGCACTTGGCTTATGAGCAGGCTTCTTAGGCATGGATTTCCTCGGCTTGACCGAGGCCTCAGTAGCAGTAGCAGTGGAAGAATCCTCATTGAATTTCTTCACTGCCTCCTTGGCTTGTCTTGCCAATTTAGCTTGGCGCTTAGCCCATCTCCGTTCAATCTTCTGAATGCACACCTTGCGCTGATTTTTGCTTTCTTCATCAGGTGTGCAATAGTCAGCATAAATTTCCTCAGGGATCTCAAACGCAGTCATAACCTCAGGTTTCTTTCCTCCTTTCTGTGGCTTCTTACCGTCTGCCATATTCTTCAGTTGAGGAAATTGAACAATTGAGTTCTCTGAAGAAGTATGCAGTTTTTCTTCGAGGAACGCTGCAAATGAGTTAAGTTGATGAGAACCTAGTGATTCAGCAGCGGACATGTGTACCTGTGAACAGAGTATAGTTGCGAGGAATTTGGAGAGGTCATATGCGTTCTGAGAAGGTTTTTCAAAAAGAACAAGTTTTGAGGATTTTGACCAGATGAGCCTTGAAGAATTTCACTAAGCGTTCTTTGTCTTAGGTTCCAGAGTTGTACAGATCGAGGATCCACACAATTGAGGAAGCTGAAGAAAATGATTGCTTAGAGAAACGAATCAAGAGCATATAACTTGTGAGGTGTTTGTGTGTGAGGATTTGAAGAACAAAACACCTTTGAAGATTTTGTAGTGTAAGATTTGGATCAACGAGGGTAGTAAAAGTAACTTTTATTTACCCTAAATGAAGAACACGACGAACTGGGTGTTGTAGATGTGAAGCTCGTCTGTTCAGATCTTCCAAGCCCTAACTTGGCGGAGGAAGACGGCTACGGCGGTGGCGGAGTGAGGATTTCCGCAGTCGGCGCGAGTACGTCGGCGAAGAGGTCGAGGCAGTGAAGCTCTTCCTCACCGGCAACGATGGAGTAGCGGCAGCGCTAGGGTTTGAGGAGCTCGAGCGGGAGAGAGAGGTTGAGCGAAGTAAAAGAAGTGAGGAAGGGGAGAGGGGTATTTATAGACACGGTGAAAAACTGTTCGCCCGAAGATTTAGGACGAACGTGCCCCTGACCATTCTCCTTCTCACGACATGTGTCACCCACGTACTGTGTAGTGGAGATCGTGTACGATCGTGGGTGAATAAAATAATGCATCATGGATGTGGAACGGTTTGAGCGGCAAAACCGAAAATTTGGATAAGATCAGTTTTAAAATTCCGTTCGCAATTTCTTCAGCTGACACGAGTTTCAAATAGAACGCACATGAAGAATTTGTGAATGGATTGGGTTGAGTATAGCATAGAGGGGGAAGGGTCCGATCACATTCACTTAGCAGAAAAAGCGACTTGAAGAAATAGCCATAAGTGAATGCTGTAGAAGACATAAACACACACACACACACACACACACACACACACACACACACACACACACACACACACACACACACACACACACACACACACACACATATAGCCAATGAAGAAAGACGTCGGAAACAGTGAAGATTTTGCAAAGTTCAAGAATTTGAAAAACTGAAGAATTTCGAAAACTAAGGAAAAGCTCAAATTGAAGATTTTCAACTTTTGTGGTGGCGTGACCCAACGTATAAGAATGATGATTTCAGACACTGCGTACAATTGTCGTAGGGTTATGAGAATCAAATTCTTCATTAATTTCTTCACACTTAGAGTGTTATTCTTCATTGATTGAAGAAAAACGTTTCTTCATGTGTTGCACATCTAAGTCATCAATTTTGCATGAGTGTTAGGATGTGTGTCCTTTTCAAAGAACGTTCGAAGATTCTAAGATATTTAGCTCACACCGCAACTTGCTAAATCTCTTCTCATCCAAGGGCTTAGTGAAGATATCAGCTAGCTGTCCTTCAGTCTTCACATGCTCGATGGAGATGTCGCCCTTCAACACATGATCACGAAGAAAATGATGATGAATCTGAATGTGCTTTGTCTTCGAGTGCCGAACTGGGTTGTGAGCAATCTTGATGGCACTCTCATTGTCACAGTAGAGAGGCACATTCTTCACGTTGATTCCGTAGTCCTTGAGAGTTTGCTTCACCCACAGCAATTGAGCACAACACGAGCCAGCAGCAATGTATTCAGCTTCCGCAGTAGACAGTGATACGCAGTTCTGTTTCTTCGAGGACCAACAGACCAAAGATTCTCCGAGGAAATGACATGTGCCAGATGTTGACTTGCGGTCCACACGATCACCAGCATAGTCGAGTCGAATATCAATGAGATCAAAAGCGAGCCCTTGGGGTACCATAATCCTAGTGTTGGCGTGTGAGCTAGATATCGAAGAATATGCTTCACAGCCTTATGGTGTGATTCCTTGGTGTAGCTTGAAATCGGGCACACATGCAAACACTAAGCATTATATCTGGCCTAGATGCACATAAGTACAATAAAGAACCAATCATGGAGCGGTATACCTTGTGATCAAGTCAATACCATTTTCATCGATTGCATAGATGGCCATTTGTGGGCATAGGAACTTTGACGCCTTTGCAATCTTGCATGCCGAATTTCCTCAGGACATCTTTGAGGTATTTCTCCTGAGATATGAATATGCCATTGTGTTGTTGACAAATTTGAAGACCTAAGAAGAATTTCAACTCTCCCATCATAGACATTTGATATTCTTCACTCATCATATAGGCAAATTCATCACTATAACGTTGGTCAGTACAGCCAAAGATAATATCATCAACATATATTTGGCACACAAACAGTTCACCATCATAAGATTTAGTAAAGAGAGTAGGGTCGAGTGAACCGGGTGTGAAGCCATTCTTCACGAAGAATTCCTTCAATGTATCATACCACGCCCGAGGGGCTTGCTTGAGGCCATAGAGGGCCTTATTAAGTCTGAAGACTTTGTCAGGATTCTTAGGATCTTCAAAACCTGGGGGTTGAGCAACATATACTTCTTCCTCAAGCTTACCATTGAGGAATGCACTTTTCACATCCATTTGATATAAAGTGATATTATGATGGTTAGCATAAGCGATTAATATGCGAATAGACTCAAGTCTAGCAACAGGTGCAAAAGTTTCATCGAAATCAATTCCTTCAACCTGTGTGTAGCCTTGAGCTACTAGTCGAGCCTTATTCCTCACCACAAGGCCATTTTCATCTTGCTTGTTGCGGTAGATCCACTTTGTGCCAATGATATTATGCTTGCGAGGATCTGGACGTTTGAACAGTTCCTAGACATTGTTGAGCTCGAACTGATGTAATTCTTCTTGCATAGCCTGAATCCACTCCGGCTCCAGAATTGCTTCATCTACCTTAGTAGGCTCTGTGATAGAGACAAAAGCATAGTGCCCACAAAATTTAGATAAATGTGAAGCTTTTGAGCGTGTGAGAGGACCTGGCGCTTCGATGTCATCGATGATCTTCTCCACTTGCACTTCTTTTGCAACGCGAGGATGAGCTGGTTGTCGTCGAGGAATTTTATCATTTTCCTCAGCACCATTGTCTTCAGCAGTATCTTCAGGTGCATCAGCTCGACGTTCTTCGCGTACAGGAATGAATTCTTCAGCAGATTCTTTAGTAGGAATGACATCCACAGTTGCCTTGAACTTGATAGAATCCTCAGGTGCTGGTTCATCTAACACAGAAGGTAGGTGCTCTCTTTGCGAGCCATTAGATTCATCGAACCGCACATCTACAGTGTCAACAATCTTGTGAAGAGCAATGTTGAAGACTCTGTAGGTGTGCGAGTCCTTTCCGTAACCAAGCATAAAACCTTCATGTGCTTTAGGTGCAAATTTAGAATTGTGATGAGGATCTCTAATCCAACATTTAGCACCGAAGACTTTGAAATAACTTACATTGGGTTTCTTGTCAGTGAGGAGTTCATAGGCAGTCTTCTTGAAGAATTTGTGAAGATATACTCTGTTGATGATGTGGCATGCAGTATCAATTGCATCAATCCAAAAACGACTAGGCATTTTGTATTCAACAAGCATAGTGCGAGCCATCTCAACAAGAGTTCTGTTCTTGCGCTCCACGACGCCATTTTGTTGAGGAGTATAAGGAGCAGATAACTCATGAGTAATACCAAGTTCATCAAGATAGGTATCAAGACCGGAATTCTTGAACTCAGTTCCATTGTCACTCCTGATGTGTTTGATCTTCACACCAAAGTTAGTTGAAGCCCTCGAGGAAAATCGTTTGAAGACTTCCTGCACTTGATTTTTGTAAGTAACAATGTGTGCCCATGTGTAACGAGAGTAATCATCAACAATAACAAAGCCATATAGAGATGCATCATTAACGACAGCTGAGTAATGATTGGGACCAAAGAGGTCCATGTGAAGCAATTGAAGGGACGAGTAGTGGTCATGATAGTCTTATTTGGATGCTTGGCCTTGGTCATTTTCCAGCTTCACGGGCTCGCATAAGTGATCCTTGAGGAATTTGACATTCTCAATGCCAATGACATGCTTCTTCTTCGCAAGCGTGTGCAAATTCCTCATGCCTGCGTGACCAAGTCGCCGATGCCATAGCCAGCCTTCTGAAGCTTTTGCAAGTAGACACACGGCTGGTTGTGGTCCTGTAGAGAAGTCAACAATATACAAGTCTCCTCTCCTAAAGCCTTCGAAGACTTTGGAATTGTCAGCTTCCATAATCACAACACAACGATACTTCCCAAAGATAAGAACCATATCAAGATCACAAAGCATTGAGACTAACATGAGGTTGTATCCTAAGGACTCAACAAGCATGACTTTGTCCATGTGTATGTCCTTAGAGATCGCAACCTTACCAAGACCCAATACCTGACTTTTGCCTTTGTCAGCAAAGATGATATGCTTCAGATGTGACGGTGATAAGGGAGCATCCATCAATAGATTCTTGTCACCAGTCATGTGATTTGTACATCCACTATCGAGAACCCACTCAGTGGCTTTGGGTTGATCATCCTGCAGATGAATTAGTACAACTTACGATCTCATATACTTCATCAGTGAAGAATATGATATCAAGTTCATCAGATGAATTTCATCAGTCAGTATTAACAGATAAGCAGTATGAGGACGTGTGAAATGAAAGTTCATTTCATCATGATTAGCCTACGTCCTTTCAGGCAATTTTGTCAGTCCCGGCAAATTCTTCAGACGTCAAGGCACGTGCGGAGACCTGACCCTGCAGAAGAGATTAGTTCTTTTTCTTCACCACCCACATCTGAAGGGGTGGCAAAGAGTTCATCACTCTGCGAGCACCATACGAGAATGGTGGCATAGAAGTCAAACCATTTTGTTTCACATAAGAGGGGTTAGGGTAAGCATATGAATAAGCAGAGAAATTCTTCGAGGACTTATGAACATATTGGTTTGAAGAATAATGCACATATTCATAGCCCTTAGCTCTACCCTGCGAAACAGAGTTGTTAGCACGATGATAATCATATGAGGACTTTGATCCTTTTGAGGATTTGATCCACGTGAGGAATTTGGTCCGTATGAGGACTTGGATCCATATGAAGAATTTGGTCCATATGAAGAATTTGATCTGGGGTTCCTATTCTTCACAGGTGGTGTCATGAGGAAATTCACCGAAGACTTTCAAGGCACTTCTTGGGAACCCAGATTTTCTTCATAGGGGAACCGCTCCTGCAGATTAGTGCCAACATATCTAGCAAATACTTCACCATTCTGATTTTTGAACAGTTTATAGTTGAGTCAAATGACTCATCGGAAGAATGAGGAGATTTGCATGAAAAGCCAGATAAGTTAGATGGATCAACTGGAGGTCCTTTGCAGCAACCCATGAGGTTTTGGGATACCGCTCGGGCTTCCAATATGTTCCATCAGCATTGAGTTTCCTCTCAAAGGCAATACCTCTTTCCTAGTGTTCTGTTGAGGATCTGCTTTTAAGCACATCACAAAGAGTCGATGCCCTTTGAGGATTTTGTACATGCTGTCATATACAATTCCTTCAGCCCTGCATCGTCAAGTGATACTAGCAATGTCCTCGGATGAGGAATTAGTGATAGCAGAGGCAAGTGAAGAATTTGTAACAGTTGAAGCATTTGAACATTCGTGTGAAGAATTAGCGATTCACGTTCAATGCACTTTAAGCATGGTGGAACAAATTCTTCCTGAGAAGTGCTGATTTGTTGAGCAAGTAATGAATCGCGCTCCTTCTGAAGATCTTCATAACTCACTCTTAGCTTCTCAAGATCTTGCTTTCTTTGAAGAAACTCATAAGAAAGTTTCTCATGATCAGATAAGAGAGTGTTATGATGACCTTGAAGGCTGTCAAACCTAGACTGAAGTCTCTGAAGATTTTCAGTCAGGGCTTTAGTGCGATCCATTTCTTCACCTAACATATCATCACTCTTATCTAGCATGTTTTGAACCTTTTCCAAAGCCCTTTGTTGTTTTACAGCAATCTTAGCAAGTTTTGAGTAACTGGGCTTTAGATCATCATCAGATTCATTTTCACTAGATTCAGAGGAGGTATATTTGAGTACCTTGGCACCCTTTGCCATGAAGCAATAGGTGGGAGCGTAGTCATCATTGTCTTCATCAACTTTGTTGGTGACACTAGTAGAAAACAGGGCTTTCGTCCATGCCTATTTAGCCCATTAGTCCCGGTTCAATCCAGAACCGGGACTAATGTGAGCATTATCCGGTTCGTGCGGCTAAGGAATTAGTCCGGTTCATCATGCCCTTTAGTCGGTTTGTGCCTCAAACCGGGACTAAAGGATGAATTCATTAGTCGGTTCATGCCTCAAACCGGGACTAAAGAGTAGACCTTTAGTCGGTTTGAGGCACGAACGGGACTAATGAGATGAGACCTTTAGTCGGTTAGTGCCACGAACCGGTACTAAAGGTCCCATTTTCAAACTCTACCCCCACCCGTGGATCGCCTTTTCAATTTTAAAAAAAATAAAAGAAAATGATGGAAATGTAAAAAAATAAAAAAATAAGTTTCCCATGTGATATGTGGTCTAGTTGTTGGGAAAATTTGCAAATGTGAATTTCGACTTTATTTGCAAAATCTCTCTGGAATTTGTAAATATGGGTATAACTTTTGCATACTAACTCGGATGAAAAAGTTTTTTATATGAAAAATCATCTACTCGAAAAGTTACATCCAAATTTAACTGGGGGAACCCCGTTAAACATTTTCAAAATCCTCAAAAACCTAACAGAAAAAAAGCTACGGGGCTTTTAATATCTAGAGTGGAAAAAATCGAAAAAATTTCAAACTGTGGTCAAACAATGGTCAAACCATGGTCAAACTAATTATTCTAGAATATTACTGTTACTAAATAATTTGTTCAATTATTTTGAATTTTGGTCAAGTCTGGTCAAACTGTGGTCAAACTGTGGTCAAACTATGGTCAAACCATGGTCAAACTAATTATTCAAAATAACTATTGTTTTCTAAATAATTATTGTTTTTGAAAACAATAGTTTGAAACTCAAACAGTAAAATGTGTCAATTCATGCTCAAGCAAAATTCCTGAGGGTTAATAGGATTGACATCTTACTATTGTCAGGAAAACAACAAGTGCGGACTTGGAAGCGAGGAGAATAGAACTCGGAAGTTAAGCGTGCTCAGTGGGGAGTGGGAGGATGGGTGACCGTTCGGGAAGTTAGGTGATTTGGAATGATGAGGGTGATTAGAGAAGAGGATAAATTGAGCAGTGATGAGGGGTGCTGATTAGAGATTAGGGGTTAAAATAATTCAGAAATTTGAAAATAAAAAATTATTCAAAAAAATTTTAAAAAAAAATTCAAAAAAAAATCATAAAATTTCCATTAGTCCCGGTTGGTGTTACCAACCGGGACTAAAGGTGGAGCCCCACGTGGCATGACCTTTAGTCGAGTTACAGATTGAAGGGACTAAAGGGAGAGGCATTAGTACCGACCCTTTAGTCCCGGTTCACCAACCGGGATTAAAGGCCCTTACCAACCGGGACAATAGGCCCTTTTTCTACTAGTGTGAGGTCATTTTCTTCCGAATTGAAGATGGACTTGCTGACGAAAGCAGTAGCGAGAGCTAGAGTCGCCACACCAGACACATATTCTTCTTATGCCTCCTCTTCCTCATGTTCCTCAGATTCAGCTTCAGAGTCCATTTCCTTGCCAATGAATGCCCGAGCCTTTTTGGAGCTGCTCTTCTTGTGAGAATAAGGCTTTGAGGATTTTGATGATGAAGATTTCGATGATTTCTTCTTCTTCTTCGCGTCATCAGAACTGTAATCCTTGTGTTTCTTCTTCTTTAATTCTTTTTCCCACTGAGGACAATCTTGGATGTAGTGACCAGGTTTCTTACATTTGTGACAAAGTCTTCTCTTATAGTCCTTTGGATGAGGAATCACTTTGCTTCTTGAGGATTTTCCAAAGCGACCACGTCTTGAGAACACGGAATTTCTTCACGGCGATTGCTAGCTCTGGCCTAATTCTTCAAGATCTCGAGGCTACTACAAAGTCTTCACACTCAGATTCGAGACACAGCCTTGGCCTTCAAGGCGCGTGTTTTCCATAGCTAGAACCATAGAGATCTCTCTTTTGACAAGCTGAAACTCATGAGTGTTAGCCTCTCGAGGATATCATTTGGATCAAGTGACTTGTAGTCGAAGCGCTCTTGTATCATCGGTGCGGAGTATCAAATGAGGAATCAAGCGATCTCAACAATTTCTTCACCACCTCATGGTGGGTGATGTCGATGGCGTAAGTGCTTGAAGCTCATTTGAGATGTCGGTTGAGGCGATCGAAGGTTTGTTGAACATTTTCATTGTCGAGTCTTTTGAAGCGGTTGAAGAGATTCATGAGAACATCAACTCAAGTCACGCTGAGTTGAGACTCCTTCATTCACTTTGGACAGCCTATCCCGGATAAACAGCAGTTTCCAAAGCACTCACTCTTCCATCTTGACCTTTGCTCGGATGGCCACATATGATATTCTTGGCTTGAGAATCGAGTTGCTTGAATCTCTTCACATCAGCAGCATTCAAAGAGGGTGTGGTGAGGGAACACCATTTTCCTAACATACCGAGATCGTTGTCAATTGCTTCAAGATGCATTAGCATCTTGTTCTTCGATAAGGGTAGTCCGTCCCATCAAAGGTAGGACACCCTACTTTGAGACCTTGATCATACTGCGGTCGACATAACTAAAACTCCAAGTGGTTAAACCAAAATCACACGAACAAGGGTACCTTGCTCGATACCAATTGAAAGTCGTTATATCGACTAGAGGGGGGTGAATAAGCGATTTTATGAATTTTCGAGGAATTTTCGGTGAGGAAATTCCTTAGCGAAGAACTACTTGCAGCGGAATAAGTACTCAAAAGTAAGCATAACAGAATACCGCATGATCATCATGATGAAATGAAGACTAACACAGTCGAGAAAGCGTAATCACGAGGATAACACAAGATGAAGACAAAAGCGGTGAAGAAATTGGGCGAGGAAATTGAGAAGTCTTGATCAAAGTCTTCAAACACGAGATATGAACAAACACTCAACACAATAATGAGGAAATGAAAGGGTTGAGGAAATAGAACCAGTTAGGTTGGTGAAGACAATGATTTGGTAGACCAGTTCAAGCTCTTTGTCTCGGTTATGCGTCTGGTTGGGCGGTTGAGTATTTAAACTCGAGGACACACAGTCCGGACACCCGGTCGTGAGCATGCAGCTCAGGACACCAAGTCCTCACCGTATTCTCCTTGAAATAAGGTCACACAAACCTCGTCCAATCACTCGTGGTAAGTCTTGAGCGACTTCCAAACCTTCACAGACTTGGTCACTCGGCGATCCACAATTCCTCTTGGATGCTCTAGACCATGACACCTAACCGTCTGGAAGAAGCCAGTCTTCAAAGGTAACAAGCGTCGGATCCACAGGATCAATCTCTTGATGATGCTCAATCACTTTGGGTTTATGGGGGTTTGGTTTTGGGGTTTTCCTCACTTTCGATGATTTCGCTCAAAGTCCTCGGAGGATGGGTTGCTCTCAAATGACAAGTGTCAAGTTCTCTCGGAGCAGCCAACCAGCTAGTGGTTGTAGAGGCGGCTATTTATAGCCTAAGGAGCAAGCCGACATGATAAGACATAAATGCCCTTCAATGATATGACCGTTAGGTGGATAAGATATTTTGGGACAGGTGGCGCTTGCACAGCACAGCGATCGGAAATTTGAATATCAAATTTCTCGGGGCTATCATGTTCCTCCTTTGTGTAGGCAATCCGCTTTGGCGAATTCCTAACTCCTCGGTCAGAACAAATTCCTCGTGACGGAAGAACCGTCTCATCCTTTGAAGAAATTGACTGAACTGTATGAGATTTCAAAGGCTTCACTCGAAGGATTGGTAGGTGTAGGATTTTGAGTTGAGCATCACATGGAAATTTTTCCTTAGTATTTCCTCGACCCCCCTTTAACGATGCAGTGTTTCCTATGACTCAAGAAAGAAAGCGAAACTATGAAAACAAAAGTCTTCACGCTTCATGTTCCTCAAATGAATACCAAGTCTTCAAGGTCACACAATTTCTTCACTTTCAAAGTCTTGAAAGTCTTGAGAATATCAAAGTCTTGATCGAAGAACTTCATTTTAGAGAATTGACTTTCTCTGTAAATATCAAACTCCTCATAGACTTATAGACCTGTGTACACTCACAAACACATTAGTTCCTTAACCTATAAGTCTTCAATACACCAAAATCACTAAGGGCACTAGATTTTGGTGTATTGGGGCAGCCTTTTACCTTTGAAGACTGTACTTCATAGGCGTCACGGTTCATCATTGTGGACTGATGGCGGTTAGTCATCATGTCACGCTGTCTACTTAGTACATCCATGCATGTGCTAAGGACAGTCCTCGTGAAGAAAATTTGTAAAATTCAAAAATACCTTTCACCCCCTCTTGAAGGTGGTATCAGAACACTCCCTTGTTTCATCTGATTCTCAGGTTTTAGTTATGTCAACGCGGAATGATCAATCAGGAGATTGGGACGGACTACCCCTCTGTCGTGCATCTTGAAGCAAACTTGATCTACGGTATCTGACAAAGTGTACGAATGATCCTGGTGAAGAATTCTGATAACAATCGAGCTCAATATGGAAGAGTGAGATGACTGAAAGAGGTGTTTCAACTCAGCGTGACGAGTTGATGTTCTTGGAATCTCTTCAACGCTAAAAGACTGCATGTTCAACAAACCCGATCGCCTCTGACATCTCAAATGAGCTTCTTTGGTCATCACCGATGAGGTGGTGAAGAAATTCCTTGAGAATCTGCTGAAGCAGGACTACAAGTCTCTTGATCTGCAATCCTCGAAGCTAAAACAGGATGAAAGAGAAAGTTACGGCTGTGGAAAAACCGTTCAAGAAGGCCAAGGCTGTCTGAAGAAAATGAGGAGAAGAAAATTTGGCGAAGAAATTCCGAATTGCAGTGGTGTGGCTGAAAGAAAGTGTCGAAGCTGCTTACAGGATGCGAGTGCTGATGGGAAAAGTCCATCTTCAACTGAAGAAGAAGCTCACAAGAAGGACTCCAAAAACTCGCGCAACAGAAATGGACTCTGATGAATCTGGAAAATGATGATCCGAATCTCTAGTCACGGCTCACCTGCTATATTGCTTCACTGAAAAGCTGGCTCAACCAACAAAAAGAAAATGATGCCAAGGTGGCTCAGTTCAATTTCTCCTCTTGAATCCAGTGAAAATGAATCGATGAGGATCTTAAGCCCAGCTTCTCTAAACTTGCTAAGATTGCTATAAAACAACAAAGGGCTTTTGAAAGGTTCAAAACATGCTAGATAAGAGTGATGATATGTTAGGTGAAGAAATGGATCGCACTCAAGCCCTAGCTGAAAATCTTGAGAGAAGTTGATCTAGAAGCTTGACAACTTCAAGGTCATCATAACACTCTTATCGATCATGAAACTTTCTTATGAATTTCTTCAAAAAGCAAGATCTTGAAATAAGAAGCGAGTTATGAAGATCTTAGAAGGGCGCGATTCATTACTTGCTCAACAAATCAAGCGCTTCTCAAGAAGAATTTGTTCCTCCATGCTTAAAATGCATTGAGCGTGAATCGCTAATTCTTCACTGAATGTTCAAATGCTTCAATATTTTAAATTCTTCACCTGCCTCTACTATCACTAATTCCTCATCGAGGACATTGCTAGTAATCTTGCTGCGATGCAGGGCTGAAGGAATTGTACATGACGAGCATGTACAAAAAGCCTCAAAGGGCATCAGACTCTTTGTGATGTGCTTAAAGCAGATCCTCTTGAAACCCTAGGAAAGAGGTATTGCCTTTGAGAGGAAACTCAATCTTGATGGAGCGTCTTGGAAGCTTTGAGCGGTATCCCAAAACCTCATGGGTTGCTGCAAAGGACCTCAGTTGATCCATCCACCTTATCTGACTTTACATGTGAATTTCCTCATTCGATGATGAGTCATTTGACTCAAACTATAAACTGTTCAAAAATCAGAATGGTGAAGTATTTGCTAGATATGTTGGCACTAAGCTGCGAGGCGGTCCCCTATGAAAATCTGGGTTCCCAAGAAGTGCCTTGAAAGTCTTCAATGAATGTCCTCATGACACCACCGGTGAAGAAAAGGAACCCCGGATCAAATTCTTCATATGGACAAAAATTCTTCATATGGATCCAAGTCCTCACTGGACCAAATTCCTCACGTGGATCAAATTCCTCAAAAGGATCAAAGTCCTCATATGATTATCATCGTGCTAACAACTCTGTTTCGCGAGAGTAGAGCTAAGGGCTATGAATATGCATTATTCTTCAAACCAATATGTTCATAAGTCCTCGAAGAATTTCTACCTTATTCATATGCTTACCTAACCCCTCTTATGTGAAACGAAATGGTTTGGCCTCTATGCCACCATTCTCATATGGTGCTAGCAGAATGATGAACTCTTTGCCACCTTGAGATGTGGGTGGTGAAGAAAAGAACTAATCTCTTCTGCGAGGTCAGGTCTCCGGCGTCTCTTAAGCGTCTGAAGAATTTCTTGGGGCACGACAAAATGCACGAAAGGGCCTTGAGGCTAATCATGATGAAATGAACTTTCATTTCACACGTCCTCATCTACTTATCTAAATCTGGTAGATGAAATTCATCGATGAACTTGATATCATATTCTTCAGCGATGAAGTATATGAGATAAATAAGTTATACTAATTCATCTGCGGAGATGATCAACAAAACCAGCGAGTGGGTTCTCGATAGTGGATGTACAAATCACATGATTGGTGACAAGAATCTATTGATGGATGCTCCCTTATCACCGTCATCATCGAAGCATATCATCTTCTTGACAAAGGCAAAAGTCGGTATTGGGACTTGGTAAGGTTGCTATCTCTAAGGACATGCACATGGACAAAGTCATGCTTGTTGAGTCTTTAGGATATAACCTCATGTCGATCTCAATGCTTTGTGATCTTGATATGGTTGTTATCTTTGGCAAATATCGTTGTGTTGTGATTATGGAAGCTGACAATTCAAAAGTCTTGAAGGCTTTAGGAGAGGAGACTTGTATATTGTTGATTTTCCACAGGACCACAACCAGCCGTGTGTCTACTTGCAAGCTTGGAAGCAATTTAGCATGGCCCGGCGTCCATGAGGCATGAGGAATTTACTGCGCTTGCGAAGAAGAAGCATGTCATTGGCATTGAAAATGTCAAATTCCTCAAGGATCACTTATGCGGGGCTGTGAAGCGGGAAAATGACCAAGGCCAAGCATCCAGTGAAGACTATCATGACCACTACGTCGTCCTTGAATTGCTTCACATGGACCTCTTTGGTCCCAATCATTACTCAGTATCGTTAATGAAGCATCACTATATGGCTTTGTTATTGTTGATGATTACTCTCTCACTTGGGTACACATTGTTACTTGCCAAAATCAAGTGCGGAAATCTTCAGCGATTTTCCTCGAGGGCTTCAACCAACTTTGGTGTGAAGATCAAGCACATCGGGAGTGACAATGGGTTCAAGAATTCGGTCTTGAGGATTATCTTGATGAACTTGGTATTACTCATGAGTTATCTGCTCCCTATACTCCTCGGCAAAATGGCGTCGTGGGCGCTGAAACGAGAACTCTTGTTGAGATGGCTCGCACTATGCGAGAATACAAACGCCGTAATCGTTTGGATTGAAGCAATTGACAACTGCGTGCCACATCATCAACAGAGTATATCTTCACAAATTCTTCAAAAAGACTGCCTATGAACTCCTCATGACAAAGAAACCCAATGTAAGTTATTTCAAAGTCTTGTTGCTAAATGCTGGATTAGAGATCCTCCACAATTTGCCGCAAAAGCACATGAAGGTTTATGCTTGATTCTGAAGGACTCGCACACCTGAGTCTTCAACATCGCACTTCACAAGATTGTTGACACTGTGCGGTTGATAATACTTGCATAAAGAAGGCACCTACCTCATGTTAGGCGAAGCACCTAAGAGATTCTATCAGGTTCAAGCAGCTGAGGATGTCATTCTCTTGAAGAACTGAAGAATTCATTCACGTACGAAGAGCGTCAGTGATGCACTAAAGATAATCATGGTCTTTGAAAATGATCAAATTCCTCGAGACAACCAGCTCATCCTCGCGTTGCAAAGAAGTGCAAGTTGACAAGATCATCGATGACATTGAGCGCGGTCCTCTCACTCGCTCAAAAGCTTCACATTCTAACTTTTGTGGGCACTATGCTTTGTCTCTATCACAGAGCCCACTAAGGTAGATGAAGCATTTACAGGCGGGTGGATTCAGGCCATGCAAAATTACATCAGTTCGAGCTCAACAACGTGCAGAGGCTGGTCAAGCGTCAGATCCTCGCAAGCATAATATCATTGGCACAAAGTGGATCTACGCAACAAGCAAGATGAAAATGGTCTTGTGGTGAGGAATAAAGGCACTAGTAGCTCAAGGCTACGCGGAGTTGAAGGAATTGATTTGATGAAACTTTTGCTGTTGCTAGACTTGAGTCTATTAGACTGCTAACCATCACAATATCACTTTATATCAAATGGATGTGAAAATGCATTCCTCAATGGTAAGCTTGAGGAAGAAGAATGTCAATTCATCTGACAAAGTCTTGAGACTAAATAAGGCCCTCTATGGCCAAGCAAGCCCCTCGGGCGTGGTATGATACATTGAAGGATTCTTCGTGAAGAATGGCTTCACACCGGTTCACTTGACCCTACTCTCTTTACTAAATCTTATGATGGTGAACTGTTTGTGTGCCAAATATATGTTGATGATATTATCTTTGGCTGTCTTGACCAACGTTATAGTGATGAATTTGCCTATATGATGAGTGAAGAATATCAAATGTCTATGATGGGAGAGTTGAAATTCTTCTTAGGTCTTCAAATTCGTCAACAACACAATGGCATATTCATATCTCGGAGAAATACCTCAAAGATGTCTTGAAGAAATTGGCATGCAAGATTGCAAAGGTGTCAAAATTCCTATGCCCACAAATGGCCATCTATGCCTTGATGAAAATGGTATTGACTTGATCACAAGGTATACCGCTCCATGATTGGTTCTTTATTGTACTTATGTGCATCTAGGCCAGATATAATGCTTAGTGTTTGCATGTGTGCCCGATTTCAAGCTACACGAAGGAATCACACCATAAGGCTGTGAAGCATATTCTTGATATCTAGCTCACACACCAACACTAGGATTATGGTACCCCAAGGGCTCTACTTTTGATCTCATTGGATATTCGACTCGACTATGCTGGTGATCGTGTGGATGCATAAGTCAACATCTGGTACTTGTCATTTCCTCGGACGATCTTTGATGCATTGGTCCTCGAAGAAACAGAACTGCGTATCACTGTCCCTGCGGAAGCTGAATACATTGCTGCTTTGGCTCGTGTTGTGCTCAATTACTATGGATGAAGCAAACCCTCAAGGACTATGGCATCAACGTGAAGAATGTGCCTCTCTCTTGTGACAATGAGAGTGCCATCAAGATTGCTCACAACCAGTTCAGCACTTTCGAAGACAAAGCACATTCAAATTCGTCATCATTTTCTTCGTGATCATGTGTTGAAGGCGACATCTCCATCGAGCGCGTGAAGACTGAAGAACAGCTAGCTGATATCTTCACTAAGCCCTTGGATGAGAAGAGATTTAGCAAGTTGCGGTGTGAGCTAAATATCTTAGAATCTTGAGCGTTCTTTGAAAAGGACACATCCTAACACTCATGCAAAATTGATGACTTAGATGTGCAACACATGAAGAAAGCGTTTTCTTCAATCAATGAAGAATAACACTCTAAATGTGAAGAAATTAATGAAGAATTTGATTCTCAGAACCCTCGACAATTATGCGCGGTGTCTGAAATCATCATTCTTATCTGGTGGGTCACGCCACCACCAAAGTTGAAAATCTTCAATTTGAGTTTTCCTCGGTTTTGAAATTCTTCAGTTTTTGAAATTCTTCAGTCTTTCAAATTCTTCAGTTTTCAAATTCTTCAACTTTGCAAAATCTTCTTTGTTTCCGTCGTCTTTCTTCATTGGCTATATATATATATATATATATGGATTTATGTCCTCTACAACATTCACTTATGGTTATTTCTTCAAGTCGCTTTTTCTGCTAAGTGAATGTGATCGGACCCTTCCCCCTCTATGCTATACTCAACCCAATCCATTCACAAATTCTTCATGTGCGTTCTACTTTGAAACTCGTTCAAATTCTTCACTGTGTCCTTAACAGCTGAAGAAATTGCAATGGAACTTTTGAAACAAATCTTATTCAAACCGTCGCTTTTACCGCTCAAACCGTTCCGCATCCCACGATGCATTATTATATTCACCCACGATGCTTTACGATCTCCACTACGATGCGTGGGTGACACATGTCGTGAGAAGGAAGCGGTCGAGGCACGTTAAGTCCTAAATCTTGGACGATCCGTTTTCACCGTGGCTATAAATACCCTCTCTCCTTCCTCACTCTTTTACTTCGCTCGACCTCTCTCTCCGCTCGAGCTCCTCAAAACCCTAAGCGCCGCCGCTTCTCCATAAATCGCCGGTGAGGAAAAGCTTCCTTGCCTTGACCTCTTCGCCCGGCGTACTCGCGCCGACAAGTGGAATATCTTCACTCCGCCGTCGCCGTAGCTGATTTCCTCTGCCAAGTTAGAGGCGGAGAAGATCTGAGCAGACGAACTTCCCAACTGTTCATCTCAGTTCGTCGTGTTCTTCACTTGAGTAAATTAAAAGTTACTTTTACTACTCGATTTGATTCTCAAATTTTCTTCAAATTCTTCAAAGGTGTTTATTCTCCAAATCTTCATACATATGAACACCTCAAATCTCTTGACTCATTTCTCTAAGCAATGATTTTCTTCAAGATTCCTCAATTGTGTGGATCTTCGATCTATACAACTCTGGAACCTAAGACAAAGAACGCTTATTGAAATTCTTCAAGGCTCATCTGGTCAAAATCCTCAAACTTGCTCTTTTTGAAAAACCCTCGAGAAGCATATGACCTCTTCAAATTCCTCGCACCTATACTCTGTTCACAGGTACAAATGTCTGCTGCTGAATCCTAGGTTCTCATCAACAACTAATTTGCAGCGTTCCTCGAAGAAAAACTGCACACTTCTTGAGAGAACTCAATTGTTCAATTTCCTCAACTGAAGAAAATGGCGGATGGTAAGAAGCATGAAGGGAGGAAAGAAACCTGAGGTCATGACAGCATTGAAATCCACGAGGAAATATATGCTGACTCTTGTACACGGATGAGGAAAGCAAAAATCAACGCAAAGGTGCGTATCTGAGAAGATTGAGCGGAGATGGGCACGGGAATGGAAGGAATACCGATATGTAACACCTAAGTACATGAAGAAATTCGCGTTAAATCCTCCATGCCCAAGAGCTCCTTTGGCACCAGGCCAAATAGCTGATCCCACTAGCGTCAAAGCGGTGAGGACTTTCACGATGAGTGGGCTAAGCGCCAAGCAAAGTTGGCTAAGCAAGCAAAGGAAGCGGTGGAGAAATTCAATGAGGATTCTGCGCTGCTGCTGCCCTTGAGGTCTCGGTCAAACCGAGAAATCAATGCAAAAGAAGTCTGCTAATAAGCCAAGTGCTTCATCATCTGCGCCCTCACGGCCAAGTTCATCGAGCAGCTCCCTCCGAGGCAAATTCCTCGTGACAAATTCCTCACACGCTCTGTTCCATCAAAGTCCTCAACTGCTCCGTCCAAACCTTGGTTCCTGTGCACCTAGCTACTTGTCAAAGGACTGCTGGATTCTCAATTGCCTCGAGCATCTCGCAAGTTCCTCGGCTGCCCTCAATTCTTCATCGGCCCGACTCTGCTGAAGACAAAAGCAACTGCTGGGCGTGGTCCTCGGCCTAGCCAAGGAAGAAACAGCTTGTAGTCCACGTGCCATCGATGATGAGGCATCGATGAAGAACTTGAAGAAATCATCGAGAGACCGCCAAGTTAGGGCCGCTAGAGCCAAAGGTACATCTGTGCCCCTTTGCTTTTGGACCCAAAGAAAGTCCTCGACTTCATCGACCTCGGCACAATGATCCCAATACCCCTCTGCTGATCTTCCTTTGACACTGGTCAAAGTCATGCGTTGACTCACTTCATCGCTGAAGAAAAATGGAAGTTTGAGAAGGCGAGGGAAATCAAAAAGGCTCAATACAGGAAGGAGAGGTTCCTGAAGAAAAATGTTGTCAAGATGACACCTGAGGAACTCCTTCAAATCCAAACTGACATTCAGAATCTCAGCAAGAACTTCGACACATACTATGCTGATTGGCAAGTAGTCAAGACCAGATTAAATCGATCGGCGAAGAAAATCACAAGTGTTGCTGCACCTGTGCAACGTGAAAATCCTCAGGCTGAAGCATCAGTTCAGCCTACTGAAGAAAATGCTGATTCCAGGGCTGATGAAGAAATTCCAGCCGCTGAAGAAACTGCCAGGGCACCCACTAGTGGTGCGCCTGAAGAAAGCTACTCAAGTCGAGGCAAGCTGCATCGATTCGCTGAAGAATTACTCAAGAAAGGGGCTGCATCGGTTGCTCTGAAGAAACTGCACCAAATTCTCGGCTCCTCCGCGCCAACTCCAACTCAAATTCTTCTATCTGCTTCGATGTGAAGAAAACAAAGGCTCTGAGCGAGCTGCTGTGAAGAAAAGGAAAGCATCGGCGCGTCGATTCTTGACTGTGAAGAAAATGAAGCCAATGACCAGCTCTGTTGAGAACCCAATTGATGCTGTTCCAATTTCCTCCATACCATCAAAGGAAGTAGTTCCTTTTGGAGAAGAATATGAGGTGCCAACCGGATCTGATGAAGAACATCAATCTCCTGCTTTGTCAGAGAAAATTGATGAAGAAATTGAAGTGGAAGCAATCCCTTCAACCCCAGTCATTCCCTCATCAGACCATGAAATTCCTCAAGCTGGTACTGAGGAAATTGAAAATGAAGATGTGGATATTGGATGCACCACTCCAGTGATCAATGATGACTTTTGGGAAAGTCAGCATCCCAATACTCCTCTCTTCACCCCGCTTCAACAAGTTCCTCACTCCCCTGCACAGACTGTTCAAATAGACACTGAAGAAAATCAACCCACGAGTTCTGTGCATGAAGAAATTCCAGCCACTAGTGCTGATGAAACTGCTGCTGCTGCTGAAAATCCTCAGACTGCACAAGTTGAGGACCAAGAAATTCCTCAAGCTGAAGAACCTGAACTTACGATTCCTGAGGTGGTGATGCAACTCACTGACACCCCTCTGCCAAAGCAGAAGAATCCGTTCTCAACCAAGCAAAAGTTCAAGGCTGAAGATTTCTTTGCGAGCACGTGTTCTTCTTGAATATAATCCTTATGATTACGCTTGGATTAGGAAGAGGCGCTTACGGACTGCCGGTCAAGCCAACTTCTATTCCTCGGTGCTTTTCAACAAGGACAAAATCTTGATCATGCTCATATTCCTCATGTGGATATGGAGTCGCTGCCGAGCTTTGAGCCCGTCCTAAGTGTTCTTCATGGCGCAGGTCTTCTAAACTTCTGCGATATTTGTGATTGGAGCGAAGAGCTAATTCTTGATTCTATGCAACCCTTCACATCACGGAGCGCTGAAGATGTAACTTCATGGGTCTTGGATTGGATGACCGAAAATACTCACTACAAGGCACCAACAAGTGAATTGCCGTGCCCTACCACTCAGTCCTCCGCTTGATGGTGCGTCGCATCTATGAAGAAAAGAACTTTCAAATCACTATATGCAAGTGCTGATGAAGCCTTTGAAACCAAGGCAAGCTCAAGGACCAAATTCCTCGTCAAGGAATTATTATATGTGCCTCGAAAAGTCTATCGAATTTTGGCGAAGACTATGAGTCCTATCAAAGGCCACGACTCGAATGATGAAGAAGTCGTTGGCATCATGAAGAATATGCTTTTCAACATCATCCATGGCGTTCCGTCAATTTCCATGATTTCTTCATGAGGACTCTAGCTAACATTGCCATGTCACCTTTTATTTGAAGCCTTATCGCCTTGGATTATGAGATTCATCGGTCAAGATCTTCACTGAATTACAAAGGCGATACTTTGAACCACTGCAGCTACCCCGATTGAAGTCCTCAAGCGGCCAATTACCTCGGTGATGAAAAGGGAAAGGCTACTGCTGTGATAGATGAAGGCATTCGTCCATTGGATGGACAGTTTAGCAAAGCACATCCTACTCCACCAATGATGACTACGCCACACATGACTCATGAGCAAATACCTCGATTAAGCATAGTCCTCAAGCTCGCACCGGGGTGATGGTGATCGTGAGTTACTCCTCGGTCTTCATCGGAAGGTTGATCGCAATCACAAGTGGGTCAAGCGTCGGTTTGGTACTCTTCTTTACAACTGACCTCAACTCACAATGCGGTGAAGAAAAACCACTACTATCTTCATGAAACCTTCAAGCGCTTTGGGCTGTTCTTTCACATGTCTACAATGAAGAAGAACTGCAATCAATGGGACTCAAGGAAGAATTTGACTGGTCGCACCTCCTCGAAGAAATTCAAGAAAGTCAAAGTTCCTTCCTTGGTGGCCAGCTCCTATTCTTCATCTCGCGACACGATGAAAATGAAGATTTGGAAGACACTGCTGCTGGTCCTACTTCAGCGAACAACCCCGACAATCTTTGGCGCTCCGTCTTCAACTTGAAATTCTTCAAGAGCGTTAGTCCTCGGTTTGATCCTTTTGGTCATTCGATGACAAAGGGAGAAATTTGAGTTAGTCTTCAAGCGGGTCTCGTTTTGTCTATATACAATATTTTATTAAGTTACAACTCTCGTTCTTCTGAAACCTTTTATTGGATCGAGTTGTAATCTTAAACCCGATGGTGCTTTGATACTTTTGATGCATTATGCTTTTGCTCTATGCTCTGATTATAGTAGTGTTGATATGCTCTGATATTTGTTATGCTCTGATCCTCATGAGCTCGTTGAAAATCTTCAAATCGATTTGGGATCTGATACTCATGAAAGTTTCAAATTCCTCATACGCATTGGGCTCGATACTCTTTATGCATTATTTTGCATGCTCGCATATCATCAAGCACCATATTTCATCATGCATTTCAAATTCCTCATATTATATGACAAATCGTGTATGAATTACAAGATATAGGGAGATCTCCATGATTCAATTCTTCAAATGTGCATTGCCTCAAAAGCAAATTCCTCACTATGCACATCTTCAGGGGGAGTTCTTCTATATCTTGCAATCAAATTCCTCATTATCAGTGTTTACACTTCATATATTTATCCCCGTTGAAAACTTAACCTATGTTGTCATCAATCACCAAAAAGGGGGAGATTGTAAGTGCATCTAGTGCCCCTTAGTGATTTTGGTGTATTGAAGACTTATAGGTTAAGTAACTAATGCGTTTGTGAGTGTACACAGGTCTATAAGTCTATGAGGAGTTTGATATTTACAGTGAAAGTCGACCCTAAAATGAAGTTCTTCAATGAAGAATTTGATATTACGAAGACTTTACGAAGACTTTGAAAGTGAAGAAATTGGTGTGATCTGAAGACTTGGTATTCGCTTGAGGAACATGAGCGTGAAGACTTTTGTTTTCGTAGTTTCATTTTCTCTTTCTTGAGTCATAGGAAACACCGTCTTTGTTAAAGGGGTCGAGAAATACTAAGGAAAAATTTCCATTTGATGCTCAACTCAAAATCCTACACCTACCAATCCCTTGAGTGAAGCCTTTGGAAATCTCATACAGATTCAGTCAATTTCTTGATGTGAGAGCGAAGCTCTTACAGTCCTTGAGAATTTATTCGGCGAGGAGTTAGGAATTCGCCGGTCTGAATTGCCTACGATGAGAACATGATAGCCACGAGAATTTGATGTTCAAATTTCCGACCGTTCTTCTATCTTCTTGTGCCTTGCTGTCCCAAATATCTTATCCACCTAACGGTCATATCATTGAAGGGCATTTATGTCTTATCATGTCGGGCTGCTCCCTAGGCTATAAATAGCCGCCCCTACAACCACTAGTTGGTTGGCTGCTCGAAGAACTTGACACTTGTCATTTGAGAGCAACCCATCCTCACGAGGACTTTGGCGAAAATCATCAAGTGAGGAAAAACCCAAAGTGAGGAAAACCCAAAACCAAACCCCAACAAACCCAAAGTGATTGAGCATCTTGAAGAAATTGATCCAGCGTGGATCCGGCGCTTTTACCTTTGAAGACTGTGCTTCTTCCAGACGGTTAGGCGTCACGGTCTAGAACATCAAGAGGAATTGTGGATCGCCGGTGACCAAGTATGTGAAGGTTTGGAAGTCGCTGAAGACTTACCACAGTGATTGGGCGAGTCTGCGTGACCTTAGTTCAAGGAGAATCGGTGAGGACTTGGTGTCTGAGCTGCGTGCTTTCGATGGTGGGTGTCGGGACTGCGTGTCCTCGAGTTTAAATACTCGGCCGCTCCAACAGGACGTACAAGCTGAGACAGCAGTTGGAACTGGTCTACCAAATCATTGTCTTCACCAACCTAACTGGTTCTATTTCCTCAACCTTTCATTTCCTCATTCTTGTGTTGAGTGTTTGTCATATCTGTGTTTGAAGACTTTGGTGAAGACTTTCTCAATTTCCTCAGTTCAATTTCTTGATCTGTTTGTCTTCATCTTGTGTTATCCTGTGATTCGCTTTTTGTACTCTGTGATTGTCTTCATTTCATCATGATGACTATGCTTGTAATCTGCTATGCTTACTTGAGTACTTATTCCGCTGCATGTATTTCTTAGCTAAGGAATTTCCTCACCGACAAATTCCTCGATGAAGAATTTGTAAAATCTCTAAAATCGCCTATTCACCCCCCTCTAGTCGATATACGCACTTTCAATTGGTATCGAGCAAGGTACTCCCTTGTTACGTGTGATTTTAGTTTAACCACGGGTTTTAGTTATATCGGCCGCAGGTATGATCAAGGTCTCGGCGGGGTGTCCTACCTTGATGGGACGGACTACCCCTCTTGGAAGAACAAAATGCGAATGCATCTTGAAGCAATTGACAACGATCTACGGTATGTTGTGACAAAAGGTGTTTCCTCGGTCACACCCTCTACGAATGATGCTGATGTGAAGAGATTCAAGCAACTCGATTCTCAAGCGAAGAATATCATATGTGGCCATCGAGCAAAGGTCAATATGGAAGAGTGAGTGCTTTGGAATCTGCCAAACTCATACGGGACAGGCTGTCCAAAGTAAATGAAGGTGTTTCAACTCAGCGTGACTCTCGAGTTGATGTTCTTGAATCTCTTCAACGCTTCAAAAGACTCGACAGCGAAAATGTTCAACAAACCTTGATCGCCTCACCGACATCTCAAATGAGCTTCAAGCCTTTGGGTGCCTTGACATCACCGACCATGAGGTGGTGAAGAAATTACTAAGATCGCTTGATTCCTCATTTGACACTCGCGCGCGATGATACAAGAACGAGCTGACTACAAGTCTCTTGATCCTGCTGATATCCTCGAAGGCTAAATACTCACGAGTTCCACTTCTGAAAAGAGATCTCTATGGTTACGGCTATGGAAAACACGTGCCACGAAGGCCAAGGCTGAATCTGAATCGAGAGTGAAGACTACGGTAGTAGCCTTGGAGATCTGAAGAATTTGGCGAGGAGCTAGCTTTGCTCGTGAAGAAATTCAGAAATTCACAAGGCGTGGTCGTTTTGGAAAATCCTCAAGAAGGTGATTCCTCATCTAGTGACTATAAGCGAAGACTTTGCCACAAATGCAAGAAACCTGGTCACTATATCCAAGATTGTCCTCGATGGGAAAAGGAATTAAGAAAGAAGAAACACAAGGATTACAGTTACGATGGCGTGAAGAAGAAGAAGAAATCATCAAATCTTCATCATCAAAATCCTCAAAGCCTTCTTCTCACAAGAAGAGCAGCTCCAAAAAGGCTCGGGCATTCATTGGCAAGAAATGGACTCTGAAGCTGAATCGAGGAAAATGAGGAAGAGGAGGAGTCGAAGAATCCGAATCTGGTGTGGCTAGTCGGCTCTTGCTACGCCTATGTTAGCAAGTCCATCTTCAACGCTGAAGAAAGCTGACTCCGCCGACAAACTGATGAGGAAAATGATGACTACGCTCCCACCTATTGCTTCATGGCAAAAGGTGCCAAGGTACTCAATTTCACCTCCTCTGAATCTAGTGAAAATGAATCTGATGAGGATCTTAAGCCCAGCTACTCTAAACTTGCTAAGATTGCTATAAAACAACAAAGGGCTTTTGAAAAGGTTCAAAACATGCTAGATAAGAGTGATGATATGTTAGGTGAAGAAATGGATCGCACTCAAGCCCTAACTGAAAATCTTCAGAAAGTTCAGTCTAGGCTTGACAGCCTTCAAGGTCATCATAACACTCTCTTATCGATCATGAAAACTTTCTTATGAATTTCTTCAAAAAAGCAAGATCTTGAGAAGCTAAGAGCGAGTTATGAAGATCTTGAAGGGGCGCGATTCATTACTTGCTCAACAAATCAGCGCTTCTCAAGAAGAATTTGTTCCTCCATGCTTAAAATGCATTGAGCGTGAATCTGCTAATTCTTCACTGAATGTTCAAATGCTTCAAGCTGTTACAAATTCTTCACCTGCCTCTACTATCACTAATTCCTCATCTGAGGACATTGCTAGTATCACTGACGATGCAGGACTGAAGGAATTGTACATGACAGGCATGTACAAAAGCCTCAAAGGGCATCAGACTCTTTGTGATGTGCTTAAAAAGCAGATCCTCAACAGAAACCCTAGGAAAGAGGTATTGCCTTTGAGAGGAAACTCAATCTTGATGGAGCGTCTTTGGAAGCTTTGGCGGTATCCCAAAACCTCATGGGTTCTGCAAAGGGACCTCAGTTGATCCATCTACCTTATCTGGCTTTACATGTGAATTTCCTCATTCTGATGATGAGTCATTTGACTCAAACTATAAACTGTTCAAAAATCAGAATGGTGAAGTATTTGCTAGATATGTTGGCACTAACTGCGAGAGCGGTCCCCTATGAAGAAAATCTGGGTTCCCAAGAAGTGCCTTGAAAGTCTTCAGGTGAATGTCCTCATGACACCACCAGTGAAGAAAAGGAACCCCAGATCAAATTCTTCATATGGACAAAATTCTTCATATGGATCCAAGTCCTCATACGGACCAAATTCCTCACGTGGATCAAATTCCTCAAAAGGATCAAAGTCCTCATATGATTATCATCGTGCTAACAACTCTGTTTCGCAGGGTAGAGCTAAGGGCTATGAATATGTGCATTATTCTTCAAACCAATATGTTCATAAGTCCTCGAAGAATTTCTGCTTATTCATATGCTTACCTAACCCCTCTTATGTGAAGCGAAATGGTTTGGCCTCTATGCCACCATTCTCATATGGTGCTTGCAGAATGATGAACTCTTTGCCACCCCTTGAGATGTGGGTGGTGAAGAAAAGAACTAATCTCTTCTGCGAGGGTCAGGTCTCGGGCGTGTCTTAAGCGTCTGAAGAATTTCTTTGGGGCACGACAAAATTGCACGAAAGGGCGCAGGCTAATCATGATGAAATGAACTTTCATTTCACACGTCCTCATCTTGCTTATCTAAATCTTGGTGATGAAATTCATCGATGAACTTGATATCATATTCTTCAGCGATGAAGTATATGAGATCGTAAGTTATACTAATTCATCTGCGGGATGATCAACCCAAAGCCAGCGAGTGGGTTCTCGATAGTGGATGTACAAATCACATGATTGGTGACAAGAATCTATTGATGGATGCTCCTTATCACCGTCACATCTGAAGCATATCATCTTTCTTGACAAAGGCAAAAGTCGGTATTGGGACTTGGTAAGGTTGCTATCTCTAAGGACATGCACATGGACAAAGTCATGCTTGTTGAGTCTTTAGGATATAACCTCATGTCGGTCTCAATGCTTTGTGATCTTGATATGGTTGTTATCTTTGGCAAATATCGTTGTGTTGTGATTATGGGCTGACAATTCCAAAGTCTTGAAGGCTTTAGGAGAGGAGACTTGTATATTGTTGATTTTCCACAGGACCACAACCAGCCGTGTGTCTACTTGCAAAAGCTTGAGAAGGCTGGCTATGGCATCGACGACTTAGTCACATGAGGCATGAGGAATTTACTGCGCTTGCGAAGAAGAAGCATGTCATTGGCATTGAAAATGTCAAATTCCTCAAGGATCACTTATGCGGTGCTGTGAAGCTGGAAAAATGACCAAGGCCAAGCATCCGGTGAAGACTATCATGACCACTACTCGTCCCTTGAATTGCTTCACATGGACCTCTTTGGTCCCAATCATTACTCAGTTGTCGTTAATGAAGCATCACTATATGGCTTTGTTATTGTTGATGATTACTCTCGTTACACTTGGGTACACATTGTTACTTACAAAAATCAAGTGCAGGAAATCTTCAAGCGATTTTCCTCGAGGGCTTCAACCAACTTTGGTGTGAAGATCAAGCACATCGGGAGTGACAATGGAACTGAGTTCAAGAATTCGGTCTTGAGGATTATCTTGATGAACTTGGTATTACTCATGAGTTATCTGCTCCCTATACTCCTCGGCAAAATGGCGTCGTGGGCGCAAGAACAGAACTCTTGTTGAGATGGCTCGCACTATGCTTGATGAATACAAAGCGCCTAGTCGTTTACGGATTGAAGCAATTGACCTGCGTGCCACATCATCAACAGTATATCTTCACAAATTCTTCAAAAGACTGCCTATGAACTCCTCAGCGACAAGAAACCCAATGTAAGTTATTTCAAAGTCTTGATTGCTAAATGCTGGATTAGAGATCCTCACCACACCTCTAAATTTGCACGAAAGCACATGAAGGTTTATGCTTGGTTACGGAAAGGACTACGCACACCTCTGAGTCTTCAACATCGCACTTCACAAGATTGTTGACTTTGTAGATGTCGGATTCGATGAAACTAATGGCTGCAAAGAGAGCACCTACCTACGTGTTAGGCGAACCACTTTTGAGGATTCTATCAGGTTCAAGGCAGCGAGGATGTCATTCCTCTTGAAGAAACTGCTGAAGAATTCATTCTGTCTGTGAAGAACGTCGAGCTGATGCACTGAAGATAATTGAAGAAAATGGTCTTTGAGGAAAATGATCAAATTCCTCGAAGACAACCAGCTCATCCTCGCGTTGCAAAAGAAGTGCAAGTTGACAAGATCATCGATGACATTGAGCGCGGGTCCTCTCACTCGCTCAAAAGCTTCACACTTATCTAACTTTTGTGGGCACTATGCTTTTGTCTCTATCACAGAGCCCACTAAGGTAGATGAAGCATTTACGGGCAGGTGGATTCAGGCCATGCAAGAAGAATTACATCGATTCGAGCTCAACAACGTCAGGAACTGGTCAAGCGTCCAGATCCTCGCAAGCATAATATCATTGGCACAAAGTGGATCTACCGCAACAAGCAAGATGAAAATGGTCTTGTGGTGAGGAATAAGGCACGACTAGTAGCTCAAGGCTACCGCAGAGTTGAAGGAATTGATTTGATGAAACTTTTGCACTGTTGCTAGACTTGAGTCTATTAGCATATTACTAGCCTATGCTAACCATCACAATATCACTTTATATCAAATGGATGTGAAAAGTGCATTCCTCAATGGTAAGCTTGAGGAAGAAGTATATGTTGCTCAACCCCGGTTTTGAAGATCCAAGAATCGACAAAGTCTTGAGACTAAATAAGGCCCTCTATGGCCTCAAGCAAGCCCCTCGGGCGTGGTATGATACATTGAAGGAATTCTTCGTGAAGAATGGCTTCACACAGTTCACTCGACCCTACTCTCTTTACTAAATCTTATGATGGTGAACTGTTTGTGTGCCAAATATATGTTGATGATATTATCTTTGGCTGTCTTGACCAACGTTATAGTGATGAATTTGCCTATATGATGAGTGAAGAATATCAAATGTCTATGATGGGAGAGTTGAAATTCTTCTTAGGTCTTCAAATTAAGTCAACAACACAATGGCATATTCATATCTCGGAGAAATACCTCAAAGATGTCTGAAGAAATTCGGCATGCAAGATTGCAAAGGTGTCAAAATTCCTATGCCCACAAATGGCCATCTATGCCTTGATGAAAATGGTATTGACTTGATCACAAGGTATACCGCTCCATGATTGGTTCTTTATTGTACTTATGTGCATCTAGGCAGATATAATGCTTAGTGTTTGCATGTGTGCCCGATTTCAAGCTACACGAAGGAATCACACCATAAGGCTGTGAAGCATATTCTTGATATCTAGCTCACACACCAACACTAGGATTATGGTACCCCAAGGGCTCTACTTTTGATCTCATTGGATATTCGACTCGACTATCTTTGGTGATCGTGTGGATCATAAGTCAACATCTGGTACTTGTCATTTCCTCGGACGATCTTTGGTGCATTGGTCCTCGAAGAAAGCAGAACTGCGTATCTGTCATCCTGCTGAAGCTGAATACATTGCTGCTGGCTCGTGTTGTGCTCAATTACTATGGATGAAGCAAACCCTCAAGGACTATGGCATCAACGTGAAGAATGTGCCTCTCTCTGTGACAATGAGAGTGCCATCAAGATTGCTCACAACCAGTTCAGCACTTTCGAAGACAAAGCACATTCAAATTCGTCATCATTTTCTTCGTGATCATGTGTTGAAGGCGACATCTCCATCGAGCACGTGAAGGCGAAGAACAGCTAGCTGATATCTTCACTAAGCCCTTGGATGAGAAGAGATTTAGCAAGTTGCGGTGTGAGCTAAATATCTTAGAATCTTGAGCGTTCTTTGAAAAGGACACACATCCTAACACTTATGCAAAATTGATGACTTAGATGTGCAACACATGAAGAAAGCGTTTTCTTCAATCAATGAAGAATAACACTCTAAATGTGAAGAAATTAATGAAGAATTTGATTCTCGAACCCTCGACAATTATGCGGTGTCTGAAATCATCATTCTTATCTGATGGGTCACGCCACCACCAAAGTTGAAAATCTTCAATTTGAGTTTTCCTCAGTTTTGAAATTCTTGAGTTTTGAAATTCTTGAGTTTTCAAATTCTTCAGTTTTCAAATTCTTCAACTTTGCAAAATCTTCCTTTGTTTCCGTCGTCTTTCTTCATTGGCTATATATATATATGGATTTATGTCCTCTACAGCATTCACTTATGGCTATTTCTTCAAGTCGCTTTTTACGCTAAGTGAATGTGATCGGACCCTTCCCCTCTATGCTATACTCAACCCAATCCATTCACAAATTCTTCATGTGCGTTCTACTTTGAAACTCGTTCAAATTCTTCTTTGTGTCCTTAACAGCTGAAGAAATTGCGACGGAACTTTAAACAAATCTTATTCAAACCTTCGCTTTTACCGCTCAAACCGTTCCGCATCCCACGATGCATTATTATATTCACCCACGATGCTTTACGATCTCCACTACCGATGCGTGGGTGACACATGTCGTGAGAAGGGAAGCGGTCGAGGCACGTTAGTCCTAAATCTTGGACGATCCGTTTTCACCGTGGCTATAAATACCCTCTCTCCCTTCCTCACTCTTTTACTTCGCTCGACCTCTCTCTCCGCTCGAGCTCCTCAAAACCCTAAGCGCCGCCGCTTCTCCATCGTCGCCGGTGAGGAAAAGCTTCCTTGCCTTGACCTCTTCGCCCGGCGTACTCGCGCCGACCGTGGAATATCTTCACTCCGCCGTCGCCGTAGCTGATTTCCTCTGCCAAGTTAGGCGGAGAAGATCTGAGCAGACGAACTTCCCAACTGTTCATCTCAGTTCGTCGTGTTCTTCACTTGAGTAAATTAAAAGTTACTTTTACTACTCGATTTGATTCTCAAATTTTCTTCAAATTCTTCAAAGGTGTTTATTCTCAAATCTTCATACATATGAACACCTCAAATCTCTTGACTCATTTCTCTAAGCAATGATTTTCTTCAAGATTCCTCAATTGTGTGGATCTTGATCTATACAACTCTGGAACCTAAGACAAAAACGCTTATTGAAATTCTTCAAGGCTCATCTGGTCAAAATCCTCAAACTTGTTCTTTTGAAAAACCCTACGAGAAGCATATGACCTCTTCAAATTCCTCGCACCTATACTCATTCACGGTACAAATGTCTGCTGCTGAATCCCTAGGTTCTCATCAACTTAACTCATTTGCAGCGTTCCTCGAAGAAAAACTGCACACTTCTTGAGAGAACTCAATTGTTCAATTTCCTCAACTGAAGAAAATGGCAGATGGTAAGAAGCCGCAGAAGGAGGAAAGAAACTGAGGTCATGACAGCATTGAAATCCACGAGGAAATATATCTGACTATTGCACGGATGAGGAAAGCAAAAATCAGCGCAAAGTGCGTATCTCAGAAGATTGAGCGGAGATGGGCACGGGAATGGAAGGAATACCGATATGTAACACCTAAGTACATGAAGAAATTAGCGTTAAATCCTCCATGCCCAAGAGCTCCTTTGGCACCAGGCCAAATAGCTGATCCCACTAGCGTCAAGCGGTGAGGACTTTCACGATGAGTGGGCTAAGCGCCAAGCAAAGTTGGCTAAGCAAGCAAAGGCGGTGAAGAAATTCAATGAGGATTCTGCGCTGCTGCTGCCATGAGGTCTCGGTCAAACCGAGGAAATCAATGCAAAAGAAGTCGCTAATAAGCCAAGTGCTTCATCATCTGCGCCCTCACGGCCAAGTTCATCAGCAGCTCCTCGAGGCAAATTCCTCGTGACAAATTCCTCACACCGCTCTTGTTCCATCAAAGTCCTCAACTGCTCCGTCCAAACCTTGAGTTCTGTGCACCTAGCTACTTGTCAAAGGACTGCTGGTTTCTCAATTGCCTCAGGCATCTCTGCAAGTTCCTCAGCTGCCCTCAATTCTTCATCTGGCCCGACTCTGCTGAAGACAAAAGCAACAGCTGGACGTGGTCCTCGGCCTAGCCCAAGGAAGAAACAGCTTGTAGTCCACGTGCCATCTGATGATGAGGCATCGATGAAGAACTTGAAGAAATCATCGAGACCGCCAAGTTAGGGCCGCTAGAGCCAAAGGTACATCTGTGCCCTTGCTTTTGGACCCAAAGAAAGTCCTCGACTTCATCGACCTCTGGCACAATGATCCCAATACCCCTCTGCCTGATCTTCCTTTGACACCTGGTCAAAGTCATGCGTTGACTCACTTCATCGCTGAAGAAAAATGGAAGTTTGAGAAGGCGAGGGAAATCAAAAGGCTCAATACAGGAAGGAGAGGTTCACGAAGAAAAATGTTGTCAAGATGACACGAGGAACTCCTTCAAATCAAGCTGACATTCAGAACCTCGGCAAGAACTTGACACATACTATGCTGATTGGCAAGTAGTCAAGACCAGATTAAATCGATCGGCGAAGAAAATCACAAGTGTTGCTGCACTTGTGCAACGTGAAAATCCTCGGTGAAGCATCAGTTCAGCCTCTTGAAGAAAATGCTGATTCGAGGGCTGATGAAGAAATTCCAGCATTGAAGAAACTGCCGGGGCACCCACTAGTAGTGCGCTGAAGAAGCTACTCAAGTCAGGCAAGCTGCATCGATTCGCTGAAGAAATTACTCAAGACAGAGGCTGCATCGAGTTGCTCTGAAGAAACTGCACCAAATTCCTCGGCTCCTCTGCGCCAACTCCAACTCAAATTCTTCCATCGCTTCGATGTGAAGAAAACAAAGGCTCTTGAGCGAGCTGCTGTGAAGAAAAGGAAAGCATCAGCTGCGTCGATTCTTGACTGCGAAGAAAATGAAGCCAATGACCAGCTCTGTTGAGAACCCAATTGATGCTGTTCCAATTTCCTCCATACCATCAAAGGAAGTAGTTCCTTTTGGAGAAGAATATGAGGTGCCAACGGATCGATGAAGAACATCAATCTCTGCTTCGTCGAGAAAATTGATGAAGAAATTGAAGTGGAAGCAATCCCTTCAACCCCAGTCATTCCCTCATCGGACCATGAAATTCCTCAAGCTGGTCTTGAGGAAATTGAAAATGAAGATGTGGATATTGGATGCACCACTCCGGTGATCAATGATGACTTTTGGGAAAGTCAGCATCCCAATACTCCTCTCTTCACCCGCTTCAACAAGTTCCTCACTCCCTGCCGCAATTGTTCAAATAGACTTTGAAGAAAATCAACCCACGAGTTACGTGCATGAAGAAATTCCAGCCACTAGTCTTGATGAAACTGCTGCTGCTGCTGAAAATCCTCGGCTGCACAAGTTGAGGACCAAGAAATTCCTCAAGTGAAGAACCTGAACTTACGATTCACGAGGTGGTGATGCAACTCACGACACCCTCTGCCAAAGCGGAAGAATCCGTTCTCAACCAAGCAAAAGTTCAAGGCTGAAGATTTCTTTGCGAGCACGTGTTCTTCTTGAATATAATCCTTATGATTACTGCTCGAATTAGGAAGAGGCGCTTACGGACTGCCAGTCAAGCCAACTTCTATTCCTCGGTGCTTTTCAACAAGGACAAAATCTTGATCATGCTCATATTCCTCATGTGGATATGGAGTCTTTGCCGAGCTTTGAGCCCGTCCTAAGTGTTCTTCACGGCGCGGGTCTTCTAAACTTGCTGCGATATTTGTGATTGGAGCGAAGAGCTAATTCTTGATTCTATGCAACCCTGCACATCACGGAGCGCTGAAGATGTAAATTCATGGGTCTTGGATTGGATGACGAAAATACTCACTACAAGGCACCGACAAGTGAATTGCCGTGCCCTACCACTCGATCCTCCGCTTGATGGTGCCGTCGCATCTATGAAGAAAAGAACTTTCAAATCACTATATGCAAGTCTTGATGAAGCCTTTGAAACCAAGGCAAGCTCCAAGGACCAAATTCCTCGTCAAGGAATTATTATATGTGCCTCGAACAGTCTATCGGATTTTGGCGAAGACTATGAGTCCTATCAAAGGCCACGACTCGAATGATGAAGAAGTCGTTGGCATCATGAAGAATATGCTTTTCAACATCATCCATGGCGTTCCGTCAATTTCCATGATTTCTTCATGAGGACTCGGCTAACATTGCCATGTCACCTTTTGAGCTGAAGCCTTATCGCCTTGGATTATGAGATTCATCGGTCAAGATCTTCACTGAATTACAAGGCTGATACTTTGAACCACTGCAGCTACACGCCCCGATTGAAGTCCTCAAGCGGCCAATTACCTCGGTGATGAAAAGGGAAAGGCTACTGCTGTGATAGATGAAGGCATTCGTCCATTGGATGGACAGTTTAGCATAAGCGACATCCTACTCCACCAATGATGACTCGCCACACATGACTCGGCAGCAAATACCTCGATTAAGCATAGTCCTCAAGCTCGCACCTAGGGTGATGGTGATCGTGAGTTACTCCTCGGTCTTCATCGGAAGGTTGATCGCAATCACAAGTGGGTCAAGCGTCGGTTTGGTACTCTTCTTTACAACTGACCTCAACTCACAATGCGGTGAAGAAAAACCACTACTATCTTCATGAAACCTTCAAGCGCTTTGGGCTGTTCTTTCACATGTCTACAATGAAGAAGAACTGCAATCAATGGGACTCAAGGAAGAATTTGACTGGTCTGCACCTCCTCGAAGAAATTCAAGAAAGTCAAAGTTCCTTCCTTGGTGGCCAGCTCCTATTCTTCATCTCGCGACACTTGATGAAAATGAAGATTTGGAAGACACTGCTGCTGGTCCTACTTCAACGAACAACCCGACAATCTTTGGCGCTCCGTCTTCAACTTGAAATTCTTCAAGGCGTTAGTCCTCGGTTTCGATCCTTTTGGTCATTCGATGACAAAGGGGAGAAATTTGAGTTAGTCTTCAAGCGGGTCTCGTTTTGTCTATATACAATATTTTATTAAGTTACAACTCTCGTTCTTCCGAAACCTTTTATTGGATCGAGTTGTAATCTTAAACCCGATGGTGCTTTGATACTTTTGATGCATTATGCTTTTGCTCTATGATCTGATTACAGTAGTCTTGATATGCTCGATATTTGTTATGCTCGATCCTCATGAGCTCGTTGAAAATCTTCAAATCGATTTGGGATCGATACTCATGAAAAGTTTCAAATTCCTCATACGCATTGGGCTCGATACTCTTTATGCATTATTTTGCATGCTCGCATATCATCAAGCACCATATTTCATCATGCATTTCAAATTCCTCATATTATATGTCAAATCGTGTATGAATTACAAGATATAGGGGAGATCTCCATGATTCAATTCTTCAAATGTGCATTGCCTCAAAAGCAAATTCCTCACTATGCACATCTTTGGGGAGTTCTTCTATATCTTGCAATCAAATTCCTCATTATCGGTGTTTACACTTCATATATTTATCCCGTTGAAAACTTAACCTATGTTGTCATCAATCACCAAAAGGGGAGATTGTAAGTGCATCTAGTGCCCTTAGTGATTTTGGTGTATTGAAGACTTATAGGTTAAGTAACTAATCGTTGTGAGTGTACACAGGTCTATAAGTCTATGAGGAGTTTGATATTTACGGTGAAAGTCGACCCTAAAATGAAGTTCTTCAATGAAGAATTTGATATTCGAAGACTTTCGAAGACTTTGAAAGTGAAGAAATTGGTGTGATCTGAAGACTTGGTATTCGCTTGAGGAACATGAAGCGTGAAGACTTTTGTTTTCGTAGTTTCATTTTCTCTTTCTTGAGTCATAGGAAACACCGTCTTTGTTAAAGGGGTCGAGAAATACTAAGGAAAAATTTCCATTTGATGCTCAACTCAAAATCCTACACCTACCAATCCCTTGAGTGAAGCCTTTGGAAATCTCATACAGATTCAGTCAATTTCTTGATGTGATGAGGCAAGCTCTTACAGTCCTTGAAATTATTCGGCGAGGAGTTAGGAATTCGCCGGTCTGAATTGCCTACGATGAGAACATGATAATACGAGAATTTGATGTTCAAATTTCCGACCGTTCTTTGTCTTCTTGCGCACGGCTGTCCCAAATATCTTATCCACCTAACGGTCATATCATTGAAGGGCATTTATGTCTTATCATGTCGGGCTGCTCCCTAGGCTATAAATAGCCGCCCCTACAACCACTAGTTGGTTGGCTGCTCGAAGAACTTGACACTTGTCATTTGAGAGCAACCCATCCTCCGAGGACTTTGGCGAAAATCATCAAGTGAGGAAAAACCCAAAACCAAACCCCAACAAACCCAAAGTGATTGAGCATCCTTGAAGAAATTGATCAGCGTGGATCCGGCGCTTTTACCTTTGAAGACTATGCTTCTTCCGGGACGGTTAGGCGTCACGGTCTAGAACATCAAGAGGAATTGTGGATCGCGAGTGACCAAGTATGTGAAGGTTTGGAAGTCGCTGAAGACTTACCACGAGTGATTGGGCGAGTCTGCGTGACCTTAGTTCAAGGAGAATCGGTGAGGACTTGGTGTCTGAGCTGCGTGCTCGGTGATTGGGTGTCCGGGACTGCGTGTCCTCGAGTTTAAATACTCAGCCGCTCAACAGACGTACAAGCCGAGACAGCAGTTGGAACTGGTCTACCAAATCATTGTCTTCACCAACCTAACTGGTTCTATTTCCTCAACCTTTTCATTTCCTCATTCTTGTGTTGAGTGTTTGTCATATCTGTGTTTGAAGACTTTGGTGAAGACTTTCTCAATTTCCTCAGTTCAATTTCTTGATCTGTTTGTCTTCATCTTGTGTTATCCTGTGATTACGCTTTTTGTACTCTGTGATTGTCTTCATTTCATCATGATGACTATGCTTGTAATCTGCTATGCTTACTTCGAGTACTTATTCCGCTGCATGTATTTCTTAGCTAAGGAATTTCCTCACCAGACAAATTCCTCGATGAAGAATTTGTAAATCTCTAAAATCGCCTATTCACCCCCCTCTAGTCGATATAACGCACTTTCACCAGGAAGTGAGCCGCATCGGGACTCCAGATTGGAATGCGCGGGGCCACCGCCCAGTTGGTGTCGCGCGGCTCGGTGATGTAGAACCACCCCGATTGCCACCCTTTGACAGTCTCCACAAAGGAGCCTTCGGGCCAGGTGACAGTGAGCATCTTGCCCACCATGGCGCCTCCGCACTCAGCTAGTTGGCCGCTCACCACCTTGGGCTTCACATTGAAGGTCCTCAACCACATGCCGAAGTGAGGTGGAATGCGGAGAAAGGCCTCACACACGACAATGAATGTCGAGATGTTGAGGATAGAGTTGGGGGCCAAATCATGGAAGTCCAGCCCGTAGTAAAACATCCGTCGTCGGACAAACTGGTGGAGATGGAATCCCAGCCCGTGGACGAAGTGTGTGGGAAGCACAACCCTCTCATGGGGCTCTGGGGTAGGGACGATCTGTCCCTTGGCCGGAAGTCGGTGAACAATCTCCTTGGCCAGCACCCGGCCCCCCGGAGCTCCTTGATGTCCTTCTTCTTGACGGAGGAGGCCATCCACTTGCCTCCAGCTCTAGATCCGGACATGATTGGAGTGCTTTTTTGGGCGGAGAAGGCTAGATCTTGGGCGCTGGAGATTGGGAATGGATGGGCAGAGGAAGGAGAAGGCGTGGGTGAACAGGGACTCATCGTCATTGAAGCCTGGTTCAGGGGCAACTGAGGGAGTCCTGGATTAAGGGGTCCTCAGACAGCCAGACTATATACTTTGGCCGGGTTGTTGGGCTATGAATATACAAGATAGAAGACTTCGTCCCATGTCCGGATGGGACTCTCCTTTGCGTGGAAGGCAATCTTGGCGATTCAGATATTTAGATTTCTTTCTCTGTAACCGACTTTGTACAACCCTACCCCGGTGTCTATATAAACCGGAGGGTTTAGACTTCTAGGGTTTAGTCGCAGCAATCATAAGCTCATAGGCTAGACTTCTAGGGTTTAGCCATTACGATCTCGTGGTAGATCAACTCTTGTAATACTCATGTTCATCAAGATTAATCAAGCAGGAAGTAGGGTATTACCTCCATAGAGAGGGCCCAAACCTGGGTAAACATTGTGTCCCCCGCCTACTGTTACCATTAGCCTTAGACGCACAGTTCGGGACCACTAGTAGAAAAGGGGGCAATGGCCCAGGCCGGTTCAGCCCATTATTTCTGGTTCTGCCATGAACCTGGACCAATGGAGCTATTTGTCCCGGTTCGTGAGCCCAGGGGGCCGGCCGGGCCACGTGGGCCATTGGTCCCGGTTCATCCGGACCTTTTGGTCCCGGTTGGTGTGACGAACCGGGACCAATGGGCCTGGCTCCTGGCCCACCACTATTGGTCCCGGTTGGTTGCTTGAACCGGGACCAAAGGCTTCCCTTTAGTCCCGGTTCATGCCACCAACCGGGGCTGATGATGGTGCCTATATACCCCCTCGCGGAAGAGCGAGCACCTTTGCTCTGCTTTTTTTTCGGCCGAGGGGAGAGGGCTTGGTGGTGCTCTAGCTCACCTCCTATGCACACAAGGTGTTCGATGGAATGCCCAAGCCACACTACTTATGGTTTCTCCTCTCCAAGCTCGACCGCCAAGCTCAATTTCCCTCAATATTTATCTAGGTTTAGCGGTCCGTCACGCCTGTCCCCGTCTTCATCGCCGTCGATCAACCGCGCCGATCTCATCGCCGGCACCACCGTGGTGAGCCTCTTGTTCTTATCTTCTTTCTGAAAGGAAAAATATTCATACTTGTATGTTTAGATAGATACTTGTGTTATTTTCTTACTTTTATTATTGCATCTTATATAGTGCGATGGTTTTGGTATCGGCCCCCGTCGGCCCTCGTCCTGTCAATGATTCGGATGTGGTATATATTATCTTTTCATAACTATTGGTTCATTTATTGTTTATGAAAATTATGCCGACCAATGTGACATAGATTTTATTTATCTAGGAGGTTGTTGAACCGGAAATTCCAACCGACCCTATTGTCGAGAGGTTAAATTTAGTTGAAGAAGAAAACAATTTTTCTTCAAGGAAAACATAAAAAAACTTGAGGAGGAGAAGATGATATTGGAGTTGCATGTTGCGGATGTCGTCGATGATTACAAGATCAAGATGGATGCAATGCGCTTGAAGATTAGAAAGATTAGAAAATATGCCATTCATACCGAGGCTTGGTATCATTATGTCGTTGGATCAGTTGTTACGTTGGTTGCGATTATGATCGCATTTGTTTTCGCATTGAAATGTTTTACATAGTTTCAATGTATGGTTTAATTAATTTAGATGCTCTGCAGAGCTTTATGTTTTAGATGAGAACTATGTATGTACTTTGGTTTTGATGTGATGATGAACTTCTATTAATTTGGTCACTTAATTATCTATTCATGATGTTCTGTAATGATTTTTGACACACTTAATTATATATAATGCACGCAGATGAACCGGCAATGGATGTACGGTGATAGACACACCTCGAGTACATTAAGGCGTGCATGATTTTCTCGATGTGGCTGAGGCAAACAAGCAGAATGGTTTTATGTGTTGTCCATGCCCTATATGTGGGAATCTGAAGTCTTACTCGACCGGAAAATCCTTCATGCCCACCTACTTTACAAGGGTTTCATGCCACACTATAATGTTTGGACGAGGCGCGGAGAAATAGGGGTTATGATGGAAGGCGGCGAAGAAGAAGAGTACGATGACAACTATGTGCCCCTGAATACGGTGATGCTATTGAACATCAAGAGGAAAAAGGCGATGTGCACGATGGTGCTGCTGCAGGCGAGCTGCTGAAGATCAAGAGGAACAGACGATGTGCCCGATGATGATGATCTCCGCGGGTCATTGTCGATGCAAGGACTTAATGCGAAAGTCAAAAGGAGAAGCTGAAGTTCGATCGCATGTTAGAGGATCACAAAAAGGGTTGTACCCCAATTGCGAAGATGGCAACACAAAGCTCGGTACCGTCTTGGAATTGCTGCGATGGAAGGCAGAGAATGTTGTGCTGATAAAGGATTTGAGAAGCTCTGAAAATAATGAAGAAGAAGCTTCCAAAGGATAACGAATTGCCCGACGGTACATACGCAGCAAAGAAGGTCGTATGCCCTCTAGGATTGGATGTGGAGAAGATACATGCATGCCCTAATGACTGCATCCTCTACGCGGTGCATACAAGGATCTGACGCATGCCCGATATGCGGTGCATTGCGGTATAAGATCGACGAGATGACCCTGGTGATGTTGACGGCGAGCCTCCCGGAAGAGGGTTCTGCGAAGGTGATGTGGTATGCTCCTATAATACCACGATTGAAGCGTCTGTTCGAAGCGGAGAGCATGCCAAGTTGATGCGATGGCACAGTGAGGACCGTAAGAAAGGCGGAAGTTGAGAGCACCCACCGACGGGTCGCAGTGGAGAAAAATCGAGAGAAAGTCTTGGGATGAGTTTGCAAAGGACCCAAGGAACGTATGGTTTACTTTAAGCGCGGATGGCATTAATCCTTTCGGGGAGTAGAGTAGCAATCACAGCACCTGGCCCGTGACTCTATGTATGTATAATCTTCCTCCTTGGATGTGCATGAAGTGGAAGTTCATTATGATGCCAGTTCTCATCCAAGGCCCTAAGCAACCCGGCAACGACATTGATGTGTACCTAAGGCCATTAGTTGAAGAACTTTTACAGCTGTGGAATGGAAACGATTATGCGTCGTGGGATGAGCACAAAAGGAGAATTTCACCTAAAGGCGTTGCTGTTCGTGACCATCAACGATTGGCCCGCTCTCAAGTAACCTTCGGGATAGACAAACAATGGATACCACGCATGCACGCACTGTTTACTTGACACCGATAGTATATACCGGAAGCTGCGGGAAGAATGTGTACACAGGCCATCGTCGATTTCTTCCGACCAACCATCAATGTCGAAAGAAAGGCAAGCATTTCAAAGGCGATGCAGATCACCGGGAGAAGCCCTCCATGTGTACCGGTGATCACATACTTGCTATGGTCAATGATTTACACGTAATCTTTGGAAAGTGTCGGCGGACTAGCTGTTCGAATGACGCCGACAATCACGCACCCATGTGGAAGAAGACATCTATATTTTGGGACCTACCCTCTTTGGAAAGACCTAGAGGTCCGCTCTTGATCGGCGTGATGCACGTGACGAAGAACCTTTGCGTGAACCTGCTAGGCTTCTTGGGCGTGTATGGGAAGAAAAGATACACCGAGGCACGGAGGACCTGCAGCGCTTGCACGAAAAATAGGGCATGCCTCCAAGTAGTATGAAGGTCCTGCCAGCTACGCTCTTACGAAAGAAGAGAAAGAAATCTTCTTTGAATGCCTGCTGAATATGAAGGTCGGCGGCTTCTCGTCGAATATAAAGGGAATAATAAATATGCGGAGAAAAATTTCTAGAACCTAAAGTCTCATGACTGCCACGTGATTATGACGCAAGCGCTTCCGGTTGCATTGAGGGGCTTCTACCGGAAAAGCGTCCGATTAGCCATTGTGAAGCTATGTGCATTCCTCAATGCAATATCTCAGAAGGTGATCGATCCAGAAATAATACTAACGCTAAGGAGTGATGTGGCGCAATGTCTTGTTAGTTTCGAGCTGGTGTTCCCACCATCCTTCTTCAATATCATGGACGCACGTCCTAGTTCATCTAGTCGGCGAGATTGTCATTACGGGGCCCGTATTTCTACACAATATGTACCCCTTTGAGAGGTTCATGGGAGTCCTAAAGAAATATGTTCAGAACCACGCTAGGCCGAAGGAAGCATCTCCATGGGCCATCAAACAGAGGATGTCATCGGGTTTTGTGTTGACTTCATTCCTGGCCTTAAGAAGATAGGTCTCCCTAAATCATGTATGAGGGGAGACTTTGGAAAAACACGCTTGGAAGGGACTCAATAATATGCAGGACGGATATTCTTGGTCTCAAGCACACTACAGTTCTCTGTAACTCTACCTTGGTGACCCGTATGTCGATGAACACAAGAACGATCTGCGCTCCAAACACCGGAGCGGGCGACGACTGGATTACATGTGAACACATCGGGACTTTCAGCAGTTGGTTGGAAACACGTCTCGAGGTGACAGCACTGTTTGTGATGAGCTGTACTTGTTGTCCAGGGACCATCTTCGGCTGTAATGATTTGGAAAGGATGAGATAAATGGGAATACATTTTACACGATTGATCAAGATCAAAAGAGCACCAACCAAAACAGCGGTGTCCGCTTTGATGCAGCAACCGACAGGGGAAAGGACACATATTATGGTTACATAGTAGACATATGGGAACTTGACTACGGAGTAGATTTTAAGGTCCCTTCTTTTAAGTGCAAGTGGGTCAATCTGTCAGGAGGCGGGGTATAGGTAGACCCACAGTACGGAATGACAACAGTGGATCTGAAAAATCTTGGGTACACTGACGAACCGTTCGTCCTAGCTAATGATGTGGCACATGTTATCTATGTGAAGGACATGTCTACCAGACCGAGGAAAAGAAAAGATAAGGAAGCGAATACATCATACAATGAGCCAAAGCGCCACATAGTTCTTTCAGGGAAAAGGGACATCGTGGGAGTGGAGGGCAAGGCAGACATGTACGAAGAGTATGAAAAGTTTCATGAAATTCCTCCTTGAAAGTCAAGGCTGACCCAAGCATCCTGATAAGCGATGAAGATTATCCATGGTTACGCGCAATTAGCAAATGACACAAGCGAAGAAAAATGAAGACTTTCTCCATAACTATTATGATGATACCATGCCAACTTTGTAATGCAGGCAGTATGATACCATTGTCCGTGTTGTACATGCACATGCTATGCCAACTTTTCAGAGCAACAATAAGTATTTTGTTGTAAGTAGAAACAAAATAAAATAAATAAAGCAACAAAGAAAACAAAAAAGTGTTTTCAAATTTGAAAACTAATGGCACTAACAGAAAGTTTATATTTTTCTAAAACTAAAAGCAAAAAGAATTAAAAATAAAGCAAAAACCAAAAGAAAATAAATAATGCAGAAAAAAAAACAAAAAACTGGAAACAAATAAAAATAGCAACAATAAGTATTTTGTTGTAAGTAGAAACAAAATAAAATAAATAAAGCAACAAAGAAAACAAAAAAGTGTTTTCAAATTTGAAAACTAATGGCACTAATAGAAAGTTTATAATTTTTCTAAAACTAAAAGCAAAAAGAAATAAAAATAAAGCAAAAAACCAAAACCAAAATAAACTAAATAAAGCAACAAAAAAACAAAAAAAACAAAAAACGTGCCACCTACTGGGGCCCCACGGCCTGAATACGACTAGAAACCCTACCATGGGCTAGGATTCAGGCCTGCGGGAGGCCCAGTAGGCCCACAGGCACATATTGCATGTTTAGGCCCGAAAGCCTGCTTTAGAGAAGAGCTCGAGAGGGAAGGCGCACCGCACCTTATAAACTGGTGCGGCTCCCTCTCAACTAGCGAGGTGGGACTAAACATTTGGCGCGGGGCAGCACAAGGCCTTTGGTCCCGGTTGGTGCCACCAACCGGGACTAAAGTGCATTAGTCGGTTCGTGGCTAACCGGGACTAATGCACCCTTTAGTCCGGTTGGTGCCACCAACCGAGACAAAGGCCGACTAAAGGGGGGAATTAGTCCCGGTTGGTGCCACGAACCGGGACTAATGCTCTTGCTATATATACATCACTTAGGAAAATTTGACGAACACATCGTCAGTTGCCCCCCGGCCCGCCAGACGACACCGAGCTCATCGACGCCGCCAGGCTGCCCAGATCGGCGCCGTCCGCTGCCCCGACGCCGCCCGCCGCCCGACGCCGTCCATGAAAGCCGCCTGACGCCTTCCGCGCGCCCGTCGTCGCCCTGCTCCATTGCCGCCCGCCACCCGCCGACGCCGTCGTCGTCGCCGCGCCCGTCGTCGCCGTCGCCCGTCGCTTCGAAGCGCTTGCTCATGCCCTGCCCATGACCCGCCCCCACCATCGCTGCGTGCCGCTGGCCACACCCCTGCCCCGGCCAGCCGTGGTCGTCGCCGATGCCCTCACCGCCCCCGCCGGCCGCCCCCGTTGTGAGCCGCCGCCGTCGAGGCTCGTGTTCAGTGCTTGCTTTTTTTGTTTACATATATTTTTTGTTCATTGCATTTTTTCAGATATATAATGTATATATGTATGTGGTAGCTATATGATGAATGGATGTGACTATGTATGTATGAATATAATGTCCATAGCATTTTTTTTGTTTATATATATTTTTTCATATATGTATTAATTTTTATTTAGGTTGTTAGTAGATATCGATTTTAGGTTAGTGCATTTTAATTAGGTTAGTGTAGAGGAAAAAGTAAAATAAAGAAAAGGAAGAAAAGAGGGAGAAGGAAGAAGGAAGAAGAAGAAGAAAAAGAAGGAGAGGAAAAAGGAATATAAGTAGAGAAAGAAGGAGAATAAGAAGGAGAAGACGAGGAGAGGAAGAAGAGGAAGAAGAAGAAAAAAAAAGAGGAGAAGAAGAAGGAATAGAGGAGCTTCTTCTCCTTTTTTTCTCCTCTTTTTTTTTCGAGGGTGTCGAGGATCGCCGAGGGGTCGAGGGTCGGGAACTAGGGTAGACGGTCGAGGGTCGTCAAGGGGTCAAGGGTCGAGGGTTTCAGGGTCGAGGGTTCGGGTCGAGGGATGGAGGGTCGAGGGTTCCAGGGTCGTCTAGGGGTCGAGGGTTCCAGGGTCGTCGAGGGTTCGAGGGGTCGAGGATCGCCGAGGGGTCGAGAGAGGTTTCCTAGTGTCAAAGTATTGAAGAAATCCATGGCTTCATCATTAGCCGGAAGTAACCAGAGAATGATGGTTCGAAGTCCTCCAAAGTTATTCTGGAATGGAGTCCCGGATAGGATAATTTGCCTTTTTCTATGAATTTCAGCAAAGGCCTTCCAAATAACGATATTCGGAAGGTTCTTGCTGAAATTTGTAAAAGCGAATTATCCTATCTGGGACTCCGTTCCAAAATAACTTTGGGGAGCTTCGTACCATCATGCACCTATTAGTTTGGCCTAATGAGGAAGACATGGTTTTGTTGAATCCTTTGACACTAGGCACCCCTCGGCGATCCTCGACCCCTTGACCCTAAGAGGAAGAAGAGGATAAAAAAATAAGAGGAAGAAGAAAAAAAAAGAGGAGAAGAAAGAATAGAGGAGTTCTTCTCCTCTTTTTTTTCTTCTTCTTCCTCTTTTTTTTATCGGGAACGAGGGTCGTCGAGGGTCGCCGAGCGGTAGAGGAAACCCTAATTAAATAGCAAGTATCGTCGGTGTGAGCATGTGGCCGTCGGTGTCGGACACTACATCCACGTCTTACAAGTGGGGGTGGGGGGTCGATATTACCCCCTCCTTGAAGCGTTCTCGAGGCCACCCCTAACCCTTGAAGCGTTGTCGAGGCCACCCGAAACCCTAGAGAAGCAGCGTCGAGGCCACTAATTAATATGATTCCTTATTGTGATTAGATAGCTAGTTCTACGTTTGCCACTAATATATCCATATCTGTCATGTTTGTATAATAATTGCCATGTTGTAAATATTTGTAGAAACTATGGACACCCCGCACCGAGACGAAGCACAAGAAGCGTTGTTGAGGGACATAATCGCAGAAGGAAGTGATGCCGTCAGCTCGTTGATGTTTCTCAATGACACCGATGGTCTGGAAGGAGAGGGTGAAGAAGCAGCTGGCTATGATTATGATGGCTCCGATGACCCAATGCCGGTGGAAGAAGGAGAGGGTGAAGAAGTAGACCGTGAGGACTACTCCGGTGATCACCTAACTGAGTCCGGCCAGGTATATATATTAGTTAAGCCTGTGCTGACTAGCTAATTGATGCATTCATTGTTTTGGTATGTACACTTATTAATTAACTCTCGTCTTTCTTCCTTTTTCTAGCCCTCCGGATCAAGCACAACTTCGGTAAGGACATGAGGCCCGAAGAAAAAGTTGAGCTCGGATGAAAGGTTTGAGATCATAGAAATCGCGCGCTCACAATGGCCCTCCGATTGAACCCATCCGGACAAAGGAGGCATTTGTTGCTCAGTGCGGGGTTCTGGTTAGGGACAAGATCCCGATCAGCATCCAGCAATGGTATAAGCCTAAGAACGAAGACCCTGAGGTGTCTTATGTTAATGATCTGCAGAAAAATGATCTTTGGACTGAGCTGAAGTCAAATTTCACCCTACCGCCAGAGGATGATCCGGAGAAGCCAGTTATAGAGCCATTAATCAAGTCTTTTGCTCTTAAGAAGATGGCAGACCTATTCAGGAATTGGAAGAAAGACCTGAATAAGTTTATCGATAAAAAAGAGACACCAGAATTTAAGGGCAAATATGAGAAGATCAGAGATGACTGGCCCGCATTTGTGGCCCATAGGACATCGGAAAAGAGTAAAAAGATGTCGGCGACAAACAAGCAAAATGCTGCGAAGAAGAAGCTTTACCATCGCACGGGGTCAGGTGGCTACCTCATAGCCCGACCTAAGTGGGCCAAGGCTGAGAATGATCTGCTTGATAAAGGGATCGAACCAGAGACAATGAATTGGCCAGACCGTTGCCAGACTTGGTTCTTCGGGGCTGGCGGAACCTTGGACCCTGTACCAGGGAAGGGCATTTGGACGGACGATCAATTGGACATACCAGTCAAGAGGCTAAAGCAATATATCGAAGCAGCACAACAAGGGAAGTTCGTTCCAGACAGGGAGAGGGACGAGCTCACAATGGCCCTCGGGAATCCTGAGCACCCTGGACGAACACGAGGCACACCAGGCTACATTTCGTGGAAGGCTGGATTTCCGGACGCAGGGGGTTACAAAACCCATGAGAGGAGGAAGAAACTGGAGCAGAGCCAAATGCAGGCGCTGCACAAAAGGGTAATGGGGCTAGAGGAACGAGAAGATGAACGGAGCGAATGACCTACCGAAGCTTCCCCCGAAGCTACCCCGCCATCTCAGCGGAGAAGCAGCGTGGCTTCCACCGAGCTGCTTCAGCCGGAGCATGCCTTGACGGCTCCTGCCTGCTATCCCGTGGATGCTATCACGGAGTCTCAAAATTGCCACCTTATGGCGCAATGGAGCAATTTGAAGGTCAAGGCGGCTGTTGGCTCTGTTTATCCTACTAAACCCGACTCAACTTTTCACAGCCGGCCGATTCCAGAAGGATATGCTAAGGTGATGGTGGATGAAATAACGGAGGGATTTGAGGACCTCCGCTTGACCACCCTACCGGTGAAGGGGAGTATCGGCTGGGTTCTGCTCTGAAGACTCCATGCCTATGGCGGAAGGATCTCATCAACCTTCCGAACTGGACGCCTCCGCCTCCTCCTCCTCCTCCGACGAGTCAGGGCACTCCGCCTCCTCCACCGCCTCCTCCTCCGGCGAGTGACGATCAGGGCACTCGGCCGGCTCCTTCTCCGGCGCGTGGCGGCACTCCGCCTCCTTCTCCGCCTGCACCGGCGCGCCCGAGCAGCGAGCCTCCTCCTTCTCCGCCTCGTCAGCAAGGGCGGAAGAGACCCGCCGCCGCTCCGGCTGCTCCGGCGCGTCGTAGTCCTTCTCCTCCGCCTCGTAAGCAAGGAAAGAAGACATCCGCTCCATTTGCTCTGCCGGCGTCTAGCAGTACAGCCAAAGGCGGGAGGAGATACAGATTCGGTCCTTCTCTGAAGAATCCAGAGAAGTTACCGTACGAGAGGACCGAGGAGGAAAACGTGAAGATCGCGCAGACCGAAGTGCATGACTGGTTTGAAGGGTTGAAAGCAAAGAGACATCCACCTCCGGAGGAGAAGGTAGATCCGGTGAAAGCGAAGTGCACTCTGGCTGCCCTGAGAAAACCACCCAAGTCTCCGCCGAAAGGCAACTATGAGCGCATTATTGGAAAGTCATTTGCCGAAGCGGAGAGGTCGGGAAGTACTACTGATTAAAGAATGAAAGAACGACGAGCTGGGAAACAAATTGCCCAGCTCGGCGAACAAGCGAAGCAATCGTGCCGCCCGCTCAACGTGCCTGCTAGCGACATCGTAGATCCGGGGATGGTGCCCGGTTATGGCAATCCTGAAGATTACCTGCCTGACGATGTACATTATGATTTCTTGGAGGTGCAGATACAAAGATACGAGTACGGGAAGCCTCTCGTCAAAGATGAAACATCTCTATCAACGATGATGCGAAGATTGCATGATTGGTACATGAAAACCTGCAGAGAGTCTGAGGGGAGGTCTACTTTGTATGTGAGAGTTAAAAAGGAGCATGAACTCGTTGGAATTGAACTGTTGCCTATTCCATTTGAGGAGTTCTATCAGTTTTTCAATCAATTGGCCCTCGATAAAGCAACGGTCACCTGCTATTGTGCGTAAGTAGTACTACTTCGTCATTAAGTCTCTATATAACTCAGCTCTTTCATTGCATGTATTTATAATTATCCTCACTATATTATGCAGATTGAAGATCGCCGAATTGAAGAAAAGACAAGTGGGTTCCATTGGGTTCATTAACACATATCTCATAGATGCAAGTGAGGTTGAATTTCATGCCGAAAATACCGAGGCCAACTTGCTACAATCGTTGGTAATAAATGAACACAAGGATATAATACTCTTTCCTTACAACTTCAAGTGAGTGTTACTGTCTTGTGGCATATTCGGTTTCCCTTATTAGTCCAGGTTATAGTAATGTAATATTGATGAGTTATTCATGCGTGCGCAGGTACCACTATATTCTCCTAGAGATTAAGCTTGAGCAGCGAGTAGTAACTGTCTTAGACTCCAAACGAAAAGATCCCAAGGAGTACGCGGACATGACTGAAATGCTCGAGAAGTAAGTTAAATCGATCATTATCCACCATATCAGCAACTTTGTTCATTTCTAATATCAAGTAATTGTTTTCTTTGTATGGCAGGGTTTGGAGAAAATTCACCAAAAAAGCTCCGGGACTGCCGAAGAAGCTGCAATTTAGACACCCGATAGTAAGTACTATAGTAGCATATTCCACGCATCTCCTAATGATTCAAGCGCTAGTTTCATCAATACCATTTAACATGCTTGCTAATTATCAGTTTGATTGACCTCTATTTCTTGTAAAGTGGTTGTGGCAGGAACAAGGGAATGATTTCTGTGGATACTACATTTTGAGTCCATCCGCCACCACGACCTGTGAGCGGGCTACTCGACAAACAATATGAAGTCGTAAATAACAATATTCACAATTTTTTTTTACCATCATTTGTGTTGAATTTCATTCATTCATATATATATATATATATATATATATATATATATATATATATATATATATATATATATATATATATATATATATATATATATATATATATATATATGTGTGTGTGTGTGTATTTACCCCCTTCTTAAAATTAGATGTTTCGGATGCGGGATGAACTACTAACACCAGATTGCCTGCGAGCAATTCAAGAGGAATTGGTGGCATTCTTTCTTGACCACGTGATCACTGAAGACGGAGAATACTATGTGGACCACGCGTCTGTATGTTAGGAGATTATTTTTGTAAAAGGTAATTATTGTATATATGTAGCCGGTAGTGTCGGATAGATATACGAGAACTTGTTGTTCGACCAATCTCTCGGAGAAGGAGAGGTGGTCGATATCAGTTCCCTCTGTATGAATATATGTTCATGACGATCTTCTGTTTCCTTCGTTTGCTTACTAGCTAGCTAGCGTGTCTAGCTAGTCCTCTCTATACGTATGTATAGTACGTAGCGTCGACCAAGCACGGACAAAAGAGAGGACACTTCTCTCTATTAATTAGCTAGCTAACACAATATATGAAACACCTAAATTAACCCCCAAAACCCCAACCCCCCCTTTCAAAAAAACAAAACCCCAGCCACAGAAATGCTGACACGTGGATGCCTATTGGTCCCGGTTGGTGCCAACCGGGACCAAAGGCCTCCCGCTGGGCTCGGCAAGACACAGCCACGTGGAGGCCCATCAGTCCGGTTCTGGATTGAACCGAGACTAAAGGGCCAGGGTATTAGTACCGACCCTTTAGTCCCGGTTCATGAACTGGGACTAAAGACCCTCACCAACCGGGTCAATAGGCCCCTTTTCTACTAGTGGACCCCCTACCCGAAATCCGCCGGTTTTGACATCGACAGCAGCCTCAAAGTCCGCCCACGTAACTATGTGGCCGCTGGCAGCGATTAACTCGGCGCAGCGAGATGCCATCGCATCCTTACCATGTGTGCGGTCGCGGGCGGCGAGGAATGCGGCGCGGTAGGATGCCATCGATTCCTTACGAGTTACTGTGCGCCGCGGTGCCATGACGACGCTTGGAGAGAGCTCTGGGACGGAGGGGCCGGACAGCCGTATTGTGCGGTGGTTTTTAAGAGCTCAACGACAAACGACAAAGGAAATTTGGCTTCCCTTACAAGTTTGCTCATTCATTATCGCACATGGTTCATCTCGGCCGCTTCCGGAAACAGTGTGCGCTGAGGCTATTGTGTGTTGTGTTATGATTGGCCAGAACCCCAGCCACGCGGATCGCGTGTGTGCACCATAGGATGCACCGTGATCGAACGACAATCCACGTTCCTCACATCAGATCTGTGCAACTGTAGCTGGATTGGATTTATATGCGCCAAATGCCTAGAAAATGCAAATAATCCCTTAAATATGGTAAATGAGCCCGGAAAAATGCCAAATTTGAACAAATTGATTTGCAGGGTGTATGTTCTTCGTAGAAAAAACTCCAGGGCAAAGAACATAGAAAATTTGGATTCCCTTCAATTTTGGTGATTTCCCCTCGAAAGCATGGAACTTCCCCGGCGATGGTTCGATTTATGAATGGCGTGCATGACGACATAAGCCGAACCTTCTCAAATTTTCACCAGGGTATGGTGAGGTCGTACCATGGCACCATGCCAGGCGTCATGTTTTTCAATCATTTATTTCATTTTTTCTATAGTTTAAAACCCAATAAACAAATGTTTGTGGTTGACTATTGCCACACATTTCATCGAAATATCTGTCCATTCCTTGTAAAAAGCATGAGAATTTACTAAATGGCAAGAGCATCGTTTTCCAAACCATTCTTGTGCACCCTTTCATGCACCGATTGTTTGAATTTGAATTATGTGCATTAATGCCTAGAAAATGCACATAATCCCATAAATATGGTAAATGAACCTGGAAAAGTGTCAAATTTGAACGTGGTGATTTGCAGGGTGTATGTTCTTCTTAGAAAAAAGCTCATGGACAAAGGAAAAAGGAAATTTGGACCCACCTTTCAATCTTGGTGATTTCCCTATGGAAACCATGAAACTTCCTCGGTGATGGTTCGATTTGTGAAAGGCGTGCATGACGACATAAGGATAACATTCTCAAATTTTTACCAGGGCATGGTGAGGCCATACCATGGCACCACGCCAGGTGAGGGAGTCCCGGATTAGGGGGTGTCCGGATGGCCGGACTACCATCATCGTCCGGACTATCGTCGGCCGGACTATCATCATCGACCGGACTCCAAGACTATGAAGATACAAGATTGAAGACTTCGCCCCGTGTCCGGAGGGGACTTTCCTTGGCGTGGAAGGCAAGCTTGGCGATACGGATATGTAGATCTCCTACCATTGTAACCGACTCTATGTAACCCTAGCCCTCTCCGGTGTCTATATAAACCGGATGGCTCTAGTCCGTAGGACATCATCAACAACCCTTACAATCATACCATAGGCTAGCTTCTAGGGTTTAGCCTCCTTGATCTCATGGTAGATCCACTCTTGTAAACATCCACAATATCAATATCAATCGAGAAGGATGTAGGGTTTTACCTCCATCAAGAGGGCCCGAACCTGGGTAAAACATCGTGTCCCTTGTCTCCTGTTACCATCCGCCTAGACGCACAGTTCGGGACCCCCTACCCGAGATCCGCCGGTTTTGACACCGACATTGGTGCTTTCATTGAGAGTTCCTCTGTGCCGTCACCGATAGGAAGGATGCCTCCTCCCGTCTTCAAGGACGGTATTTTTACCAAAGGAGCCTTGGCCGCTGGCCAAACTATCCGGCTAGGTGGTTTTCTTATGACCGCCTGTCCAGCCACCGCTTCGACAATGACCTCTCAAGTCGTCAAAAGCAATTTTCATGTCAGCTCGGAATTCACCAAGCGACTGGATCCAATAGAGCTCTCGTCCGTAAACGAGCTCTTGGATCGCATCGCCGCCCTGGGAGTCGCTACATACTACAATCAGATTGGGCTTAAAACCGATCTGAGAGAGATTAACTCTCCCCAGGTCACCCACCACGCTGCAGTGGTAGAGGAACAATGCGGCGACGCTTCTCTTGTGTTGAAAACTAGTCATGTCCGGGCTCCCGAACCCTCCATGCCGGATTCCCGCGGAGGGACGGTCTTCGATCAAGCACTGAACTTAAAGTCAGGCATCGGACTGACTCATTGGACAACGCCCAGCAATCCAAGCTTCCAGATTCGAAGCTTTCGCCTTCGAGCCTCGAGATGGGTAGGGTTCGGACTTAATTCCACCCACCGCCCGGACATATGCGATCTATCTCTAATCCGCAAGAGCCCGCCGAGACAAGACATCACTATCGGGCGATTCCTCCTGGTTATGGACAGGATAAAGGACTGCCGTGAGGAAAACATAATCTCAATTTTTGCAATAATTGCACGGACGAGGACTCTTGAACGCCGTCTGCCGTCGTGAAATTACACGCTTCGACGACCTGGCGTCCATAGTACAAAAGTACTGTGCGATGGAGACTTTTCGGACAACCAAAAATAATTTTTGGGACAATCCGGCCCCGAATACAGCCCTAGTCCGCAACAAAAGGGTGCATTACACTCAGGCACCAGATACAAAAACCAAAAAGCAAAGACCCCATAAAGGGCACGGAACCGTACTAGAGGGATGGCTTAACGGACCTCAAAATTCACGAGATAGAAGGCGCCGTCCCAACACATAACCTTCGAGCATGTTGGATATTACGGCAGGTGGCCAAAAGTGGAGAGGAGCTTCTAGCCCCGGAAAACAACTCCAACAACATCGGTACGGTATCAAGAGTCTTCGAGACTTTCGCATCAAATAATATGCGGAAACGAACAATCCGCAGCTTCGCCGAAGTCTACCAAGTAGCAACAACCAATCCATGGAGCGACATAGCCATCACCTTCAACGCCAGCGACGAACCTAAATTTCGGACAGCCCGAGCTCCAGCCGCACTGGTACTTAGTCCAATAGTGGACGGCTTTCGACTTACATAAGTCCTCATGGATGGCGGCAGCGGACTAAACCTCATCTACGAGGAAACCCTTCAAAAAATGGAAATAGACTGGAGCCGCATTGAGCGAAGTAGCACAACCTTTAGAGGAATAATCCCTAGCCGGGAGGCGCGCTGCACAGGAAAAATCACACTCGATGTGGTATTCGGCTCACCGGACAATTACAGATCCGAAGAAGTCACGTTCCAAGTGGCCCCGTTCAACAGTGGATATCACGCTATATTAGGATGAGAGGCATTCACAATTTTTCAAGCCGTACCCCATTACGGGTACATGAAGCTCAAAACGCCTGGGCCTGGCGGAATAATCACTCTCGTTAGTGATTCGGACATAGCACTCCGCGCCGAAAACAAGACAGCCGCATTAGCCTTAGAGGCACTATCCGAAGCCCTAGCGGCAGAGGAACTCACCACGCTGCGCTCTACGGTGAATAGGGACGATGTGATACTCGATAAGAGATCCAAGTCCACCTCCTTTAAACCAGCAGATGAAATAGTAAAATTCCAGGTCCACCCAACGGACCCGACAAAGACGGCCTCCATCGGGGCACAATTGAACCCTGATGTGGACGCCGCATTGCGAGAATTCCTTCGGGAAAACTGGGACATTTTTGCCTGGCACCCCTCGGATATGCCCGGAATCCCACGCAGATTGGCAGAACACAGCCTAAACATCCTAAAAGGATTCTAGCCAGTCAAACAGGCTCTTCGACGATTTTCCGAACCCAAAAGATAGGCAATGGGAGAAGAGCTAGCCAAACTATTGGAAGCCGGATTCATCAGAGACATCAAGCACTCGGATTGGCTAGCAAACTTGGTAATGGTACCAAAGAAGGACAAATCCTGGCGCCTATGTGTCGATTTCAAAGACCTAAATAAGGCCTGCCCAAAGGATCCCTTCCCCCTGCCCCGCATCGACCAAATCATCGATGCCACCGCAGGCACGATTCATTGTGCTTCCCGGACGATACTCCGCTATCATCAAATCAAGATGGCGAAGCGGATCAAGTCAAGAACGGCATTCATTACTCCATATGGACCATTCTGCTTCAACACGATGCCCTTCGGACTTAAAAACGCCGGCGCAACATATCAGCGCATGATTCAAACATGTCTGGCTACCCAGATCGGCAAAACAGTAGAGGCATACGTAGACGATGTAGTCGTCAAAACTAAACACGTCGAAACTCTAGTAGACGACTTGAGGCTCACATTCGACAACCTCAGAGCATATGACATCAAACTGAATCCGGAAAAATGCGTTTTCGGTGTACCAGCTGGAAAGCTACTGGGCTTCATTGTATCCGGTAGAGGAATTGAAGCAAACCCAGCCAAGATCCGAGCTCTATCACAGCTAGATATCCCAAAAGACCTCAAGCAAATACAAAATTGATGGATGCGTGGCGGCTCTCGAGCCGCTTTATCTCCGCCTAGGAGAAAAGGCATTACCCTCTATCGCCTCCTTAGGCACATCAACACTTCGAGTGGACGGATGCTGCCACCGCCGGACTCGAAGAAATAAAGGCCATATTGGCAACAATCCGGTCTTGGCTGCGCCCAACCTGGGCGAACCAATGTTGTTATACATCGCAGCTACGCATCAAGTTGTAAGCGCGGTACTGTCGCTGAACGAGAAGCGAAGGGCATAAATTCCCTCTTCAAAACCAGTATACTACGATCCACCGTGTTAACCCCCGCAAGTCCCGTTACCGCACTATCGAGAAGATAGCATACGCGGTGTTCATGGCATCCGGAAGCTCGACACTACTTTCAAGAGTGTTCGATAACAATGCCTCTCAAGTACCACTTAACGACATTATAAACAACGCGACGCGACGGGCAGGATTGCAAATGGGCCATTGAGCTCTTACCATTTGATATAACTTACAAACCTCGGCGAGCTATAAAGTCACAAGTTTTGGCTGACTTTGTCGCCGAATGGACCAACCGAACTCCCTAAAGCGTACGGCGATACTCCAATGGATTATGCACTTCGACGGCTCTAAAATGTTAGCCGGATTGGGGGCTGGCGTCGTACTGACGTCCCCGACCGGGGACACAGTCCAATACGTACTTCAGATAATGTACATGGACTCCAACAACGCAGCCGAATACGAGGCCCTTTTACATGGTCTCCGGATGGCAATCTCCATGGGCATTCAACGCCTAGAGGTGCGCGGGGATTCAAACCTCGCAATATCCCAAATAAACGGAGACTTTGACGCCAAAGATCCGAAAATGGCAGCATATCGCAACGCTGTCCTAAAAATGTCAGCCCAGTTCGAAGGACTTGAATTCCATCACGAGCAGGGATAATAACCAAGCAGCCGACGTCTTGCACGCATTGGCAAAACGCGACGCTGTCCCTCCTAACATCTTCCTGGAACGGCTCTTCAAGCCATCCGTAATATGGGAAGAGGAGTCCGGAACTAACAAACCGGAACAAGCCGCACCAACCGGCGATTCAGCCGATGACATAACACCTTCCGCCCACGACATAATGGCAGTAATTGCCCGTGGACAGAACCATTCTCGCCTACTTGCTTAGGCAGGAGCTTCTCAAGACCAAAATGAGGCCCGCTGCATTGTCCGCGATCTAAAGCCTACAAGGTCTATGAGGGAGAACTTTATAAGAAAAGCACAACCGAGTCCTTCAAAGGTGTATCTCCAAGAGGAAGGGCGAAACCTCCTGGCTGAAATTCATGCGGACTAGGCGGACACCACGCCGCAGCTCGGGCCCTTGTAGGAAAGGCATTCCGCACAGATTTTTCTTGGCCGACGGCCCGAGCAGATTCTCGTGACTTAGTCCAAAGATGCGTCGGTTGTCGCTCTTTGCTAATCGAACCATATGCCACCCACCGCCTCAAAACTATACCCATTACCTGGCCGTCATGTCCGGAGGCTTGACATGGTTGGACCACTTAAAGGGGAACCCACAAGCAAAGGTACCTATTGGTCATGGTGGATAAAATCACCAAATGGATAGAGGCCAAGCCGTTAAAACGGCAGAGTCCGGACCAGTGATAGACTTTATATCCGGGTAGTACACCGCTATGGTGTCCCCACAGCATCATCACCGATAATGGCACGAACTTCACCGCCGATGAGGTTAAATCATGGTGCAAAAATATGGGCATCAAGCTCGATTACGATTCAGTCTATCATCCTCAAACCAACGGTCAAGTGGAACGAGCAAATGGTCTAATAATGAGCGGCATCAAACCGGACTAGTGCGATCCTCACGAAATCGACACGCTTTGGGTAGAGGAGCTCGACCGTACTGGGGCTGCGGACAACGCCTAACCGCACTACCGGATTCACACCATGTTTTATGGTATACGGCGCAGAAGCAGTTTTGCCCTGCGACATCATTCATGACTCACCTCGAGTGCGCATGTACGAAGAAAGAGAAGCCGAGTTGGATCGGCAGGACAGCTTGGACACATTGCAGGAAGAGCGCGACGTCGCCAAGGCTCGTTCCGCATTCTATCAGCAGCAGGCTCGAAGATATCAAAGCAGAGAAGTACGGGCCAAGACTTACAACGTTGGCGAACTGGTTCTACGCCTGCCGGACAAGAAGAAGGACAAGCTCAAGCCCAAATGGGAAGGCCCCTTCATCATCGATCAAGTCCTGACTGGCGGAGCGTACCGTCTACGAAACGCATCGGCTAACCGACTCGAGCCGAACCCATGGAACGCAGCCCGCCTCCGACGATTCTATGCCTAGCGCCGGACTAAGAGTTCGTCCCTTTCCCCCCGTCCAAATTTTTTTTTTACTTCAGCTGCCTTTTGTTTCTCTTTTTCTTCCCAACCCTATTCATCCAAGCCTTAAAGGGCCTACTTGCGCAACGTTCGCGTGCAATTGATGTGCTATCCGCACTCATTATACCTGGGGGCTTCTTTACCAGAAGCTTAATTATACGGGCTTCATGCCCAGCACATGTGTCAAGCCTCCACATGTACCTTTTATTCACCATTATATGCATCGATATGACTTAAGTTTTGGCCAAGCTGGGTTGCTGGCTCTGTGCTTACCCCTCACGTTCTCGATTGTTCGGCTAGGAGGTAAAGGAGCACCTCTGCGATTATTCTTGCCGGTCAGCCGGATGTGTACCTCAGACTAGGTGAAGCCGAAGCTAGCGTTCTTAAGGGAATATTCGGTCGGTGACTTAAAAGATGATTTTTATCCACTTATTTATCTACCCCAGATGTTTTTCTGCTTTTTCGCAGTCCGGACATGCACTTTAGGGCATGCCACCCCGGAGGAAAGGAACCTTAACGGAACTATTCTCCTGGAAGATGTTTCTTACTACCCATGTAATATAACATAACTAGTTGGGCACTTGTCCGATAAAGCACCGATGACCCCACGCCTGGTCTCCATGCATACCCCGTTGTTTCATAACCAAGAAGGTATTCGGACACACTCCGGACTCTAGGGTCCCGAGGTCGGCTTAAAAGGTCGGCAAAGACAAACGATCTACAATCCGCTAGAAGGCATTTTGTATGTCATTTTATAATACATTGTCAAATCGACCGATTGTATTCTTCCCCAATCCCGTCTAACAAAGTTGTCTAATTTACATCTGTTGGGAAAATTTAGCGCCAACTCCACTTGGCAGATACTAAACTCACAGGATCTCCTTCCCATCGGGCCCCACAGTCCGACTTCGCCATGTGGTTGGGATCCGCCTTCTTGTACCGCGTCTTTACCATTGCCTGTGCCTCCACGGCACCTTGGCGGTAGGCGAAATCTTCCATAAACGGAAGCGCTTCGCACTCCTGCAGCTTCGCATAAGCTCCCCAAGACCCTCGGTATGGAGAAGGCTGGCCATAACGCCGGATAGCGCCGCTCATAGCATGCCGAACTCGCTCGATCAGTTGCAACAATTCGGAAGTTGATCACCCGTTATTACGGGCATCTCTCCGCAGGCGACACTGTGAGCATACCTGCGGATATATTCATCAAATTGACTTCCTCGCCGAACTCTTCTTTTCAAAGGAGTTTGCTCAAGCACTTACTATATATGCCGCGACGAAGACGCTGATTCTCCTTAACGGAGCCCGACAGCTCGCCCAAACGCTTTTCAGCTCTTCTCCAAGCTGGGCATGGGCATCTGGAGCTTGTTCCTTTCATGCTGCACCTTATGCAGCACCTCTCGCCGCCTTTAGTTGGCGCAGGTTCTTGCATGTCCGGATCTTGTCCGGCAGCACCTGCAATGTCGTTTTTAGAATTGCGCAAAGGCCATACGCTACTTATCTTTCTAAAATAATGCGTTACCAGGAGAGGTCCTTGCGTTTCCTCCTGCGCCAGAAAATGCGGCCTCAAGTTGGGCCTTGCACTCTTGCAGCTCCTGAGACAGTTGGGTATTCTTTTCGGTAAGATCCTACGTTTCATATGATCCTTAAATCAGTTTAATATAACTACTTTAAGTCTCGGGGCTACCGCATATATAACTATTAAATTCTCTTACCCGTATGTCTTTTACATACTGCTCCGTGGCTCTGATAAAACCATCTTGAGCAGCACGAAGGTGCGCGTCCCCCGTGTTAAAGGCATTCAACGCCTCGGGGGAGAAGCACGCGTCATGAAATACTGTCCGCGGCGCCTGTGATTCAGGCACTCTCCACCTCGCACTTGGTGGCGGACGATCCGTCGGCATCCTCCGTCGAGGAACGCTCGCTCGCGCTTTGCGCCGCTTTCCCTCCCGACCAGTGCGGGAGCCCGGCTGGTAGAGGTGGGATTGACAACTTCCACGCCCAGATCCGCGGACGCTTTTTCCCTATAAAAGTCATGAGCACTCAAACGCTTCCTAGGAACGTTGTTCTAAATACTGAATTGTGAGCTACACCTTTGCGGCGAGGTTTCATCCGCGCCGCTCCTCTTCCGCCTCTTGGTCCGAATCGCCTTGTTGGTCAGCCACCGCTGGCTCGGCTTTCGCCTAGGGGCGCCTCCTGCACAGTGCCATTATATATGGTGGTCAGAAATAAGCAAGGAAGGAATAACGGTGTCAGGGCTTCGGCCGCAATCACCTGGGAAGCCGGATATAGTCCGGGATAGTCGGCCGTGATGGCGACTAAGGCATTGTCCATGCTGAGCTGGTGGAACACCCCATCGATTAGCTCCACCTTTATGTCCGGATCCTCTTCGGAGGCCGGATCCCGGGATCTCTCTGGATCCTCGGGCTGCGGAGCCGGACTTAGCATGCCCTCCACGGTCCGGCGCAGATCCTGCGTCGAAAGAGGAACACAATATAAGAAACTTAAGTTTCGAAAGGCACGGGTCGGACACGCTGAGTGTTCGCTCACCCAAGGCCGGGGATTATTCATGGAAAATCCATTTAACGGGTTCGTCCGAAGGAAATCCTCCTTCTCCCCCTTATACAGGCCGGACAAGATCGTCACCAGATCTTCGGCCGAATCCGGCCCTTTGCGGCCATGACGGGTGGCATCGTCCTCCCCGTTAAAATCCCACATGGGGTGGCCTGTATTGTAGTGGCTGCACCCAAGATAATGCATGTTTCCATGACTCGGTCATGGTCAACCCGGCATGGGCCAGTAACCTTATTCGCCCATCAAATAATGGACGCCTTATCTTCCTCGGGCACGGGGCTCATGGACGCCAACTAAGGCATTTCTTCAGAGGAGCATTGCTGAACTCCGGGAGGCCGATCCAACAGGGTCCGCAGCGGGCGTCTTCTATATAAAACCATTCAAGGCCAGTCTTGGCGCCTTCTTAGGGGTTCCGGATGGATATCCGGTCCCGCAATGCGCCATATTTCGCGCGCCCACTTGATATATGGACCCTCGTGAGAGCGGGTACAAGGCGTAACAACCTCTTCCACAATGAAGTGGGGCTCGACGCCCAGAAAAGCTCAAGAAGAGCTACATAACCTGCAATATGCAGGATTGAGGCGGGCGTGAGGTGATGAAGCTGGAGTCCGTAGAACTCCGAGGAGCCCGTGGAGGAATGGATGTACAGGAAACCGAGTCCCCTTATCGATAGGGGACGAAGCATACCCGCTCCCCTTTGTTGGGATTTGGGGTAACCTCCGCTGCTTCCCACCTTGCAGGTGGCCAGCCCGGCTCGAACCTGAACCATGAAGGCCGGAGGAGATATCCCCGCTTGGAGCTTCACCAGCTCACAGCGAAAAGCAGAGCATCTCCTCCAATATCCTAGCAAAGGGCCGGGAGCGCGGAAAGAGGAGCCGCGTTGACGGTCCATGATGGAATGGATTCTTGGTCGAAAGCGCTCCGATGAGTATTTGCGAGAGGAGGATGGTGATTTGGATCTGGATTCTTGCCTCCCTTATAGGCAGATTGTTCGCACAACTAGGGGGTAAAAGACACCCTATCTTTTCACATTCGCGCGACGCGTGGAAGAAGGCCATTATTGGGCGTGGAAGCCAAGACGCGCAACATGGATGAGGAAGCTGGACACTGTTCGGCAGGTACGTAGAACTTGAAGGAGAACCCGCCTTGCAAAGTCGAAGACTACACGCATGCTGGACTTATCGTCATTGAAGCCTGGTTCGGGGGCTACTGAAGGAGTCCCGGATTAGGGGGTGTTCGGATGGCCGGACTACCATCATCGTCCGGACTATCGTCGGCCGGACTATCATCATCGACCGGACTCCAAGACTATGAAGATACAAGATTGAAGACTTCGCCCCGTGTCCGGAGGGGACTTTCCTTGGCGTGGAAGGCAAGCTTGGCGATACGGATATGTAGATCTCCTACCATTGTAACCGACTCTATGTAACCCTAGCCCTCTCCGGTGTCTATATAAACCGGATGGCTCTAGTCCGTAGGACATCATCAACAACCCTTACAATCATACCATAGGCTAGCTTCTAGGGTTTAGCCTCCTTGATCTCGTGGTAGATCCACTCTTGTAAACATCCACAATATCAATATCAATCGAGCAGGACGTAGGGTTTTACCTCCATCAAGAGGGCCCGAACCTGGGTAAAACATCGTGTCCCTTGTCTCCTGTTACCATCCGCCTAGACGCACAGTTCGGGACCCGCTACCCGAGATCCGCCGGTTTTGACACCGACACCAGGCGTCATGTTTTTCAAGCATTTATTCAGTTTTTGTATAGTTATTAACCAAGTAAAGGACGCGTTTATGGTTGACTATTGCCACACATTTCCTCGAAATATCTGTCCATTCCTTGTAAAAGGCATGATAATTTACTAAATGGCACGAGGATGGTTTTCCAGACTGTTCTTTTGCACCTTTTCATGCACCGATTGTTCGGATTTGAATTATGTGCATTAATGCCTAGAGAATGCAAATAATCCCCCACAGTAAATGACGGAAAAGTGTCAAATTTGAACATGGTGATTTGCAGGGTGTATGTTCATCCTAGAAAAAAAACCCATGGACAAAGGACAAAGGAAATTTGGATCCCCCTTCAATCTTGGTGATTTCCCCCTCAAAACCATGGAACTTCCTCGGTGATGGTTTGATTTATGAAAGGCGTGCATGACGACATAAGGAAAACATTCTCAAATTTTTACCAGGGCACGGTGAGCCCATACCATGGCATCACGCTAGGAGTCATGTTTTCCAAGCATGTATTTCATTTTTGTATAGTTGTTAACCCAGTAAACGACACGTTTATGGTTGACTATTGACACACATTTCCTTGAAATATCTGCCCATTCCATGTAAAAGGCATGAGAATGTACTAAATAGCACGAGGATGGTTTTCCAGACCGTTCTTGTGCACCTTTTCATGCACCGATTGTTCGAATTTGAATTATGTGCATTAGTTCCTAGAAAATGCAAATAATCCCCTAAATATGGTAAATGAGCCCAAAAAATGTCAAATTTGAACACGTTGCATCTGAGGCAGTATGTTTACCGTTGGAAAAAACTTAATGACAAACTAGGCCGGAAATTTGGATTCCCCTTCAATCTTGGTGATTTCCCTCTCGAAAGCATGGAACTTCCTCGGTGATGTTTCGATTTGTGAAGGGTGTGCATGACGACATTAATCACACCTTATCAGCTTTTAACCAGGGCATGGTGAGGCCATACCATGATGGCACCATGCGAGGCGTCATGTTTTTCAAGCACGTATTTCATTTTCCTATAGTTGCTAACCCAGTAAATGACGCATTTTGGTTGACTATTGCCATGCATTCCCTTGAAATCTCTACCCGTTCCCTGTAAAAGGAAATTTGGATTCCCGGCCACTTCAATCTTGCTGATTCCCCTCGAAACCATGAAATTTCCTCGGTGATGGTTCGATTTATGAATGGCATGCGTGACGATATAAGACAAACATTCTCAATTTTTTACCAGGGCATGGTGAGGCCACGCATTTCCTTGAAATATCTACCCATTCCTTGTAAAAGGCATGAGAAATTACTAAATAGCACGACCATGGTTTTCCAGACCGTTCTCGTGCACCTTTTCCGATTGTTTGAATTTGAATTATGTGCATTAATTCCTAGAAAATGCACATAATCCCCTAAATATTGTAAATGAACCCGGAAAAGTGCCAAATTTGACCACGACGATTAGCAGGATTTATGTTCATCATAGAAAAAACTCGTGGACAAAGGAAAAAGGAAATTTGGGTTCCCATTCAACCTCGGTGATTTACTATCACACACGATTCATCTCCGTCGCCTCTGCGAACCGTGTGTGTTCACTCACACATGCAAAAGGAAAAAAGAAAACCCTCGCCCCCTTCATCCCCACCCACTCGACGCAGACTCCTCGCAACTCTGCACCTCATCAACTTCTATCGCGGCGGCTACCCTAAGCTCGAGGGCGCTATTGTCAGCGGGCGGAGGTCGCGCTCCAAACGGCACGGGATTTCGCCCCTACCATTTTCCGCCGCCTATCTGCACCGACATTCTAGACTCTGGTCGACTGAGGTTTTCTGCGGGATTGGCTCGGGGATTTTTCTCATGGAGAAGGTAATCAACTTAGAAAAACATTCACTCATCTCTTATCACAGTCCATCCATCGACTTTAATCAATCGACGGAAATCGCTGTGGAATCATTTTTGTTCTAGCTGATTCGTGGGTGTTCATTCATGTATCCACAGTGCGAGCACAAATCGGGCAAGTGTGGTCGCGGTCAGTCTGAAACGAAGTTCTATCTCACCATTCCAGATGACTTCAGGGAGCGCTCGGTATGTTCAATCTCAACCTACCACGGTTGGCATGGCCTAAATATGTGAACATATACCGTCTGTTGCTACATTATCTATATATTTGCATCAAATCTTTGTTACATTATCTATTTTTCATTATATATTTTAGTACTTTTCTATCATCTATATATTGATCTGTTCTATCAGTTACACCCACATTTGCATCTTGATATGTTATTTCAATATATCTAATTACGATCTTAATTTTCATTTGAAGCATTATATCCCTTGCTTTGCAAGAACAGTAGTAGAAGGAAATCTTGGGCTTTACTTTATTGATGACTGCCAGGATGTCATATTGACAACACAGCATGGACATACAATGACGGCTAGCGTAAAACTTGATAAAGATGGTCACTCCTATTTTAATACGGACCTTTGGAGAAAAATGTATAAGTGTTATGAACTGAAAGCTTGCAATAAAATTCTAGTGCATCCACCACACCCTGGTCTAACTAACATGGATGTTTACTTCCCCAACATCATAAGCCGATTCTAATCGAGGTTAGTGTCCTTTCAACTTTCTCCATGTTGTCATATTACTTAGCAAAGTCAGGGTATTTGTTCTGACTAATTGATCACTATTTAAGCAACCAATTGTGATTTCATTTTCTAACTCCGTTCCTAGGCAATAACAAATTCTATTTACCAAACTATGCGCACTATATATTCTTCTGCCATGTTCGGAATAAATAATACTTTTCCACCTTTTAAGCAGGATATGTTGGATGCATAGTGAATTATCTGTATGTTACTAAGCGTACAAAATTTAACTAGAAGGACTTGAAGCATGTCATAAACTTTGTTGATAATCTGACAGAGATAGCACAGCATATGAACGCATGGTTTTGGATGAGATTAATTATACCTATGGTGCACACACTGAACAAGAACAATTGTATGCACAAAACGCTGGTAAAAGTCTTATTTTAATGTTGATGCTCATAAACTATATATATCTTCAATGATATGTTATAATTGGTTTTTATTCTACATTTCAACAGAAATTACCCGCTGTAGCAGTTCCTGGTTTGATTTCCCGGCGTGGTTGAATTACACTTGTGCCTGCTAATAACTCCAAAGTGATTGCAAGGTACTGCATTTCCCGCAGAAATGGAACCATTCAAATTAACAAGTTCTCGCTTGTCTTGGCAATGCATCCATATTGGAAAATTGGAGACACCGTTCTACTCATGCTCTATCAAGGCACATGAGGGCTCTTCCTTTTCATTGACGAGATGCCGGGTCGCCGTGATCAAGGTGCTTCCAGCGGATAGTTGTGGTTGTTGGCCCTCGGCCTCTTAGAATGTGCTAGTTGTTACTATGTTAAGTATGTAGATATGGACCATATGGTTGTTGGCCGTTAGCCTCTTAAAATGTGATAGTTGTTACTATGTTAAGTATCTAGATATGGACCATATCGTTGTCAAAACTGTGTGACAAAGATCCTCCTTTTGAGATATATATATATATATATATATATATATATATATATATATATATATATATATATATATATATATATATATATATATATATATATATATATATATATATATATATATATATATATATATATATATATATATATATATATATGTTACTCAAATGTTGTTAGCCAAGTTCTTAAATTTTCATGGAAAGTATTAGTATCGTACACAGTTCTTTGAGTTTAAGCATGTGCCCGATGTCCAGAAGGCATTTGATTATTAACTGTCCATATTGCAAATTAACACACATGTTAAGATAAGGAAACATATGTGTAACTTAATAATCATCGCACACGAGTACTCGCAGACGCATCGTGTGCGATACTCCTAGCCACCGCAAGCAACTAGTTTGCATTTTTCAAAGTTTTTTGTACGAACAGAAACGCACACGAACTTACTATAGTAACCGTCTGTGTTATAATTTCTCATTGTAAACAGTTCATCCGAGTGGCCTATATGCTGTGTATCACATGCATCTGGTTTACACAAATTGTTTGTGTTCTTTTGGCTGATTACAAATGTTGCATATCACACACATCTTGTTAAGATGAACCGTTGTCGTTCTCTTACCTAATCGAAAACAGTTTGTCCGAGTGAACCGTATGCTGTATATCACACACACCTTGATCTGGCTGACCGTTTCTGATGCATTCCCTAATAGCACACAGTTCATCAGAGCAAACTGTATGTCATATATCGCACACACATTGATATGGATGCCCGCTTCTGCTATTCTTCCTCATCGCAAACAATTCTGCTGGATCAACCATATGCCCATCATCGCACACGCAAGTAAAATCTGAACCGTGTTTGATGTGTCCGCCATCGCAAACGTTTTACACCTTTTTTGACAGTTTTTTTACACCGCCATTTGCGATTATTGCATCGCACACAGTTTTGTCGAAGGGTCTCTGATCGTAGTGTCGCGTTAGCAGCATCCTGTAGTAGAGCAAGCAACTTGTTAAATGATGAAGATTTTCCATGGTTACGGCGCTATAAGCAAAGGACACAAGCGAAGAAAGGTGAAGACTTTCTCTCCATAACTATTATGATGATGTCTTTGATCTACAATATCACTGCAGTTACATGTGAAGAAATGAAATGCCTTTTGTAACAGATGAGTTTTCATATGAAACCCTAATACTTCGAAACAGATTGTCCATTTTGTACACAAAGTGCATCCAGCTTTTGTCGTAACCCTCTCAACTCTTTAGAACATGTTGTGTGGGTGAAACGATGATACCATGCCAACTTGCAACCTTTTCAGAATTCATTTGTAGTGCTTTTCAATTCAGGTCATTTAGCTTAAAAAATAGAATGCATGAAAAATACCAAATGAAGTCAGAAAGGGTTGAAAATTGATGATGCGGCCTTGAATGGTGCATTTTGAACACACAAAAAGTCTGGAGTTCAAATAAGTTAAAAAATGAAATCCCTTTGTAATAGATGAGTTTTCGTCTGAAACCCAAATACTTCGAAAGAGATTGTCCATTTTGTACATGAAGTGCATCCGGTTTTTATCGTAACCCTCTCAACCTTTTAGCACATGCTATGTGGGTGAAACTATTATACCATGCCAACTTTCAACCTTTTCAGAGTTCATTTGAAGTGCTTTTCAACTTCGGGGTCATTTAGCTCAAGGAATGAACTAATAGCAAAAAGAATGAACTAGAAATTTTTTATGAAACTCTAATAGCCAAAAGAATGAACTAAAAAATCAGTTAAAATATTCTGTTATGATCAACTAAAATAAACTACAATATCCTTCAATAGCAAAAAGAGTCAACTAAAAGCTTTTATTAAACTCGATTAGCAAAAGGAATCAACTAAAAATATTTTATAAACCTCTAGTATTTTTGAAACTAAAATTATATTAAATTTATGCAACTAAAATTATCAAAGTATTTTTTGTTCAAAACATTAGTAGCAAAAAGAATTTTAATAAAGAAATTTTTGTTAGAAACTTTAAAAGCAAACTAAAATAACAAAATATGTTTTTGATTAAAATAGACATTTAAAATAACCTAAAATTACCAAGTTCAATATAATGATTAAAAATAGTAATATTAAATAGCAGGAAAAGAATCAATCAAAAATATATTTTTATAGTAAAGTTATTCACAAACTAGGATTAACACAAATTTCAAAGAATTCAAATTTGAAAACTAATGGCACTAAGAGAAAGTTTATAATTTTTGTGACCTAAAAGCAAAAAGAATCACTGGAAAACTGTAAATATTTAGCTGTAAGTAGAAACAAAAGAAAATAAATAAAGCAAAAAAAAACTGGAAAAAAATGCCGCCTACTGGGCCACCACGGCCTGAATACGACTAGAAACCAACTAGCTAGTTCGGCCAGGATTCAGGACCGCAGCAAGCCCAGTAGGCCCACATGTAGTGGAGTGTGAGAATAGGCCTGTAAGCCTGCAATTGAGAGGAGCTCTAGAGGGTTGGCGCAGCAGTGCTTAGAAACCACTCTCGAGCCCTCTCCGCTAGCGAGACTAAACATCCCACCGCACCGCGCCAGCACAAGGCCTTTGGTCTTGGTTGGTGGCACCAACCGGGACTAAAGGGCGGCATTGGTCCCCGTTCGTGCCACCAACCGAGACCAATGCCCCCCTTTGGTCCCGGTTGGTGCCACCAACCGGGACTAGAGGTCTCTGCTTACCGCCCTTTGGGCTGACGAAAAGTGACCTTTGGCCCCGGTTGGTGGCACCAACCGGGACTAATGAGGGGCATTGGTCCCGGTTTGTGCCACGAACCGGGACCAATGCCTAGTGTATATAAGAGAACACTAAGAAAATTTCAGTTTTATCTACCAGTTGCCGCGAACCCGCCATCCCCAAGCCCGTCGTCCTCGTCGGCGGCATCCCCGAGCTCGCCGTCCTCGTCCCCATCCCCGTCGCCTCCCCGAGCCCGTTGTCCTCGTCCCCGTTGTTGTGTGCCACCCCAAGCCTGTTGTCCTCGTCCCCGTCGCCGCATGCCGCCCCGAGCCCGCTGTCCTCATCCCCGTCACCGTGTGCCGCCCCGAGCCTGCCGTCCTCGTTGCCGGCCTCCAACCATCGCCACCCCCCAGTGAGCCTCTCTCCTTTCCCAGGTCCCCTGCTCCCCGTATCCGCACGTGCCCCCGAGCCCATTGCTTTGCCCATGGTCGCCGCCAACCCCCGAGCTCCATGGTCGCCACCGGCCCCGACACACTGAAGAGCAGCAACAACGCCGTGAAAGAGAGGAGATGGAGTGGAGCAGCAGCAACGCTGTGCCCCCAAGCCCCCTTGCTCTCTGAACTTTCTGATTTTTTACAGTGATGAACAATGCATATAAGGTGTTTCATGAAATGCTAGATGCTTTGGGCATTTTTTGAATTTCTGTTTTTTTTGTGGCGAGGTACTGATGCAAGACAAAGGTGATGGCAAAATTTTAGAATTTTTGGAGTGGTTTAGAATAGGATTTCAGCAAGGAATGTGAATCTGGTTCAAATTTCATTTGAATGAAATTTGAAAAAACTGAACTATGGATCAGAAGTTTTTGGTGAAATGGAGTGTGCGTACTGTCATCAAGTTGGAGTAATTTTTGTGGTTGTAAAAGAGCTAGGAAAATGTAGCTCCTTTGCAAATCAAAGGAACTATGAATAATTGAAATTCCAACTTTGGAATTTATTAAATATAAGAAAAATATTTACACAGTTAGAGATATTTGCACAGGTAGAGATATTCATGATCAAAGTCTTTTTTTAGATAAATTTGCATAGGTCATTAATCAAAGTTATAGATATTTGCATATATAGGTTATTATCAAAGTTGACCAAAGATATTTTTTTAGAGAAATGTTCATAGATATTTTTTTAGAGAAATGGTGGAGTTCGCAACAACAAAGTGAGGCCGAGAACCAAATAACATATGCATGCATACATATATAATAGAAAACTCCTACATGACTTGAGTAAGAAGAGAATCTTTTTTAGGTTTTTTTAGATAGAGAAACAAATGTTAAAATTTGCATATGATGAGTGGTAACTTCATCATGATGATCTTGATAAAACAAACTAAAGAACAAAATTGTGGTGACCTAATATTTTTCACTCGGTGGAATTACAGGATTTGCGGTGTTGCATATCCGTGGAGTGATCATCGACGTTGGAGCTGTTGGTCCCTGATCGTCCCTCCGTTGTTCGACAAAAGGTTTTTTTTTATTATATGCATGAGATATCCATTGATGTATGGATGATCCATTAATGTATGCTTTTTTGTCCATTGATGTATGCTCTCTTTTTTGTTCATAGAAAGTTTTTTGTTCATAGAAAGTCTCGAGGACGATATGTAGATATGTCGGATATCAGAATTGCTTTCTAATAAAGAATTGTTGTCATCTATGTATCATTTTATATCACGGTGGACATATCGGGCGACCAACTCTCGAGGCCACCCAAACCCTAGAAAAATGTGTTTTTGATCTCATACCCCCTCCCGCCCCTACCCGACAAACTCTTGAGGCCACCCAAACCCCTAGAAGAAAACTCCGGTAACTTCGACATGAGGGGGGACATCGATCAACCCCCTCGCCCGACCAACTCTCGAGTCCAACCAAACCGGGACTGAAAAAGCGTTGTCAAGGCCACCCCAAACTGGAACAAGTCTAGATATATTGAGGCCACCCAAACCCTGAAAGTATAACCCCGACCCGATAACTTCCACATGAGGGGGGACGTCGAACATGCATGAGAGAGGCGGTCCGCAACTAATCCATTGCTCATATATGCATACGATTCCTTGTTGTGATTAGCTATAGGTCTATGTTTGCCATTAATATATCCATCTCTCATGTTTGTATATATTGCCATGTTGTAATATTTGCAGAAACCATGGACAGAGACTTGGAACAAGAAGAGTTGTTGGGGGATATATTCCTGATGGAGCTGTTCCCTTGTCATTTCTCAATGACACGAATGGTCAGGAAGGAGAGGATGAAGGCTCTCGTAATCCAACGATGGAGGAGCAAGGGGATGATGATGGCTCTGGTGACCGAATGGAGGAGGAAGGAGATCATGATGACGGCTCTGGTGACCAAACGGAGGAGGGAGCTTTTGCAAAGTCCGGCGAGGTATATATATTAATTAAGCTTGTGCTGACTTGATGCATTAATTGTTTTCGTATGTACATATATTAACGGTTCTTTCTTCTTTTCTAGCCCTCCGGATCGAGCCAAACTTCCGTAAGGAGATGAGGCCCGAAGAAAAGGTTGTGTCAGGACGAAAAGTTCACGATCACAGAAATAGCAGATGATGGCCAACCGATTGCTCCCAAGCGGACTAAGGACACATTTGTATCTTAGTGCGGAGCTATTGTTAGGGACATCATCCTAATAAGAATCCAGCAATGGAACAAGAGTAAGGACGACCCTGAAGTTTCTTATGTCCAGGATAGACTAAAAGGTGATCTTTCGACCATGCTGATGACAAATTTCATCCTCTCACCAGAGGAGGATCCGAATAACCTAGTTATAGAGCCAAAGGTCAAGGCATTTGCCCTTAAGAAGATGGTAGATCTATACAGGAACTACAAGAAAGAGTTGAACACAAAGTTTGTCGACAAAGAAAAGACTCCCGTATTCACCGGTCGATATGAGAAGATAAGAGATCACTGGCCCGCATTTGTGGCCTACAAGAAATCGGAGGAGGGTTTGAAAAGGTCAGTGGCAAACAAGAAAAACGATGCAAAGAAGAAGTATCACGATCACACGGGGTCAGGTGGCTACTACAAAGCCCGACCGTTGTGTGACAAAGCTGAGCAAGACCTGCTTGTTAAAGGGGTCCAACCAGCGACATTGAACCGGCCAGACCATGCAAGGACATGGTTCTTCGGGGTTGGGGGAACTTTGGACCTAGAAACAAGGGAGTGTGTTTGGACGGACGAGCAACTTGCAATACCCATCAAGAAGCTTCAGAAGTATATCAGGGCAGCGCAGGAAGGGACGTTCATTCCCGACTAAGAGAAGGATGAGCTGACAGAGGCCCTCGGGAATCCTGACCACCCTGGATGAACACAAGGCACACTAGGCTCCATTCTGTGGGTGGATGAGTTTCCCGGCAACGGTGGTTACAGAACCCAAGAGAGAAAGAGGAAAGTGGAAGAAAGTGAAATGCAGAAGATAAATGCAAGAATTGCAGCACTAGAGGAACTTGAGAGCCAACGAGCTACCGGCCAACCATCTCAGCAGCACGAAGATCCTTGCTTCGACGCTACCCCAGAAGCTACCCCACCATCTCTGCGGAGAAGCGGCGTGGCTTCCATGGAGATCGTTCAACCTGATTTCACAGCACCTCGCTACCCTGTGGATAGTATCATGGAGGCTGAAAATTGTGAGCTAATGACGAAATTCATGAACCTGACTTTGAAGGCGGCGGTCGGCTATGCTATACCTCCTCAACCTGAGGGTACTTTTTATTGCCATCTAATTCCACATGGCCATGCTGTTGTGACGGTGGATGAAATAATGGAGGGATCTGAGGAGCTGGAGCATGACTTCCCTACAGGTGAAGGGGAGAATCATCTGCGAGCTGCTTTAAGGAATACCTGTATATGGAGGAAGGTGAAGAAAATATGCCCTAGAGGCAATAATAAAGTTATTATTTATTTCCTCATATCATGATAAATGTTTATTATTCATGCTAGAATTGTATTAACCGGAAACATGATACATGTGTGAATACATAGACAAACTTAACGTCACTAGTATGCCTCTACTTGACTAGCTCATTAATCAAAGATGGTTATGTTTCCTAACCATAGACATGTGTTGTCATTTGATTAACGGGATCACATCATTAGGAGAATGATGTGATTGACTTGACCCATTCCGTTAGCTTAGCACTTGATCGTTTAGTATGTTGCTATTGCTTTCTTCATGACTTATACAAGTTCCTATAACTATGAGATTATGCAACTCCCGTTTATCAGAGGAACACTTTGTGTGCTACCAAACGTCACAACGTAACTGGGTGATTATAAAGGAGCTCTACAGGTGTCTCCAAAGGTACATGTTGAGTTGGCGTATTTCGAGATTAGGTTTTGTCACTCCGATTGTCGGAGAGGTATCTCTGGGCCCTCTCGGTAATGCACATCACTATAAGCCTTTCAAGCAATGTAACTAATGAGTTAGTTATGGAATGATGCATTACATAATGAGTAAAGAGACTTGCTGGTCACGAGATTGAACTAGGCATTGAGATGCATTACATAATGAGTAAAGAGACTTACATAATCTCGGGCAAGTAACATACCGATGACAAAGGGAACAACGTATGTTGTTATGCGGTTTGACCGATAAAGATCTTCGTAGAATATGTAGGAGCCAATATGAGCATCCAGGTTCTGCTATTGGTTATTGACCGGAAACGTGTTTCGGTCATGTCTACATAGTTCTCGAACCCATAGGGTCCGCACACTTAAGGTTTCGATGACAGTTTTATTATGAGTTTATGAGTTTTGATGTATCGAAGGAGTTCAGAGTCCCGGATGTGATCACGGACATGACGAGGAGTCTCGAAATGGCCGAGACATGAAGATTGATATATTGGAAGCCTATATTTGGATATCGGAAGTGTTCCGGGTGAAATCGGGATTTTAGCGGAGTACCGGGAGGTTACCGGAACCCCCCCGGGGCTTAATGGGCCTACATGGGCCCTAGTGGAGAGGAAGAGAGGAGGCAAGGGCTGGGCCGCGCCCCCTCCCCCCTAGTCCAAATAGGACAAGGAGAGGGGGGCGGCGCCCCCCTTTCCTTCCCCTCTCCCTCCTCCTTCCCCCCTTCTCCTATTCCAACTAGGAAAGAAGGGAGTCCTACTCCCGGTGGGAGTAGGACTCCCCCTTGGCGCGCCCTCCTTGGCCGGCCGCCCCCTCCCCCTTGTCTCCTTTATATACGGGGGCAGGGGGCACCTCTAGACACAACAATTGATCTCTTGATCTCTTAGCCGTGTGCGGTGCCCCCCTCCACCAAAGTCCTCGATAATATTGTAGCGGTGCTTAGGCGAAGCCCTGCGACGGTAGAACATCAAGATCGTCACCATGCCGTCGTGCTGACGGAACTCTTCCCCAACACTCTGCTGGATCGGAGTCTAGGGATCGTCATCGAGCTGAACGTGTGCTAGAACTCAGAGGTGTCGTAGTTTCGGTGCTTGATCGGTCGGGCCGTGAAGACGTACGACTACATCAACCGCGTTGTTCTAACGCTTCCGCTTTCGGTCTACGAGGGTACGTGGACAACACTCTCCCCTCTTGTTGCTATGCATCACCATGATCTTGCGTGTGCGTAGGACATTTTTTTAAATTACTATGTCCCCCTACAGAAGGAGTACATCAAGCTTCCAAACTGGACGCCTCCTCCTCCTTCTCCTCCAGCGAGTCAGGGCACTCCGCCTCCTCCTCCTCCGGTGAGTGATCAGGGCACTCCGCCTCCTCCACTGCCTTCTCCGGTGCGTGAGGGCACTTCGGCTCCTCCTCCGCCTCCTCCGGCGCGTCGGAGCACTCCGCCTCCTCTGGAGCGTGAGGGCACTCCGGCTCCTCCTCTGTGAAGGAAATATGCCCTAGAGGCAATAATAAAGTTATTATTTATTTCCTTATTTCATGATAAATGTTTATTATTCATGCTAGAATTGTATTAACCGGAAACATAGTACATGTGTGAATATATAGACAAAACATAGTGTCCCTAGTATGCCTCTACTTGACTAGCTCATTAATCAAAGATGGTTATGTTTCCTAACCATATACATGTGTTGTCATTCAATGAACGGGGTCAGATCATTAGGAGAATGATGTGATGGACAAGACCCATCCGTTAGCTTAGCATTATGATCGTTGCAGTTTCATTGCTACTGCTTTCTTCATGACTTATACACGTTCCTCAGACTATGAGATTTTGCAACTCCCGAATACCGGAGGTACACCTTGTGTGCTATCAAATGTCACAGTGTAACAGGGTGATTATAAAGATGCTCTACAGGTATCTCCGAAGGTGTTTGTTGGGTTGGCATAGATCAAGATTAGGATTTGTCACTCCGTGTATCGGAGAGGTATCTCTGGGCCCTCTCGGTAATGCTCATCACTATAAGCCTTGCAAGCAATGTGACTAATGAGTTAGTTGCGGGATGAAGCATTACGGAACGAGTAAAGAGACTTGCCGATAACAAGATTGAACTAGGTATGATGATACCGACGATCGAATCTCGGGCAAGTAACATACCGATGACAAACGGAACAACGTATGTTGTTATGCGGTTTGACCGATAAAGATCTTCATAGAATATGTAGGATCTAATATGAGCATCCACGTTCCGCTATAGGTTATTGACCGGAGATGTGTCTCGGTCATGTCCACATAGTTCTCGAACCCGTAGGGTCCGCACGCTTAATGTTCGATGACGATTTGTATTATGAGTTATGTGTTTTGATGACCGAAGTTTTTTCGGAGTCCTGGATGAGATCGCAGACGTGACGAGGAGTCTCGAAATGGTCGAGATGTAAAGATCGATATATTGGAAAGCTATATTCGGACATTGGAAAGGTTCCGAGTGATTCGGGTGTTTTTGGAGTACCGGGGAGTTACGGGAATTCATCGGGAGAAGTAATGGGCCTTATTGGGCCATACGGGAAATAGAGGAAGCATGCCAAGGGGAGGTGGTGCTATGTCTTGAGCTTGCGTTGGTTTTCCTCGAAGAGGAGAGGGTGATGCAGCAAGTGTAGCGTAAGTATTTCCCTCAGTTTTGAGAACCAAGGTATCAATCCTGTAGGAGGCTCCTCAAAAGTCCCACGCACCTACACAAACAAACTGAGAACTCGCAACCAACACAATAAAGGGGTTGTCAATCCCTTCACGGCCACTTGCGAAAGTGAGATCTAATAAAGATAGTAAGATAAGATAAATATATTTTTGATATTTTATAATATAGATGCAAAAAGTAAATATACAAATAAAAGTAGATTGAAAGCAAATATGATAAGAGATAGACCCCAGGGCCATAGGTTTCACTAGAGGCTTCTCTCAAGATAGCATAAGTATTACGGTGGGTGAACAAATTACTGTCGAGCAATTGATAGAAAAGCGCATAGTTATGACATTATCTAGGCATGATCATGTATATAGGCATCACGTCCATAACAAGTAGACCGACTCCTGCCCGCATCTACTACTATTACTCCACACATCGACCGCTATACAGCATGCATCTAGAGTATTAAGTTCATAAGAACAGAGTAACGCATTAAGCAAGATGACATGATGTAGAGGGATAAACTCATGCAATATGATATAAACCCCATCTTGTTATCCTCGATGGCAACAATACAATACGTGCCTTGCAACCCTTTCTGTCACTGGGTAAGGACACCGCAAGATTGAACCCAAAGCTAAGCACTTCTCCCATGGCAAGAAAGACCAATCTAGTAGGCCACCAAAATGATAATTCGAAGAGGCTTGAAAAGATAACTCAATCATACATAAAAGAATTCAGAGAAGATTCAAATATTATTCATAAACCCACAATTCATCGGATCTCGACAAACACACCGCAAAAAGAGTTTACATCGAATAGATATCCACAAGAGAGGGGGAGAACATTGTATTGAGATCCAAAAAGAGAGAAGAAGCCATCTAGCTAATAACTATGGACACGTAGGTCTGTGGTAAACTAATCACAACTCATCGGAGGGGCAAGGATGTTGATGTAGAAGCCCTCCATGGTCGATTCCCCCTCCGGCAGAGTGCCGACGAAGGCTCCAAGATGGGATCTCGCGGATACATAAGGTTACAGCGGTGGAAATTGTGTTTCATGGTGCTCCTGGATGTTTTCGGGGTACGTAGGTATATATATGAGGAAGAAGTACGTCGGTGGCCGCCCGAGGGGCCCACGAGACAGGGGGCGCGCCCTATAGGGGGGCGCGGCCTCCTATCTCGTGGAGCCCTCGGCTGCTTCTTGACTTGCACTCCAAGCTCTCCGGATCACGTTCGTTCCAAAAATCACACTCCCGAAGGTTTCATTCCGTTTGGACTCCGTTTGATATTTCTTTTCTTCGAAATACTGAAATAGGCAAAAAAACAGCAATATGGGCTGGGCCTCCGGTTAGTAGGTTAGTCCCAAAAATGATATAAATGTGTAAAATAAAGCCCATAAACATCCAAAAGGGGTAATATAATAGCATGGAACAATAAAAAATTATAGATACGTTGGAGAAGTATCAGGTGGCAACCCCCCCCCCCATGGGTCCGAATTGGACTTGGGGAAGGGGGTGGCGCCCCCCTTGCCCTTTCCTACTCCCTCTCTCCTTCCTTCTCTCCTACTCCTAAAAGGGAAAGGATTCAGTACTTGATCGGTTGGATCACGAAGACGTTCGACTACATCAACCGCATTACATAACACTTCCGCTTTTGGTCTACGAGGGTACGTGGACACACTCTCCCCCTCGCTGTTATGCATCACCTAGATAGATCTTGCGTGATCGTAGGAATTTTTTTGAAATTACTGCATTCCCCAACACTCCACCTCCTCCGGCGCGTCGGAGCACTCCACCTCCTCCAGAGCGTGAGGGAACACCAGCTCCTCCTTCGCCTCCTCCGGCGTGTCAGCGGACTCCGTCGCGTCATCAATGGCAGAAGAGAGACGCCGCCACTCCGGCGGCTAGCAGTACAAGTAGAGGCGGGAAGCAGTTCAAATACGGTCCATGTCTCAAGGCTCCGTAAAAGTTACCATATGAGAGGACCGACAAGGAAAACGCGGACATCTGTCGTGCCCAAGTGAGGGACTTTTTGCATGGAAACCTCCACCTCCGAAGGAAACGTTAGATCCGGTGAAAGTGAAGCGCATTCTGGATGCCCTTAAGTGACCACCACCGCCTCCGCGGCAATCCAATTATGAGCGCATTATTGAAAGGACATAGACATCTTCAGATACGAGTATGGGAAGCCTCTCATCAAACATGATCCTCCTTCTCTAACAACGATGATGCGAAGATTGCATGAATGGTACATGGTTACCTGTAGCAAGTCTGGGAAGGATACTTTGATGTTGGGAATTAAAGAGGATCACGACCTCGTTGTAACTGAGGTGTTGCATTTTCAATTTGTGGAGTTATTCCAGTTATACAATCAACACGCCCTCGACAAACAACTCATGACTTGCTACTGTCTGTAAGTATTACTTCTGTAACTAAGTCTCTATAGCGCAGCTCTTTCATTGCATGTATATATAATTATCCTCACTATATTATGCAGATTGAAGATCGTCGAATGCAAAAAAAACATATCTATGACATTGTGTTCATTAACCCAAATACCATAAATGAATGGTCGGTTAAAAACAGAGACACGGATACCAAGGACAACTTGCTACAATCGTTGCTTCGAAATAAAAACAAAGGGAAAATACTCTTTCCTTACAACTTCAAGTGAGTGTTATTGTCTTGTGCATATTCGGGTTCGCTTACTTGAGGTTAATTATAGTAATGTAATTCATTTGTTATGCATGCGTGCGCAGCTTCCACTTTATTCTGCTAGAGATTAAGCTTGACTGGGGAATAGTAACTGTCTTATACTCGAGAGGAAAAGATCCCCAGGACTATGCGGACATGATTGCAATGCTCCAAAAGTAAGTTCAATCGATCATTATCGCACCATATCGGAAACTTTGTTCATTTCCTGATATCAAGTAATTATTTTCTTTGTCTGACAGGGTTTGGAAAGAGTTCACCGGAATAGTACTAGCTCGTTCCACGCATCTCTCATTTATTCTAGTTTCATCAATATCATTTATCATGCTTGATTATCAGTTTGATTGAACTCTATTTCTCGTAAAGGTCTTGTGGTAGGAAGGCGGAAATAATTTATGTGGATACTATGTTTGCGAGTTCATCTACAACGCGACCTCTCAGCGGGGCTACTCTGCAAAACAATATGAAGTACGTAAACAATAATATTCACAATTTTATTTTATTACCATCATTTGTGTTGAGTTTCATTCATATATATGTATTGACCCCCTTCTTTAAATTAGATGTGGCAGATGCGGGATGAACTCCTACCACATGATCGCACTCGAGCAATTCAAGAGGAATTAGCGAGACTAGTCATCAACCCGTGCAATTGCGCGGCCTAGTAAGTTAATATTGTATTTTTTTTATCAAATAAGATTCCTTGCTCAATGGGTCAATGTTGGAGTCACTATAATTTGTTCCGTTGAACTTATATTATGTGTTGTCATGTTAAAGTAGTTGTTAAAATTTGATGGCGTGTAAGTTTGAAAAAACTGATCGAAATCAAGTAAGTTGTGATACTGGTTGGATAAATTTTCCCTCATCTATGTTATCCCGAAGGTTAATTTTCCTATATTTTATGGAAGTGGTTATAGAAAGTACGTAGGTAATCCAAAAAAAGTGATCTCTATTATTTTGACTTAAAAGATAAACATAAACCTGAAACAATTTGAAACATGCTAGGGCATGATTCTCAATTTTAAAAGATGTTACTAAACATACTACCCCATTCAACAATTTAGTGCATATACATTTTTTTCTAAAAGTAAATTAAACTTTCACCAAGCTTATAGAGGAAAAACATGTACATTAAGAATACCAAATCCCTATCATTAGATACGTTTTCACATCGTATATGTTTGGTATTGTAGATTGGCATGATTTTCTCAATAAACTTAGTAAAGGTTGGTTAAATTTGACTTCTAAAGAAATGCATTACATTATTGTATGGGGGGGGGGAGTACTTTGCTTTAGCCTAACCACCTTTGCTAATATGCTTCTTTACGTTGGTCAAGATATAACAGCTAGTTAACTTTTACCTTCATGTGTGTACAACTTACTCCATATGTATGTTAATATTTGATGCGTGCAAATATCAAGGACAAAAAAATAAATTGTTTTTTATGAGATTTTTTCAATATTATATGGAATTGGGCTATTCTTACAAATATTTCCTAGAAATAATACAAATCTAATTCTTGAAAGCAATAGCGATCTGCCACATTTAGAAATTTTTCTAATCTAACTCATCAGATAATCATGATTCACTACCTTGAAGTATTTGTTTACATTTGTATTTCTTAGATATGGGACATGGATCTAAGATAGACTATTGTGAACATTAGTGATAATTCGAACTAATTGGTACACGGCTTAGAGGCATATACATGCCCTCTTGCTTAACTGTTTATCTTTTTTTTTTGACGTCTCAAGTTGTCCTAAAAAATGTGGCAAGGCAACCAATGATACATACATCTTTGCTTCATGAGTATGTTCGTAGTTAATTATCATCTAGTCACCTCATAAACTTGAACGTCAATATGTCATCCAGTAAGTGTTCTAAATGCACAATGGAATCAGTTTACGCATTCGCGCATGGAATTAATGTCATCCAGTAAGTGCTCTAAATGCACAATGGAATCAGTTTAACGCCTTCGCACATGGAATTTGTTTGACGCCTGATTCTCACCAAACTCGTATACTCTGCAACCATTGCTGTTGTTGGGCCGACTCCAATGAAATGAACCAATACGTATATTTAGTTATCCATATACATGATCTAGTTTGCCTAAAAAATATACATGATCTAGTTGTGAATGTGGATTTTCCTAAAAAAGACCAATATGTGCTGGTGGGTGCTTGCTTCTTATACCAATCTGAAATTTATGTCAAAAGTATAATTAGTATATAGAAATACGAAGGAACAGTTCAAGGAATACATGATATATGAACTTTGGTCTTTTGCTAATACACTTAAATCAGGGCCTCAATTTCCGATGGTGTCCGTTTCTGAATATACATGTTAATAAACCTCCAGATGATACACTGTTAAAAAAATATGCGCAATTAGAACTAACAAAATGCATCAGACTCATATATTACCTAAATGGAGTTGTACAACATGCCCGGGATGTGAGAGGAATTCATGCACACACCGAGCAGAATAAACTGAAAAGACAAAATATAGAGGAGATTTATAAAGGTGTGGTCACATCATCTATAAACTGCCTATGACTGTTGGCCAGCTGCAACACGTACTACAGGAGCTGCTCTCGTTGATCATGAAGACATGCTTTCGAAGTTAGATGATGGAGGTTGCTCATTGCCGTGGACCACTGCATGCACTCCTCAGCCCCTACTCCTTCCAGAGGTTCAGGCTACAGGTAGTACTCGTGGAGCACGGCATGAACAGACACTGGTGGAAAAACAGGCTTCCGTCCCATAAGTCGCGAAGCTGTAGGAACCGCGACTAATGGGACCTTTAGTCGCGGTTCTGGAGGTGAACCGCGACCAAAGGCCTGGGCCCAGGGCGCTCGGTGGCCAGCTGGTGCACGTGAGGGGATTTAGTCGCGGTTGGCCAGGACAACCGCGACTAAAGGCCTTCGGGCACCTTTAGTCACGGTTTGCCAGGCCAACCGCAACTAAAGCCCCTCCCCTATATATACCCATCCAGCAGCCAACACTTAGCCATTTGGAGCCATTCTCTTCACAAGTGGGTGTAGGTTTGCTTTTGGTTCCTCTTATGCACATAAGGTGTTTGATGAAATGCCCCAAGAGCATGAAAGAAACATGACATGAAGTGTTGGAGCCACACTCTTCGATCGCGGTTAGCAACTTGATGAACCTTTGATGTGTCAATATGCATGTGTGTAGTTCATTGTTTAATTTATATTGTTTGTAGCTAGTTAGTTTAACAAATGCATGATGGTTAATTATATATTTTATATTATAATAATGCAGATGAATCGGCAATGGATGTACGGTAACCGACTCTCCGCGAGTTCACTACGGGTTTGAAAGATTTCCTCGTAGTGGCTAATGCGAACAAGCGGGGGTTTTGTTATCTGTCCATGTGTTATCTGTAAGAATGAGAAGGGTTACTCTTCCTCAAGAGTTGTTCACATGCATCTGCTTGAAGGGTTTCATGCCAAGCTATAATTGTTGGACCAAGCATGGAGAAAGAGGGGTTATAATGGAAGAAGATGAAGAAGGGATGATTTCATCGATGAAAGCTATCTTGCTCATTTCGTGATACTTTCATGGAGGATCTGAAGGTGAAGGGAAGGTGAAGAAGAGGCACGTGATGATCCCGTTGATGATCTTGGTCGGACCATTGCTGATGCACGGAGACGCTGCTAAACTGAAAAGGAGAGGGAGAATTTGGATCGCATGTTAGAGGATCAGAAAGGCGCTGTACCCGGATGCGATGATGGTCTGAAAAAGCTGGGCTGCACAATGGATTTGCTGAAATGGAAGGCAGAGGCAGGTGAAGCTGACTCGGCATTTGAAAACTTGCTGAAAATGTTGAAGAATATGTTTCCAAAGGATAACGAGTTGCCCGCCAAGACGTCTGAAGCAAAGAAGGTTGTCTGCCCTCTAGGTTTAGAGGTTACGAAGATACATGCATGCATCAACGATCGCATCCTCTACCGCTGTGAATACGAGAATTTGAATGAATGCCCGGTATGCTTTGCATTGCGTTATAAGATCGAGGCGATGACCCCGGTGACGATGTTGAGGGCCGAAACCCGGAAGAGGGTTCCCGCCAAGGTGATGTGGTATGCTCCTATAATACCACGGTTGAAACGTCTGTTCAGGAACAAAGAGCATGCCAAGTTGTTGCGATGGCACAAAGAGGACCGTAAGTCGGACGGGAGTTGAGACACACCGCAGATGGAACGCAATGGAGAAAGATCGACGGATGGTTCAAAGATTTTGCAGGTGACGCAAGGAACATAAGATTTGCTCTAAGTACGGATGGCATGAATCCTTTTGGCGAGCGAGAGCTCCAGCCATAGCACTGGCCCGTGACTCTATGCATCTACAACCTTCCTCCTTGGTTGTGCATGAAGCGGAAGTTCATTATGATGCCAGTGCTCATCCAAGGTCCGAAGCAACCCGGCAACGACATCGATGTGTACCTAAGGCCATTAGTTGATGAACTTTTACAGCTGTGGGGTGGTGTCCGTGTGTGGGATGAGCACAAACAAGAGGAATTTGACCTACGAGCGTTGCTTTTCGTAACCATCAACGATTGGCCTGCTCTTAGTAACCTTTCGGGACTGTCAAATAAGGGATACAATGCATGCACGCACTGCTTACATGAGACTGAAAGTGTACATTTGCCAAATTGTAAGAAGAACGTGTACCTTGGGCATCGTCGATTTCTTCCGAAAATTCATCCAGTAAGAAAGAAAGGCAAGCATTACAACGGCAAGGCAGATCACCGGCCGAAGCCTGCGGAACGCACTGGTGCTGAGGTATTTGATATGGTCAAGGATTTGAAAGTCATCTTTGGAAAGGGTCCTGGCGGACAATCAGTTCCGAAGGGAGCTGACGGGCACGCAGCCATGTGGAAGAAGAAATCTATATTCTGGGAGCTAGAATATTGGAAAGTCCTAGATGTCCGCTCTGCAATCGACGTGATGCACGTTACGAAGAATATTTGCGTGAACCTCCTAAGCTTCTTGGGCGTGTATGGGAAGACAAATGATACAAAGGAAGCACGGCAGGACCAGCAACGTTTGAAAGACCACGATGACCGCATCCGGAATGGTTTCAAGGTCGTGCCAGCTACGCTCGACCAAAGAAGAGAAGGTCATCTTTTTGAATGCCCGAGCAGTATGAAGGTCCCGTCTGGATTCTCGCCCAATATAAAGGGAATAATAAACATGGCGGAGAAAAAGTTCCAAAACCTGAAGTCTCACGATCGCTACGTGATTATGACGCAATTGCTTCCGATTGCTTTGAGGGGCTCCTGCCGGAAAATGTTCGAGTAGCCATTGTGAAGCTATGTGCATTCCTCAATGCAATCTCTCGAAGGTAATCAATCCGAAGTTCTACCACGGTTCTGAGCGATGTGATCCAATGTCTTGTCAGTTTCGAGTTGGTGTTCCCGCCATCCTTCTTCAATATTATGACGCACCTCCTGGTTCACCTAGTCGAAGAGATTTTCGTTCTCGGTATTTTCCTACGGTGGTGGTGGTGGCGGTGGCGGTGGCGGTTCACCTACACCTCCGTCACGTCAGCCGACGCCGCCCCCCAGTCCACAACGTCCGGCGGGTGATCAGCCGCCGCACCCCAGTCCACAACGTCCGGCGGGTGATCAGACGCCGCCCCCCAGTCCACAACGTCCGGCGGGTGATCAGACGCCGCCCCCCAATCCACCTCCGGCAAAGAGGCAGAAGCAGTCCTGGATTATTAACCCGGACCCTTATGTACCTAAGACCACAAAGGTACCGGAGCCATCATCAAGCCTCTCCCACAAGGCCTTGGGAGCGAGTGCCGAGGAAGTCGACACGGCCGCTGCTGCTGATTTGGAGAAATGGAAGGCGGACTGCAAGAAGAAAAGAGAGCCCGAGCCCAAGCGGTATTTTCGATAAGCAAAAGAAGTGGGCTAAGTCATTTTTGAGCACACCGTCCCAAGTGCCAAGAATCTGCCTAACGACTATGAACGTGAACTTCGCAGGCAGGCACTCATGTTCAAGGAGAACAAAGAGCGGAGAAGGCCGAAGTAAACAAAGGGAAACAAGTTGCCCAGCTCGGGAACAAAGTAAACAATCGATTGCCCGCTTATAGTGGAAGCCTTCGTCCGGATGACCCGAGATCATACAAGCTGCGGCAACACATGGATTGAGTAACGAGTGCCGAGAACAAGCGGCCAACTTAGGTATTACTCTTCGTGAACTGTTAGGCCTTGATGAGGCGCCGATGAAGGAGGTAGTAATTACATATGTCAAGAATGGGCCTCTCGTCGAGCCTCTTGCGAGAAAAGGATCTACCCGACCAAATGAAAGGTCCGCTGAATTGGTACAAGGGTTACATAAAAATAAAACGCCAAAGAATATATTTATGCGGAAGTTAGACATGAGCATCACTTCAAACATTACTATGTACAAATTGCAATCGAGTGAATTGTTCCAGCTTTTCAATCTCGCGAGCTCGACAAATCTATCATCGGTTGCTACGCTACGTAAGTGATTTATTAATTTCTACCCCATCTCGTTCATATTGCCTGCACTATATATATGTCCTAACTATATTGTTGTGTCCGCTATTATATATGCAGAATGAAGATTAAGGAATGCAGAGTAAGGAACATCCATGATGTTGGGTTCATTGACCCACACATCGTTAATGGATATGTGTTGGAGCGCCACCCCGCCGACGTGGAGGCAGACCTGTGGCAGTTTCTTACAAAGCAGGATCTCAAAAGTGATATTCTATTTCCTTACCATTTTGGGTGAGTGTTTCTGTCTTGAGCACATTCTCTTTTGTTTACTCCATGCATGGTATGTGGCGGCTAATCGATGAGTTATGCATGACGTCTTGTGCATGTATCGTGTCCGCAGGTTCCACTGGATTCTGCTAGTAACTAAAATTAACACCTCGTAATGTCTCGCCCACGACTCTCTGAATATGGATCCAAAGATTTGGGCCGACATGAGAAGAATGCTGCAGAAGTAATTATTTTCATTCATTTGCGCTCTATATCGATCGGCCTATTTCGTTCATTTCCTAATATCAAGTAACTAATAACTCTCTTGTTCATTTAATTTTCTTTGCCTCGTAGGGTTTGGAGACGGTTCGTAGATACAAAGGTCGGTGAATTCAAAAAGAGCTAGAATTCAAAATGTTAAAGCCTAAGAATGTTGGGGATATTCAGCCACCGTTGACCAATCTATGTGGATACTATGTTCAGGAGAGGATCCGAGATACACCTCGAGCGGGTTCCGAGTGATACCAATGCTCGAGGAATAACCTCCGGATGATGCTTAGTCCAGAAGCTCGCTTCCGACCACTTCAAGAGGAACTAGCTGGATGGTTCAGCAGGGAAGTCCTCCATCCTAAAGGAGAACACTATTACGAGGACGTAGAACTTTATATGGATTAAATCATGTATGGAAACTTGTTCAAAATTGTATATGGTCATCCGATGATATTTAATATATATTGTATATTCCTCTTGAATTCTTTTTGGTTCTAATTTCAAATTTATTTGAAATTGTACATTCATATGCATGTATGTAGTACCGTAGAATATATGAAACTCCTTCAAAATTAAAATAAAGCACAAAAGAAATAAAACAATACAAATTAAACAGAAAACAGGTTTAGGGGGGCTAAAACCCTAAACCCTTTAGTCGCGGTTGGCCAGAAGAACCGCGACTAAAGGTCCTCCGCCCCGACGGCCGCCTGGCGCCCACGTGGACGGGCCGTTAGTCGCGGTTCTTAAGCAGCCGCGACTAAAGGTGGGGGGCTTTAGTCGCGCTTATTTGGTCGCGGTTGCGCAACCGCGACTAATGGCAGTTGCGAACCGCGACCAAAGGCCTTTTTTCCACCAGTGAGAGTGAGCGCCGCAGGACGTATAGGCCTCAGGAGCGCATCCCTGGCCTCTGCCTCCTTCTCCCCTTCATATCCAACAACCCCATACTGGTTCCTCGATGAACCCTTTAAAACTAACTTTTTGCTTACACATCGAGGCACCATTTTAAGCATGCTCCAATGGGTATTTGCTTTGTATGCTATAATATGTTTGTCAAAAGATAATAAATGATACAATCCATGATATCTAGAGAAAATATGTATAACTTTTTATGTTTTAACCTGATATAATTGTTCCTCGAATCAATTGAAAATAGGCTAAATTGTAATCTGCTCTTACTACAAACTACAGCGCAAGCATCAGAAATTTTTGTGGTAACCTGCAAACCGTAAATCAGAACTGGAAAAACATTATATCATTGGTAAGCTTCCTACGAACCCCACTACTTTAGCCATTGGTTTAATTTGAGATTAGGAACTGTTTAAACACAGTTTTACATGTATCTTTAGAGGGTGTAACAACCAATCTCTAGATCACTCACTACCGGACTCGCGGTCTATGCCTACGGCCAGGGGCCGTCGGCATAGGCCCCTAAGCCGTCGGCATAGATCTATGCCGACGGCTGCCGTCAACATATCCCGTCGGTGTAGATCACGTCAGCGTACTCTGTTAGACCGTCGGCATAATAATGCCGTCGGCATAGGGGCTATGCCGACGGACCTGGCGCACCGTCGGCATAGTTTAGCCGTCGGCGTAGTTTTTCGTTCGACGGACAACGGACGGCGCCGTCAAAACTGCTGGCGGCTCAGGGGCGACACGTGGCAAAGATATGCCTTGGCAAAGCCGTCGGCATAGATATAAATCTATGCCGACGGCTTATATCTATGCCGACGGCTTTGCCGTAGGCATATCTTTGCCACGTGTCGCCTCGGTTTAACTCGGCGGCGAGGCTATGCCTCACGCAAAGCCGTCGGACGGCTTTGCCGTAGGCATAGCCCTGCCACGTGTCGCCTCCTGGTGGCTCCTGAGCGTATCTATGCCGACGGCTTTGCCGTAGGCATAGTTTTTTTTTTATTTTTTTATTTTCCCTGTTTTCTCTTTTCCAATTCATTTGACAACATTTCAAAACAGAATAATATGAAATATGACAGTTCATCAACATCATTTAAACATAGTCAAGTTCATCATCTAAAGATCATCACCGGCGAAAGTCCACGAACATAAGAGTAGTGAAAGACATGAAACATCATAAAAGTTGAAACATGAAAGACATGGCACAACGGCCGCATACACGGAATCATCATCGACATCAAGCACCACCGAGTCCACCTCTGCCAAAACCACCACCACCACCGAGTCCACCTTCGCCAAAACCACCACCTCCGCCAAGTCCACCTCCGCCAAAACCACCACCAAGTCCACCTCCGCCAAAACCGCCACCACCAAGTCCTCCGCCAAAACCGCCACCGCGACCACCATCACTCTGCCAGATCGGAGTGACTGGGGTCGACGGAGTAGGAGTCGAGCCACCGGTCCCCTACATGTTTGAAAGAAGTTTCTAACGGTAAATATGACATGATAGTGTTGAATGAACGAGAACTAGTTTGTCATTAGTTAGGCAAATTTACTAACCACAGTATCACCGCCTAGTGCCAGCCATTCCTCGAGCGCCGGAAGGTGTGGGGCGTCTCCGCAGTGGTGGTGGGGTCCAACTTGTGGTGGCTCCGTGCGGTTAGTCCAAGACGCCAAGATAGCACGGATGTTAGTTAAACAAGTCCACTTAGAAACAAGCCGTGATCAACAAAGTCGGAAGGAATGAAAGTGCAAATTTGAGCTTGGTTTAAGAGGGCAAAACTAACCGCCATCGCAGCGGATGTAATCATCGTTTGCCTTCACTCGTTGCAAGTACTCCTCACCTCAATATGCCTATGCTCGAGAAAGGCCTGATATGCCTACAAAATTGAGGTTGTTTCTAAGTGGGCAGTGATGAAAATAAACTAAGAAAGATAGAGACAAAGAAGATAAGGGGAAGTACTTACAGCACGTTGGCGGACTAAGGGAGGCTGCGAACGCCCCGTACTCTCTAACGGGCTCGGGTTGGTAGCTCGAAGCCGTGTGTACGAGATCGACGGAGTGATCAAGCCATCGAAACACAGATACCGGCCATGGGACTTACCCTGGATGGCCACCACCGCCGTGTCGTCGATCTGAGACTGGGCGACCTCAGGAACGGGAACATCCGGATGCAACTTCTGATAGTTCTGAGTGTAAGACTCCAGGTGTTGCTCGGTGTTGCCGTAGTACTGGCTCTCGCCCTCCTTGCGATCACTCCGCTCGCGGGCCAGCTTCCACGACTCCATGTCTGAGAGCGGCCTCTGCAACTTGTCCTCCTGCAACGTCAAACAGAAGTTAGCCATACATAAGAACATGACGGTAAAGAAGAACCAAAATGCATCTTTCATATAGATATACCTTCATGGCCTTGAAGCCCCAGTGGTTCCTGTTTCCTTGGCCGTGTGTCCCATCTTTTCCACGGTTAGCCCGGGCCTTGATGCTCTTGGCAACAAACTCTGGATCGTCACCGACCCACCTATCCACCAAACACGCCCATCCATCATGCCTTCCATAGCACCAACGAGGAACAACCTATGGAAATTTTGGAAGCATGACATGTGAGCACGAAACATATAGTTGACTCCTTGAAACAATGAAAAGTCAGTAATAGTTACCATCATGAACTGCTCCCTGCTCATGGTAATTTTTTGCCTCGTGCTTGAGTTTTGGTCATCTTTTGTTGCGGTAGATGTGGTAGTCTTGTGAGGCGGCAACCAAACGCACCTCGTCTTTGCAATCGACGAGCTTTCTTCTTTGCAGGCATAAGTAAGACCACGTCGGCTCTGGCCTTGTGCTCGTCAAGAACTCTATAGAGTTGCTGCAATCATGCATAAACCAGAAGCAAACAAGGCATGAGTTGAGTGATTCAATGATAAACTATGAACGAAACTAAAGACAAGTGATTCAAAAGGGAACTTACCCAAAATTTGGTGATCACGGCCTTAGCGGCTGTCCCGTACTCCGCGTTGCTGCAAGCCTCGTAGTGGGCCCAGCTTGTGGCCAAAACACGCAGCTGTGGGTCCCTGTCTGGCCACGGGCAGAATAGGCCAGGCCAAAACTGCTTCAACAGGACAGTGAGAAGGCCGTTCGGTTTACGGCCCTTTCCGTGAAGGATCCAGTTACTGCAAAAGAATCAAAGGGTTGCCATGTGTATAATAAAAAATGTTGTCATGTGTTGAAAGTATGATTGAGATGCACTTACTCTGTCCTCAAGAGTTCAATGAGCCACTTGTGCGCCTCGATAGAAGGTGGTGTAGGTACTCCGGCATTACCACGCAGCCACCCCTGCGGAGCACCCGGTGGCAAGTCACCCCACAACTCGGGGTCAACCTCCCCTCCACCCTCCTCGCCCTCCTCGGCCTCCTCCTCCTCGGCCTCCTCCTCCTCGACATCAGGAATATACTCCTCCTCCTCAGACTCAGAAGCTGCATCAGCATAGGAGGGCATCGAAGAAGACCCTCCTATTTCGGACACGGCCCGGAGTTTTTTGGCCCGGTTGCCTCTCCCCCCACCTCCTCGTCCTCTAGGGGCTCTCCCCCACCCCTCCTCCTCCAGGGTCTCCTCCCCGACCCTCCACCTCCCACGTGAGGTGCCATCCTCGCGTAGTCGGGAGGGAACCTTGTGGGCTCGTCCACTCCGAGTAAGTCCTCCTTTGAGTTTACTGAGGAAACTGGCACCGCTGGACTTGCCCATGATTAGCAAACCTGCATTGAGAAGAGAATAAACAATTAGTAAGGATATAAAAAACAAGCATACAGGAAAGACATTAATAACGGAAGAGAACATTATTTAAAGAACATACATTTTCTAGAACCGATATGAATCATCACTATTGTAATCTATTTGTCGACCGGTCTCATCATCACTATCCCGCATATCTTCTTCGTTTTCGGACGGAGGTGGAGGCTCTTCCTCATCGTCAGCGTCAGCGTCTTCATTTAACTTTTCAAGCATAATTATGTCTCTTTGATTCACAACTGCCTCACCATCAATCCGGCAGCCGTCGTCGTTTGGGTCCAGGTCAACATAACCCAAGTCATCATCCTCCTTGTTTCGGACCACGTAATCATGTTCCTCTTGAAAAAACACTCCCTCGTATGTCATGGGGTTTATGTTGTAGTAATCATCATCGTTCGGGTCCGGTAGCTTACCATGTGGCGACACCTTGAACACAACTTCCCAACCCTTTAGGTACTCTTTCTGGCATGGGTAAGGCAGATAATATACTTGTGTGGCCTGGGTAGCGACGATAAAGAGATCGGCTCCGGCATAGACGGTTGATGATTTAACTTCAACTAAACCAACAGAAGGCGTATGTCTCAGACCCTTTTTGGGGTCGAACCATCGGCATTTGAACACAGTGAGACTTAGGTGTTTACGGCCACATTTGAATGTAAGCTCATATATTTTTCCTACCCTTCCGTAGTAATCTACATTATTATCTCCTTCGGTGAAGATCCCGGTATTTTGTCAACATCACAAAATGAAACTATAGCTATTTGACAACATCTCAAATATGCCAATTTTGTTCTTCAAATTTGACAACATTTGACAACATCACTAAGTTGACCAAAGCTATAACTAACCAATATACATCAGTCCATCCATTCATCCATACAACATGCATCTATCATATAACAAGCAGTAAAAAAATGCAAAACAAATGCAAAATAATGAAAAAAAAGCTCACCGGGGCGGCCGGGGACGGTGAGGCAGGGCGGCCGGGCAGCGGCAGCAGGGGCGGCGGTGGAGGCCAAGGCAGGGGCGGCCGGGACGGAGGGCAGAGGCGGCCGGGACGGGAGGCAGGCGTGCGGGCAGCGAGGCAGCTGCGGCCTGCTGTTTGGGAGGCAGGCGGTGTTGGGGTCGGGAGGCCGTGGCGGCAAGCAGCAGCCGGGGAGGCCGGGCGACGGCGGTGGAGATGGCGATGGGGTGGGGGCCTTGTCGGCGGGAGGCCGGGCGGTGTTGGGGTCGGGAGGGCGGGCGGGCGGTGGCAGGTCGGGGGGGGGGGCGGCGCGGGTCGGGTGGGGGGGGCGGGGCGAGGTCGTGGGGCGGTGGCGCAGGTCGTGGTCGGGGTGGGAAAGAATGAGTGGCTGGCTAGCTAGCTGCCCGCTGGTAGTGGATAAGGCCACCCTATGCCGTCGGCATAGCTGAGGTCGCCACGTGGCAGCTATGCCGACGGCTTAGCCGTAGGCATTTTTTTTTTGAGTCATACATGATATGTAATTATGTTAAAAATAATACATGGTATATAATTATAATTTTTTTTTTCTGAACCGAATTTTTTCTATGGTAAGCAACATTTCTTTATTATATAAATATTTGCTAAATTGTACTAACAAAAAATGTACATTGTGTTAAAATATTTCGAAATAAATTGAGGGGGGCAACATTTCTTCATGATATAAATATTTTCTATGGTCTCATGAAAGGTGATACATAGGAGAGCAACTGACTGAGGGGTACCGTTACCGAGTGCCTGACCCGGTAACTATGCGAGTGCCTGATCCGTCTACTACCGTTTCCCCCCTCGAGGTGCCGGCGGCGGCGCCGTCCGTGAGGGGGGGGCACGCACCGGAGACGCGTGCCGCCTCTTCGGACATGCCACAACACCACCCCGCATGTATGAGGGCCCGGTACGACGCTCCGGTGGCATTGCTACCCCCCAGGGCCCCCGTCCCGCCTAACCCTGGAGCGGTTGACCATGAGATCTAGCCCTTTGACTTCCCACGGACGGGCTTTGACCAGTGGACCTCTCCACCCGGTTGTGTCAGGTCGGCCCATAGGGACACCCGGGAGCAACATCCGGGCCAAAACCACAGCTACATCCACTCCGTGTAGACCCGACGCGTCCGTTTCCCCCCTCGAGGTGCCGGCGGCGGCGCCGTCCGTGAGGGGGGCCACGCACCGGAGACGCGTGCCGCCTCTTCGGACATGCCACAACACCACCCCGCATGTATGAGGGCCCGGTACGATGCTCCGGTGGCATTGCTACCCCCAGGGCCCCCGTCCCGCCTAACCCTGGAGCGGTTGACCACGAGATCTAGCCCTTTGACTTCCCATGGACGGGCTTTGACCACTGGACCTCTCCACCGGTTGTGTCGGTCGGCCCATAGGGACACCCGGGAGCAACATCCGGGCCAAAACCACAGCTACATCCACTCCGTGTAGACCCGACGCGTCCGTTTCCCCCTCGAGGTGCGGCGGCGCCGTCCGTGGGAGGCCACCCACCGGAGACGCGTGCGCCTCTTCGGACATGCCACAACACCACCCGCATGTATGAGGGCCCGATGACGATGCTCGGTGGAATTGCTAACCCTGTGGCCCCGCCCCGCCTAACCACGGAGCGGTTGACCACGAGATCTAGCCCTTTGACTTCCTATAGCACATGTGCCCACGCCATGTAAAAACTCATGATTTTATCGCGCTCCGAGTATTTAATAATATTCACGCCGCATCGTTACCGCAGAACGTCTACTACCGTGTCATCACCGTCCGTGAGGGGGGCCACACCCCGGAGACGCGTGCCGCCTCTTCAAACATGCCACCACACCACCCCGCATGTACGAGGGCCCGATGTGACGCTCCGGTGGCATTGCTTACCCCCGGCCTCCGTCTCGCCTAACCCTGTAGCGTTTGACCACGGGATCTAGCCCTTTGACTTTGCACGGACGGGATTTGACCAGTGGACGTCTCCACCCGGTTGTGTTAGGTCAGTCTATAGGAACACTTTGGAGCAACATCCGGGCCAGACCCACAACAAGATCCCCTCCGTGTAGACCCAACGCGTCCGTTTCCCCCCTTCAGGTGCCAGCGGCGACGCCGTCCGTGATCGGGGGCACACCCAGGAGACGCGTGCCGGGCATTTGCAACCGCCACAACACTTCCAGACTTGTGAGAGGCCGCCACGCAAGATTTGACGGTATGCTAGCCCGGAGGCCGCCGGCCTTGATCGCAGACGCGCAAGAGCAATCCGCGTAGAGGGAAGTGTTCAGATACTTCTCCATCACAAAAAATTATGAAAAATTACCATCGGTCCTATAGCACATGTGCCCACATCGTGTAAAAAACTCATGATTTTATCGCGCTCCGAGAATTTAATAATATTCACGCCGCATCGTTACCGCAGAACGTCTACTACAAAGGTCATCGTCAGACGTGACCCGAGACGCGCGTGCGCCTCTTCGGAGATGCCACCACACCACCCCGCATGTACGAGGGCCCGGTGCGACGCTCCGGTGGCATTGCTATACCCCCCAGGGCCCCCGTCCCTCCTAACCCTGTAGCGTTTGACCACGGGATCTAGCCCTTTGACTTTGCACGGATGGGATTTGACCAGTGGACCTCTCCACCCGGTTGTGTTAGGTCAGTCCATAGGAACACTTTGGAGCAACATCCGGGCCAGACCCACAGCAAGATCCCCTCCGTGTAGACTCGACGCGTCCGTTTCCCCCTCCAAGTGCCGGCGACGGCGCCGACCGTGAGGGGGGCACACCCCGGAGACGTGTGCGGGGCATTTGCAACCGCCACAACACTTCCAGAATTGTGAGAGGCCGCCTACGCAAGATTTGACGGTATGCTAGCCCCAGAGGCCGCCGGCCACAGTCGTAGACGCGCGAAGAGCAATCCGCGTAGAGGGAAGTGTTCAGATACTTCTCCATCACGAAAAATTATGAAAAATTACCATCAGTCCTATAACACATGTGCCCACGTCGTGTAAAAAACTCATGATTTTATCGCGCTCCGAGTATTTAATAATATTCACGCCGCATCGTTTCCGCAGAACGTCTACTACCGTGTCATCGCCGTCCGTGAGGGGGGCCACACCCTGGAGACGCGTGTCGCCTCTTCGGACATACCACCACACCACCCCGCATGTATGAGGGCCCGATGCGACGCTCGGTGGCATTGCTACCCCCTGTGGCCCCCGTCCCGCCTAACCCTGTAGCGTTTGACCATGGGATCTATCCCTTTGACTTTGCACGGACGGGCTTTGACCAGTGGGCCTCTCCACCCGGTTGTGTTAGGTCAGTCCATAGGAACACTTTGGAGCAACATCGGGCGGACTCCACAGCAAGATCCCCTCCAGATAGATCCGGCGCGTCTGTTTCCCCCTCCGGTGCGGCGGCGGCGCCGTCGTGTGAGGGGGGGGGGCACACCCCGGAGACGCGTGCTGGGCGTTTGCAACCGCCTCAACACTTCCAGACTTGTGAGAGGCCGCCTACGCAAGATTTGACGGTATGCTAGCCCTGAGGTCGCCGCCACAACAGAGACGTCGCGAAGAGCAATCTGCGTAGAGGGAAGTGTTCAGATACTTCTCCATCACAAAAAATTATGAAAAATTACCATCAGTCCTATAGTACATGTGCCCACGTTGTGTAACAAACTCATGATTTTATCGCGCTCCAAGTATTTAATAATATTCACGCTGCATCGTTATCGCAGAACGTCTACTACCGTGTCATTGCCGTCCGTGAGGGGGGGCCACACCGAGACGCGTGCGCCTCTTCGGACATGCCACCACACCACCCCGCATGTATGAGGGCCGGTGCGACGCTCCGGTGGCATTACTACCCCCGGGCCCCGTCCGCCTAACCTCAGAGCGTTTGACCACGGGATCTAGCCCTTTGACTTTGCACGGACGGATTTGACCGGTGGACCTCTCCACCCGGTTGTGTTAGGTCAGCCCATAGGAACACTTTGAGCAACATCCGGCCAGGCCCACAACAAGATCCCTCCGTAGACCCGACGCGTCCGTTCCTTCTCCAGTGCCGGCGATGGCGCCGTCCTTGAGGGGGCCGAACCCCGGAGACGCGTGCCGCCTCTTCAGACATGCCACCACACCACCCTGCATGTATGAGGGGCCGGTGCGACGCTCCAGTGGCATTGCTACCCCCCTCCCCCCAGGGCCCCCGTCCCGCCTAACCCTGGAGCGGTTGACCACGAGATCTAACCCTTTGACTTTCCACGGACGAGCTTTGAACAGTGGACCTCTCCACCCAGTTGTGTCAGGTCAGCTCAGAGGGACACCTGGGAGCAACATCCGGGCCAAACCGACAGCTACATCCCCTCCGTGTAGACCCGATGCGTCTGTTTTCCCCCTCCAAGTGCCGGCGGCGGCACCGTCCGTTAGGGAGGCCACGCCCCGAAGATGTGTGCCGCCTCTTCGAACATGCCACAACACCACCCGGTTGTGGTAGGTCATCCCATAGAAACACTTGGGAGCAACGTCCCTCCAGATAGACCCGATGCGGCTGTTTCGCCCTCCAGATGCTAGCGGCGGCGCCGTCGTGAGGGGGGCACACTGGAGACGGGTGCCGGGCGTTTGCAACCGCCACTAAACTGCTGTTGCATAACTGTTTTTGATTTTAATAAAATATAAGGACCTATATTTAAAAGAACATGACGGCACATTATTAATGTGCTCGAACAAACTATATATATATATATTCATAATCTATGGAAAAAATTACAAACTACGTATATTTTCATATATTACATAAAAAAGCATAAAAACATATTTTAAAAAAAGCATAAAAACATATGTAAAAAAAGCATAAAAACATATGCAAAAAAACGCCGGTAAAAAAAATAGCTATGCCGACGGCATTGCCGTCGGCATAGAAACGGCAGGGTTATCGGAGGAGCCGTGCCGCGGATCGGTGACGTGGAGCCTATGCCGACGGCTGCCGTCGGCATATCTACGCCATGGATCGGTGACGTGGCATGCGGAGATATGCCGACGCCGCCTGTCCCGACCGTCGGCATAAGGTTGACGGCGTTAAGCGCTGGTCACAGGCGGGTCGTCGGGCCCACTTTGCATGCCGACGGTTGGTTTATGCCGACGGCTGCTGTCGGCGTATTTGAAGATAGGCCGACGGCCTTTCTATGCCGACGGCTGCCGTCGGCTTATATCTGGGTAGCCCGACGGCCAGGCTACGCCGACGGCCAAGATGAGGCTGTCGGCATATCTCAAACTAGGCCGACGGCAGCCGTCGGCATTGATTTGGCCGTAGGCATAGGTCAGTTTTCCGGTAGTGACTACTTAGCATGAATCTCTCCAACCCATCTTCTAATTTCCAACAAACGGATAATTAGTGTTTACCTTCACAATGTGGAATCATACTTCTATACGCCCTCACAAATTTTGGACGAAGGCCTTGATCTCTTTCAATTGGCTGTGTTACATTCTCTCCTCCAATTAAATTCTCCTTTGAGCAATCTATGCAGTCTATTGACTTGAGGTAGTCCTGGCCGTTTCCTTCTCTCTATTCAGATGTATCTGCTCCTCGGATTGGTGGCCAGAAGATCCCCATGTATTGGCAGCAAGCAGAGCACAATCATCTTGAAAACACAGGAAGCAGTGTGTACACGCAATGTTCATGGTTGCAGCGGCAACACCATCCTTTGAGAAGTGGAGCTCGTGTAAATAGAACTTTGTGGCGGTGGTGATGAAGGGTGCAGCTGTGACCTGCAGCATGTTTCGGCAGCGGTGGGCATTGAATCCGCGTGTTCGACGACCAGCCATATAATCTGATGGTGGTGTTGTGTGTACACGCAACATCATATCTGGCTGCAGCGGTAACACCATCCCTCGAGCACGGATACTGACACGAGTTAGATCAGGTGGCAGGTCACTTCTCCGGATTGATTTGTATTCTTCCACCCCAAACAAGTTAGGGCGGGCTTGGCCTCAGCCCTGTGGTGCCATCAGCCCCATCCTTTGCACGTTGATTTTTATCTGGTAAAGCGAGATTGTCAAGCAGATGATGACTTGCTGTTCGCCACCGCCAAGTTCTACCGCCACGATCTCAGACTCCAGAGAGGAAGAAGGCGATGCGTGAGGGAAAGGAGATGCGTGCTAGGAAGCCATGAAGATAACGCACATATGCCTAATATAGTTGGGATTTGTTTTCTAAAAGAAAGTTGGGATTTGTTTTCTAAAAGAAAGTTGGGATTTGATTGCTACCTGATAATTTTTTTCTTGAGCGGTTTGCTATCAGATAACTTAGTCCATGCACTCCACGTTTTTGCAAGTCCTGATCGATTGTACGTTTAGATCTGGACGGAAGAAACACGGTCCCAAAAAGTAAATGATTCTAATTTTTTTTCGTTTTCTTGTATTAACGTGGGAATTTCTTTTGCGTTAATATACTAGGTTAATCTACACCGTAATAACTCGGTCTCACCAGATGAACGGCTCCTAAAATCTAATTAACATGGTAAATTCTATGAAGTCTAGAATTAGTATAGGTATACTAGGTTAATCTACACCGTAATAACTCGGTCCCACCAGATGAACTGCTCCTAAAATCTAATTAACGTGGTAAATTCTATGAAGTCTAGAATTAGAATAGGTAGGTACTAGTCGTCAACCCGTGCGGACGCACGGGCTAGTCATTTTGTGAATACGTGGAGATATTAATAGTAACTGGATATATGGATATCTACATAATTTAAATATAGTAAGTTCAGAAATTTACCTACAGAATATTAGTATTGAAATCACTAAACATTTTCTTAATGTATGGCAAAGTGTTTGAGATGGGTTATCTTAGAAAAAAATAAATTGGAGGGTGACAATAATGTTCTACTCCAGCAGGCCATTTTTATTTGTTGTTGTGCATCGTCCAAGCATGTGTCTGGAAGATACTTCATGATTGGCTTCATTGCGCCTAATTTAATCTTGTTGACGCAGGTAAGCAAAGCCTTGTTCCCCAAAATAAGAAAATTACCAGGTTATTCCACATATGTTCATTTCTTAACATCTGAAGTATATCAGATATGAGCAAAAAGGTTCTATAGAAAAGCAAAGCTGACATTTAGTTTATACAGACATACTTCGATGCACCTATAGTCGATACAACCTGATGATTTTAGTACATTTAAATTATATTTGAATAATACATTAGGTAACTATTCTTGCTAGAAACTTATGAAATGCAACCATTTTGACTGGTTATTACCATGAAGTAAGAGATCGACAAATTGTACTGACGGAAAACCAATCGTCTATCGAAAATATATATTGAAAGGGCTATTTGTGCAAACGAAAGTAGCATTAGCAATGCATCAACAATACAAAAACCATCTTTTAACAAAATAGTACACCACCGATCTTATGGCTAGATTAATTGTGGAAAAAATATCTCTATATTGATTTTTTAGCGCACCCAAAGACTAAAATAAAATAGAGTCTAAAGGAACAATTTTTAATTAGGTGCACATAGCTAAACATACTGCAGTTTTGTAATCCAAAAAGATAAATTTTATCTAAATGACAAAAAAAGATAAATCTTTGCAAGTAGCAACTTAATAACACACCAGAAAATAATCCAAGCAAACTCATAGTAGGTCAAGCCGAACACGCTAGCTTTGGCATCAGACTTGCCAAATGGGATATCATCTGTCGGCCGAAAGACCAAGGGGGTCTTGGTATTGAGAATCTTGAGGTTAAAAACAGATGTCTTCTCAGCAAGTGGTTGTGGAAGTTATCGGTAGAGACTGATGCCATTTGGGCACAGATCCTTCATAGCAAGTATCTTCATTCCAAAACCTTGTCCCAGGTGACAGCAAGGCCGACTGACTCACCCTTTTGGAAAGGGCTTATGAAAGCCAAATTAACCTCGTTTAATAGGACAAAGTTTATTATTGGCAACGGCGCTAGCACGCGATTCTGAGAGGATACTTGGCTCGGAGAGACCCCCCTTGCCATTCAATACCCGTCTCTGTATCGTATTGTTCAACGACGAGAGGCTTTCGTTGCAACGGTACTTCAATCCACTCCCCTTAATATGCAATTCAGAAGGACGCTAATTGGAAACCGTTGGGAAGAATGGCTCCATCTAGTAGGTAGACTGATGGAGGTTCAACTATCTCAACAGCCCGATAAATTATGCTGGAAACTTACTAGGTCTGGAGAGTTTACAGTTAAATCAATGTATGTTGATGTTATCAATTCAAGCTTGATTCCTAGTTCCAAACATGTTTGGGCTGTCAAAGTTCCTTTAAAAACCAAAGTGTTTATGTGGTTTGTCCATAAACAAGTAATTTTAACCAATGACAATTTGGCAAAGCGTAATTGGACAGGACCTACTAGGTGTAGCTTCTGTGATCGGGATGAAACTATCAAACACCTTTTTCTTGACTGCCCGTTAGCAAAAGTTCTCTGGCGGACAGTTCATATTGCTTTTAATATCACTCCACCGAGTTCTGTCAACACGTTATTTGGAACATGGCTTAACGGGATAGGGCCCGAAACAGCGAGACACATTCGTGTAGGAGTTTGTGCTTTACTATGCGCAATCTGGAACTGCAGAAATGATTTGGTTTTTAACAGATCAACACATATTCATTTTTTGCAGGTTATTTTCCGGGCCACTGCGTTGATCCGTATGTGGTCGCTACTCACTCCGACGGAGGCCGTGGAGCGTTTGGTTATCGGATCTATCCATTTGGGAGATGGTAGCACGGGATATTTTCAACCGGTTTGGATGGCGGTCATGTAATAGGATAGGCAATTAGTTTATCTATCTATCTTATGCCAGCCGGTTGTGGCTTTTTGTGGCGAGTTTGTTTTTCGCCTTTTTGGTTCCTCGTGAGCACTCTTTTATTTTCGCTTTGAGACTTTAAGACCTTGTTGAACCTATTTATTTATTTAATAAGTAGGCCGTATGCATCGTTCAGATGCAGAGGCCGGGGAGTCCCCCTTTTCAAAAAAAAATCAGATAGATAGCTTTGGCAGGGAGTTCGTTTCTCCGCCCAGCACATATACATTGCCAAGTACTCCTGCATGTTTAGGTCCTCAAACTGCAAATATTTTGAGGTGATTTCTTTACATTTTAGGATAGTCACTACTGGAATCGCACCCTATGCCGACGGCCCGGGCCGTCGGCATAGCCCTGACTAGCCGTCGGGACAGGCCTATGCCGACGGCCCCCGTCGGCATAGGGCCGTCGGCAACATATCCGTCTGCGTAGCCCGTATGACCGTCGGCATAGAATGGCCGTCGGCATAGACCCTATCCCGACGGTGGCAGTAGATCTATGCCGGCGGCATCGGCCGTCGACAACGCCATCCTCGACGGCGGTTGCCGTCAATCGTTGAGCAACGGCCGCCACGTGGCGAGCCTATGCCGACGGCTCGCCGTCGGCATAGACATGCCACGGGCGGCGAAGCCGCTGTTCGCCGTTGCTTGCCGACGGCCCCGCCGCCGCTTTAGTGAGGAACTATGCCGACGGCGCCATTGCATGCATCTGACATGCCACGGTCGGCAACTCTGCACTCGGGTAGACTAAGCCGACGGCCGAGCCGTCGGCATAGCCTCGCCTGCGATGTCGGCAATCGGGCACTCTGAGGCGAGAACTAAGCCGACGCCGTGCCGTCGGCATAGGGTGCCACGTGTCAACCATCGGGAGCTCACGCTAGGCCTATCTGACGGCTAGGCCGTCGGCATAGTTTCGTCTGAATTTTTTTCCTTTTTTCGTTTGTTTTCAAATCAATTCAATTCAAATAAAAGCACATGTATATGACACATATCAATGAGACATATCAAAGAACGTAAGCATAAGCATCATCACACACACAAGTCTCTAAATGATCATCATCACAATCAACATAAGCATAAACATATAGAAAAGCACCACACACAAGTCTCTAAATGATCATCACCACACACAAGTCATCTCAAGCATCATCACCACACACTAGGCTTAAGCGTCGGGACGCCGAGCACCGCTGAGGTCGCCACCGCCAAGACCGCCAAGCCTGTGTCGTCATTTGCTAGCGGCAGCGCTACCGCTAAGACCGCCTCCACCTCCGCCTCCGTGGATCGGAGTTGTCGGGCTCCGTGTCTCCGGAGTGCTGCGAAGACCACCGCCAACGGTAGATCCATCTGTTCTGGATGTTGAAAAGACATATTAATGGGATATATGATCGTGTTGAAAGGCATGACATGCTTGGGGTGAATAGATTGGGGATGAACTAACCGCGAGGGGCCAGCGCTCGTGCCACAAACTCCTCAAAGGTCAGCAGACCTTGGTTGTCTTTGGAGGGCATGGTCTTGGCTGCAATCGAGGACACCGCCGCCGCCATTTCTGAAAAGCCTGCTCCAGCTGGCGATCCCTCTGCACTTGGTGTTCATGAATCCTCTGATGCCACGCCATGGTCTCCTGGCGTGTGTACTCCATGTAGGCCTACGGTATGACATGATGGAACTCATAAAACTACTAGATGCGGAAAATAGAGTGAGCAATGAAGATAAGAGGGAAAATACTTACAGTCTGTTGCTCTAAAGAGGGATCGTGAACTGGACACCGGCTGGCTCATGCGCTGGCTCAGGCTCGGGTCGATCCGACGGTTGTGTGTAGGAGATAGTCGGAGTGACCACAGATCGAGAACCGCCTCCCGACCGTGCTCCTTGGGCCCCATGCTCACCACCGCCTGCTCGTCGAGATCCGCCGCAATGGGGTCGGTTGTGTCAGATGTAGCCAGATAGGCTGCGGAGTAGGCCTCCTTCCTCCACGCGGTCTTCTTGCCGTAGTACTTGGGCTCGCCAGCTTGGGGTCCTTCCGCGTATGGGCGATCTCCCACGCCTGCATGTCCGAGAGCGGTCGCCTGGGCCTCCCGCACCACCAAACAGATGTTAGTCATACATAAGAAAGTGATGGTAAATAGAAGAAGAAGAATGTTTAATGGGGTTAGTCATACATTAACTGCCTTGTGGAGATAGTGGTTTGGTTTCCTGAGCATGTACTCCCTCATTCCCTCGGTTAGCCTTATTTTTATTCTCATAGCCGCCTGTGCTCCAGCCCCATCACACCAAAGATCCACCAATGCCGCCCAGACTCGTCTTTTCCATAACACCAATTTGGACACACCTACATAATAAAAGCATAATGGCATGTCAACATGAAACGGTGAAATGTACCACATGGTAATGAAAGCATAATGAAAAATCTTTTATACTTACCGCCAAGTACTCGTGCCTCTCCAAGGTAATGCCCATCCTCCCGCTTCTTCCTTGGTCATCTTCACACCAAGAACATCGTGGTAGTATGTCGAGATGGCCACATAGCGCACTCGCATCGCATCTGGCGGGCCTTCTTCTTGCATTGGCGCAGCACGATCTGGTCCGCTCTAGCCCTGTGGTTCGGAAGAACTCGATAGAATTTCTACAATCATGCATGAAACAAGAATGGAAGAAGCCATGAGTTAAATCATTCATGAAACTAGAATGGACTTGTGCTTCAAGAGAACTCACCAGAAAGTAGTGGTTACGGCCTTGGCATGGGTCTCATGGTCGCGTGGAGGGCCGCTTCGCTGGTCCGGCTGTGGCCAAAACCCGACGGTCCGGCTGCTCGACCGATCCGACAAGACAACCCCGCCGAGATAACTTTAGCAAGACGGTGATGAGGCCGCTGGGAATACGGACCCCTTTAGAATATATCCGATTGCTGCAAAAGAATGAACTATTAGCATGTGACAAGCAAAATAAATAACAACCAGAATATGCATGTGACAAGCAAAATAAGGAACCGCTTACTCTTTTCCCGTGGGCTCAATGAGCCACTTCTGCTCCTCAGTAGCAGGAACCTGCTTTGGTAGCTTTGCGTTGCCACGCAGCCATCCCTTGTTGTCAACCCCCTTCCCGTCACCACCATCATCCCCGCCCCCCCCCCCCCCCCGCCTCGCCTCTCCCTCCCCAACCTCCTCCTCCTCCTCCTCCTCCTCCTCCTCGTCCCTCCTCCTCCACCTCCTCCTCCTCCTCCTCCTCCTCCTCGCGTCCCTCCTCCTCCACCTCCTCCTCCTCCTCCTCCACCTCCTCCTCCTCCTCCTCCTCCCTAGAGTGTACCTCACTAGAGGAGGGTACCTCACTAGAGGAGGGCCTCGAAGACAACACCCCTAAGTCGGTGAGGGTGCGCTGTTTCTGGCCGCGACCCCCTGTAGTTGCTCTCCCCCCAGCACCTCGTCCTCTAGAGGCTCTCCCCCCGCCCCCTCCTCCTCTAGGGGCACCTCTCCCTCGACCTCCCTGTGAGGAGTCATCATCAAGTAGCCGAGGGGGAGGATTACGTGCTCGACCACTCCGACTAGGCAGAGCCTGCATGCACACTGGGCATGGCATCTTACCACTTGTACACCATCCGCAGAATAGAGCATAGCCGGGAAAGTCATGCATGCAATAGTGCAACCAAACTTTCATCAAGAAATTTCTCTGCAGATCCCGGTCAGATGTCAACCTCGAAAGTACCAAGAATGGTGCAAAGCATCCACAAGCGGCTGCATAAACACACCCAATTGCTTCCCCGGGTATTCAGGCCCCGGAATGATGAGCGACAAGAACATGGTCTTCCGCTGCATTAGGGCAACGGGAGGAAGATTGAGCGGAATTACAAACACAGGCCAGCAGCTGTATGGATTGGACGACATACCATATGGATTCAACCCATCACCTGATATGGCTATTCTGACATTCCCAGCCTCGGCTGCTTCCTCGGGGTATTCTTCATCGAATGACTTCCATGCTTCCCCTCCCGATGGATGTACGATTTTTTTGGATTGTACCTTATACCTTCCTTGTGCCACTTCATCATTTTGGCAGACTCTTCGTGATGAAAAGGCGCTGCAGTCTTTTATAAAATCAAGATACCAAGAACCTTAACGGGATGGTTAGCTGCTTTTCTCACCATCCTCACCGACCACCTCAATGTACCGAGACGAACCACACTTCCTACAGTACTTGTCATCCACATACTCGTGCCTAAACAAAAGGCAATTCTTCGGGCAAACATCTATTTTCTCATAATCCATAGAGAGTGCCTTCATGATTTTCTTTGTATCGTATATGCTTTTCGGCAGTTCATGACCCTCGTGGAGGCTGTTAGCCCATACTCCCGTGAATGCTTGAAGCATTTCGGCTACAGCCGCATACTCAGCCTTGATCGCAATCAGATTGTAGATGGCATCCAGCTGAGATATTTTCGCACCCGCATAAAGAGGTTTCTTCGACGAGGCCAAGACCTCCAAGAAGGCCTTTGCGGTTGCCTCCGCTCCTCGGTTCATTCTCTGAAGGTGTCGCATTTGCCGCTTCGCAACAATGACATCATCTAGCATGTCCTCGACCCCGTCGTCCTCATATCCATCGATGCGTTGTCGCATCACCTCCTCTCTACCACGGTCCTGATCGGCTATGTTTATCGACGGCATGTCAAAGTTTGGCATATATCCGTGCGTGCGAAGGTGCTCACCATGTCCGTCTGATTTCTACGGTGACGTCCGCACATCTCGCACAGGGCATGGTGGGATAATTCTCATTGACGACGGAATATCTCCTTCAAATACACATCGGTTTTCGCGATCCACTCTGATGTTACTCGATTCGACGGATAAAACCACCGTACATCCACCGATTATCTGCCATCCTCTGCTTTTTGCAACCCACACAACATAATTAAGGATTCACTCAAATTAATCACATCAAATTTTCAGTTTCTACCGCTTAATCCACCTACATCTCTAATAGGTAAAGATGGGTCCTAATCCCACCGAGGATGTGTAGATTGAGTATGTTCTCCATTCTACCCGTTCGAGACAAAATTCGGCAGCACCTCCCGATGTTCTCCAGATACACGCCTCGGCAAATAGCCGAGAGAATGTGCTCCGGAGAACAATGGGAGGCGCCGCCAAATCCTGTCTCGAACGGGTAGAACATGGAGAACATACCCAATCTACACATCCTCGGCTGTCCATGGAAAACGCTGGACAATCCGAAAGAGCTGCGGTGATAAATATGCAATTGAATGCATATTTATCGATGCAACCCTTTCGGACGGGAGACGCCTAGGTTACGTCAGTTGACTTGAGAATGAAATCTAGTGATATGAAAAATTGGAGGAGATGGACTTGTAGCTCACCCTCGGCTGTAGAGGAAGTAGTCGAACAGCAGAGGGATGCTCAAGGGGACCAAAGACGTCGGACAACGGTCACTCCAATGAAATGCGAAACCACAAAGCCTACAAATTCCATCGCGACAAAAAATTAGAACATCACAACTCATAGAGCATATTTAAAACATTTAAACATGCATTCATTTATTTTTGCATCATGTAGGCAAAAAAACTAACAACATTAACAATATATTCATCATCGTCATCACATATTCATCATCATCATTATCACCTATTCATCTAACCAAATTTTTTTACTACCTATATTCATCATCGTCATCACATATTCGTCATCGTCATCACATATTCATCATTGCCATCACATATTCATCATTGTCATCACATATTCATCATCGCCATCACATATTCATCATCGTGACCAATTTTTTTTTCAAGGTATGCAACATATAGCATCGTCATCACATATTCACATCACTATCTATCTAACTATCTACCTATCTAACTATCTATCTAACTATGTATCTAACTATCTAAATACCTATCTAAATACCTACCTAAATACCTATCTAACTATCTATATCTAACTAGCTACAAAATTACTAAAAAACACTAAAACTTCAAAAAATCACCTTCGAGAGGGCGGCGGAGTTGGGGCGGGAGGCGGGTAGGGGCGGGCCGGTGCACGGTTGGGGCGGGTGGCGTGAGGTCGGGTGGGAGGCGCGGGTCGGGCGGCCGGGTCGGGCGGGCGTGAGGTCAGTCTTGAGCGGGCGACGGTTGGGGCGGGCCAGCCCGGCGTGAGGTCGGGCGGGAGGTCAGGTCGGGCGGGAGGAGACGGGCGGGCGGGGTCGGTCTTGGCGGCGGCGGCTCAAGGGCGGCGCGGCCTCGGGCGGGCGGGCGGCGGCGGCCTCGGGCGGGCGGGCGGCCTCGGGCGGGCGGCGCGGCGGGCGGCGGCCTCGGGCGGGCGGCGGGCGTGTCGTGGCGGGCGGCGGTGGTGGGCGGCGGCGCGGGTGTGGGTCGGGCGATGGCGAATGGGTGGTGGGGCGAACCGCTAGGAGATAAGGTCGGCCCTATGCCGACGGCTCGCCGTCGGCATAGGCTCGCCTTTGCCACGCCACCGATCCGTGGTCGGCCCTTATGCCGACGGGCTCGGCCGCCGGCATAGGCTAACCCTTTGCCACGTCACCGATCCGTGGTCAGCCCTATGCCGACGGCCTGGCCGTCGGCATAGGCTCGGCCTTTGCCACGCCATCGATCCGTGGACATGTAAGCGTTGATATGCGAGCGGCTAAGCCGTCGGCATAGATACTTTGCATTTTTTATTTTTTATTACTCCATATGTGTGACTCTCAAGCTGCTGTAAAAAATAGTCCCACCTCGCCCAAAGACAAGCATAGGAGGGCCCACCGTAACACCTGGCGGCATGTCCGAAGAGGCGGCACGCGTCTCCGGGGTGTGCCCCCTCACACGGACGGCGCCGCCGCCGGCACCTGGAGGGGGGAAACGGACGCGTCGGGTCTAAACGGAGGGGATCTTGCTGTGGGTGTGGCCCGGATGTTGCTCTAAAGTGTTCGTATGGGCTGACCTAACATGACCGGGTGGATAGGCCCACTGGTCAAATCCCGTCCGTGGGAAGTCAAAGGGGTAGATCCGGTGGTCAACCGCTCCAGGGTTAGGCGGGACGGGGGCCCTGGGGTAGCAATGCCACCGGACCGTCGCATCGGGCCCTCATACATGCGGGGTGGTGTGGTGGCATGTCCGAAGAGGCGGCACGCATCTCCGGGGTGTGGCCCCCCTCACGGACGGCGATGACACACGGTAGTAGACGTTCTGCGGAAACGATGCGGCGTGAATATTATTAAATACTCGGAGCGCGATAAAATCATGAGTTTTTTACATGACGTGGGCACATGTGCTATAGGACCGATGGTAATTTTTCATATTTTTTCGTGATGGAGAAGTATCTGAACACTTCCTCTACGCTGGATTGCTCTTGGCGTCACGGCTGTGGGCGGTGACCTCAGGGGCTAGCATACCGTCAAATCTTGCGTAGGCGGCCTCTCACAAGTCTGGAAGTGTTGTGGCGGTTGCAAATGCCCGGCACGCGTCTCCGGTGTCCCCTCCCCCCCCTCACGGACGGCGCCGCCACCGGCACCTGGAGGGGGGAAACGGACGCGTCGGGTCTACACGGAGTGGATGTAGCTGTGGGTTTGGCCGGATGTTGCTCTAAAGTGTTCAGTATGGGCTGACCTAACATGACCGGGTGGATAGGCCCTTGGTCAAATCCGTCCGTGGGAAGTCAAAGGGTAGATCCGGTGGTCAACCGCTCTGTGGTTAAGGGGGACGGGGCCCAGGGGGTAGTAATGCCACCGGGCGCCGCGACCGCCCCTCATACATGCAGGGTGGTGTGGTGGCATGTCCGAAGAGGCGGCACGCGTCTCGGGTGTGCCCCCTCACGGACGGCGCGCCGCCGCGGCACTGGAGAAGCAGACGGCGTCGGGTCTAAACGGAGGGATCTTGCTGTGGGTGTGGCCCGGATGTTGCTCTAAAGTGTTCGTATGGGCTGACCTAACATGACCGGTGGATAGGCCCACTGGTCAAATCCGTCCGTGGGAAGTCAAAGGGTAGATCCGTGGTCAACCGCTCCAGGTTAGGGCGGGGACGGGGCCCTGGGGTAACAATGCCACCGAGCGTCGCACCGACCCCCTCATACATGCAGGGTGGTGTGGTGGCATGTCCGAACAGCGGCACGCGTCTCGGGGTGTGCCCCTCACACGGACGGCGCCGCCGCCCGGCACTGGAGAAAGCAGACGCGTCGGGTCTACGGAGGGATCTTCTTTGTGGGTGTGGCCGGATGTTGCTCTAAAGTGTTCGTATGGGCTGACCTAACATGACCGGTGGATAGGCCCTTGGTCAAATCCGTCCGTGGAAGTCAAAGGTAGATCCGGTGGTCAACCGCCTGTGGTTAGGCGGGGACGGGGCCCTGGGGTAGCAATGCCACGGACCGTCGATCGGGCCCTCATACATGCGGGTGGTGTGGTGGCATGTCCGAAGAGGCGCACGCGTCTCGGTGTGGCCCCCCTCACGGACGGGCGATGACACACGGTAGTAGGCGCTGCGGAAACAATGCGGCGTGAATATTATTAAATACCGGAGCGATAAAATCATGAGTTTTTACATGACGTGGGCACATGTGCTATAGGACCGATGGTAATTTTTCATAATTTTTCGTGATGGAGAAGTATCTGAACACTTCCCTCTACGCGGATTGCTCTTGGCGTCTCTGTTGTGGCGGCGGCCTCGGGCTAACATACCGTCAAATCTTGCGAGGCGGCCTCTCACAAGTCTGGAAGTGTTGTGGCGGTTGCAAATGCCCGACGCTGCGTCTCCGGTGTCCCCCCCTCACGGACGGCGGCGCCGCCGCACTGGAGTGGGGAAACGGACGTCGGGTCTACACGGAGTGGATGTAGCTGTGGGTTTGGCCCGGATGTTGCTCTAAAGTGTTCGATGGGCTGACCTAACATGACCGGGTGGATAGGCCCACTGGTCAAATCCCGTCCGTGGGAAGTCAAAGGGGTAGATCCGGTGGTCAACCGCTCCAGGTTAGGGCAGACGAGGGCCCCGGGGTAGCAATGCCACCGAGCGCCCCACCGCCCCTCATACATGCAGGGTGGTGTGGTGGCATGTCGAAGAGGCGGCACGCGCCTCCGGGGTGTCGGCGGCGCGCCATCCGTGAGGGGGGCCACACCGGAGCCCCAAGACAGCGTGCGCATGCATGAACACTTTCACATGTGCATCGGGACCCGTGCGATGTTTTAGTGACATAGCTACTCCCCGAATCGCCCCACCAACCAGAATTCCTTCCGTGTCGACCGTTTCCCCCCTCCGTGACACGGCGATAGCGATGTTAAGTAACGGGGCAATCGATATACCATCGGGTATGTTTTTTAGATAAGGCATAATTATCATATACAAAACAAAATTAAAATAAAGTAAAAATAAAAAACAGAGTAAAAATAAAATAAAAAATAAAGTAAATTAAGCGTATGTCGACGGCCGGGCCGTCGGCATATCTCGGCACACACGGAGGTTGTCCCACGGATCGTTGACGTGGCGTGGCACACGGATCGCCGGCGTGGCGAGAGGGGCCTATGCCGACGGCTTGGCCGTAGGCATACCTCTGCCATCGATATGCCGACGACGCAAGCATTGCCCGTCGGCGAGGGTCAACGCCGTCAAATGGTCGGTGACCGGGCGGGTGGGCCTACGGGTATGCCGACGGGCCCCAGAGGGCGTAACTCAGCGGTCCCGACGGCCTTGTCTATGCCGACGGCCCCGTCGGCATAAGTTGATGTATGCCGACGGCATTTATAAGCCTACGGCCTTTCCGTGGCCGTCGGCATAGGTCCACAGATGCCGACGGGGGCCGTCGGCATAGATTTGGCCGTCGGCAACCACAGTTTTTCTGGTAGTGAGTACGTTGGTATCATAAGCGAGCTAGGGAGATGTTATATTTAACCTACATATGAAAAAAGATTATAATTTGTAAAGGAGAGTCACAACCAATTATTTTTAAAGAGACAGATCCGATTTAATTGAATGACTTTTAAGGAGGCAATACATGCAACAACTGCAAATAGAGGTTGTACCTCAGTGAAAAGGATTTGCTCCTGACTTATGAACTGGTATCTATATGTTTGCATCAGGAAAAATCCTGTGGAAGCAAAGCACATCATTTGTTCCAAGAGACTGTGAAGGTGTGATCATAAATTTGTCTCTGGAAGGCTACGTCTCAATTCTCGTTGCCATATATAAATTTAGTACTATCATTGATTTCGCTTCGAAGTATGCTTTGGCATGTCGACATAGGGGGTCGTATGTCAATATGACCTGTGTAATCCTTTCCTTAATATCTTGTTCTCTTTTAGCACCCCTGTGATAACCATATTCCCGCGTATAAAGTTATTGGATACGCTGTGAAGATTGGTCCAGTTCATCTGCATAACTGACGTCAAAGCGAGTAAAAGGTAAGAAAACAAAAATAACTGGAGCAATAGTCAGTATATACTAACGGGCAAGAATACTCAGAATTGTCGAGTAAAGTGGTTACACTTAAAGAAGTCTGGATCATACAAATATCACGATGCAGCAGGGAGAAAAGTAAACCAATGAATCTAGTATGTGCACCTTAGTTAATTGGCACCATTGTTCGCATAGACAAATAAAAAATATACCTCTTGTAAAAAATTACTTTATTTAATAGATGATGATAGAACTAAACTGCCGAATTAAAATCCTTCATAATCTTATAATAGTACATAACAATGAATCAAAATCTACTTCATCATTGTTGCCAATTAATCGCCAAAAGATTATAGGTATGCGGATACGCTCTCGGACATGTTTTTTCGTTCTTATTTATTTCCTTGATCCTCGGATCTCCACCCTGTCATCATGTGTCCTGCTCCCTGCTTAATATCAATGAATACCAGCCATGGCTGGATCTTAAAAGAAATCATCTGACTGTTTATATATAGTGAATAGTAACTCTAATGAAGATATTTAGAAAAGATAAAATTTTCAAGGTTTTCGTATATACGAAGGAGCAATGCACGACACATATCTATTAGACTTCAGGGAGAGGACGAAGTAACCAAAACGAAAAAAATATGTGGGAGGATTACACAACAAAACATAACGTCACCTGTCTGCCCTATGCATTTGCTGCCGAGGCTCCTTTACACCAGAATCAATCAAACCACCTGCCTGCTAGTGAAGCTGGCGTACATGTGCAGGTGTATGTTGCTGCTGACTAATTACAGCCTCGCCCATCAACTAATTCCTTGATTGAGCCTTTCTAGATGCATCTGCATGTTCTACAGCCGGCAAATAATCGCCGGGCCAGCTTGTTCCTCGTCAGAGAGTAATAGGCAAGGGCAACAATATATGCTTGGAGTCAGCTACATGGCTGCACCAAACTATGTCCACTAGTTGGGGACTGAGACATGTATAGTTGGGCGCTGCAAACCCCCATGGCATGGAGTAGGGAGGCTGAAGCAACTCTGCTTTGATGTATACATGAATGGATCCTGATGAGCGAGTATGACCTCATGTAATAAAGCAACCAATGTGATACTTGCTTCCACGGTAGAGATGTGACAGATGACGATTAGTTGTTCATGCTAGGCCACACATCGTACGCTCTAGAGTTCTAGAGAGATGGCGTTTTAGAAATCTGCGGCACAAAGATTTTCTAAAAGACAAAATTTCCATTACATGGTATTTGAAATTAGATGAAAATCAGAGTAGAAGACTCGAAACGGTGCAAATTATCACACTTTAGACAGGTGAGATCGGCATTAGCTGACAGATTTGACTTGCCATGCAGGTCGACTTTTCCTCTTTTCCTGGAAAGGAGATGAAATATGTGTTTTACCTCTAAACATGGTAGTGTTTAGGTAAGGAACCGATCTGAAGCCTAGCATGGGCTGACCGATGCCTGCCTGATTATCTTCATGCCATTCTTGGAATCGTACGTGTACATGATGTAGCTAGCCTGGTAGTTGTTGGGCACATAGAAGGAGAGAATAACACGCGATGCTCACCAGATCAAAAGAAGTCGCCATGGATAGGAGAAGGCTTGCCGAAGAGCTTTTTTATGGTACCCTATACTGCTATATATGAAAGTGAGCAGTATACAATCATCCACGCCGTTGATTTCCCGAGGGCAGTCTTGTCAGATTTCCGTTTTCCAGAATAACGCTAACCCATCAGCAATTGGTATGTTCGTCCTGGTTGTGCTGTCGCCCTTGGCTCCACCGTCGTCGCACTCGTCACTACGTCCTGGCTCGCCCTCGCCACTGGCCTCCACCCGCGTGCTTGACCTGGACCGCTGGACGTTGGTCGACCTGGCCGTCATGTTCTCGAACCTCCAGCCGCGTCTCGTATCACCATCGTTGTACGTCCACGTCCTAGTCAGTATAGGTCACCTTCTCGACGGAAATGTTCTGTTTTTGGTTGATTGATAGAGTCCATGGATTGGTGACTTCTGAAATACAACCTCTAATTTCCCTAGCTATATGGCGCCCGAGGGTCACGAGCGGCCCTGCCGAAGAAGAGGAGCTCGTCGGAATCGTGCTTAATCCACGGCCATGGCTGAGTAAGGGACGAGATGCAGCGGCTGCTGCCGGCGGAGAGGAAGGGGAGCCGGGAGGAGAGAAGGCCTCGTCGAGGAAGACGATGCAGGTGCACAGGCGATGGACGATCATGGCCGGCGGCGTAGCAGCATCGGTCCACAAGACAATATGGAAGTGACGAGGCGGCCGCTGGAATCCTAGCCGACGAGCGCGTGCTTACGGCCGAGCAGAACAAGTGAAGAGAACGGGTTCTCTCGGTCATGAGGCGGGCTGACTTTTTTCTCTTCCTAAATCACCCTCACGGCAAGTATACCGATACTGCTGGCAATGGTCCTCGCGCAGTTGAGCAGTATGGATGCATCACCACTCTTAGATTTTGATAATAGACAGTCCATATCTATTAGGGGGTACAGTAAAAGAGCTCTTGCCGAAGGAGAGGATCACCTCCCCGTGAGGTAACTGGATTTGTTTTTCTTTCTTTCAGAGAGATTTGATTTGTATTCCTTCTATACCAAGAGGCCACGTTTTTTTTCCTTTGCCTTCTATTCCCCGTACGTGAAAGCATGTGGACCTTTCAGTATCTTTTTAAATTTTATTTTAACCTCTACCAACAACCATCATGACATATTAGATGGAAATCTCTTTTGGTTTATTTTAAAAGAAGAGTTAATCATATCAACTACACGTGAAAGCATTGTGTGCCTTCCCAACTATTTTTTTCTTATATTCTGTTTCATATCTTCTTTTTTCCTTTTTCTATTTTAAGCGAGTTAATCTACATCGTAATAATTCGGTCCCACCAGATTAGCGGTTCCTAATTTCTAATTAACGTGGGAATTTCTAGGGAGTGCATAATTAGTATAGGTATAGATAGATAGATAGATAGATAGATAGATAGATAGATAGATAGAGGTATAGATAGATAGATAGATAGATAGATAGATAGATTCTTTCTTGACCACGTCATAAATGAGAAGGGAGAATACCATATGGAAATTGATTATATATTTAGGGATTGTAAGAGATGTTATATTATATATATGTAGTAGCGTCGAATCGATATACGAAAACTTGTTGGTCGACCAATCTCTTGGAGAAAGAGAAGTCACTTTCTCTCTGTATATGTTCATGACGATCTTCTGTAATTAATTGTTCCTTTATTTGCTTACTAGCTAGCGTGTCGAGTTCTGTCTATATGTATAATAGCTAGCGTCGACCAAGCACCGGAGAAAGAGAGGTCACTTCTCTCTATTAGCTAGCTAACGCAATATGAAACCCCTAAATTAACCCTCCAAAACCCCAAAACCCCCTTGTCAGTGTCAAATCCGGCATATCTCGTAGTAGGGGTCCTAAGCTAGGCGTCTTGGAGCGATGGTAACACAGACACCAGATTTTACCCAGGTTCGGGCTCTCTCGAAGAGATAATACCCTACGTCCTACTTTTGATTGTATTCATATGGGCTGTAGTACATAGTACATGTATCTACCACGAGATTGTTCAAATGAATCTTAGATGATCCCTATTGACTAGCCTGGCACCGGAGGCCTAGGGTCTAGGAGAGTCCTTGGCTTGAGCGCCAAGTCTTGTGGAAACCTCCTTGTATGCGACATGGTTGCCCGAAGTGGCCCATGAGTGAACCGCCATGGGGGGTCCTCGGCCCGATCCAGCTGGCCGGGAAACGACGTGGTGAGTACCCCCTAGTCCAGGACATTGTCAGTAGCCCCCTGAACCGGTCTTCAAGTTGGGGACGCTCCTCGATTCTTTTGAACAGTTCTTCATCTTCGGTCGTCGGTCTTGCGAACTGATTCAACAAATCTTCTCATCTTCGATCTTGAGGATCGCCACACCTCGGGTTTGAAGTTGTTCCCGTGCGGTGGTGTCCTCTTGCATCCGAGCTCCAATGCCGAACTGTATCCAAGCGTTGTCCTCTTGCATCCGAGCTCCAATGCCGAACTATATCCAAGCTCCAACGCTGGACCATATCCGAGGTGTCATAAATCACCTTGCACTACTAGGAAAAAGGCTACTAGCAGCGCGGGTAAAATGGCTACTAGCAGCGCGGATACCCGCGCTACTAGTATCGTGCTACAGCTAATAGTTAGTAGTAGTGCAGGTGAAACCCACGCTACTACTAGTAGTAGCGCGGGTGCAACCCGCGCTTCTAGTAATGAAATAGTAGTAGCGCCTCAGGTTTTTTCCCACGCTACTAAGTTAGTAGTAGCCTGGATGCAAACCCACGCTACTACTAACGAAGTAGTAGTAGCGCGTCTGGTGTTTTCTCACGCTACTACTAACTAATTAGGAATTACAAAAATAAAATCCACCAATTCCATTCTATGCATACAATTCCAACTAAAACAAACACATATTTGCAATAAACCAGCAACATTACACATCATTACTGATCCAAGATTTATAATAAACCACCGGCATTAGAGCACATCCTGTAAGAGCATACATATTGTCATGGCTTTGCATGCCTTCAATTAAAACACCTACACTTCTTGCCAAGTCACTTCCTCCCAGCTAGTGCAAACACAGTTACAAGCAAACCAAAATGCATAAAAACACCAAACAGGGGCATCCTATCTCTCCAAATGATCCTCTCCCTCTGCATCCTTGCAAGCATCTTCATATAAGCAAATCCGCAGGAAAAAAGTCAACTTAGCATGTACTCCCTCTGTCTAACTATCCAGAGTAGATTTTATCCATTGCCCTGGCCATGTTCAAGAAACACTAAATTAAGAATATTTCTACTCTAAATAGAGGAGGCATCGGACAGAAAACAAAAGATGAGCAATATCATATGAGCAGAATAAAAAGGAGTTTGGACCATAGCATGGTTAACAATAAAATATAGTGCTCTAAAGCAAGAGTGCAACACGTTGCCATGTTCCCCTTTCAAATATCAACACTAAAAAAGGCAATAAACACAAACATATAATTTTGGACTACAGCAAAAATCAGTTGCAGAAAGTCAGGAAGATTATATTGTTAAAGTATTCCATTTTCAGATGTTAGAACAGGATATTGCAAAAGCAAAATATATGAAGATCAAATACTGAAGCAGCTACAATGTCCGAATTGACCTTTTACAGCAGGTGAGAATCACACTAAAACATTAACAGCCACTTTTTACAGACTAACGGTTACCCCCGAAAGATCAGGATCGCACGAGGCGATCTAGGAGGCGACGAGGGTTCCCTGCACGCCGCCGGTGACGCCACCGGTTCCCTCTCTCTCCGTCGGCCGCTCCGGCGGCGGGAGGGAGGGGGAACCTTGGGTCTGTTCGCTAGGTGGGTGTGTGGTAGGGTTAGGGTTCAGGGAGACGCTGCCGAGGCCGTTGCGGTGGTGTCGCGTCGGAATAAGTTGCCTTCGTCTAGGAGCCAGCGGGGTTGGGGATCCCCGGATCTCGTCGAGGTCGCGGGCTATGGTGGCTGGAGGTCCATCGGCACTGGCCGTTTGGGTCCTCAGATGGGCGATGGATGCAGGGAGACAAAGACCCTTCTTCTTCCTTATTGGTATGATTTGCTGCTGCTGTTCTTCTCTTTCCTCTGTGACATCTTGGTGGGAGATCCTGCTTTGCCCGGGCGGATGGCCCGGCCGCGGTGCTAGACCGGTCGGATGACTCGAGTTCTCTTCCTTCCGAAAGAGACACTTTTCGTGGTACTCAAAGCCAAAGATGGCGACGGCTGTTGCAGGTATGTTGGATTGATGTCCATGCCCTCTCAGCGCTGGTGTCAAGAAACGAGGATGCAGCGTGGCGGCAATTATACCGAGGTCGAAGATGATGACCTGCTTGCGACTGGTTGCAGATCCTTCTGCTGCAGGGGTCTTCTCTCAAGATTCAGGGATGATGACACGGGGCTCTGGAGATCTTCTTGTGTTATGGTTGTCTTAGGGTACTCTAGGTGTTCATGATCCTTTGTGTTTGCGTTTCAGTGTGCTTGTAAGGGTCAACTACTTTGTACTTGTAACATCCCAAATTTTCCTATTTGGAATGTTTTACAATTATAGCTAAGCATCCTATGCATCCTGTTTGAATTTGAATACCATTTGAAGTTTCAGAGAGTTTTGAATTTGAAATTTGAATTCCAAACTTTGGCATGTGGGAAACAATTCCAAAACCAAGCCTGATAAATACTTGATCAAAAGTATGAGAGGAGCAAACATGACACTCCAAAAATATCAGAGGAAACAATGCCAAAAGAATTGGATTCAAACCTGAAATTTTATTTGAATTTGAAAAAAATGGATTTTCATAAAGTTTGGATTTTGCCTTTGGAAAAATGTTCAAATGAAAGGGAATATTCCCCTGATCATTTTGGTATATATATACCCTATATAAAATATTTATAGTTTAGGTTTTATTTTGTTTTTGGTTTTATTAAAAAATAAAGGAAAAACCTTTTCAGGCGCCACCAGCCACCCAGCCCAGCCAAGACTGCGCCCTCAGCCACCCGCACCAGCCCACCAACCGCCCACTAGGCCACTGAGCCAGCCCCCACCGCCCGCGCCTCCCCTCGCCTCGATTCCTTAGGATCCGGTCGACCGAGGCCAAACCCCCTCTCCTCATCGACCCGTGGCCCCACCCCGTCGTCTTCCTCGCCCACGAACGAACCTCATGGGAGATCCGGGATCCCAAGAATCTGGGATCCCGATCGCCCGATGCCCTTCCGCCTCACCGAGGCCACGCTATATAAACCAAGCCCCCAGACCCCATTCCCCCCCTTAGCCTCGCGGAGCCCCTCTCTCTCTCTCTGGCACGCGGAGCCCGAGCTCACCTCCGCCGCCAAAACCCTCGCTGTCGCCGCTCTGGTGCACCCGACCCACCCTAACTCCACCGAACCATCCCCGAGCTCCTCAAGACCTCCCGACGCCTCGCCAAGCTCGCTGACGCTCAAGCCCCGGAGCACTCTCGCCGCCGACGTCGCCGAGTCCAGTAAGCCCTGCATCCCTCCACCGTTAGATCCTAAACCTAGGGTTAGGATTAGAAGCCCCCGAAGGGGTAAGTTTTAGTTAGAAAACCGGACGGCCGAGCGGTTTATTTTTTAAGTTAGGTTTATTTTAGTTAGGCCGGTTCTGTTAGTTAAACCCTAGGCCCGTTAGACTAAACTACGCACAGGGCATAGTTTAGGCCCATTAGGCCTTTTTCTTTTTATTTAGATTTTCTGTTTTAGCCGATTTGTTTCAAATTTCAAAAATGTATATCTTTTATTCTGTTTATTATTTTTGAGTGATTCTTTTTTTGTTGGATTGCAAATTTTATGTAGTTTCTGAAAAACATATATTTAGCTATGTTAAAAATAATTAAAAATGCTTTAATATTGTTTTAGTCAGAATAGCAAATCTGCTATAGTTTTAGTTAGAAAAATTATTTTTGCATGATTCTTTTTGCAAACACTTTATTTTGGTATTGCCAAACCCTAGAAATTAACTTTGGTATTTTAGGATTAATAATAATTAATTCTAGGCAGAATCCTATTAATTCTAATTAATTGATTAGTTCCTGTTTTCCTAATTAATTAATTAGTAAATTAATTTATTTTAACTTGTGATTAGTTATTCTAGGTTAGTTTCTGTCATTCCATTAGATGAACTTTTATTTATAATTAATAAAAGTTTTAATTTATTTTCTTAATAGAATTTGGATTAGGCCTAAAATGAGTTTTATAATAGCTATTTAATTAATTCCTTTTGCTCCTAGTTGCTTAGTTAATCCTTTTCTGTTAAGTTAACCCAAAACCATGATTAGGTCATGTTGAGGAATTTTTGTTATATAAAAACTATTTTTGCTATTATTTGGAATAGGGAAAAACTTTGAATTTGATTTCCTTGAGTTTTCCTTTTGATTTGGTTTTGATTGTTTTGTTGTGTTATGTTATCTTTGTTATCTTGTGTGATCCTCTTGCTTTGTGCTTATTATGTTATTGTTTGTTTTGGTAGAGTTCCCGGAGTGCGAAGCTTGCTACTACGACTCTTTAGCTTACGAGGATCATCAGCAAGGCAAGTTTTGATCATGTTATTTCTATACCTATGTTTTTGTGCATTAGTAGTTGTCACCACCCCACCATTGCATGCAGTAGTGAAAATCTTGAAGTCATTAAACTTGAGTAGTATCATGTGGTAGGATGAACCAATCCTTGTTACCATGACCCCGGACGTAGTAGTTATTTTGCTATGCTCAGAGGCGGATTTGTGGTGAGTGAAATCCATAAGCAAGATGTGAGAGTCAATGATGATGACAACCCATGGACTACAATGATCAAGATGGACTTGGAAAATCACTCTTGGGTGGAGGACGGTTGACGGGCACCTGGAGCACCAGTGGTGGCGGGATGCATGGAGAAGCGCCATGACATCCTGCGAAAGCTTCACCCAGCCACGAAGAGAAGGATGGATGCCCCATGACCGAAGCTTACATGCAGCCGCAAGCCATTATGGGCTCTGGCTGGGTTGACCCTTGTAGTGAAGTGGGTGGGCGGTACTACGAGAAGTAGACGAACGGTAGGGTTGGATGGGTACCGCAAAGTGGCGGAAGAACTCTTTGGAAGACCTGTTTCATTCGTCCGTCTTCAAACACCATGAAGTGCGAAGACTTTAAAAGGAGGGAATGATTCTTATGGGAAAGTCATAAACCTCTGCAGAGTGTTATAACCTAATCGATTAGCCGTGTCCCGATTTACGGACATTTGAGCATCTGGACCTTGGAAGTATTCGGATATCTCAACACTTAACTCTAATGAATTAATTTGATGGGCTTATGACTTAATAATAATTTGGGAACGAGATATTGGTTGGCGGAACCATCTCAATAACTACCAACAATTTGTAGTAATTTTGCAAATAAGTCCCCTGTAGTAGGATAAAATTGGCTTTACGGAAAATGATGAAACTTAGAGCTCCACAGCCAAATATGCATATAGAGTTAGTAACTTTATTATTGTTGTTCTTCATATCTTGCCACTTATTCCAAAAGCTGACCTACATGGCTGCAACGTATTATGTTGCGTAGATATATTCGATCAGAGTGAGGCTACGCCCGCGCTTGGCGATTGCCCTTGAGTCGGATGGACTCGCTTTACCTCGACGCCTCCATGACATTTTAGTTTATTTCTCATGAGTTGGCCTTGAGCGAATTTATTCCTTGTAATAAAGACTCTATATGAGAATCGATTAATGATATTCGGTGTGATTGAACTTTGATTACTTTATCGATGTCTCGTGAGTACCGGCATGATCTTGGGATGGTATGCGGATACGTAGATTTGACCGATTTTGGGTCGGTCGCTCTGAGATGGTATCGAGCACACGCTGACCGTAGGATCGTAACCCCTAGGATCGGAAAGCCATAGCGAGACCATTTACTTTGAACCCCTTTTCATTCTATACTTCTTCTCCGATCTATTTCGACTCTTCTCTCCTTTGCAACATTCTAGATGGCCGTTGAGTTCACCCCGGTTTGCTACGGAGTTACGCCGGCCCGATGAGACGATGCCCTTCGAAGGAAGCTGGTCCAGATGGTGAAGCTGCTCAAGATTGCTCGCCCTCGATCACCGGAAACCCACTAATGCACTTCCGGCGGACACCCGCTCTGAGATTGAGGTGCATATCCTGTGGAGGACCTTTGGAGGACGACGGAGCCTATCAACTTTGAGTTCACCGAGTTCAAGCTGGATCATCGGAAGGGACGTGGCGATCTACCGAGCACTTGAACATCTCCGAGAGGAGTACAGGACCGAGCTCGATCACTCGGACCTCGCCATGGTTTCTCGCGGGGCAAGGAATGGAGATATCATCCGTACCATCGGGGACGATTCCACTCTCGTACATTCAGGACTTGGAGTGTCTTCTCGTGAAACGGAGATTCAGGCTCGCCCGAACTCAAGACACACGGAAGCTTTTGTTCCATGAACTGGGCTGGAGGAGAAGGCTCGCGCAGACTTCCTTGGCCATGAGGAAGAAATCACGGACTTCATGGAGATAGTCGACGACCAAGATGAAGCTTGCCGCGATTGAGGAAAAGATGGACTTGGGAGAGGACCTTACCCAGTGGAGATGAAGCACCCTCGTGAGCAATGATCAGGATTTTGAGGGAGTACCACTGAAGGAAACCCCAAGAGGAGGCGCCACTGATGAAGACTATTTAGTCGACCACCATGTTATCTTTTATTTCTTTTTCGTCGATCAGTTAGGCCGATGTTTTTCCTTCGATTAGTCATGAGCTTTTGTAATCGAGTTTGAACCATGTTTGAATGGAATGAATAAATGATTGGCGTGTTATGATTGTGCATTCATATGGGTAGTGTTATTTCTCATAGACCATTGTTCTATTCTAAATTTCTCATCCACTCCAAAACACCAGATGCCTCCGAGACGTGACACTGGTTTCCCGCCGGAGCTCACCCAGCTACTCCAGCAGCAGAATGCATCGATGCAGCTCCCGATTCAGAATCGAACAACCCGCCAACAATCCACCGCCACCACCACCCATCGTGGACAACTTGACTCGATTTACGAGGTTGAATCCGCCGTTGTTCTCTAGTAGCACCGAGCCGATTGTGGTGACGGTCGCTCCGTAAGATTGGAAGAGAGCTAGTCACCGTTGGATGCACCGATGTTGAGAAGGTGCGCTTTGCAGCGCATCAACTGGATGGACCTGCAGCTTCTTGGTGGGAGAATTACACCGCCACTTTTCCTTTGGGTGGCATCACTTGGGATCAATTCCAAGAGCTTTCAGACCGCTCATGTCTCATCTGGAGCCATGAGTCCAAGAAGCGTGAGTTCGAAACTTGCGCCAGGGAATCGTCTTGTGGCACAAGACGTGGAGGAATTCAGCAAGCTTGCCCGCTATGCCCTCGATGATGTGGCCACCGATGCCGCCAAGGTGAGAAGTTCCTTGAGGGACTAAATGATGAATTGAGCATGCAGCTTATTGTGGCTACTTTCAACAACTACCGTGAGCTGGTAGACAAGGCCACCATTCGGAAGGCAAGCAGCAGCAGAGAGAGAGCCGCAAGAGGAAGTACAGCCGGGGAAGCACAATTCAGAGCTCGTGAAGCCCGCTATGCACCGCACTCGGGAGGGCACATCCATCACAACCATGGAGGTCATAACCATGGTGGAAATGGAAACAACCGCAGCCAGACAACAAGTCGAGGCCATGGCAATGGCAATGGCAATGGTAATGGCAATCAGCACTGCTCGCCCGGCTCAAGGATCTGAGCCACATCACCGCTTCAAGTGCCAGAAGACAGGGCACTACGCCACCGACTGCCCGGAGGCCAAGCAGAGGAACGGGAATGGCAATGGAGGCTCAGCGAAGAAGCCCAATCCCTTCCCTCGTGCACAAGTGAATCACATCGACGTGGAGAACGTCTACGATCAACCAGACACTGTGGTTGGTAAGTTTTTATTGAATTCACGTTCAGTTTTGGTTCTGTTTGATTCTGGTGCAACGCATTCATTCATATCAAGGGTAGTTGTGGATAAGTACGGATTACGCACTAGAACCCTTAGAAGCCCCCTCCGTCGATTCGCGCAGAGGAGAAATGATGGCGAGTTTAAGCTGTCCCCGCAAACCTCAACATCGGGAACCACAAATTTCCGTAGAACTCATAGTGTTGGAAACTCAGACCTTGGATGTAATCCTAGGCATGGATTGGTTGTCAAAGTATGAAGGAACATTCGACCGTGCCAAGAAGTCTATTACGCTCACCACCCCGGAGCGAAGAGGATCAAGTATGTAGCCAGCACACCGGATGAAGAATCAGTGCATTCCCTCACGGAGTTGTTCAGAGGAAGTGCACATGAGTGCAAGAATTTCCGATGTGTTTCGGAGGAATTACCAGAATGCCACCGACGAGACATTGAGTTTCGATCGAGTTATTGCAAGACAGCCCCAATATCCAAGAGACCTTATCGGATGCCACCGAATGAGTTGAAAGAGATCAAGGAACAAATAAATGAGTTATTGGAGAAAGAATATATTCGCCCAAGCTCATCACCTTGGGGAGCCCCAGTTCTTTTGGTAGAGAAGAAGGATGGAAGCTTGAGGATGGTTGTGGATTATCGTGCATTGAACGAGGTAACCATCAAGAACAAGTACCTCCGCCCATGATCAATGACTTGTTTGATCAGCTTGTTGGAGCCAAGGTATTCTCTAAGATCGATCTTGATCGTGGTATCACCGATTGAAAATTCGTGAGAAGGATATACCCAAAACAGCATTCACTACGTGTATGGTTTATATGAGTATACCGTCATGTCATTTGATTGACTAATGCTCCTGCATACTTCATGAATTTGATGAACAAGGTATTCATGGAGTGCTTGGACAAGTTTGTCGTGGTGTTCATCGATGACATATTGATATTCTCCAAGAGCGAGGAAGAGCATAAGGAACATTTGCGTCTAGTTTCGAGAAACTTCGAGAACATCATTTGTATGCCAAATTCAGCAAATGTGAATTTTGGTTGAAGGAAGTTGGATTCCTCGGACATGTTATTTCAGGAGAAGGAATAGCAGTTGATCCCGCCAAGGTTGAATCATCACCGAATGGCGATCACCCACCTCACCAAGGAGATCCGCAGTTTTCTCGGACTTGCAGGATATTATCGGAGGTTCATTGAGAACTTCTCGAAGATTGCCAAGCCCATGACCGAGCTGTTGAAGAAGGAAGCCAAGTATGTTTGGACCGAGGAATGTGAGGCCGTTTTGAGAATTGAAGAAACGGTTGGTCACAGCTCAAGATTGATATTGCGGACATACATAAGGAATACCAGTCTATTAGACGCTTCGTCAAGGACTCGGAGGAGTATTGATGCAGGAAGGTAAGGTTGTAGCGTATGCCTCCGCATAGCTACGGCCTCATGAGATGAATTATGCCACGCATGATTTGGAGTTAGCGGTATAGTGCATGCACTCAAGACCAGAGACATTTCCTCATTGGAAATCGTTGTGATGTCTATACGGATCACAAGAGTCTGAAATATATCTTCACACGAAGGAATTGAACCTCGTGCAGAGGAGATGGCTAGAGTTGATAAAGGACTATGACATGAGGCTGCACTACCACCCCGGTAAAGCCAATGTTGTAGCAGATGCTTTGAGCCGTAAGAGTTATGTGAACACTCTTACCGCAGGAGGATTACCCAGAGTTGGTCGATGACCTCGAGATCTCCGATCGGAGATAGTTCCAAAGGATTTGTCGCAACTCGAAGTTCAGTCCACCTTGACCGAAAGGATTCGTGAAGCCTCAAGTCGGACAAGGAAATCGATGAGATTAAGCAAAGATGGAGGATGGAAAAGCTAAAGGATTCCGAAAGGATGAACATGGAACTATATGGTTTGAGGATCGTATTTTGTGCCCAATGATCCCGAGCTCAGAAGCTAATTCTTCAGAGGCTCATGATTCACCGTACTCAATTCACCCCGCAACACCAAGATGTACCTGGATTTGAAGCAAAGTTTCGTGGGCGGTATGAAGAAGGATATTGCCGAGTACGTAGCAAGATGCGATGTTTGTCAACGTGTAAAGGCGAGAACATCGAAGCCAGCAGGTTACTTCAACCTTTGCCGATTCCCGATTGGAAATGGGAGAAACTTGGTATGGATTTCATCACAGATTACCCAGACCCGCTCAGGTTATGATTCTATCTGGGTAGTAGTTGATCGTTTGACTAAGGTAGCTCACTTCATTCCCGTGAAGACTACCTATACCGTGCCAAGTTGGCCAAGATATACATGACCAGGATCGTATGTCCGCATGGAGTTCCGAGGAAAATCGTGTCGATAGAGGAACGATTTACCTCAAAATTTTGGAAGCAATTGCATGAAACTTTGGGTACGAGGATCGAATTCAAGACAGCCTTTCATCCGCAGATGATGGATGCACCGAGAGAGTCAATCAGATTCTAGAGGACATGTTGAGAGCTTGTGTGCTAGACTATGGGTCTAGCTGGGATGATAACTTGCCTTACGCAGAGTTCTCATACAACAACAGATTATCAATCCAGTTTGAAGATGGCCCTTCAAGCTCTATACGGAAGGAGGTGCGTAACACCATTGTTGTGGGATAGCGTTGAGATCGATCACTTTTCGGTTCCGATCTTATCAAGGATTCCAAGAGAAAGTCAAGCTGATTCGAGACCGGCTCAAGATAGCACGATCCTGACGTAAGAGTTATGCCGACAAGAAGCGCAAGGAGGTGACTTACGAAGTGGGAGACCAAGCATACCTTCGTGTGTCTCTCACTTCGTGGAATCAAGAGGTTTGGAGTCAAGGAAAGTTAGCACCCGATTCATTGGCCCCTACAAAATCCTCGAACGTCGTGGAGAAGTTGCATACTAACTGGAATTGCGGAAGGATTGTCCGGAGTTCATGATGTTTTCCACGCTTCCCGATTGAAGAAGTGCCATGCAGACATGGCCGATGTTCATTGAGAGACACACGGTGCCTCTAGAGGCCATACAAACTCGACAAAGTGATTTGACTTACAAGGAGAAACCCGTCAAAATTCTCGAGACTGCAAGCGAGTCACCCGCAAACAAAGTTATCAAGTTTTGCAAAGTGTTGTGGAGTCACCACACCGAGGAAGAAGCCACAGGAACGAAGAAGATCTTCGTCGAGACCATCCGCACCTATTTGCTAGCCAACCCGAATCTCGAGGGCGAGATTCATCTTAAGGTGGGTAGGTTTGTAACATCCCAAATTTTCCTATTTGGAATGTTTTACAATTATAGCTAAGCATCCTATGCATCCTGTTTGAATTTGAATACCATTTGAAGTTTCAGAGAGTTTTGAATTTGAAATTTGAATTCCAAACTTTGGCATGTGGGAAACAATTCCAAAACCAAGCCCGATAAATACTTGATCAAAAGTATGAGAGGAGCAAACATGACACTCCAAAAATATCGGAGGAAACAATGCCAAAAGAATTGGATTCAAACCTGAAATTTTATTTGAATTTGAAAAAATGGATTTTCATAAAGTTTGGATTTTGCCTTTGGAAAATGTTCAAATGAAAGGAATATTCCCCGATCATTTTGGTATATATATACCCTATATAAAATATTTATAGTTTAGGTTTTATTTTTGTTTTTGGTTTTATTAAAAATAAAGGAAAACCCTTTCAAGCGCCACCAGCCACCTGAGCCCACCAAAGACTGCGCCCTGCCACCCACAGCACCAGCCCATCAATCGCCCACTAGGCCTGAGCCAGCCACCGACCGACCGCCAAGGCCCCTCGCCTCGATTCCCTTAGGATCCGGTCGACCGACCAAACCCCTCTCTCCTCATCGACCGTGGCCCCACCCGTCGTCTTCCCTCGCCCACGAACGAACCTCGCGGAGATCCGCGGATCCTCAAGAATCCGGGATCCCGATCGCCCGATGCCCTTCCGCCCCACGTAGAGGCCTGGCTATATAAACCAAGCCCCCCCCCATTTCCCCTTAGCCTCGCCGGAGCCCTCTCTCTCTCTCTCCAGCACGCGGAGCCCGAGCTCACCTCCGCCAAAACCCTCGCCGTCGCTGGCCTGGTGCACCCCGACCCACCCTAACTCCAAGAACCATCCCCGAGCCTCAAGACCTCCCGACGTCTCGCCAAGCTCGCTGACGCCAAGCCCCGGAGCACTCTCGCCGCCGACGTCGCCGAGTCCAGAAGCCCCAACATCCCTCCACTGCTAGATCCTAAACCTAGGGTTAGGATTAGAAGCCCAAGAAGGGTAAGTTTTAGTTAGAAAACCGGACGGTACGAGCGGTTTATTTTTAAGTTAGGTTTATTTTAGTTAGGCGGTTCATTAGTTAAACCCTAGGCCCGTTAGACTAAACTACGCATACGGGGCATAGTTTAGGCCCATTAGGCCTTTTTCTTTTATTTAGATTTTCTGTTTTAGCCGATTTGTTTCAAATTTCAAAATGTATATCTTTTATTCTGTTTATTATTTTTGAGTGATTCTTTTTTGTTGGATTGCAAATTTTATGTAGTTTCTGAAAACATATATTTAGCTATGTTAAAATAATTAAAATGCTTTAATATTGTTTTAGTCAGAATAGCAAATCTGCTATAGTTTTAGTTAGAAAAATTATTTTGCATGATTCTTTGTGCAAACACTTTATTTTGGTATTGCCAAACCCTAGAAATTAACTTTGGTATTTTAGGATTAATAATAATTAATTCTAGGCAGAATCCTATTAATTCTAATTAATTGATTAGTTCCTGTTTTCCTAATTAATTAGTTAGTAAATTAATTTATTTTTAACTTGTGATTAGTTATTCTAGGTTAGTTTCTGTCATTCCATTAGATGAACTTTTATTTATAATTAATAAAAGTTTTAATTTATTTTCTTAATAGAATTTGGATTAGGCCTAAAATGAGTTTTATAATAGCTATTTAATTAATTCCTTTTGCTCCTAGTTGCTTAGTTAATCCTTTTCTGTTAAGTTAACCCAAAACCATGATTAGGTCATGTTGAGGAACAAAAGCCATAAAAAACAGGAACTAGGTGAATGTATCCTTAAAAAGGGAACAATGATGTACAACGGGGCAAGCGACCAGAAAGTATCCATACATCAATGTGTGGCACTGCCATCCCAAATTCCCAGTGCTGGCGGAGACCTGTAAACAAAGAAGTTCCAACATCATAAATGCATAATCATTTTAACATGGATTAAATATAATTGGTTCCGTATAATAAGACAGAATATATATTTGGTTTCTTTATATCTAAGCATAAACCGATATGCCCAGTTATCATGGATTGATGCCTCAAAGAACTTGGTGCTGCAATGGTGCTGCAATGGCAACAATACTTCCTTTTTATTAGTTTGAGAACGGGGCAAGCAACCAGAAAATATCCATACATCAATGTGTGGCTCTGCCATCCCAATGCTGGCGGACACCTGCTTGACAAAGAGGTTGAACTTCGGCTTTAGAGACTTTGCTGTTGTCCTCCATCGGTTCCAAACTCACTGAACATGCATGTACATTGGAAGAACCAAGCAGAAAATCGGCAATTAGAGAGCGATACTTGACCTGTACAGCAGCTCAGAGGCTAGCATAAGAACCAACACAATACTTTCTGTACTACTACCAGATAAAAACTGAAATTCAAACAATAACATGGCCCCTGATATGGAAACAGTTCTGCAGGTATATACCAATAAAATGAGGTTAAATGAGAACCCGCTGCAGAACGCCCAAAAAGGCCAAATGGTGAAGCTAGAATGCGCCATTGGTGTCTGTACGGCCAGCTCGGAAGCATAGCACGGCTAACAACACTTAACTTAGAAAATCCGGCATTCAAATATCACAGAGCCTCACATTTTTATCATACATGATGAAAAGTTAAGCAAGATAGCTATATATATTATTGGTGGAGCCAGGATCAAGCAAGCCGGGCTAAATGTTCATTGCTTATAACTAACCAGAAAAGTATCCCATATCACAGAATAAACAACTATAGCTCACTTGCACAGCTATGTAGAACTAGAAATCAAAATAGATAAACATGACCAAAATTACAAATAGTAGTACAAGACAATATTATTCAGACTGAGTTGACCATGAGGTTTCAGGTTCTAATTGGTTGGTTTCAGATTCTGCAGCAAACCATGGCGATGCTCATGTCTCCAATGCGCGGGCCGCCGCATAGGCGAGGGGAGAAAACCACCACACATTTTTTCAAGGAAACCACACACTGATGAAATCTTAAGTTCAGAACACAAGATGAACGGTTGACTTGAATTCATCCAAGTTCAGAACAGGGATACATATAGCTCTGCTTGTAGCAGTTACTGAAGGTGACGAGCTAATCTAACAGTACAACACTGAATCAATGTATACACTTGAGTTGAGACGCACTCATCCTTCAACTTTTACAGTGGACACAAAGGAAAAAGTTTGCAGTACACGAATTCGAATGAATAACATTCACCTTGCTCTTGCCTGGACAGCCCGAGGACGACTTGCCACCAGACGGTACGGGACCGTGTCTAGTGGCGGCCCGGCGCTCCGCCCGGCCGCGCCGTTCGCTGTAGGGTCAAGAGCTGAAGGCTGGCGCCGCGCTGGGTGTACTGGGCTGGCTTCAGATGCATCATTTATGGGTTGTATGATTAATTAGTGACTACTAAGAGACCACTGCATCGCCAACAATCTTAGCCCACTCCATTGCAACTAAAGACAGTATACCTGTCGGGGTTGGGGCAGTCCCGGCGCAGCTCGACCTGCCTGGGCCGCCTCTCCGGAGCCCTCCTCTCGTCCTCCTCCTCATCCTCATCGTCTTCTTCCTCCTCCTCCTCCCGGGGCCGGCCGTTCGCGTGCCCCCTCGGGGCCCCGCGCTCCTCCTCCTCATCTGCGTAGTTGGCGAGCCCCAGCAGCGAGGCGCCCTCCGACTCGTCCGCCGTGCGCGGGCGCTTCTCGTCGGCGGCCGCGGGCTCCTCCCCCTCCTCGCGCTCGCGCTTCCGCGCGGGGGACTGGTGCTCCTCCTCGTCCGCGCCCATCGCCGGCCGCCGGGAGGAAGGAGGAGAAAGAAGGGGCGGGCGGAGGAGGAAGGGGAAGGGAGGAGGAGGAGGAGGAGGTGGGGTGTTGCGCGCGGCTGGTGCTCGCCGGAACCCGCCGGCGTGGGTGGGGGCGGCGGCGAGGAGATCGTGGGGAGGGGAGCCGGGTGGGGTGGACCGAGGAGATCGTGCGGAGTTCGTGAGAGAGTTTTTTTTAGGGCGTGTTTACTTTCTGTCACCGAGTGGAACAGCACGGGTCGGTTCCGTTTTCCAGATCCCATTCCTGCGTTTGGATCGTCAAAGGAACCAGAACCACTCAATTCCAGGAATGGCATATTTGCTGTTTATGCCGTTCCAAGCGGTACCTCGAAATCGAGCGGACCACACAGAACCGTCCACTCCCACGACCTCCTTCCTCCCCCGCTACAGCAGCAAAGAGCCGCAGCCACCAATAACCACGGGGCATCCAGCACGAGCTGCCGGGCGCGTCCCATCCAGCCGGCCGTCGCGCTTGAGCACGCGTCGCCGGGAGACGCGGTCGCGGCGGCGTCGAAGCGCCGCATCCGGTAGCCATCGCGCTTGAGCACGCGTCACCGAGTCGCGGTTGTCTTGGCGTCGCCGAGCGTCAGATCCACCGGCGCGGCAGCAAACCTGCGCGCCAGAGTCTATGATGTCAGGCGGCGTCAGACTTCGAGAACCGCTAAGTCTGCGGGGCGTCGCATCAATGGGCGGCGTGGCGGTGTACAAGGACGCAGGATCCGCCAGCGTCGGCGTGAGGGACAGGATGGATGGGGTGGGAGGAAGCCCGAGGCGAGCTCCAGCCTCCCGACGTCCTCCTCTTGACTAGCATGGTCACCGTGCTTTGGCGGTCGGTGCTTGGCTGCTTGCTCAAGGATGGTGTTGGCGTTGTAGGCAACAAAGAAGTTCAGATAAACTGCATAGTTGTTGGTTCGCACTTGATTCATTGGCGTTACGTCACGGGAACCATTCCATCCTATCTCATTCTCTTCTAGCTAAACACGGAGATGGAATCATTCCGTTCCTTAGGAATGGAACGGTTCCATGACATTCCACGAAACCAAACACACCCTTAGGATGGGAGAGAGAGTGGTGGGGTGGGAGTGGATCAGGCCGGGGTGGATGGTGCAGTACTGGACACGGTTAGTAATAGCGTGGGGGTCTTACCTGCGCTGTAGCTACCAATTTAGTAGTAGCGCGGGTTTTATACCCCTCACTACTACTATGGCCTGTTCCAGGGGTATGATGAAGATCATTTAGTGGTAGCGCGGGTTTATACCCCCCGCTACTACTATCAACTTATTAGTAGCGCGGGTTTATATCCCATGCTACTACTAATTAGCAGTAGTGCCCATTTTTAGACCGCGCTACTGATAAACTTCTGTGTATAAGGTTTTCACTAGTAGTGTTGGCTTAAAAAAGTTTGAAGGAGGTTATCTGAGCTTAACGCTGAAAAATTCTCTATGGAACTGGCCGCTTGCAGCTGAGCTTTATGTCGGACTGCTTCCGAGGTGATGCACCATCTCGGGCTCGGGCTGATTGTTTGCGGATTTTATTTCTGATTGGTGCAATTTATTTGCTGACGAGATGTATAGCCAGTAGCCCTCAAGGTGTGCGGTCTAAAATCCGAGATGCACATTTAGAGGAGATAATGATCGGCGGACGGGCCCTTGTGAGAGGGTCTCGAGAAGTTGCCTTAATATATTAGCTTGATGTCGTATAGGTCCTAGATAGTTCCTATTATTATTCAAAGATGTGTTTGCCCATAGTTCGGTCAAGCTGAACACTGAGCACTTTGAATTTTTCTATATTGAATAGGCAATGCAGTAGCCTCCGAGACACTGGTCGGGTGGCAACACCAGATCAGGGGATCGATGAGCCCCTTTAATATTTGTAAATGATAAGCGCGAAGCCCAGTAGCCCCCGAGCCTTACTGTGGGCATGGGTGACCAAATTAAGGATCGATATCCGGAGTAAAATCATAAATTATGTGTAATGATTCTATGTATCCAAGTACTCTATATCATTAACGCTCGGATCCGCACTGTATAGAACTTTGTTGACCGACCATCGGCTTGAACCTCCTCTGCTAGTAGCCGGTGAGTGTTTGTCCCACTTTATAAAGCCTTTATGAGGGAAAAGATTTACGACAAACAAGGCAATCCGGCCATACGATTTTATAAACAAAGGTATGCAGAGAGAATGTTATATTACTATTTAACATAATAAACATCTTTCAAAGAAGATAGTCCCGCTATCGGTTCCTTTCTTTGGGTTGTCATGCTGACCATGATTATGAAACCTCACCTCCGATCAATGCGGGAGAAAAATATTGAGGATTTAGTTTGGGGAAAGTTCCCGAACTATGTGGTCTTTAGCGAACCTAAATTTTCATTTCCGTCGTTGCCGACCAATTATATCCTCTAAGATCGCTAGCTTTCGGCTTCACCCAGTCTGAGGTACTAAATCGGATGACCTGGTAGTAACAATCACGAAGGTGCTCCCTTTACCGCCTAGCCGAATAATCGGGAACGTAGGGGTAAGCACAGGAGCCAGGCAACCCAGCTTGGCCAAAATCTTAACTCAAATTGATGCATATTTATGGCGTTATAACGATGATTACGGAAGGCATCCCTCGTATATTAAATACAAACACCGATGATATGTTTATTTTGACTCTGTTGCGACCGTTTATCAGTTGAAAGTGTCCCATCGTCGGCTTCCACCTCCTTGTAGATGCTACGCAGGGTGTTTCCGTGATAACAGAACAACCCTTAGCCGACGTCTTGGTGCCTGAAGGCGGTTGTTGTAGCGGAAACGAGGCAATCAAGTATGCGTGCTTTATAACTTTCACTTAGTCATAGGAGCTTTAAACTGGGGAAGCTAGCTACGAGCCCCCGGTTAGTGTTTGGCACCGACCGAAGTCTAGCTATTAACACTTCGGCCATTGTTATGAAAGGCCCATCGTTTAACACGGGGTAATCGGTATCGATCTATAGTTTGACACCGTCATCGGATCGCTGACCAGTTTATGCCCATTGTGACAGTCAGTTTTCGGCTTTCTCCACTGAGGTGCTTAACCATTTGAGCTGGAAGAACAATCGTAGTGGTTCTCCCTTTGCGCACCTAGCCAAATAAAGCGGAACATAGGCGGCAAGCACAGGAGCCAGTCAATCCAACTATTGACCGAAGACACAATTCGAAACCGATGCATATAAAGCAATATCCGAGAATGTTTTGCCGAGGAGTCCATGGAGTACCTTGGATTTTGGTGGGTTCAGCTCTAGTCGCAGCCCCCGTTAATATTGCCAATGCTTTAAAGGCGTCTGGCGTTTCACTGCTCGGGAACTAGTCACGATGTGGCGTGTGTTTTGTCAATGCCGAGGTGTAATTCGGCGAGAAATATGCCAAGTTGTGAGTCGGAAAAGATCTCCCGAGCTGGATTATTATGCATGGCACCTCGGTCATGAGGATCTCTCATTTCCTGAAAGAAAAACATACAGGTAGCTAAAAAGTGCCATAAGCTTGAAAAGCCAAAAACTTATGTAAAAGCTTGATGTCCGAACTAAATCAAGTTTTTTGTGCTAATCCGAAATTAGTCTTAAATTTGTTTATTTGTGCTTCTGTCGTGCTTTAACATGACATATCCGGCCTCTAGACTTCAAGTGGATCAGCATTCGGCTTCAACCTCCCTATCCCGAAGGCGGAGTGCGTTTCCATTGCCAGTTTAGCGAACCAAACCCGAGCGGTGAGGGAGTCCTGGATAAGGGGGTCCTCGGACGGCCGGACTATGTACTTGTGCCGGACTGTTGGACTATGAAGATACAAGATTGAAGACTTCATCCCGTATCCGGGTGGGACTCTCCTTTGTGTGGAAGTCAAGCTTGGCAATTCCGATATGTAGATTTCCTTCTTTGTAACGGACTCTGTGTAACCCTAGCTCCCTCCGGTGTCTATATAAACCGGAGGGTTTAGTCCGTAGGACAAGAACAATCATAATCATAGGCTAGCTTCTAGGGTTTAGCCTCTACGATCTCGTGGTAGATCTACTCTTGTAATACTCATATCATTAAGATCAATCACGCAGGAAGTAGGGTATTACCTCCATAGAGAGGGCCCGAACCTGGGTAAACATTGTGTCCCCCGCCTCCTGTTACCATTAGCCTTAGATGGACAGTTCGGGACCCCCTACCCGAATCCGCCGGTTTTGACACCGACATTGGTGCTTTCATTGAGAGTTACACTGTGTCGTCACGGTAAGGCTTGATGGCTCGCCTTGTTATCAAGGACAACATCACCTCTGGGGGAGCCCTGGCTTTAGGACAAACTCTTCGACTAGGCGGCTTCGTCATGACCGCCCGTTCGGCTGCCGCGCCGACGATGACTTCTCAGGTCATCAAAAACAGCTTCCACGCCAGCTCAGAACACACCGAGCAGATGGATCCAATGGAGCTCTCGTCCTTGAACGAACTCTTGGATCGCATCACCGCCTTGGGAGTCGCTACAGCCTATGATCGGATCGGGCTTAAACCCGACCAAAGAGAGATTAACTCTCCGTCGGTCACCCATCAGATAGCGGTGGTGGAGGGGCAATGCAGCGATTCTTCCTCTATTTTGAGGACGAACTATGTCCGGATTCCCGAGCTCTCCGAGCCAGATACCCGTCTGCGGGAGGACATGACCCAGACTCCGAACTTAGAATCGGACAGCGGGCCAGAAAAATTGGGCAACATCCTAGAGCCCGAATTTCCAAGTTCGGAAGCTCCTCTGCCCCTGGGTCTCAGATCGGTCCAGGGTTCAGACTTAAATCTACCCACCCACCCAGATACAAGCGCTCTTTCCCACATTAGACAAGAGCCCCAAGAGACATGTACATCACTTTTGGGCCAGATTCCTCCTTGTAATGAGCAAGGTCAAGGACTGTCGCGAGGAAGACGCAATCTCATTCTTTTGAAAAAACTGCACAGACAAGGGAATCCTCAACGCCATAAGTCGCCGTGACATAACACACTTCGCTGACTTGGCCGCCATAGTACAGAAGTATTGTGCGATGGAAAGCGCCTGGAAAACCCAAACAAAATTCTGGGATCCTCTGGACCTCACTAAACCCCTCGTCCAAACTAAAAGGGTGCACTCTCGCAAGTCACCCGATCCAATTACAAAGAAACCAAAGCCCACTACAAGGCGTGGAACCGGATTGGAGGGATGGCTCAATGGGCCACGCAAAATTCACACCACACCGGATAATATACCAACACACAGCCTTAGAGCATGTTGGATACTTCGGCAGGTGGCCAAGAGCGGCGAGGATCTCCTCATTAACGATACCGCAGAGCATCATCCCGTAGAAAACAATGATATAGTATTGACAGTCTTTGAGACTTTCGCCTCAAACAATATGCGCAAGAGAGCACTCCGCAGCCTCGCCGAAGTCTGCCACGTTGCAGCAATAAATCCATGGAACGACACGGCAATAACTTTCAATGCCAGTGACGAACCTCAATTCCGAATAGTCCGAGCACCTGCCGCTTTGGTCCTTAGTACAATTGTGGATGGCTTCCGGCTTACTAAAGTGCTCATGGATGGTGGCAGCGGATTAAACCTCATCTACGAGGAAACTCTCAACAAAATGGAAATAGACAAGAGCCGCATTGAGCAAAGCAGCACGACCTTCAGAGGAATTATCCCTAGTTAAGAGGCACGGTGTGCGGGAAAAATCACACTGGATGTGGTATTCGGCACGCCGGAGAATTACAGGTCCGAAGAAATCACATTCCAAGTGGCCCCGTTCAGTAGCGGATACCACGCCCTTTTAGGACGTGATGCATTCACGACCTTCCAAGCTATACCGCATTACGGGTACATGAAGCTCAAGATGCCCGGGCCCAATGGAATCATTACTCTAGCCAGCGATCCGGACGTGGCACTGCATGCTGAAATAAAAACCGCCGCCCTGGCCCTTGAGGCATTATCCGAAGCCCTCGCGGCCGAAGAACTAACTGCGCTGCGCTCCACAGTGGACACGGACGATGTGATACTTGACAAACGAGCCAAGTCCACCTCTTTCAAACCAGCGGACGAAATAGTCAAATTCCAAGTCCACCCAACGGACTCTACAAAAACAGCATCCATCGGGGCACAGCTGAGCCCCACAATAGATGCCGCACTGCGGGCATTCTTGCGCGAGAATTGGGACATCTTCGCATGGCACCCTTCAGACATGCCAGGTATCCCACGCAGGCTGGCCGAGCACAGCCTAAACATACTAAAGGGATACAAGCCGGTCAAACAGACTCTTCGGCGTTTTTCAAAACCTAAACGACAAGCCATGGGAGAGGAGCTAGCCAAGTTACTCGAAGCTGGATTCATCAGAGAAATAAAACACCCGGACTGGCTAGCAAACCTGGTGATGGTACCAAAGAAGGACAAATCCTGGCACCTATGTGTCGATTTCAAGGACCTCAATAAGGCTTGCCCCAAGGATCCCTTCCCTCTCCTCCGCATCGATCAAATCATCGACGCTTCCGCAGGACATGACTCATTGTGCTTCCTCGACGCATACTCCGGATACCATCAAATCAAGATGGCGGAGTCCGATCAAGCCGCAACGGCATTCATCACTCCATACGGCCCCTTCTGTTTTAACACCATGCCTTTCGGGCTCAAAAATGCCGGTGCAACCTATCAACGCATGATTCAGACATGCCTGGAAACACAAATCGGCAAAATAGTGGAGGCATACATAGACAACGTGGTCATCAAAAGCAGACACGTCGAGTCTTTAATAGACGACCTGAGGCTTACGTTCAACAATCTCCGAACATATGACATCAAGCTCAATCCGGAAAATGTGTTTTCGGCGTTCCTGCCAGAAAGCTCCTGGGCTTCATCGTTTCCAATAGAGGAATTGAAGCAAATCCGGCTAAAATCCGAGCTTTGTCATAGTTGGCTACCCCAACAGACCTCAAGCAAATCCAGAAGTTAACTGGATGTGTGGGTGCCTTAAGCCACTTTATCTCCCGATTGGGAGAAATGGCACTACCTCTCTATCGCCTTCTTCGACACATCGAACACTTCGAGTGGACAGATGCGGCTATGGCTGGACTGGAAGAAATAAAGGCCCTCTTGGCTAGCAATCCAATCCTGACCGCACCAAACATCGGCGAGCCCATGCTGTTATATATAGCTGCAACGCACCAGGTTGTAAGCACAGTGCTCGTCATCGAACGAGAGGAGGACGGACATAAGTTCCCGCTTCAAAAGCCAGTATACTACGTATCCACTGTCCTCACACCATGCAAGTCACGGTACCCACATTATCAAAAGATAGCATACGCGGTCTTCATGGCATCCCGGAAACTACGACAATACTTTCAAGAGTGTTCAATCACGGTGGCCTCCAAAGTATCACTCAATGATATAATAAAGAACCGCGATGCCACGGGCCGAATTGCTAAGTGGGCTATTGAGCTCCTCCCGTTCGACATCATATACAAACCACGGCGAGCCATTAAGTCACAAGTACTGGCCGACTTCGTCGCCGAATGGACAGAAGCCGAACTCCCTAAAGAGTACGGCGCGTACTCCAATTGGATCATGCACTTTGACGACTCTAAGATGCTGGCTGGTCTAGGAGCGGGCGTTGTCCTGACATCCCCCACCGGAGATACAGTCCAATACATACTCCAAATATTATACACAGACTCCAACAATGCAGCCGAATACGAGGCTCTGTTGCATGGTCTTCGGATGGTAGTCTCCATGGGCATTCAACGCCTAGAAGTACGTGCAGATCCTAACCTTGCAATATCTCAAATAAATGGAGACTTTGACGCCAAGGACCCGAAAACGGCGGCTTACCGCAATGCCGTCCTTAAGATGTCAGATCGGTTCGAGGGGCTCGAATTCCATCACGTGGTCCAAGAAAACAATCAAGCGGTGGATATCCACGCCCGCATCGGTGCTAAGCGCGACCCCGTCCCACCTAATATCTTCTTGGAAAGGCTGTTCAAGCCATCCGTGGTGTGGCAAGGGGAGACCGGCAATACTAGTCCGGATCCGACCACAACCCCAGATCCTGAACACACTGACATAATCGGAGGCTCCGCCACCAAAATAACACCTTCGGCCCACGTAATCATGGTTGTCATCGCCCAGTGGACAGAACCCTTCTTAGCCTACCTAAATAGGCAAGAACTCCCCGAGGACCAAAACGAGGCACATTGCATTGTGCGGCGCTCTAAAGCCTACAAGGTCCACGAGGGAGAGCTTTATAAGAAAAGCGCTACCGGAGTGCTCCAAAGGTGCATCTCCAAAGAGGAAGGGCGGCAGCTCTTGGCCGAAATTCATGTTGGACTCGGCGGCCACCACGCCGCAGCTCGGGCCCTTGTAAGCAAGGCCTTCCGTACAGGTTTCTACTGGCCGACAGCCCGAGCAGACGCACAGGACCTCGTTAAACATTGCGTCGGATGCCAGCTTTTCGCCAACCAAAGCCATATGCCACATACCGCTCTCCTAACAATCCCCATAACTTGGCCCTTTGCGGTCTCGGGGCTTGATATGGTCGGACCCCTTAAAGGTGGAAGCCATAAGAAAACATACTTGTTGGTCATGGTGGATAAATTCACCAAATGGATAGAAGCCAAACTAGTTAAAACGGCCGAATCCGGACCAGTGATAGACTTCATATCAGGGGTCGTACACCGTTACGGTGTCCCCCATAGCATCATCACCGATAATGGCTCCAACATCACAGCCGACGAGGTGAAAACTTGGTGCGACAACATGGGCATTAAGCTCGATTACGCCTCCGTCTATCACCCCCAAACAAACGGTCAAGTCGAACGAGCAAATGGTCTTATTATGAGCGGCATCAAACCCAGACTAGTGTGATCCTTGAAGGAATCAGATACGCACTGGGTCGAGGAGCTCGACTCCGTACTATGGGGGTTTCGGACCACTCCGAATCGCACTACCGGATACACACCATTTTTTATGGTGTACGGCGCAGAGGCTGTATTGCCTTACGATATCATTCATGACTCACCTCGAGTGCGCATGTACGAAGAGAAAGAAGCTGATCTTGATCGGCAGGACAGTTTAGATGCCCTGGAGGAGGAGCGCGACGTTGATACGTCTCCAACGTATCTATAATTTTTGATTGCTCCATGCTACTTTATCTACTGTTTGGGCAATATTGGGCTTTATTTTTCACTTTTATATTACTTTTGGGACTAACCTATTAACCGGAGGCCCAGCCCAGATTTGCTGTTTTATGCCTATTTCAGTGTTTCGAGGAAAAGGAATATCAAACGGAGTCAAAATGGAACGAAATCAACTGGAGAAGTTATTTTTGGAAGGAATCCTACCAGATAGACTTGGACCCTATGTCAGGAGATGAGGGAGGTGCTCACGAGGGTGGGGGGCGCGCCCACCCCCCTAGGGCGTGACCCCTGCCTCGTGGGGCCCCCGAAGCTCCACCGACATACCCCCTGCACCCATATATACCTACGTATCGTAAAACTTCCAGAACAGAAGATAGATCGAGTTCCGCCACTGCAAAACCTCCAGAGCCACCAAAACCAATCGGGACCCTGTTCCGCACCACCGCCGAGGGGGGGAACCTCACCGATGGCCATCTTCATCATCCCGGCGCCTCCATGACGAGGAGGGAGTAGTTCATCCTCGGGCTGAGGGTATGTACCAATAGCTATGTGTTTGATCTCTCTCTCTCGTGTTCTTGATTTGGCACGATCTTGATGTATCACGAGCTTTGTTATTATAGTTGGATCTTATGTTTCTTCTCCCCCTCTACTCTCTTGTAATGAATTGAGTTTTCCCCTTGAAGTAATCTTATCGGATTGAGTCTTTAAAGATTTGAGAACACTTGATGTATGTCTTGCCGTGCAGATCTGTGGTGATAATGGGATATCACGTGCCACTTGATGTATGTTTTGCTGACCAACTTGCGGGTTCCGCCCATGAACCTATGCATAGGGGTTGGCACACATTTTCGTCGTGATTCTCCGGTAGAAACTTTGGGGCACTCTTTGAGGTTCTATGTGTTGGTTTGAATAGATAAATTGAGATTGTGTGATGCATATCATATAATCATGCCCATGGATACTTGAGGTGACATTGGAGTATCTATGTGACATTAGGGTTTTGGTTGATTTGTATCTTAAGGTGTTATTCTAGTACGAACTCTAGGGCAGTTTGTGACACTTATAGGAATAGCCCAACGGATTGATTGGAAAGAATAACTTTGAGGTGGTTTCGTACCCTACCATAATCTCTTCGTTCGTTCTCCACTATTAGTGACTTTGGAGTGACTCTTTGTTGCATGTTGAGGGATAGTTATATGATCCAACTATGTTATTATTGTTGAGAGGACTTGCACTAGTGAAAGTATGAACCCTAGGCCTTGTTTCCTATCATTGCAATACCGTTTATGCTCACGTTTATCATTAGTTACCTTGCTGTTTTTATTATTTCAGATTACAAATACCTTTATCTACCATCCATATTGCACTTGTATCACCATCTCTTCACCGAACTAGTGCACCTATACAAATTACCATTGTATTGAGTGTGTTGGGGACACAAGAGACTCTTTGTTATTTGGTTTTAGGGTTGTTTGAGAGAGACCATCTTCATCCTACGCCTCCTACGGATTGATAAACCTTAGGTCATCCACTTGAGGGAAATTTGCTACTGTCCTACAAACCTATGCACTTGCAGGCCCAACAACGTCTACAAGAAGAAGGTTGCGTAGTAGACATCATACGTCGCAAAAGCCCGTTCCGCATTCTATCAGCAACAGGCCCGAAGGTATCAAAGCAGAGAAGTACGGGCCAAAACTTGTAACATTGGCGAACTCGTTCTACGCCTACCGGAGAAGAAAAAGGACAAGCTCAAACCCAAGTGGGAGGGTCCCTTCATCATTGATAAAGTTCTCACCGGAGGAGCGTACCGTCTCCGTGATGCATCAGATAATCGACTCGAGCCGAACCCATGGAACGCGGCCAGACTCCGAAGATTCTACGCCTAGTGCTGAACTCTGTGTTCGTCTCCTTACCTCCGCATTTCTTTTTTAAGTTATATCCTCTTTCTCTCTTTCTTTCTTCCTTTCTTTTTTATGGCCTTAAAGGCTTCAAGTGTGCCTCGAGTACATACTCTTGTCGTGCTATGCGCGCTCAATATACCTGGGGCTTCTTATACAGAAGCTTAATATAATTATCTTCCGGGCTCCATGCCCACTACATATGTGTCACGTTTCCGTATGTACCTTTTTTCGCCATTATATGCATCAATATGACTTAAGCTTTGGCCAAGCTAGGTTGCCTGGCTCCTGTTTTTATGCCCTACGTTCCCGTTAATTCGGCTAGGGCATAAGGGGAGCACCTCTGCGATTGTTACTGCCAGGTCAGCCGGATGTGTACCTCAGGCTGGGTGAAGCCGAAAGCTAGCGTTCTTAAGGGAATATTCGGTCGGTGAAACAAAAGATGTTTTCCAACCTATTACAATATAAGCCCCCAAATGTTTTATATCCTACGTCTCTGTTCGTAGTTCGGACATGCACGTTCACGCATGCATACCTAGGGAAAGGAACCCTTAACGGAACTATTCTCCCTGGAAGGTGTTTCTTACTATCCATGTAATATAACATAGCTAGTTGGGTACTTGTCTGTTCAAGCACTTATGACCCCTACGCCTGGTTTCCACGCGTACCCCGGTTTACGTAACTAAGCGGGTATTCGGATACACTCCGGACTGTCGGGTCCGGAGGTCGAAGCGAAAAGGTCCGCCATGACAAATGATTTACGCTAGAGACAAAATATGTCAATTGAAGTACACAGTCACTTAGACTGGCTAAATTCTTCTTCTATACCATCCAACAGGCTGTCTAGCCTACAATCCTGTTGGAATACTTTGCGGCTAATCCTACCTGGTCATATACCAGACTAATGGGAATCTCTTTCCCATCTGACCCTACAGGTCCGACCTGGGCCATATGATTTGGATCAACCTTGATGTACCGCGTCTTCACCATGGCCCAGGCCTCCCTCGCACCTTGTCGGCAGGCTGATATCTTCCATAATCGGAAGCGTCGCCGCGCTCCCTTGAGCATCTCTACAAGCTCCCCCATGCCTTCTGGCGGGGAGGCGGACGGCCACAAGGCCTGGGCAATACCCTGCATCACCTGCCGAGCTTGTTCGTGCAGTTGTGAAAGCTCTTGCAGCAGATCGCCTGCGGATCCGGGCATCTCCTCTTCGGGGCGACCCGTCAGCATACCTACAGACGTAACTCTATTAGCCCGTTTCTTCGCCGAACTGTATAAAGGTTCGTTTGAGCACATACTAAAAATGTCGCGTCGAAGCCTCTTGTTCTCCTTCACGGAGTCAGCAAGCTGGGCCTGAACATCTTCCAATTCAACGCCCAGCCGGGTATTGGCATCCTGGAGATCGTTTTTCTCTCGCCTAACCCGTGTAAGCACGCGCTCGCCAGCCTCTAGCTGTCGTTGAGCATGTTGCTCCTCCCCTGGTACGATCTCCGGATTCACTCCGGGATTTTCTGCAGAATCTATTGTTAGATTTGCGAGCATGCCGAATACTAACTGATACACGTCATTACATTCTTTTTTATCAATACAAGTATTACCAGAGGAGGCCTTCTTGGATTCCTCCATTCCGGCAACTGCGTCCCTAAGCTGGGCTTTGCACTCCTCCAGCTCTTGAGACAAATGGGTGTTCATCTCTGTAAGAACATATTCATACAACGATCCTTAAATCAGTTGTGCCAACTGTTTCAAGTCTCAGGGGCTACTGATATACATAATTATCAGATTTTTTTCTTACCCGTATATCCCTTAAATACTGGTATGTGGCTCTAGCAAGCCCACCTTGAGCAGCCCGGATGTACGCGTCCCCCGAGTTGAAGGCGTTGAACGCCTCTTCAGAGAAATTAGGGTCGCGAAGTACGGCCCGTTGACGCCTGTGATTCATAGCGCTCTCCACTTCGGAATTTGTTGCGGATATTCTATCTGCATCCTCTGTAGGAGGACTGTCTGTCGTTGTCCCCGCGTTAGCCTCCACCCTTGAGTCCGGTTCTGGAGTCCGGCTGGTGGAAGCGTGGCCGGCGGGATCTCCGGCCACAGTCCGGCGAGCACTCTTTCTACTAGAGGACAAGGGACATTGTTATACTTCAAAGACGATAATCACGGAGCAGGTTTTAAATCATACCTATGCAACGGCGTCTCGGTCCTGACCGCCTTCCTTTTAAGCCTACCCGGCTTGGGTGCCCCCTGTTGGTGAGTCGCCACGGGATCGGCACGGTGCCCCGATGGCCTTCCCTATAAAGCTCAAGACGTGTGCGGTGGGTAAGGTGTAAAGAAGGGATCCTTCTCGGAAGTCAGGATTCCGGTTTTACTTACATGTGATGCAGGGAGGAGGCCAGGATAATCGGCAATGATGGCCACCAAGGTGCCGTCACAGCTTGCCTGGTAAAATGTCATGTCGACAAGCTCCACAAATACGTCCGGATCTTCTTCAAGTCCGGTGTCGAGGGCCCGGCCAGGGTCCTTTGGCTGTGGAGATGGGCTCTGGACCTCCCACACAGCTTTTCGCAGTTCCTGCTATGAATTAGCGAGGTAAATATTTGTGACGTAAGAATGCGGGAATGACTGGAGTTGAGTAAAAGGTAGCAGCTCACCCAGCTTGGGGATTGTACATGGAAAATCCATCCCATGGCTTAATGCGGATAAACTCCTCCTCTTCTCCTTTATACAAATCGGACAGTATTTTCGCCAGAGCGGCGGCGGAGTCCGGACCTTTATGACCGCAGCGGGTGGCGTCGTCTTCTCCATTGAAGTGCCACATGGGTTTCCCTCGATACTGGAGTGGTTGCACCCCCCGCATTATGCATATTGACATAACCTCAATTATTGTCAATCCAGATTTGGCCAGCGTTTTTATCCTGCCCATCAGATAAAGGACCTCTCTGTTATCTTCCTCCTGGGGGCTCCGGGGGCACCAGCTGCGGCGTTTCTTCAATGGGGCATTGGTAAATTAAGGAAGACCCATTTGAATAGGGTCTGGAAGGGGGACGTCCTCTAAATAAAACCACTCCGAAGGCCAATCTTCGGGCGTCTTCTTCGGAGTGCCGGACAGGTATCCGGTCCCGGCGATGTGCCATATTTTGGCTCCGCCCACTTAATATATTGATCCCTCCTGATTGCGAGGGACGAGGCATAATAGCCTCTTCCATAGCTCGAAATGAGCTTCACGGCCCAGAAATAGCTCACAAAGAGCGACATAACATGCAATGTGCAGTATGGAGGCAGGAGTGAAGTTATGCAGCTGGAGGCCGTAATACTCCAGGAGCCCGCGGAGGAACGGATGGATTGGACATCTGAGGCCCCTCGTCAAGTAAGGGACAAGGCATATTCGCTCCCCTTGGATGGGTTGGGGAAACTCTCTGCTTTCTCCCTACCATCGTAAGTGGCTAGTCCGGCTCAGACGGGAACAAGGTATGCAGGTGGGAGAAACCCCTGGGTCTGCAACTCTACCAACTGGCCGTGGGATACGGTGCACTTCGCCCAGTCGCCTGGCTTGGCGCTACGGGAGCGAGAGGAGGAGTTGCGGTGGCCGGCCATGATGGGATCGTTTCTTCGAGCGCGCTCTGATGAATCCTCGCTTGGGGAAGATGGTGTAATTTGGATCTAAGGATCCCCGTCTCTTTAATAGACGATTTACTTACATGGTCAGGTGGCAAATGTAAAAATGCCCCGACTTTTTGCATTCACTCGACACGTGGACTGCCATTATTAAGGTACAGAAGCTGAGGAGTGCAACATTAATGGGAAGCCGTACACTACAACAGGTACTCAGGGACTTGGAGAAGAACCCGCCTTGCAATGCCGAAGACAATCTGCGCGCCGGACTCATCATCATTGAAGCCTGGTTCGGGGGCTACTGAGGGAGTCCTAGATTAGGGGTTCCTCGAACGGCCGGACTGTTGGACTATGAAGATACAAGATTGAAGACTTCGTCCCGTGTCCGGGTGGTACCCTCCTTTGCGTGAAAGGCAAGCTTGGCAATTCGGATATGTAGATTTCCTTCTCTGTAACTGACTCTGTGTAACCCCTAGCTCCCTCCGGTGTCTATATAAACCGGAGGGTTTAGTCCGTAGGACAAGAACAGTCAAAATCATAGGCTAGCTTCTAGGGTTTAGCCTCTACGATCTCGTGGTAGATCTACTCTTGTAATACTCATATCATCAAGATCAATCAAGCAGGAAGTAGGGTATACCTCCATAGAGAGGGCCCGAACCTGGGAAAAACATTGTGTCCCCCGCCTCCTATTACCATTAGCCTTAGATGCACAGTTCGGGACCCCCTACCCGAGATATGCCGATTTTGACACCGACAAGCGGCTTTAGAGAGAAACTAGGCCATCTGATGATTGACCACACACTCGAGTCGAGAAAGGAGCAGTAGAAAAAACCTTTGCAACAACTTAGAAGAAGAAGACTTATTATAAAACAGCTCGTATAAATTTAAGAGCCCCCAGTTAACATGGGTAAGGAAGTGTCTTAACAAAGAACTTTTGTTGACAAACAATGTTTTTAACACAAATATAATGTTTGGTCAAACCGAACAAGAATTAAAAAAAACTGAGCATGGAAGCGACTTAGCTGATTAATGTGCTCGGTGTTGATGTGCGACCCGAGCTTATGGCCAGACAAGATCCCAGCCCCCAAGTCGGTCCCGAGGTGGCGGAGCGAAGAGCTCGGCACTCCGAATTGGCGAAATAGCACAGCCAATGTGGCAAGGTGAAACCCCCAGTCTGGCCGAGGCGACGGAGCAGACCGGCAGTATGACGCTTGTAAGTGCATCTAGTGCCACCCCTAGTTGGTTTTGGAGTATTGAGGACAAATGTGGTTGAGGGACTAATGCGTTTGTGAGAATTGCAGGATAACGCAGGTAGTGTCTGAGGGAGTCCCGGATTAGGGGGTGTCCGGATTGCCGGACTACCATCATCGGCCGGACTATCATCGGCCGGACTATCATCATCAACCGGACTCCAAGACTATGAAGATACAAGATTGAAGACTTCACCCCGTGTCCGGATGGGACTTTCCTTGGCGTGGAAGGCAAGCTTGGCGATACGGATATGTAGATCTCCTACCATTGTAACCGACTCTATGTAACCCTAGCCCTCTCCGGTGTCTATATAAACCGGATGGCTTTAGTCCGTAGGACTACAATCACAACAACCCTTACAATCATACCATAGGCTAGCTTCTAGGTTTAGCCTCCTTGATCTCGTGGTAGATCCACTCTTGTAAACATCCACAATATCAATATCAATCAAGCAGGACGTAGGGTTTTACCTCCATCAAGAGGGCCCGAACCTGGGTAAACATCGTGTCCCTTGTCTCCTGTTACCATCCGCCTAGACGCACAGTTCGGGACCCCCTACCCGAGATCCGCCGGTTTTGACACCGACATTGGTGCTTTCATTGAGAGTTCCTCTGTCGTCACCGATAGGCTTGATGGCCTCTTCAATCAACAACGACGCAGTCCTGGGTGAGACCTTTCTCCCGGACAGATCTTCAGATTCGTGGGCCAGATCGCGGGCCAACTCCCTTGGCCATCCGGAGCAGATCAAAGCTACGCCCCTGGCCGTCGTGTCAGGTTTGAAGCCTAAACTTCATGGCCGATATCCGCAGGGACTTGATCCTCGATGGATTTGAGCCACAGCGAAGCGGCCTGCGGCTGTCACGATGGGCATGACCTAACTCGCCGCGGACAGCACCTTGAGGTCGCACCGGATCCGCCCGACTCATAGTCCGGAGCCGATCGTCAATCGAGGACGGATGGCTGGACACCGCCGGGAGCCACAATTCCTACGGCGATGGAGCCAACACTTACCTTGTCCCACGAAGCCCATGACTCCGAGGTGCCGGGCTCTCGCGGACTCGAACCTCCTGCGCCCTACCGGTCGAATCCGATTGGGCCGATCATGGAATTCACCGCTGTGGACATCTTTTAGCACTCGCCCTTCAGCGATATCATAAATTCATTGAAGCATCTTCGCTATCCGAGAGCCTGGCCGAACTACGCCGGGACGGTTGGGACGCGGATGACGAAGAAATTCAGATCCCACCCACCACCCACTTCAGAGCCACCGCCGGCGATTTAACCGACATACTCGACCGACGATTCAAGACATCGACGGTATGGACGACGATGCCGGAGACTACTAAGAACCAGGCCTACAGACACCGAAGACCACCTCGTCATACGACATATACATGGTGGACACCCCAAAAGATGGGGACGGCGAAGAAGCGCGGAGGCCGATTCCTTAAAGAAACAGCCCAAGCGCCGACGTCGGGCGCCGCTTCTAAATCCCGCCACGGCAAGAATGGAGATTCCAGCACAGGAGATAATAACACCCCGAAAGTGCCGAAGACAACTCCCTCCAAAGACGATCCAGCACAGAGGAGGCGAAGCAAGCCCTCGGGAGAGGGCGGCGATTTAAGAGGTCGAGGATGAAAATTACTTACCTCCCTCCGGAGACGAGGCAAGCCTCGGCGACGATTTAAATCGTCGTGCTCGAGGATCCCGTCGAACAAGAGCGCTTTTAGACGCAGGCTAATGGCCACGGCAAACAGCCTAAAGAAAAGCAACAACAGCTTCAAGCTGATCAAGACCCATCGACCGACAGATGGACCGAGGTCCTCGCGTCAAGAGTATGAACTCGAACGCCTCCAAAAGTTACCCAAAACGCAAGTTGCTCCCCGATTAGAGGAGGCAGCATCACCAGCGCTGTCTACGGCAGACCGACCACCTCGTGGCGCGATAGAGAGGCGCCCAAGCCCTCCACCAAAACCGCACTCCGCATCGCTTCTAAAAGCAGGAAGCCACGGGGAACGCGCGGACTTGCGAGATATATTGAGGACAAGGCAAGACAATCCAGATCTATCTATGGATCACGTGGACGCCCACGACCCACGCATTTAATACCGTCGCACCGGATACAACTACTCCGCCGGGCGAACACAGCAGATAACGCTCTCGAGCTACGTCGCGATATTGCTCAATACAGAGGAGCCGCACACCCACTATGCTTCACTGACGAAGTAATGGATCATCAAATCCCTGAAGGGTTCAAACTCGTTAATATCGAATCCTACGATGGCACAACAGACCCGCAGTCCGGATTGAGGATTATCTCCTCCATATACACATGGCCCGGCGCACGATCTTCACGCCATCAAATATCTCCCTCAAGCTTAAAGGACCAGCTCGGCATTGGCTTAACAGCCTGCCCGCAGAGTCAATTGATGTTGGGAAGACACGGAAGCCGCATTCCTCGACAACTTCCAGGCACATATGTGCGACCACCGCACGAGATGACCTAAGCCACATAATCCAGCAGCCGCATTTAATCGGCCAGCAATTCGACACGGTTCTTAACAAAGAAAAATCAAATCATCGATCGTCCGGATGCAGAGGCACTCGCTGCCTTCAAACATAACATCCGCGACGAGTGGCTGGCCCGGCACCTAGGACAGGAGAAGCGAAATCCATGGCAGCCCTCACATCCTCATGACCCGCTTCATGCGGGAGAGGATAGCTGGCTCGCTCGCAGAACAACCTCAAAGAAAACGCGGCAGTCCGGATACCAAGGACCGCAATGGCAGGTTGCGTCGAAACAAAAACAAATGCCACATTAACGGCGACAAGAATGAGGATACGGCAGTCAACGCCGGATTCCGAGGCTCCAAACCCGTCAACGGAAGAAGCCATTCAAAAGAACCACTCGGGCCCGCCCAATTTGGACCGAATACTCGACCGCTCTTGTCAAATACATGGAACCCCGAAAAGCCAGCTAACCATACCAACAGAGATTGTTGGGTATTCAAGCAGCAGGCAAATTAATCGCCGAAAAAAGTGACAAGGGGCTACACAGCGATGACGAGGAAGAGACCCGCCGCCCGAACAACAGAGGACAAAGGGATTCCCCCTCAAGTTCGGGCGGTAAACATGATATACGCAACGATATTCCCAAGAGGGAGCGGAAGTGCACTAAAGGACGATACGCGATGGAGCCGCCGCCCCAAAATTCAACCCATGGTCCTCTTGCCCGATCACTTTCGATCGAAGAGACCATCCGACCAGTATCCGCCATGGAGGATTCGCCGCATTGGTTTTAGACCCAATCGTTGATGGATTTCACCTCACGAGAGTCCTTATGGACGGCGGCAGTAGCCTGAACCTGCTTTATCAGGATACAGTGCGCAAGATGGGCATAGACCCTTCAAGGATTAAACCTACAACGATGACCTTCAAAGGCGTCATACCAGGTGTCGAGGCCAATTGTACAGGCTCAGTTACACTGGAAGTGGTCTTCGGATCCCCGGATAATTTCCGAAGCGAGGAGTTAATCTTCGACATAGTCCCGCTCGCAGCGGCTATCACGCTCGCTTTCGGACGAACCGCGTTTGCAAAATTCAGCGCGGTGCCGCATTATGCATACCTTAAGCTCAAGATGCCAGGCCCTCGTGGAGTCATCACGGTCAATGGAAACACGGAACGCTCCCTCCGAACGGAGGAACATACAGCGGCTCTCGCGGTAGAAGTACAGAGCAGCCTTTTAAGGCAATTCTCGAGTTCGGCCGTTAAACGACCGGACACGACCAAACGTGCCCGGAGCAACATCAACCAAGACCACCTAGCACGTTCCGTGCACGCATAGCAATGCGGCCCCAACCCCAGCCCTCGCAAAATTGCAAGACAAACTCTCCACAGACATAATTACATACCGAGATACCATGGGCATAGGGGAAGGGCACAACCACAACAGACTCCAGAGTGCGGTTCGACCACACCGGGGGCTCCCAAGTGTGTCGCTCTTTTTCTTTTATTTTCTCTTTTTATACAGAACTCAGTCGGGCGGCGAACCTGCCGAACTCATGATGCAACAGCCAGGGAAGGACAAAGGCGCGACGAACACTCAGTGGTCTCCATCACGAGCATTAAATTTGTTAAATACAACATTCCGCGGCCTACCCACTGGAGGGAGACGCCTTTAATTCGTCCAATCCCTTGCTTTTCGCACTATTTGTATCATTCCGCACTGATAGCATATCTTCTCGAATAAAATGCAGCACTTTTTGCCTATAATTGCATTACTTTATATATATATATATATATATATATATATATATATGTTCATCTACGACATGTTGCACCCGTGCATCTTGGTACGGCCAAACACACCAGGGGCTTATGTCCTCCCCTTAATGGTGTGATGAAGTCCGCACACTTTCACAAGTGCGGCACCCCAAACTTATAGCATTATATGAATCAGCTCCGAATCATGTCTTGGGTCAATAGTTGGGTTTGCCCGGCTCCCATGTTTGGCACCTTATGTTCCGTTCTATAGGCTAAGGTAGCACTGGGAGAACCACTGCGATTGCGCCCCGGTTGAGCCGGGTTAACGCCTCAGTGGAGAAAGCTAAAAATGACCGGCATGATAAGGCGTGAGACTGGTCGCTGTTCGAGAGGTCCTTTCGGGTCCTTAAAGACCTACGCCGCTTCGAGCGAAGTTCCGGATTATGTCCGATGAAGGCGTGGATAGCGCCCCAATTCGGTCTTCCGAATACTAGGGCTTCACGAAATTTAAAATCATAGAATTCTATGGCTAAGTGAGAGTGTTCAAGCACTATAAGTCCGGTTGCCTTGTTCGTTGTGTTGAGCGCCTCCCTAGATGGACCCAAAAATGGGAACAAGAGTGCTCAAGTTTATCCCGAACACCCCAGCACTCTTGGCATGGGGGCCGAAGCCGACGACTTGCCATCTCTCAGATTTAATAAACGGCCGCACAGAAGGTAATATTTTAAATTAAACAAGCGTTGCTTAGCGCATATGAACAAAGTTTTCAGCGCACAGGATAACACATTGCGAATTCACTCAATAATTACATCCCTGGGGCACTCATCCGCAATCTTGCGGGCACCCTTCAGGACAGCCTTATAGTAAATTTCGGGCGTACGATGCTCCTTGCCCGCTGGTGGCGCGTCAGTGATTAGCTTCTCCGCATCCAGCTTGCCCCAATGCACCTTTGCGGGCAAGGGCCCGACGAGCACCTTCAATACAGGCGAGCGCTTGATAACCTCCACCGAGGGGCACGATCCACCAGCCGTCATGACGAGGCGAAGTAGCTCCTGTGCATGGCCTCTCCGAGCCACGGCCGACTATGAGGCCCTTCATGGCCTGCTCGGCCACCTTGTGAAGCTTCGACCAGCTGCTTCACTGGTCGCTAGGGGCACGGATGGCCGGCCTCAAAGATACCGAGACCGAAGACCTTCTCCGTTGAGCTCCCTCCTCGGCTCGGTAGAATGCGGCGGCATCGACACGCCTGCGAGGCAGATCTGCAAACGCCTCGAGAGCTCAATTCGGGTAAGTATCACGTAATTTACATTCACATGCTTGCTTTGCATGAAAAATGCCTTACCCGCCGCTATCTTCCTCATCAACTCAACCTCCTGAAGGGACTTATGGGCCTCGGCCTTGGCGGTTTTGGCACTTTCGAGAGCCAAGGCAAGCTCGGACTCTCAAATCTTTGAGTCACGCTCCAAACTCTCATGCTTTTCCATGAGAGCCTAGAGCTCTTGCTGAACCACCGCCACCCGCGCCTCTTGCTTTTCTCGCTCTGCCCGTTCCGTGGCCGCATCGCGTTCGGCCGCAGACACGGCCTCCTTTAGGGTCGTCACCTCGTTCGTGGCCCCTGCAGTACCCATGTTATCCTTGTTATTTTTTGTCGCAACCTAAATCCTTTTCTGTAAGGTACAAATTCAAAGTGGTGTTACTCACCTTCTTTGTCTTGGAGCTGCTTCTGGCGCGGCCGAGCTCTTGCCGGACCGCTCGAGCTCCTGCTTCAGCGACCGACCTCCATGATCAACAAGGCGGCAGAGGTCAGCAGCGCAGCCTGCAACCCATATTGACATAATTTTTTAGCAACCCTGCGTATATCTTTTTAAGATCCTCAGTCCGGCTTTTCTTTCCGAACACCGAACCGAGCATCAGGGGCTACTGTCTATGCGGTATTACATTGCATATTTTTAACTTCTTACCTCAAAGCCTGATAGAAGGCTATTGCAGAAGCTTGGTCAGCCCGCCTTTGGCGAGCTGCACCTTTTGAATCACCGCACTCATAATAGTGCGGTGTTCTTCCTCGATGGAAGCGCTCTGCAGCGCCTCCAACAAATTACCCGGCGCCTCCGGTTGGACGGAAGCCGCCGGCGTCACGGTCTTGCCCTTCGTTCGAAGGGGCCGCCGGCCGGACTCCGGAACCACTGCGGGTTCTGTTGTGGAGTCCGGCACAAAGTCCGGGAGGGCGCCTTGTGGCGCCCGAGCCTCCCCGATGGGTCCCTTCAGGGATCCCACCTCGGCGTCTTCGGCGTCGCGAGGTGGGCGGCGGGGATGGAGTCTACATCCGGCGAAGCCAGCGACCCTTCGATGAAGCGGGAGATCATCACTAGCGGACTACGAGCAGTATGCGGCATTAGAATGACACTATGTGGCGCAGAAAAAGAAATTATAAATCATTCAGGAATCCGGATACTTACGATCTGCCGAGGCCTGGCCCTTGAAGGCCATTCTTCCTCGCCAGCGTTGATGTTGGCGGAGCTGTCCGGGAATAGTCCTTCCCTCTTGGACCCTTGGCCTCCCCTGTTGGGGAAGCCTTCCTCTTCCTCTCTCCCTCCTGCGGGAGAGAGTCCTCTTCCTCCTCCTCATTTTTGGGAGGAGTCAGCCCCGAGTCGTCGGACACAGCAGGCACTCTTTCGAGCACCCGTGGCCTCCTTCTTAGCCTTCTTCTCCGGCACCACCTGCGGTGCGGAACCAGCAAGCCTCGCTAGGCGAGCGTCTCTGGATTTTTCGGCATAGGGCCGGACAGTAATCTGCTCCGCCTTCTTCATCCATCTGTCAAAGGAAAAGGGAAATTAAAACCCGCATAGAGTCAAACTATGGAAAACAAGTGTCCCGTAAAGGGTAGAATCACTTACCTCGTCACCTGGCGCTGCGGCGAAATCCGCGATCTTGATCGCGGATGCGGGGGCTTCGGCGCCCTTGAACAGCACCTTCCAGGCGCCTTCATACGTTGTGTCGAAGAGCTTGTTCAGCACCTGGTGCTGTTCGGATCGAACTCCCATAGATTGAATGCCCGCTCTTGGCATGGGAGAATCCGCGGACGAGCATGACTTGGACCACGTTAACCAGCTGAGCTTCTTCACCAGCTTCTTGATACAGGCTTGGAGTCCGTCGGCTCCTTCAAACTACCCCACAGCAAGCCCTTCTCTTTCCGGGAGGTGAGCTGCGTGGGGATACCAGATCTAAACTTCGGGGCCGCCGCCCATTTAGGGTCACGCGGCTCGGTGATGTAGAACCACCCGATTGCCACCCTTGACGGATTCCACGAAGGCCCTTGAACCAAGGGCGTTGGGCATCTTGCCCAACATGGCGCCTCCGCACTCCATTGAATGCCCTTCACTACCTTGACTTGACATTGAAGGTCTTGAGCCACTGTCGAAGTGGGGCTGGATGCAGAGGAAGGCCTCGCACACGACGATAAACGCCGAGATGTTGAGGATGAAGTTCGGCGCCAGATCATGGAAATCCAGGCCGTAGTAGAACATGAGCCCCCGGACAAAGGGGTGAAGTGGAAAGCCCAGTCCGCGGAGGAAGTGGGAAAGAAAGACGACCCTCTCATGGGGCCTAGGGGTGGGGATGAGCTGCCCCTCGTCGGGCAGCCGGTGCGCGATATCGCCGGAGAGGTATCCGGCGCCGCGCAGTTTGGCGATTTGCTCCTCCTTAACGGTGGAGGCCAACCATTTACCTCCCGCTCCAGACATGGTCGGAGAAGGTTGAGACGAGATGCGCGAACTTGGGCGCTGGAGCTCGAGTGCGCGGAGATGGATAAGCAAAGGAGGAAGAAGGCGTGGGTGAGAAGGTGAATCCTTATCCCTTATATGGCGGGCGAAGTCTTACGTGTCCCCACCGCCTGGTAAAACTCGCTTATCTCCCAAGCGTCACCATCAATGACGCGGTTGGGTTACCCACGCCCGTATTGATGAGAATCCGGATTAAGGGGAAACACGATCTCGCTTCGACAAGGCGTGCAAAGGAAACCGCCGCTAAATGCGCTAAGGTGGTAAAGTAAAAACAATTTGAGTAATGGCTTGGTAGTGGTGTGACGTCATGCCACGGAAAACGTCAGCAGATTGAACTTCGTGTATATATTATTATTCTCTCTACGGTGGAATGTGGAATTTATTTTGCGAGCGGACACTATCTGGTGTTCATAATCTTCTATCATTTGGAGGAGGAACCCACCTTGCAATGCCAAGCAATATACACGCCGGACTTATCGTCATTGAAGCCTGGTTCAGGGCTACCGAGGAGTCCGGATTAGGGGTGTCCGGATTGCCGGACTACCATCATCGGCGGACTATCATCGGCGGACTATCATCATCAACGGACTCCAAGACTATGAAGATACAAGATTGAAGACTTCACCCGTGTCCGGATGGGACTTTCCTTGGCGTGGAAGGCAAGCTTGGCGTCTGAAATGTAGATCTCCTACCATTGTAACCGACTCTATGTAACCCTAGCCCTCTCCGGTGTCTATATAAACCGGATGGCTTTAGTCCGTAGGACTACAATCACAACAACCCTTACAATCATACCATAGGCTAGCTTCTAGGGTTTAGCCTCCTTGATCTCGTGGTAGATCCACTTTGTAAACATCCACAATATCAATATCAATCAAGCAGGACGTAGGGTTTTACCTCCATCAAGAGGGCCCGAACCTGGGTAAACATCGTGTCCCTTGTCTCCTGTTACCATTCGCCTAGACGCACAGTTCGGGACCCCCTACCCGAGATCCGCCGATTTTGACACCGACAGTGTCCCTCATTGATTCGGTTTACCTACCGGAGATGACCCCTAAAAATGTATGAAGACATTGAAGACAATGGTGGTATGTGAAGATATTCACATTGAAGACTATGACATGAGAAGACATTGAGTGAAGATTGTGTCGTTTCGTTGTTTCCTTTTCTTCTTTGTTGAGTCGTAGGAACCACGGTACTGTTAAGTGGGGTCCAAGTGATCATAGTCAGAATGACTGAAGTGATGCTCAACCCAAATCCTATGTCTTCGAGCGAAGACAATGAGAGCAAAACTTATCCAGAGCTGGATGAGTCAGCTTTGCTTGCAGCCCAAGTAAAGTTGCCGTGAGTGTTTGAAATCTGACCGTTGGAACACGTGTTAGTTCCTTAGTGACCTAGGGTCATTTCGGACATAACAGGTCGGGTTGCCTAGTGGCTATAAATAGCCCACCCCCTACACCATAAATTGGTGGCTGCTCAGAGTTAGTGCACGGCTTTTGTCGTTTGAGAGCAACCCACCTTGAAGCCTTTGAGAGAGAGAAATCCTTGCGAGGACAAAGCCCAAAACACCCAGAGCCAAAGAGTGTTAGGCATCTTGAAGTTTTCTGTCGTGTGACACAAGACTTATTACACTTGAGGACGGTGAATCCTCCGGCCGGTTAGGCGTCGCGTTCTCGAGCATCCAAGAGTCATTGTGGATTGCCGGTGAACGCTGTCTCGTGAAGGTTGAAGTCTACCTTGAAGACTTACCAGAGTGATTGGGCGAGGACTGTGTGTCCTTAGCTCAAGGGAATAAGGTGAAGACACGGTCTTCGAGTTGAATCTCAGCCTCCTAACTAGATGTACAAAGTGTCACAAAGAATCGAACTGGTCCAACAAATCCGTGTCATCAACTAGTGACTGGTTCTATCCCTTCCTCCTTTATCCTAAGTTTGTCTTCGTGAAGTCATTGCTTATATGTCTTATCTGTTTGACTTCACTGCTTGACTTCTATTGTTGTTTGGCTTCATACTATCTTCCATCCTGATCCTTAATACATAGCTGCTATTAGTCTTGTCCCTTCACATTATTGCATACTTGACTATGGCTTGCTTGTTGTAGTTATCTTCCGCTGCATATCAATTAGGTCATTTTTGTTGTTTGTCTTCGAAACATCCGTGTTTTGAAGACTTCCATAAAAATCGCCTATTCACCCCCCCCCCCTTAGTCGATAACTAGCACTTTCAATTGGTATCAGAGCAAGGTTCTCCCTTGTTCTGTGTGATTCGGTTTAACCACCTGGAATTTTAGCTATGTCGACTGCAGGGATAATCAAGGTCTCCGCTGCTTGCCCCGTGTTCGATGGAACTGACTATCCCTACTGGAAGAATAAGATGCACATGCATCTTGAAGCCATTGATGTGGACCTCTGGTATGTCGTCAAGAACGGCGTTCCTAAATCTGGTGAAGGTGTCACCCTGCTGATGTCAAGAAGTTCATTCAACTGGACTCCTTTGCAAAGAACATCATCTCGTGGTCATCGACCAAAGGACAGTATGGCCGTGTGAGTGCTCGAAACGTCGAAGCTAGTCCGGGATGGCTATCCAAGGTCAACGAAGGCGTCTCAACCCAGAGAGATCAAAGAATCAGTGTTCTTCGCAACCTCTTCAACCGCCTCAAGAGAAACGATAATGAAAATGTCCAGCTCACATTTGATCGCCTCACTGACATCACAAATGAGCTTCATGCCCTCGGCGCCACTGAGGTCACGAAGCATGAAATCGTCAAGACACTACTAAGATCACTTGACAGCTCTTTTGACACCCTTGCCCTCATGATACAAGAACGTCCTGACTTCAAGACACTCAATCCGTCTGATATACTTGAGAGGCTCAACATACATGAGTTCCAGCTATCACGAGAAAAGAGATATCTATGGTCCAAACTATGGCGAACTCGCTTTGAAGGCAAAAGTTGTTTCCTCATCGAAGAAGAATCATTGCGGTTCGATGATCACGAAGACATTGGAAAGGAACTTTCTATGCTTGTGAAGAAGTTCCAGAAGTTCACTAGGAAGAAAGGCTTCAGAAAGTCTTCACGATCCAGCTCAAGAAATGATGAAGCTTCCACTCAAGACTACAAGAAGAGAACCTGCCACAAGTGCAAGAAAACTGGACACTATATCTCTGAGTGTCCACAGTGGGACAAAGAGATGAAGAAGAAGAAGAGCAAGGAATATGATTCTGATGACAAGAAAAAGAAGAAATCTTCAAAGTCTTCTTCCAAGTCTTCATCAAAGTCTTCATCGCATAAGAAGAGCTCATCTGGCAAGGCTCGTGCTTTTGTTGGCAAGGAAATGGATTCAGAGGAGGAGTCTACTTCTGAGGAAGTGGAGGTGGAATCTGAAGAGGAGTCCGACCCGGGCGTTGCAAGTCTGGCTTTAGCCACAGCCTATGTTGCCAAGTCCATCTTCAACACTGAAGACAATGACTTCTACACCAACGCTGAAGCTGATGACAAGGATGACCTACTCCCACCTACTGCTTCATGGCATGCGGTGCCAAGGTAAAATCACGTGATGCTTACTTTCAAACATCAAGTGAAGATGACTCTGATTGTGAATCCAAACCCAGCTACAAAACACTTGCTAAAATTGCAACTGAACAACAAAGAGCTATGGAACATACTCAAAAACTGTTAGACAAAAGCGATGACATGTTGGACGCGGAAATGACACGTTCACAGTCCTTAGTTGAAGACATTAAAAATCTTCATGCTAAGTACCAAGAACTTGAAAGTCGTCATGAAACTCTCTCAACTACTCATGAAAGGCTCTCCTATGATTATCTTCAAAGGAAGCAAGAGCTTGAGAAATTGAGAGCGGCTCATGAAGATCTTCAAAAAGAAAATGAGTCACTTCGTGCTCAACAGATCAGTTCCGCTCAGGATGGATTTGAACCACCATGTCTAAAATGTCTTGAGCGTGATATCACTACCTCTGTTGTTGAATGTTCAACTGCTGCTACTGTTGCATTGTCTTCAACTACCAATGTGGTAACTAACCCCTCTGCGGAGGATACCACTGCCATTGCTGATGAAAATGCTAGGTTGCAGACATTGCTTGAAACAGGGATGTATAAAAGTATGAAAGGGCATCGACACACTGCGGCGTCCTCAAAAGCAGATTCGAACGAAACCCTAGGAAAGAGGGTGTTGGGTTCGAGAGGAAAATGAATGTTGATGGTTCCTCTTTGGAAGCCCGAGCGTATCCAAAACCACATGGGTTGCTGCCAAGGGACCTTCAGTGGATCCATCCACCTTATCTGGCTTTACCTGTGCTAACCCTATTATCATTGATGAATCCTTTGATGCAAACTATAAGCTGTTCAAGAATCAGAATGGTGAAGTGTTTGCCAGCTATATTGGTACTAACTGCAGGAATGGACCGCCTATGAAGAAGATTTGGGTTCCCAAAAGATGTCTTGAGAATCTTCCAGTGAATGTCATCATGACACCACCTGGGAAGAAGACAAACCCCAGACCAAAGGCGTCATATGGTCCAAAGGCTTCATACAGACAGAGGACTCACTTGAGTCACCCTAATGCCAATGTTTTGCAAGGAAACAATACTCAAATTTATGAATATGAGCGTGTGTCCTCAAACCGCTATGTTCATAGAACTAAGAACTTTTCTGCTTATTCATATGAGTATCACTCATCTCCTGCAAGGCTATTTTCTAGGGCTCCAAAACCGAAATTCTCAGATGCTGCACTTAGACTCATTGCTTCTAAGCCACCCCTGAAGATGTGGGTGGTTAAGAAGAATTAACTCTCTTTTGCAGGAAAGGGTCTCCAGCCGAAAATCAAAGGCGTCTGATGCTATTGCTGGGGACCTAAAACATCTTGTAGGGCACAAGATCAAAAGCCAAAATGGTCTCACTATGTATTTTGTTCCTGAATCATTTTCCATTCATCCTATCAGTCCTAATCTTGATTTAAGCTTCAATAATCCACTTGCCCGTCAAATGTTTATGCTTCACAATGCTCTTGGTGAAGCCTATCCCCTAACTGCATCTTGAGGGTATGACACCTCATGCTTGAGAATGGATTATGGACGGTGGATGCACTAATCATATGATCGGTGATCAAGTCTTCTCATGGACTCAACCTTACGTCCATCGACAAGAGTCACATCACATTTCTTGACTTTGGTAAAAGCAAGGTATTGGGTCTAGGTAGAGTTGCAATATCAAAGGATCAACACATGGACAAAGTGATGCTTGTTGAATCCCTTGGTTTCAACAATGTACATCTCAATGCTTTGTGAATTGAACATGATTGTGATATTAAGAAAATATCGTTGCCTTGTACTAATGGAATCGACAAGTCTCTAGTATTTGAAGGGTATAGGAAAGATGATCTATACATGGTAGATTTCTCAAGAGGTCCACGACTTGCCGTATGTCTTCTTGCAAAAGCTTTAGAATCTTGGCTCTGGCATCGGAGGTGGGGCATCTTGGAATGAGGAACTACACACACTCGCCAAGAAGAAGCATGTCATAGGCATCGAAGGTGTCAAGTTCAAGAAGGATCATTTGTGTGGTGCTGCAAGTTGGAAAGATGACTAGGCAAAGCACCCTCGAAGACAATCATGACGACATCTCAACCCTTCGAGCTGCTTCACATGGATTTGTTTGGCCCTACTCATTACTCTACCCTCACAACAACTGCTTGTCTCTATGGCTTCGTCATTGTTGATGACTACTCAAGATACACATCGGTGCACATAATTCTCTACAAGACTGAAGTGCAAGATGTCTTCAGACGATTCACCAATCGAGCAATGAACAATTATGGCGTCAAGATCAAGCATATCAGAAGTGATAACGCACTGAATTCAAGAACACCGGACTTGATCTTTATCTGGATACCATGGGAATCACACTCATGAGTTCTCTGCTCCATACACACCCCAACAAAATGGCATCGTGGAGCGCAAGAACAGAACCCTCATTGAGATGGCTCGAATAATGCTCGACGAGTACAAGACACCAAGAAAGTTCTGGCCTGAAGCCATTGATACAGCTTGTCACGTCATCAACCGTGTCTATATCCATAAGCTTCTGAACAAAACTTCCTATGAGCTCCTTACTGGCAAGAAGCCAAATGTCAGTTACTTCAGAGTATTTTGGGCTAAGTGCTGGATCAAGGATCCCCATCACAAGTCAAAATTTGAACCCAAAGCTCACGAAGGCTTCATGCTCGGTTATGGAAAGGACTCACACTCCTACATAGTCTTCAATCTTTATCTCTACAAAATCGTCGAAACTGTAGATGTGCGGTTTGATGAAACCAATGGTTCACAAAGAGAGTTCCTGCCAAGCACACTAGACGAAGCTCACCCAAATGAATCTATCAAGTCGATGGGAACTGGTGAAATCATGCCAAATGAAGCACAACTGAAGAGGAACTTATCATTTCGCACCTAACCAACTGAAGACAATGCTCAACTGAAGACAATCCTCCCAATGATGACAACGATCAGCATGAGCAAAATCTTAAATCCGATTCATCCTCGAGTTGCAAATGAAGTACAGATTGAGAAGATAATCGATAGCATCAATGCGCCTGGTCCGCTTACTCGCTCAAGAGCAACACAGCTAGCAAATTTCTGTGGGCACTTTGTAACATCCCAAATTTCCTATTTGGAATGTTTTACAATTTTATTTAAGCATCCTATGCATCCTGTTTGAATTTGAATGCCATTTGGAGTTTCAGAGAATTTTGAGTTTTGAATTTGAATTCAAACTTTGGCAAGTGGGAAACATTTCAAAAACCAAGCCTGATAAATACTTGATCAAAAGTATGAGAGGAGTAAACATGACACTCCAAAAATATCAGAGGAAAACTTTGCCAAAAGATTTGGATTCAAATCTGAATTTTATTTGAATTTGAAAAAAATGGATTTTTATAAAGTTTGGATTTTGCCTTTGGAAAAATGTTCAAATGAAAGGGAATATTCCCCTGATCATTTTGGTATATATATACCCTATATAAAATATTTATATTTTAAAAGTTATACTCTGTTTTGTTTTATTTAAAAAAAATAAATTTCAAAAAAAAAGAAAAACCCACCCCAGGCGCCAGCTAGGCCCCCTGGCCCAGCCAGCGCCGAAAACCCCCACCAGCCGGCCCAGCCGAGCGGCCCAGAGGCCAGCCCAGCGCCGACCGAGCCGCTCCAGCTCTCCCTCACCCCCTCCCCGCGCCCGATTCGCCTACGAGCCGGTCGCCCGCTCGCTCCCCCCCCCCTCTCTCTCTCACTGACAGCGGGGCCCGCCCCATCGTCAACCCCCCCGCCACGCCCCGGCGCCCGCAGATCGTCGGAATCCGAAGGATCCGGATCCCGATCCGCCCGATCGCCCCAAGCGTGCCGAGGCCCCAGCCTATAAAACCCGTCGCCCCCCATTCCCCATAGCCCTAGCCTCGCCGAACTCTCCTCTCGTTCGAGCTCACCGAGCCGAAGCTCCCGCCGCCGCCATTGTCGCCGCCGTCGCCGCCCTAGGCCACCCCGATCACCCCCGACTCCACCAGAAGCCCCCACACGTCGCCCCGCACCTGCCCGGCTACTTCCCCGACCTCCCCGACGACCGGAACCCTCGCCGCCGCCGCCGCCGTCGCCGAACTCCGGTAGGTCGCAGGAAACCCCCTCCGCCATCCGATCCCCATCTACGGCTAGGATTAGACCCCGAAGGGGTATGTTTTTTATAAAAAAATCGGCGCGGTTCTTTCCGGTTTAGTTAGTTAGGTTTATTTTATTTTAGCCCGGTCCGTTTTAGTTTAACCCTAGGCCCGTTTAGGCTATTTGACGCACAGTGCGTAGTTTAGGCCCATTAGGCCTTTTTCTTTTATTTTTGTTTTTCTGTTTTAACAGAATAGTTTCTGTTTTGAAAAATTCATATCTTTTATTCTGTTTAATATTTTTAGGTGATTCTTTTTTTGTTGGTTTGCAAATTTTATGTAGTTTCTGTAGAATATATACTTAGCTATGTTAAAATTAACTAAAATTGCTTTAATTTAGTTTTAGTCAGAATAGTAAATCTGCTATAACTTGAGTTAGAAAAATTATTTTTATATGATTCTTTTTGTCCCAACTTTATTTTAACATTGCCAAACCATAAAAATTAATTTGGGTATTTTAGGATTAATAAATAAATAGTTTTAAGCAGAATCTTATTAATCCTAATTAATTAACTAGCTCCTGTTTTCCTAATATTTTAATTAGTAAATAAATTTATTTTTAACATGTGATTGATTATTCTAGGATAGTTTCTGTCACTCTAATAGATGAACTTTTATTTATAATTAATAAAAGTTTTATTTTATTTTTCTTAATAGAAATTGGATTAGGCCTAAAAGGAGTTTTATAATAGCTTTTAAATTAATTCTTTTTGCTCCTAGTTGATTAATGAAATCCTTTCTGTTTAGTTAACCTAAAACCATGATTAGGTTATGTTGAGAAAATTTTGTTATATAAAAATATTTTTAGTTGTTGTTTGAAGTAGGAAAAACTTTGAATTGTTTTTCTTTGAGTTTTCCTTGGATTTTGCTTTGTTGGTTTTGGTGTGTTATGTTACTTTTGTTATGCTATTTGTTATGTGATCCATGCTATATGCTTATTGTGAATTGTTTGTCTCGGTAGAGTTTAGAGTCTGAAGCTTGCTACTCTGAATCTTTAGCTTACGAGGATCATCGACAAGGCAAGTTTTGATCATGTTATTTCTATACCTATGTTTTTGTGCATTAGTAATTTTCACCACCCCACCATGCATGAAGTAGTGAAATTTTGAAGTTATTAAACTTGAGTAGTATCATGTGGTAGGATGAACCAATCCCTTGTTACCATGACCCGGGGATTTAAGTAGTTACTTTGCTATGCTCAGAGAGCGGGTTTTGGGTTGAGTGAAATTCATAAGCAAGATGTGAGAGTCAATGATGATGACAACCCCATGAACTACAAGAATCAAGATGGACTTGAAATTCACTCTTTGGGTGGAGGACGGTTGTGACGGCACCTGGAGAACCAGTGGTTGGCGGGATGCATGGAGAAGTGCCATGACATCTTGGAAAGCTTCACCCAGCCACGAAGAGACGGATGGATGCCCCTTTGACCGGAAGCTTACCTGTGCAGCCGCAAGCCATTATGGGCTCTGGCTGGGTCAACCCTAGTAGTGACGCTGGCTGGACGGTACTACGAGATGTAGAAGAACGGTAGGATTGGATGGGTACCGGCAGTAGCCAGAAGAACTCTTTGGAAGACCCTGTTTCATTCGTCCCGTCTTCAAACACCATGAAGTGCGAAGACTTTAAAGGAGGGAATGATTCTTGTGGGGAAAGTGCGCAACCCTCTGCAGAGTTTAAAGATCTAATCGATTAGCCGTGTCCCCGGTTACGGACAATTTGAGCCTCTGGAACTTGGAAGTATTCGGAAATCTCAACACTAAAACTAATGAATTAATTTGAGGGTTTATGACTTAATAATTTGGGAATGAGATTTTGGTTGGCGGAACCATCTCAATAACTACCAACAATTGTAGTAATTTGCAAGCAAGTCCACTGTAGTAGGGAAAAATTTGCTTTTCGCAAAATGATGAAACTTAGAGCTCCACAGCCAAAATGCATATAGTGATAGTAAGTTTATTATTGTTGTTCTTCATGACTTGCCAGCTTATTCAAAAGCTGACCTACATGGCTGCAACGTCTTATGTTGCAGAGGTATATTCCGATCAGGAGTGAGGCTACGCTCCGCGCTTGGCGATTGCCCTTTGGAGTCGGATGGACTCGCTTTATCTTCTACGCTTCCGCAGCATTAGTAGTTTATTTCTCATGAGTTGGCCTTGAGCCGAATTTATTCCCTTGTAATAAAGACTCTATATGAGAACCGTGTAATAATATTCAGGTGTGATTGAACTTTGATTACTTTATCGATGTCTTGTGAGTACCGGCATGATCTTGGGATGGTATGCACACGAGATTTGACCGATTTTGGGTCAGGTCGCTCTGAGAGATGGTATCGAGCACTGCTGACCGTGAGGATCGTAACCCCTAGGATCGGAAAGCCATAGGAAGAGACCATTTACTTTTATCCTTATCATTCCGTAGTTCTCCCCTGTTCAATTCTGACACTTCTCCTAATTTTCAACATTCTAGACGGCCGTCGAGTTCACCCCAGTTTTGCTACCGGAGTTTTGCCAGCCCGATGAGACGATGCCCTTCAGCAGAAAGCTGGTCCAGATGGTGAAGCAGCTGAAGATTGCTTTACCCTCGATCACCGGGAAACCAACCAATGCATTTCCGACGGACACCGCTCTGAGATTGAGGTGCACATCCGTGGAGAACCTTCGGAGGACACACGGAGCCTATTGACTTTGAGTTCACCGAGTTCAACTGGATCATCGGAAGGACGTGGCAATCTATCGAGCACTTGGACATCTCCGAGAGGAGTACAGGCCGAGCTCGATTCCTCGAGACCTCGCCATGGTTTCTCGCAGGCAAGGAATGGAGATATAATCCGTCTGATGGAGGACGATTCCACTCTCTCTTACATCCGGGACTTGGAGTGTCTTCTCAGAAGCGGAGATTCAGACTCGCCGTAACGAAGACACACCGAAGCTTTTGTTCCGTGAACTGGGCTGGAGGAGAAGGCACGCGCAGACTTCCTTGGCCATGAGGAAGAAATCACGGACTTCATGGAGACAATCGGCGACACGAAGATGAAGCTTGCCGCAATAGAGGAAAGGATGGACTTGGGAGAGGACCTTTATCCGAGTGGAGATGAAGGACCCCTCGTGAGTAATGATCAGGATTATGAAGGGAGTACCACTGAAGGAAGTCACAAGAGGAGGCGCCACAACAGAGGATGCAAGGATTTTTGATGAAGACTTTTTAGTCGACCACCATGTTATCTTTTAATTTTTCGTCGATCAGTTAGGCCGATTTTTCCCTGCGAATAGTCATGAGCTTTTGTAATCGAGATTGAACCATGTTTGAGTGGAATGAATAAATGATTGGTGTGTATGATTGTGCATTCATATGGGTAGTGTTATTTCTCATAGACCATTGTTCTATTCTAATATTCTCATCCACTCCAAAACACCAGATGCCTCCGAGACGTGACACTGGTTTTCCGCCGGAGCTCACCCAGCTGCTCCAGCAGCAGAATGCACTGATGCAGCTACTTATTCAGAATCAGAACAACAATGCCAACAACCCACCGCCACCACCCCCTGTGGACAACTTGACTCGATTCCTGAGGCTGAACCCGCCAGTGTTCTCTAGCAGCACTGAGCCGATTGTGGCTGATGATTGGCTCCGCAAAGTCAGAAGAGAGCTAATCACTGTTGGATGCACTGATGCTGAGAAGGTGCGCTTTGCCGCGCATCAACTTGATGGACCTGCAGCTTCTTGGTGGGAGAACTACACCGCCACTTATCCCATTGGTGCCATCACATGGGATCAATTCCAGCAGGCCTTCCGCACCGCCATGTCTCACTGGAGCCATGAGTGCAAGAAGCGTGAGTTCCGCAACTTACGCCGGGGAACCGTACTATGGCACGAGACGTGGATGAATTCAGCAAGCTCGCTCGCTATGCCCCGGATGATGTGGCCAGATGATGCATAAGCGGAGAAGTTCCTTGAGGGACTCAATGATGAACTGAGCATGCAGCTTATTGTGGCTACCTTCAACAACTACCAGGAGCTGGTAGACAAGGCCACCATACTTGAAGGCAAGCAGCAGCAGATAGAAAGCCGCAAGCGGAAGTACAGCCAGGGGAAGCACAACTCGGGAGCTCAGCAGAAGCCCCGCTATGCACCATACTCAGGAGGGCACACCCATCATAACCATGGAGGTCATAACCATGGAGGAAATGGGAACAACCGCAGCTAGGACAACAAGTCAGGCCATGGCAATGGCAATGGCAATGGTAATGGCAATCAGCACCGTTCTGCCCCGGCTCCGAAGGATCTGAGCCACATCACCGCTTCAAGTGCCGGAAGGCGGGGCACTATGCCACCGACTGCCCGGAGGCCAAGCGGAGGAATGGAAAGCGGCAATGGAGGCTCAGCCAAGAAGCCCAATCCATTCCCTCGTGCTCGGGTGAACCACATCGGCGTGGAGGGCGCCTATGATCAGCCGGATAATCGTGGTTGGTAAGTTTTATTGAATTCACGTTCAGTTTTGGTACTCTTTGATTACGGTGCAACGCATTCATTCATATCAAGGGTAGTTGTGAAAAATACGGGTTACCCACTAAAACCCTTAGAAGCCCCTTTGCGTCGATTCGCAGGAGGAGAAATGATGGCGGCGTGAGGCTGTCATGCAACCCTCAACATCGGGAACCATAAATTTCCGCAGACCTCATAGTGTTGGAAACCCGGACCTTGGATGTAATCCTAGGCATGGATTGGTTGACAAAGTTGAAGGAAGCATAGGCTGTGTTCAAGAAGTCTATTACGCTCACCACCCCGGAGCGAAGAGGATCAAGTATGTAGCCGAGCACAGCCGGATGAAGAATCGGTGAATTCCCTCACGGAGTTGTGCAGGAGGAAGTGCCGAGAGTGCAAGATTTTCCGATGTATTTCGGAGGAATTACGGGAATGCCACCGGACAGGACATTGAATTTCTGATCGAGCTATTGTTCCGCACAGCCCCAATATCCAAGAGACCTTATCGGATGCCACGAATGAGTTGAAAGAGATCAAGGATCAAATTAATGAGTTATTGGAGAAAGGATATATTCGTCCAAGCTCATCACCTTGGGGAGCCCCAGTTCTTTTGGTAGAGAAGAAGGATGGAAGCTTGAGGATGGTTGTGGATTATCGTGCATTGAACGAAGTAACCATCAAGAACAAGTACCCTCTGCCGATGATCAATGACTTGTTTGATCAGTTAGTTGGAGCCAAGGTATTCTCTAAGATCGATCTTCGATCAGGGTATCATCAGTTGAAGATCCGTGAAAAGGATATACCCAAAACAGCATTCACTACCAGGTATGGTTTATATGAGTATACCATCATGTCATTTGGATTGACTAATGCTCCTGCGTACTTCATGAATTTGATGAACAAGGTATTTATGGAATATCTGGATAAGTTTGTCGTGGTGTTCATCGATGATATATTGATTTTCTCCAAGAGCGAGGAAGAGCATAAGGAACATTTGCGTCTAGTTTCGAGAAACTTGAGAACATCGGTTGTATGCCAAGTTCAGCAAATGTGAATTTTGGTTGAAGGAAGTTGGATTCCTCGGACATGTTATTTCAGGAGAAGGAATAGCAGTTGATCCCGCCAAAGTTGAATCGATCACCGATTGGCGATCACCCACTTCATCAAGGAGATCCGCAGTTTTCTCGGACTCGCAGGATATTATCGGAGGTTTATTGAGAACTTTCGAAGATTGCCAAGCCCATGGTGAGCTGTTAAAGAAGGAAGCCAAGTATGTTTGGACCGAGGAATGTGAAGCCAGTTTTCAGGAATTGAAGAAACGTTTGGTCACAGCCCAGTGTTGATTTTGCCAGACATACATAAGGAATACCAGGTTTATTGTGACGCTTCTCGTCAAGGACTCGGAGGAGTACTCATGCAGGAAGGAAAAGTTGTAGCTTATGCCTCCAGACAGCTACGACCTCATGAGATGAATTATGCCACACATGATTTGGAGTTAGCAGCCGTAGTGCATGCACTCAAGACACAGAGACATTTCCTCATCGGAAACCGTTGTGATGTTTACAGATCACAAGAGTTTGAAGTATATTTTCACGCAGAAGGAATTGAACCTCAGGCAGAGGAGATGGCTAGAGTTGATAAAGGACTATGACATGAGATTGCATTACCACCCAGGTAAAGCTAATGTTGTAGCAGATGCTTTGAGCCGTAAGAGTTATGTGAATACTCTTACAGCAGGAGGATTACCCCAGGAGTTAGTCGATGACCTCAGAGATCTCCGACTGGAGATAGTTCCGAGAGGATTTGTTGCAACTCTGGAAGTTCAGTCCACTTTGACCGAAAGGATTCGTGAAGCCCAGAAGTCGGACAAGGAAATTGATGAGATAAAGCAAAAGATGGAGGAAGGAAAAGCTAAAGGATTCCGTAAGGATGAACACGGAACTATATGGTTCGAGGATCATATTTATGTGCCCAATGATCCCGAACTCAGGAAGCTAATTCTTCAGGAGGCTCATGATTCACCGTACTCGATTCACCCCGGCAACACCAAGATGTACCTGGATTTGAAGCAAAGTTTCTGGTGGACAGGTATGAAGAAAGATATTGCCGAGTACGTAGCGAGATGCGACGTTTGTCAACGTGTAAAGGCGAACAGCGAAGCCAGCAGGTTACTTCAACCTTTGCCGATTCCCGATTGGAAATGGGAGAAACTTGGTATGGATTTCATCACAGGATTACCCAGACCCGTTCAGGTTATGATTCTATCGGGTAGTGGTTGATCGTTTGACCAAGGTAGCTCACTTCATTCCGTGAAGACTACCTATACCAGTGCTAAGTTGGCCAAGATATACATGACCAGGATCGTATGTCCGCATGGAGTTCCGAGGAAAATCGTGTCGATAGAGGAACGCAGTTTACCTCAAAGTTTTGGAAGCAGTTGCATGAAACTTTGGGTGCGAGGCTGGAATTCAAGATGCAGCTTTTCATCCATGACGAGATGGACAGACCGAGAGAGTCAATCAGATTCGGAGGACATGTTGAGAGCTTATGTGCTAGACTATGGGTCTAGCTGGGATGATAATTTGCCATACGCAGAGTTCTCATACAACAACAGTTATCAATCCAAATCGAAGATGGCCCCTTTCAAGCTCTATACGGAAGGAGGTGCGAACACCATTGTTGTGGGATAGTGTTGGAGATCGATCACTTTTCGGTTCCGATCTTATCAGGATTCAAGAGAAAGTCAAGCTGATTCGAGACAGGCTCAAGATAGCACAATCGAGACAGAAGAGTTATGCCGACGAAGAAGCGCAAGGAAGTGACTTACGAAGTGGGAGACCGAGCATATCTTCGTGTGTCTCCGCCGTGGAATCAAGAGGTTTGGAGTCAAGGGAAGTTAGCACCCGATTCATTGGCCCCTACAAAATCCTCGAGCGTCGTGGAGAGGTTGCTTACAAGTTGGAATTGCGGAAGGATTGTCCGGAGTTCATGATGTCTTCCATGTTTCTCGGTGAAGAAGTGTCATGCCGACATGGCCGATGTTCCGTTGAGAGACACAAAGGCCCCTAGAGGCCATACAGCTTGCGGTGATCTGACTTACAAGGAGAAACCCGTCCGAATTCTCGAGACTGCAAGCAGAGTCACCCGCAGCAAGGTCATCAAATTTTGCAAGGTGTTGTGGAGTCACCACACCGAGGAAGAAGCCACCTGGGAGCGCGAAGAAGACCTTCTTCGGGACCACCCGCACCTATTTGCTAGCCAACCCGAATCTCGAGGGCGAGATTCATCTTAAGGTGGGTAGGTTTGTAACATCCCAAATTTCCTATTTGGAATGTTTTACAATTTTAGTTAAGCATCCTATGCATCCTGTTTGAATTTGAATGCCATTTGGAGTTTCAGAGAATTTTGAGTTTTGAATTTGAATTCAAACTTTGGCAAGTGGGAAACATTTCAAAAACCAAGCCTGATAAATACTTGATCAAAAGTATGAGAGGAGTAAACATGACACTCCAAAAATATCAGAGGAAAACTTTGCCAAAAGATTTGGATTCAAATCTGAATTTTATTTGAATTTGAAAAAATGGATTTTATAAAGTTTGGATTTTGCCTTTGGAAAAATGTTCAAATGAAAGGAATATTCCCTGATCATTTTGGTATATATATACCCTATATAAAATATTTATATTTTAAAAGTTATACTCTGTTTTGTTTTATTTAAAAAATAAATTTCAAAAAAAAAAAACCCACCCCAGCGCCATTTAGGCCCCCTGCCCAGCCAAATGAAACCCCCACCACCGGCCCAGTGAGCTGCCCAGAGGCCAGCCCAGCCCGACCGAGCCGCCCAGCTCTCCTCCCCCCCCCCGCCCGATTCGCCTCTGAGGCGTCGCCGCTCCCCCCCTCTCTCTCTCTCTCGGCTGGGCCCGCCCATCGTCAACCCCCGCCCCACGCCACCTCGCCCGCGCCCAGATATCGTCGGAATCCAAGGATCCGGATCCCGATCCGCCCCGATCGCTTCAAGCAGGCCGAGGCCCAGCCTATACAACCCGTCGCCTCAGACCCCATTCCCCTAGCCTCGCCGAACCCCTCTCCCTCTCGTTCGAGCTCACTGAGCCCAAGCTCCCGCCGCCATTGTCGCCGCCGCCGCCCCTAGGCCACCCGATCACCCCCGACTCCACCAGAAGCCCCCACACGTCGCCCCGCACCCGCCCGGCTACTTCCCCGACCTCCCCGACGACCGGAACCCTCGCCGCACTCTCGCCGCCGCCGCCGCCGTCGCCGAACTCCGGTAGGTCGCCGGAAACCCCCTCCGCCGTCCGATCCCCATCTACGGCTAGGATTAGACCCCGAAGGGGTATGTTTTTTATAAAAAACCGGCCCGGTTCTTTCCGGTTTAGTTAGTTAGGTTTATTTTATTTTAGCCCGGTCCATTTTAGTTTAACCCTAGGCCCGTTTAGGCTATTTGACGCACAGTGCGTAGTTTAGGCCCATTAGGCCTTTTTCTTTTATTTTTTTTTCTGTTTTAACAGAATAGTTTCTGTTTTGAAAAATTCATATCTTTTATTTTGTTTAATATTTTTAGGTGATTCTTTTTTTGTTGGTTTGAAAATTTTATGTAGTTTCTGTAGAATATATATTTAGCTATGTTAAAATTAACTAAAATTGCTTTAATTTAGTTTTAGTCAGAATAGTAAATCTGCTATAACTTGAGTTAGAAAAATTATTTTTATATGATTCTTTTGTCCCAACTTTATTTTAACATTGCCAAACCATAAAAATTAATTTGGGTATTTTAGGATTAATAAATAAATAGTTTTAAGCAGAATTTTATTAATCCTAATTAATTAACTAGCTCCTGTTTTCCTAATATTTTAATTAGTAAATAAATTTATTTTTAACATGTGATTGATTATTCTAGGATAGTTTCTGTCACTCTAATAGATGAACTTTTATTTATAATTAATAAAAGTTTTATTTTATTTTCTTAATAGAAATTGGATTAGGCCTAAAAGGAGTTTTATAATAGCTTTTAAATTAATTATTTTTGCTCCTAGTTGATTAATGAAATCCTTTCTGTTTAGTTAACCTAAAACCATGATTAGGTTATGTTGAGAAAATTTTGTTATATGAAAATATTTTTAGTTGTTGTTTGAAGTAGAAAAAACTTTGAATTGTTTTTCTTTGAGTTTTTCCTTGGATTTTGCTTTGTTGGTTTTGGTGTGTTATGTTACTTTTGTTATGCTATTTGTTATGTGATCCATGCTATATGCTTATTGTGAATTGTTTGTCTCGTTAGAGTTTCCGGAGTGGGAAGCTTGCTACTACGAATCTTTAGCTTACGAGGATCATCAGCAAGGCAAGTTTTGATCATGTTATTTCTATACCTATGTTTTTGTGCATTAGTAATTGTCACCACCCCACCATGCATGCAGTAGTGAAATTTTGAAGTTATTAAACTTGAGTAGTATCATGTGGTAGGATGAACCAATCCCTTGTTACCATGACCCGGGATTAAGTAGTTACTTTGCTATGCTCGAGAGCGGGTTTTGGGTTGAGTGAAATTCATAAGCAAGATGTGAGAGTCAATGATGATGACAACCCCATGAACTACAAGAATCAAGATGGACTTGGAAATTCACTCTTTGGGTGGAGGACGGTTGACGGGCACCTGGAGAACCAGTGGTTGGCGGGATGCATGGAGAAGTGCCATGACATCTTGCGGAAAGCTTCACCCAGCCACGAAGAGACGGATGGATGCCCTTTGACCGAAGCTTACTGTGCAGCCGCAAGCCATTATGGGCTCTGGCTGGGTCAACCCTAGTAGTGACGCTGGCTGGACGGTACTACGAGATGTAGAAGAACGGTAGGATTGGATGGGTACCGGCAGTAGCCAGAAGAAATCTTTGGAAGACCCTGTTTCATTCGTCCCGTCTTCAAACACCATGAAGTGCGAAGACTTTAAAGGAGGGAATGATTCTTGCGGGGAAAGTGCGCAACCCTCTGCAGAGTTTAAAGATCTAATCGATTAGCCGTGTCCCCGGTTACGGACAATTTGAGCCTCTGGAACTTGGAAGTATTCGGAAATCTCAACACTGAAACTAATGAATTAATTTGAGGAGTTTTATGACTTAATAATTTGGGAATGAGATTTTGGTTGGAGGAACCATCTCAATAACTACCAACAATTGTAGTAATTTGCAAGCAAGTCCACTGCAGTAGGGAAAAATTTGCTTTTCGCAAAATGATGAAACTTAGAGCTCCACAGCCAAAATGCATATAGTGATAGTAAGTTTATTATTGTTGTTCTTCATGACTTGCCAGCTTATTCAAAAAGCTGACCTACATGGCTGCAACGTCTTATGTTGCAGAGGTATATTCCGATCAGGAGTGAGGCTACGCTCCGCGCTTGGCGATTGCCCTTTGGAGTCGGATGGACTCGCTTTATCTTCTACGCTTCCGCAGCATTAGTAGTTTATTTCTCATGAGTTGGCCTTGAGCCGAATTTATTCCCTTGTAATAAAGACTCTGTATGAGAACCGTGTAATAATATTCAGGTGTGATTGAACTTTGATTACTTTATCGATGTACTGTGAGTACCAGCATGATCTTGGGATGGTACAGACACAGAGATTTGACCGATTTTGGGTCAGGTCGCTACACACTTTTCCTTTGTATCAATATCAGAACCCAAGAAAGTTGCTGAAGCTTTTATGGAACCAGAATGGATTCAAGCTATGCAAGAAGAACTTCAACAGTTCAAGCTGAATAATGTTTGGGAACTTGTCAAGCGTCCTGACCCTCGCAAGCATAACATTATTGGCACCAAACGGATATATCGAAACAAGCAAGCTGAGCATGGTCAAGTCGTCAGAAACAAAGCAAGGCTTGTGGCTCAAGGATATACTCAAGTTGAAGGAATTTACTTCGATGAAACATTTGCTCCTGTAGCTAGGCTTGAAGCTATTCGCATACTACTAGCCTATGCTAACCACCACAACATCTTGCTCTATCAAATGGATGTGAAGAGTGCATTTCTCAACGGCAAGATTGAAGAAGAAGTATATGTCGCTCAACCACCTGGCTTTGAAGATCCAAAACATCCTGATATGGTGTACAAGCTAAATAAAGCACTGTATGGCCTCAAACAAGCTCCTCGCGCCTGGTATGATACAATCAAAGACTTCCTGAAGAGCAAAGGCTTCAAACCTGGATCCCTTGATCCCACACTCTTCACGAAGACATATGATGGTGAACTGTTTGTATGCCAAATATATGTGGATGACATTATCTTCGGCTGCACCAACCAGAAGTATAGGTATGAGTTTGGATACATGATGCAAGAGCAATATCAGATGTCCATGATGGGAGAGCTCAAGTTCTTCCTTGGTCTTCAAATTCGTCAGCAAAGAAATGACATCTTTATATCTCAAGAAAAATACCTCCAAGATTGTCTGAAGAAGTTTAGAATGCAAGAATGCAAAGGATACACGACGCCAATGCCAGCCAAACACCACTTGGGTCCCGATGACAATGGTAAAGAGTTCGATCAAAAGGTATACCGCTCCATGATTGGTTCCTTACTTTACCTATGTGCATCTAGGCCAGATATTATGCTTAGTGTTTGCATGTGTTCTCGATTCCAAGCGGCAACAAAGGAATCGCATCACTTAGCTGTGAAGCGAATTCTTCGATATTTGGCTCACACCCCAACACTCGGATTATGGTATCCAAAGGGCTCAAAATTTGATTTAGTTGGATTTTCGGATGCTGATTATGCTGGTGACAAGGTGGATCGCAATTCTACATCAGGCACATGTCACTTTCTGGGACGATCACTCGTCTGTTGGTCTTCAAAGAAGCAGAACTGTGTGTCACTCTCAACTGCAGAATCTGAATACATTGCTGCTGGATCTTGTTGTGCTCAGCTTCTATGGATGAAGCAAACTCTCAAGAACTATGGCATCAATCTAACACAAGTACCTCTTTTCTGCAACAACGAAAGCGCCATCAAGATTGCCAACAATCCAGTCCAGCACGCGAAGACAAAGCACATTGAAATTCGTCATCATTTTCTCAGGGATCATGTCATGAAGAAAGATATTGACATCATTCACGTCAACACTAAAGAGCAACTGGCAGATATCTTCACAAAGCCCTTGGATGAGAAAAGGTTTTGCAAGTTACGGTGTGAGCTAAATATCTTGGAATCCTCAAATGTCCTGTGATCAAGCACACATCCTAACACTTATGCATGTTGATGACTTAGATGTGCAACACACGAAGTAACGTATATCTTCAATCAATGAAGACTTACATTCTAAGTGTGAATACATTAACGTGGAATTTGACTTCGGAGCGCCACGATAATTGTGCGCCGTGTCTGGGTCTAATACTTCCTATACGGTGGGTAACGCCACCACCAAATTTCTTTGTTTGAAGTGTTTCACTCATGGCGTTATTTCTTGAAGCTATTCGCATTTGATTTGACTTCAACTTCAACCTATTTTCATGATTTTCTTCACTATGTTGATTTGGTTGCTGTCTGATATACATAAATATTTCTGTCCTCTACAGCATTCACTTATAGCTATGTCTTCAAGTTGAATCTTTTGAACTAAGTGAATGTGATCGGACCCTAATCTCTCTATGCTTTCTATCTCACACTCTATCTGTCCAAATCATATGCATTCTATTAAAACTGTCGAATGTCTTCTCTGCGTCCTTGTCAGCAGAAGACACAGAGACAAACTTTAAGTCTGTTTTAAATGATTCATCATTACTGTTGAACTCCGGAGAAGCCAGAACGACCATCCGACAAACCGGGCGAGCGTGGGAACGTGGTATAACTCACAGTATGTTGCATGCGTGCCACGTGCCCCTCAGATGTGAACCACCAGGGGCACCTGCGTAATTGCGCTGCACCGCACGCCTCGTTATAAATACATGTCCCCTGCGGTAAAGAAAATCTTCTTCCACCTCTCCACCTCGTCAAAACCCTAGCGCCACCGCTAGCTCTCGACGACGCCGGCGACGAAGCGCTTAGCTGTCGCGACTTCTCTGACGCGGTCCTCACGCCGGCCGCGAACATCTTCATCTCCGCCGCCGCCGTAGGTGTCCTCCGTCGCCAAGTTAGGGCAGGGTGGACTGAACTGCTCGGACTCCTTTTCCTTCCGTCTAGCAGTTCTTCGAAGCGGTAAATATATCTCTATTTTTACCATCTTTTTTATCTTCAAGATTCATCCTACTTGCCAAAAATGGTTTCTGCCCATACAAAGTTAGATCTATTCTGTCTGCATCTCGTACTGCTTAGTATATTCACTTAAGCTTCACAACTAGTTAGATTCCTCACTTGTACTTATTCACGGATTCGTACAAATCTGGAACCAACTCTCAGCGTATAAGTGAATGTCTTCGCATCATGAGGTCAATGTCTTCAAACCGATTTATCTTCAAAATCTTCTGAGAATGCATATGACCTCTTCCCCTTCTCTCGCATCTCTAATGCCGTCACAGGTACATGTCCGTGGGAGAATCCCTTTGTTCTCATAGTCTGCATTCGTTTGCAGAATTCTTACAGCATCAAACCAACTCTCCGAAGCCGTTCACATGCATCAAGCAAACACAAGCCTTTGAAGCCTTTGATTGTGAAGTCATTCAGTTTGAAGCTCATGGCTACAGATAAATCAGTCAGGAAGGGCGGCAGACAGCGTCGTGAGGGAACCTCAAAAGATCTGCCTGATGACCTCGCAGAGCTGTACAAGACAGATCCTGAAGAGACTTATAATCAGCGCAAGACACGAATCCAATGGATTCGACGCTATTGGGCTGAACAGTGGTTCAAGTACAATTTCGTCACACAAGAATATGCCAAGAAGAATGCCATCAGAAGCCCTTGGGGTGATATTCTTTTTCGAGGCCTTCCTCCCAAGAACATGGCTGAAGCTATTGCACAAGGTTTCTATCCTTGCATGGTCCATGGACCTCAGCCTGAGAATGCCGACCCCACGTCTTTGCTCTGGTGTCGTGATGACAATCTCTTCAAGCGCAACTTCCAGCACGAAAAGGCTTTTGCAAAGGAAAACAAGAAGTCATTGGGATTAGACTTCAACCCTGGTACCTCTGCTCCCCGTGCTGACGGCTCACGTGAAGCTGAACCCAATGTCATCGGTCCCTTTTCAAACCTTGATGGCCTCATCACCTACATCTTGGTCCAAGGTGCCAAAGTGGATCACTCTGATGACGAGGCTGATTCAGATGAAGCCCCAGCTCCAGCTCCTGCTCCTGCTCCAAAGCCGCAGAAGCTTAAGAAAGTCAAGGCTCCAAAGTCAGCTGCTCCTCCAAAAGCTTCACGTGTGAAGCCGCTGGCCACTGCACCTCCTGAAGCCAGTGCACAGTCTGAGGATCAATCCCGCATCTTCAAGAAGACAGAGAAGAGAAAGAAAACTGTCAAGAATACTGAACTGACACTGACTCCTGCTGCAATTCTGCGTGAAGAGCACATTGATCTGTCAAGTGATGACGATCTTGCAGATGATGCTATTGAGCAGCTTATCAAGAGCAAAGAAGAAGCAAAAATCTTCAACAACTTGCCTCTCTTTGATGTGGCAATCATCCATCACTTCATTGATGAGTGGTTTGACACACCAAACATCAGCTTTGAAGATCTGCAACTTCCAATTGGCCTCAGCATCTATTTCAACGGCGCCATTGCTTCTGAGCTAGCTCTAGCTCAGCGGATTGTTGAACTGAAGCACAAGATCGACTATGAAAAGGCTCAGTTCAAGAAGCATATGGCTGCACTCAGTGTGCAAGACGTCAAAAACTTCAAGGTCATGCTGCACGACCTCAAAGAAAACTTTGTCAAGAAGCGTGAAGAAGCCAGAGGCTCTCGTGAGCGTATGAAGGCTCTGGCTGACAAGTGTGTGCTTGCCTACAATGAGGCTGAGAAGCGCAAGGCTCTTGGCCGTCCTGGCATCGACCCCAGGATGGCTGCAAAGAAAAAGAAGTCTTCAACTGACCAAGCTACACCTTCAAGGCAGGAAGAGCCCCGCATTGTCTTCCCAAGCAGCATGACTGGCTCGAAGCCAAAGGCCCGGTCAACCGCTTCTGAACAAAAGAAGACGAGGGCTGCAGAGGCTGAAGCCAGAAAAAGGAAAAATCTTGACGCCTCTGATGCTGCTCCCTCCAAGAAGAAGCTAAAGACCAAGAAGAATCGGGCTGCTCCCACAGAGCCCTTGATTGTTGAACCCATTTCTGTGGTTCGTCCCGCGTCTGCAACCCAAGAACTTCGAATGACTGTTCATGAGCCTGCTTCCACAGAGGCTTCTGAAGCTGAAGAGATTCCAGCAGCTGATCCCCGCACTGCTGAAGACATTGGTCACCATGACAATGTTGAAGATGATGAAGTTCTTCCTCAAATCGAGAACAATGTGGTATCATCGCATGTTCGTACGAACATCGAACTCATCAGCATTGGCCGTCCTCTGACGCCAATTGCACAGGATGCTTCATGGGCTGATCGCCCGCAACAACAAGACTCCCCCAGTACTCCCCAACAACAAGTCACTCCCCAACAACAAGTCACTCCCCAACAGCAACACCAAGAAGAAGAGGAAGACTTTGAGGCCCAGGCAACCCCATCTCCAAAGGCGTCGCCAGCATTTCGCAGGCTTCGCAAAGGTCAAAGGCCTCAAGTGCCTCTTCCGATCGTTCCAGAAGGAGAAGTGCACCACCAACCTGTTGCACGTCAAGTGTTTTCAGAAGCCACTCCAACTGTGAATGTCTCTGAGTCTGAAGCCAAAGCTGCTGAAGACAATCCGGCTGCATCAGCCGCTGACACCCAAGAAGAAGAAGAAGAACGTGTCCCTACACCCCCTGTAACTGAAGAAGTCATACCTGATATCAACGTGCCAGTGCCCGACCCTCCAGCTCCTCAAGTGGAGGTTGAAAAGAATGAGGCTGCCACCTCCAACACCAATGAAGCCAATGACGTGGTCATGGCTGAAGCCAATGTGGAGCCTGTCCCAACTGCTCCTGAAGCCAATGAAGGAATTGTGCCTGAAGTCAATGAGGCAACTTCTCCCGAAGCATCTGCTGAGCAGCCTGAATCCTCAGTTACTGCCACTGCTCCAGTTCCGCCACCAAGGCCCTACACAATCGAGCAAGCATACAACTATGGCGAGCTAGTCACAGTAAGATGGCCCGTTCTGGTCCCTCCGCCTCATGCCTCTGGTCCTCAATTCGACTATCATATTGAGCATAGGCCTCCGGTCCAGAAGCCGAAGCCAAGATTGCCAAGGTTTCCAGGCACTGCCACCTCAACTGGTTCTTTTAATGCAAATGGCTTCAAAGCCCACAATACTTTCTTTGTGAAAGGCAAAGAACCCTACACAAGGCCAAGGATCTCATCGACCGGTTCGGAGCTATCAAGCAAAGAAGCTATTACTCTGTGTTCGTATGACCAAGGCCGCATTTTCCCTCATATGCGCCTCGACACTGAAGCCATTGCGGACTGCCGTGCTTAGAAGAAGCACTTGATTGCTTTCATGATGCAGGTCTGCTTGGCCGTAATGCATAAAAAGCTTTGGAATGAAGAATTAGTGCTTCAATTCTATGCCACACTCCACATCCATGGCTACAACAGAGATACGAAGACATGGGTTCTCGAGTGGATGACTGGAAATGTCCATCATGAAGCCAAAGCTCTTGACATCATTGAGCCCACAGTCCTACCCACTCCCGGAGAGCTGTTTGAACCTGGATGTCAACTCCACCGCGATGCCTTGGAAAGCATATTTCATAAGCCAGAACCCGACATGAGTCAGATGCTGAGCATGATGAAGCCACTGCCACATGACGTTGAATACCCTCAACACTTCTTTGTTGATGACCTTGAGTATCTGCCTCGTACCATATATCACATCATCAGGCGAACTCTATGGCCAATAAAAGGGCATTCATCGTCTGCAAAGCTTGAAGGAGCAATGAAGACATTGGTCTTCTACATCCTCAATGGCATCAGCTTCAACACGCAAGATTTCTTCATCCGACAATTGGCTGCCTCTGGATCTGATCTGTTTGGTCTGAAGTTCTATGCTCCATGGGTCATGCGCCTCATCAAGATGCACTCTGCTATCAACTATCAACCCTCTGCTCGCAATCATCTGATCTTTCTACCAGAGGTTGATATGTCTGTTGAAGCCATATACCCTGAGCCTGCCAAAACGCCACTAAGTCTTCAGAACGCAGATCACCACAACTTCTCTCAACCTATGGAAGGCGTCCAAGCGGTATCTCGTGTCTATCCCCTGGCTGGGAACACACGTCTGCCGCATCGTGCACGGACTGAAGCCAGTGAGAGCACAATTGGCCAAAGGCCTCGGAAGCGCTCTCGAGTCCTCAACGATCGAGAACTTCTTGTGGCACTGCATCAAAAGCAAGATAAGCATCACTCTTGGCTAAAGCGTCAAATGCAAAGCCTCTTGGTGGACGTCAATCGTATTCGCAACCTTGCCACCAAGAATGCTTTTGTCACTCACGAGACTTGTCGGCGATCATGGAAGAGTTTGACCCTGCTCAGTGCTGAAGCTGATCTTCAAGACGATGGCTTCACTGAACGTTTCAAGTTTGACTCCACTCCTCCACGGAATGCAGTCCTACGGCGAACTCCATCTCTTGAAGACTCTGACTATTCTTCCTCCGCGGCAACGGTCAATGCCAGAGTGATCGATGATGAAGCCGATGCTACTTCACCGCCCCCTACTTCTGCACGAATCGACACTGCGCCAAGCTCGTCTGCACCGCCAACCAACAACGACAACCCTGCTGCATCTTCTTCTTCAGAAGAGGACGAGTAGATGTTCTATGTCTTCAAACCTTTTTGGTCCTTACTGACAAAAGGGGGAGAAGCATATGAGTTTGTTAGTCTTCAAGCTGGTTCATACGGGCGGTTGCACTATATTTTGCCTAGTGTTTACAACTCTCGTTTTTGAAACATTTGGTTCTTATGAGTTGTAACACTTAAACTCGATGGTAAATCGCTACTTATTTGCTTTACCCAGTGCGATGATAAATTCCGCAATGCGGCGATAACTTCCGCACTTAGATCATTCTGCAGACGTCCATTTTCATTATGCATGTCATTCTCTTAGCTATATCATTTCATGCATGATGAATTATCTTCATAAGTTGAAGAGGATCTCCACAAGTACAACCTGCCATGTGCATTTGCATTCCAAATGCAAACTACTTATATGCACATCTTCAGGGGGAGCCTTTGCCACTTATGAAGACAATTCCCTATCCTTTACAATTTCACATATTTTTTCCCCGTTGAAAACTTCAACCAGATTGTCATCAATCACCAAAAAGGGGGAGATTGTAAGTGCATCTAGTGCCACCCCTAGTTGGTTTTGGAGTATTGACGACAAATGTGGTTGAGGGACTAATGCGTTTGTGAGAATTGCAGGATAACGCAGGTAGTGTCCCTCATTGATTCGGTTTACCTACGGAGATGACCCTAAAATGTATGAAGACATTGAAGCCAATGGTGGTATGTGAAGATATTCACATTGAAGACTATGACATGAGAAGACATTGAGTGAAGACTATGGAGCGCGAAGACTGTGTCGTTTCATTGTTTCCTTTTCTTCTTTGTTGAGTCGTAGGAACCGCCGTACTGTTAAGTTTGGTCCAAGTGATCATAGTCAGAATGACTGAAGTGATGCTCAACCCAAATCCTATGTCTTCGAGCGAAGACAATGAGAGCAAAACTTATCCAGAGCTGGATGAGTCAGCTTTGCTTGTAGCCCAAGTAAAGTTGTCGTGAGTGTTTGAAATTTGACCGTTGGAACACGTGTCAGTTCCTTAGTGACCCAGGGTCATTTCAGACATAACAGGTCGGGTTGCCTAGTGGCTATAAATAGCCCACCCCCTACACCATAAATTGGTGGCTGCTCAGAGTTAGTGCACGTCTTTTGTCGTTTGAGAGCAACCCACCTCGAAGCCTTTGAGAGAGAGAAATCCTTGCGAGGACAAATCCCAAAACACCCAGAGCCAAAGAGTGTTAGGCATCACTGAAGTTTTCCTGTCTGTGTGACCTGAAGACTTATTACACTTGAGGACTGTGAATCCTCCAGCCGGTTAGGCGTCGCGTTCTGAGCATCCAAGAGTCATTGTGGATTGCTGGTGTACGTCGTCTGCGAAGGTTCGGAAGTCTACCTTGAAGACTTACCAGAGTGATTGGGCGAGGACTGTGTGTCCTTAGCTCAAGGGGGATAAGGTGAAGACGCGGTCTTCTGAGTTGAATCTCAGCCTCCCTAACCAGATGTACAGTTGTCACAGCAACTGGAACTGGTCCAACAAATCTGGTGTCTTCAACTAGTGACTGGTTCTATCCCTTCCCTCCTTTACCCTAAGTTTGTCTTCGTGAAGTCATTGCTTATATGTCTTATCTGTTTGACTTCACTGCTTGACTTCTATTGTTGTTTGGCTTCATACTATCTTCCATCCTGATCCTTACTACATAGCTGCTATTAGTCTTGTCCCTTCACATTATTGTATACTTGACTATGGCTTGCTTGTTGTAGCTATCTTCCGCTGCATATCAATTAGATCATTTCTGTTGTTTGTCTTCGAAACATCCGTGTTTTGAATACTTTCATAAAAATCGTCTATTCACCCCCTCTAGTCGATAACTAGCACTTTCAATGCTGAACTCCCCGCCGTGGGTTAATGAAGTGATGACGAAGCCCCCAGTCCAGCCGAGGTGATGTGGTATGTCAGTACGCCGAGGTGACAGCGCTACCCAACCCGGATCATTTACATGTGCATAGAAAATAGTGCGAGCCGGAGAGAATAGTAATAATAATATTTTTTTTCAAAAAAAACGTAGCATAATAAATAATTTATGCAAAGTGAGTAATAAGCCGGTGCGTTGCAACGGGGTCACATTAACTTTAAAAGTTCAATATTAATATACTCATACATATCAAGTGACATTGGTGACCTTTTTTACCATCAAATTCTCACACACTCTCTCTCTCTCTCTCCCTCCCTCTTCCTCACTCTCTCTCCCCCTCTCCCCTCTCTCTCTAACACACACACACATATCCATCTTATTGGATACGCGACCATAATCCATCTATTTCACACACGCGCGCTAGTGCATAACAATATGGATTATGTGTATTATATTTGCCGCCACAACTGAGGAAATTAATTTCATGTAAATGGGTCAGCCACAGCTCCAAGAATACGTGGAGGAGGTGGCACGGGTCGGCATCGACGCCGTTCGGCGCACGCCACGGGCCTGCTTCCAAGTGCGTCTGCGTGCCGGCCACCCACGCCGGATCCTTCAAGTGCCGCTTCCACCGCACCAACTCCCAGGGCCAGGGAAGCCGCCCTTCTTCGCCCCCTTCACGGCCGCGGCCAACGCGGTGCCGCGGCACCCGACCTCGCCGTCCTCGTCCCCCGGCACCGTCGCGACCCAGTGATGCAGCCCAAGCATCGGCCTCGAGAATCAAGAACGCTCGACAACGGAGAGGGAAGGGAAGATCATATACATGTCATAAGAAAGGGAGTTTATTTACTGCTCCCTCGATGTATTGTTTCCTTTGTTTGGAGATTGATTACCATCCGTGAGTTAAGGTAAGGTTAATGTGATTAAGCGACTTTTCTGAAAATCAATTATTTGTTTTCTAATTAATGTGATTGAGTGATTTAAGGTAAGGTTAATTAATTTAGATTTGATCTTTAGAGATTGTTCGTGATTGATTCTACATTACCAAATAACTTGCGCCAGTATGGAAAGTTCTGATCTTTTCAGATTTCTTTCATTGTGTGAGAGGGTGACGCGAAAATAAACCGATGAAGTGGGAGGAGGGGACGAAAAAAATCTACAAAAAAAACAGCAAAGGTGGGAGGAGGTAGCAATAAAATCATAGGAGGTGGGACGAATGACATAATTAGTAAACAATTTCAGCGACAAAAGGATAAACAAATTGGATTTTAAAAAAAAACCTGCACCTGCACAAGTGGCTCACTCTTCACTTTTTGACAAAAAACTTCCAAATAGCAATCTTGGTGAGTGATCTCGACCGGGTTCGATCGGCATGGCGTGTCGTTCCTCCAGGAGTGGGTGCTGAGAGGAAGGATGGTGAACCACCATTGTCAATCGGCCGGAGCTGCATCGTCATTTGGATCAGAGCATGGACGAAATCGAGATGGTAGAGGTTGAGGAATTTGTAGGACGTGATGGTTTAGGGTGGGCATCACGAGAACTCACCCATATCTTGGGAGACGGCAAACCCGAGGTGCAGTCGTGTTCGTGCTTCAGGGGCTGCCACGTGCTGTCCTCGCCGCCATCGCCTGTCGATGCCACTTCAGCGCCACGAGCATGGGACTGAGGGACGAAGGGAAGAGAAGGGAAGGAAGCGAGCTAATGACGTACCTATGTTTGGTATGTAATACCCTCCATTAAGAGTAGATATTTTCTTAAAATCGGTTATTTTGTTTCCTAATTAATGTGATTGAGCAATTTAAGGTAAGGTTAATTAATTTAGATTTGATATTTAGAGATTGATCGTGATTGATTCTTTCACATAAAGACATTACTAAAAATAACTTGCACCGGCATGGAAAGTTATGATCCGTTAAGATTTTTTTCATTGTGTGAGAGGGTGACGCGAAACTAAACCAGTGGGGTGGGGGAGGGACGAAAAAAACCCAGCGAAATAAAATGGTTGAAAGTGGTGGGACGAAAATAAACCGTACGAGGCTACCAACTGCTCCATTAGGAGTAGAGATAACGACGGGAGTTTGGGCGTGTGCGGGACTCGATCGCGGGGTTTTTCTTGGTTTTTCACAGCTGAGAGGGAGGTGGGAGGAAGTACCAAAGAAGTACCAAAAAAGACCGGGTGAGGTGGGATGAAAATAAAACCCGGAACGCGACCTATCAACTGAGACATTAGGAGTAGAGATATGACTCGTGTGCCGAACACTTGATGAGGTAGAGCTCCCTCAGCGTGTGCCGAAGTTTCCGAGGCAACCGAACATGTCAGTATGGCAATTTGACCAGCAAGGTGATCATGCGAGCCGATTTATGCTGATTGGGACGACGACGTCGGCTTGCCAAAATGACCGCGTGACGCAGTCGAAGTCGATTACCTGTTTGATCATGGAGATAGTAGCAGACGAAGCAAGTAAAATGAAGCAATCTGTACAGAGCTAGTGCCAACCTGCACCAAGACTAGATTGATTTTGAGCTATTAGGTGGAGTAGTAGTATTCGGACTACTACTAGAGTCCAATGCCCCAATCTAGAGTAGAACTAGTATTAATCAAGGGAAGCACTGGATTAAAACAAAGATATTCGTCCGATCTAGTAGGAAAGGGTCAGGCGTCGAGTAGTTTCTTTCATCCACTAATTACGTGCTTCCGGTAACTAATCCTGTAGTGTGTTCTCTCCGGCCGCTAACCTCTCTATGCTCCACTAATTACGCGCTAAGTACGGTAATGCATCCTTCCCTGGTCAAGGAAGAAGCATGATGCATGCATGACATTGAGTAATATTTGCTTCCATAGAAACTACTAGCCTAACCCGCGCGGCGGCACGCCGCGCTCGATGATCACTCGCAAATGGACAATCTGTTGATTCAACTTTCGGTTTGGTGCATGCCCATTTAGTTTCATGATAATACATAGAAACATTGAAAAAATTGAACATATGAAGCTGCTGAGATTACGTGGATACAGGGATACAAAAGTAAAGATTAAAAGTGGCACACTACAAATACTTAAAGCGCATACAATTCACCGTACATAGAGAACTGCTTATAGAAACAGAAACACACTACGTAAATAAGCTGGAAGAACCGTTTGTAGAAACGCAAGCACGCTACATAATTAAGCTAGAAGTGGCCGCTGGTGCATTAGATCATTCTGGTGTAGCCTCCTGCAGGATTGGTGTCTGTAATAAAGTGGTAAAGCGACTTTGCAAATTCTTGCATACGTCCGTGGGAGGGTGTGCGCAAGCAAAGAAATAAATGCAAAAAATACCAAAAGACGCAACCAGAACGGAGGCATAGGGGACACGCAAATCGCCCTGACGAACAGACCTACAGGAAGGACCACCGACAAACAATAAGACAAACACTGGGTAACTACCCGCTCACCACTAAATTAGTCACTATGTAGAGCCGAGGAAATCAAGAGTTTATGACCATTTTATTGCAATTCTATTTTCTTTGGCAAGTCATCATGAAAATCAGAAAGCGTGTTCTATGGTAAACAAATGCCTAAGGATGTTCATGCAACTACAAACTCAAACAGCTACAACACCTATGGCCAAAAAAATGATATTTTTTCGAAGATAAGTATACGAATCTAGCGTGTCTATTTCTTACCGAGAAGTTGTACAAAAATTGGGAATATGCAGAATGAATGAACTAAAATTACCCACAAAACTAAACAATACCCAATATAGAAGAAAATCAAGAATCAGTCCCTCAACTTGAAATTGGTACCAAATACGAAGGAGTGAACTATCCAAACCGAAAGCAAAGAATATACTTCATGAGTATACCAAGACAAATTACAAATAGACAGAGAGCACACATTGCATCCATATGCATAAAAGGGAAGGAACCAAAATTAACATTTGTTCTCTTTCTTAACCCAAAATAGCAGCACTGTGTCCGCATTCAATATTCATTTCCCCATTGAATAAACATGAGGATCATCATTAGTAAGAAGCACAGATATTTTACTCCCTCCGTACAGAAATATAAAAGCGTCTCGATCACTAAAGTAGTGATCTAAATGCGAGTGCGGCTAATCTGCACCCGGGCTCAGCTGCACCCGGGTTTAGAAAAAAATTCAAAAAAAATACTAGAAAAATTCAAAAAATTCCAATTTTTTTTGTGGTGGTAGATAATTTGACGCGTGAGGTGCGCCCCAAAATTCAACTCATTTGAGCATCTGAGCAGCTCTCGGCAAAAAAGACAAAATCAGGGTCTGTAAAAATGTGTACTGTTCACGCACTGTTTTGACCCCGATTTGTCTTTTTTGCTGAGAGCTACTCAGATGTCCAAATAAGTTGAATTTTGGGGCACACCTCACGCGTCAAATTATCTACCACCATAAAAAGTTTGGAATTTTTTGAATTTTTCTAGTATTTTTTTGAATTTTTTGCTGAGAGGGAGCAGATGAGCCCGGGCACCGTTTTGAGTTTTCGTCTAAATGCTCTTATATTTCTTTACGGAGGGAGTACATATCTTGCTGCAACCTACAAACAGAGCAATGCTTTCTATTGTAAAGTAGGGCCCCATATTAAAATGCCAATTGAAATTCACTAAGTGCAAATGAGTTACATCTCGTAGTACTTTCTTCTCCGACAAAACATACACAGCCTCACAATCAACTTACACTGTTAATTAAATTGAGGTACTCATGTGAATGATTTAACTGAACAACAAAAATCAAAGCGAGCACTGCTGCTTTCACCAACCGTGTTCAGGCAAGGCCAAATAACCAACAAATTCAAGCCAGTTTGGGTTAACTTAGTGTGCTACAAACTCACGTAAGTCATACAGCTTCACAAACATATATATTTTTATGTGATTAGATGTGCAAATATCTACCTTTTATGTGATTGTCCAGTTCAGTCGTATATAGAGCACAAACCATTTTCCTTCTTCCTCGGCTTACAGGTGAGGAATCAACTGGTGAACTGCAGCTCACGGGGCTGAGCTCTACCCATGGCTACCACGAACAGGATCGATGCCTGCAATGCTCCAATCCAACGCCATGTCTCTCTGGGCATACCTCTCAGGCTCCGGCTACCGCCGGTGCAAGGACACGATTAACATCCCGGAGGACGCCATGTGGAGAACTGCAATAGTCGTGGCACTCCTCCTGGATGGCCGGGGCATGGAAGAGGACGCCGGTGTCTGGACGGCACAGTCGCAACAGCTCCAGGCGACGGTGCTTCTATGGCTTAAAGATAACCTGGCATACATATGAAAAGTTTCTAGCTTATATTAATACAAACCCCAAGGACATTCACAAACCAAGTGAATTTGTTGCACCTTCTCTTAGTGGACATCCCTAGGCCTGTATGTGCTTGGAATAGCAAGTATAGTCTACTGACTGGAAATATTTCATTGAAAGGAAGCTAGGCAAAAGAAGCAGCAGTTAGATGTACCAGAATAAATAACTTACAGCTCCAAATCTTCACCAGAAGTTTAAGAGAAAGATTAGAATGTAGGAATTCTTAGAGAGTTTAAACATCAACAGTGATTTGTTCTTGTTTGAATACCAAGAAGAAAAATCAGTTACAAGTACTACTAATCCTTTCTCTAATCCAAGGGGGAAAAAGGCTATCGTCTATCCATGCATTTATTTCTTCAGTGAACAGAAGCCACGGACCCGTTCAAATTCAAAATCATAGACAACATCGCTCTGAGAAACAAAATACACACCATGAGTGTCAAAAGGCTTGCTTGCTTGTCTATCCTAATGCTCTTCACACATGACATTATAATCAAAACAAAACATAAACAGGAATCAGAAATTAAGGAATGCCACCAGTCTGATCAAATCAGATCCACAAATTGAACTTGGCCTCCCGTCTCAATACACAAATCAACTATGTAGACAAACAATCTGACAACTGTTAAACACTAGATGACGCCCCACGCGTTGCTGCGGGAACTCTGATTCCTACACATATGATACGAAATAAATTGAATACATTTGTTTGCATAGTAGATGTATGATCTTAAGATGAAAAAACTGAAATAGACACAGTTCTTGGAGTGTAATTATAAAGATAGCAAAATGTGCATCATGTGATATTTTTATTAAATATAGTGGTATGACATATTAATCTCATATGATTTACATACAAACCAATGCGTATATACACATCAATACGAAGATTCTAAAATGGAGACGATATGAAAGGTTATGTACAAATTTTCGTTCTGAGATACTTATGGTATATTGTGGAGATATTGTGTGTGACTCCTGTTGTAAATCACATCAACCTTCTGCATTTTAGAGCGGGAATTATAGCCAAGTAGGTGTTACATAAGTTTAGAACGGGAAGCATTAAGGTAATTGGCAAGGGCACATCAATCAAATTTTAAACAGTTCAGTGGAAATAGCACCACCTGAGTTATCAAATTCTTAATAGAGAAAACTAATTATGCTCCTCGTTTCAATCCAGGGCTTCAAAGCTTGTGTGGATTTAGTAAGCACCTCCCTACAAAGCACCATGCGCACTAAATTACATAACACAATTAGATGATGATCCAGAGGAATAACTAATGACCATGCATCGTTCAGATAGAAAATAATACAGAGACTCATTCATCTATGCGCCTCGCAAAAAAACAATCAGGAAACCATGTAGGATAACCTCACAATTAGTACGATAGTAGAGCAAGGTTATGAATGGATCCATGGATAATAGGAATAGCCTCACATGAATCAGATTGCGTGAGGCTGGGAGCCTGGGAGATACATAAGGGACTCCAAATTTCGCCCAGCATTATAACTTGTATGACGGAAACATACATACATGAAGAAAAATTAACATCCCCGCGAGGTAAATTTTAGAGAGATAATTTACCGGCTCAGGGGCTAAGTCATTGGTACCATCGAAGGAACAATTGGGCCGCCCGGACCCTAGCTTCTGACCTGAGCGGTGGATCGACCATTGACAAAATGGCAGGTTTCGCAGCGCGTCGCCGTTCAAGTTCATGGTATTACCCGCGGTGCCGCGGCTCTGCTTAGGAAAGGAGTCGACGTACCTGCAGATGAATATGGCGATGGCCATCCTATGCAGGTTCTTCAGGTTCGAGTTTTTGTAGAGCCATGACGTCAAGTACCTATGATGATTTGATGACCATCCTCCCCATGGCGCACACTGAAGGTCCGCATTTCCAGTTTGCATTTGTTTGGTGTAGAAGACGAAGATAATCTACCATAGAAGACAAAGATAATCTGCTGTAGAATATAAAAGGAGGCGGTGTAGAACACGAAGATAATCTGCCATAGAAGACGTCAAGACGAAGATAATCTGCCGTAGAATATAAAAGGGGGCATGGAAAATTAGTTGGTAGGGGCGTTAATGGGGAGATGATGGAGATGTTCTGCCATATATAGAAGGATCCGTGCAAATCAACCGGTAGGGGACTGGGGGAGTTAATTAGGGAGAGATAGGGTCGCAGAAACGTTCAGCTTTGCCGATGGGCCACGTGGAGCATGGAGTAATTAGTGCGTGATTACCATAAAAAAACTCGCCGTTGTTTGAAACTGAGCACTGATGTGGCAAGTGTGATGACATGGCTAGGCTGCATGTCAAGAGAATTGGTTTAGTGGGCATCAACTATTTAGGTATTATAGATGCGGGTACTGTACTACTTCCTAATCAGCCATGTACAGATAAGATAGACAATTAGTCTGCAACAAAAAAATCAAATAGATAAGGTAGGTTTAATGCCTACTCCATATCATAATATTTGACCATTGAGCTGCACCCGAGGTATTACAATTTTTTTCTTTAACTGCGCACTTAACCGAAACTCTAGAGTTCAGTCGGTTCAACACCTTGTATTATTTCACTACAATGATTGAGTAAGTATCAGTAATGTATCCCACAGTTATTTGCAGGATGAACTGACTAGTCTGGATAGTAATCACATGTTCGTACATTTTTTCATATAACGGTAAAGAAAAAGTCTTTATAGTAAATTTAGCATTTAATTAAAGCACCGGTTTAGGCAACAAAGGCAGCGTGTCAGTTTCTAGAAAGGATAATAAAATAAAACACAGCTGCAGGTCTGGATGCCTACCATGATCCAGTTGCACAACGGAGGCTCAAACTACTGACCCAAAACTGTATATTCAAAGGTTAAACTATGAATTGAATAGCTAATACAATGTTCTAAATGAACATGCAAACTTATATATTCTAAATAACAACTTAGAAATCTTGTTCGTGCAAGCAAACAATACTCCATGCGGAATAAAAAAAATAGTCTTATTGTTATATTAAATAACAGTAGTGACTGCAATGAGAGATCAATCCAAGCAGTGCAATAGAGACTATTGCCGACTTGAGGTAAAGATCAGAACAAGAGAAACAAAAGGGAAGTGCTCACCATTGAGAAAATCCTCAGAGATTGGCACCCCCAACTTTACCTTCCCTTTAGAAACAAGGTGACGAACCTTGAGCTCGACAATTCCGTGCCCCCAATGGTTGACGGCTTCATTAGCTGCAATCACAAGTCACATGCAGAATGCTAATTAATGGTGCGGTGCTGCTGAAACATCAGTCTTCAAAAATGTGAATGGGAAAAAATAATAAGCTTTCATTGCAATAACATCAATGTCCACACCACATCAATCTTCCAGTAAAATCAGAACATGTTCAGTATTTTGGTACAAAATTGTGGGCCGCCATTTTCTGACATATTCCTTTGCACAATCATAATCTAAAACATGACTGCACCTCCTCGGTACGGGACAGCGGCATCCGCGGCTGAGGGCAATGCATCCGCACCTGCAACTGCTGTGAGCAGTACTGTCTAGAGGATTAGAGCGCTCTTGCATGGTGATGGATGGGACCAGTGGTATCCCGGCAACCGGCGTCGGTGTGGGAGAAGGTGTCTGTCGACAGAGTATGGGATAATGCGCAGCGGCTGCTCCGGCAAACTTCATAAATTTCCTGGCCGCGTCCATACCACTTGAACGAACCCACTGGAAATAGGAACATGATCGTCATCCTTGTTGGTCTTGGCTGTGTCATCCCAGAAGCAGTGCGCGAGCGCCCGCCACTGGTGGTCGTCTTCCGGCACTACGACGACCTCTAAGCTCATCACGAACTGATGTATCCTCATCACTGCAAACATGCAAACCTCCATTAAATCCAGAGTTCAGAAGTAGTAGCTAAATGCATCAATAAGGGCAACAATCTATGTTGCCTGGATTCCGAAACTACGTTCACCACTATAGCAACACAATGTATGGACCGAACTTAATTTTTTTTACCTGTGGCCGTTCTGATATTACGCCGAACACTTGTTCTGCGTTGGAGCAGTCGTCAAACGGGGTGGGCAGCTACGCCCAAAATGATGCTTGGGCCCTGGCAAGCTCCTCCATGTTGAACTCCACCTGCGTGAGTAGTAAGCCACCGGAACAAAGGACTGGCGGAGCGGGACAGACCGTGGTCGCCGCCGCACTCGTTATTCGGCATATGAACATCCACCGGCTGAGACGGAGGCAGTGTGGACGGCCGAAGGAAGGGGGCAGGGGCATGAGCCATGAGCCATGAGCATGAGACACCGGTGGAGGACGCAGGGCGCTGGTGGCCGCACCGTCGCGTCCATGCCGAGACGCCGTTTCCACATGACTAAAGATTCAACAGAAAACCGGTAATCCATGATTCCCCACGTCAGAAGAGGGGTAGGAGAGGTTGAGGAGATCCCCACTGCGGCATGCCGTAGTCACGCCGCAAGTCCCCTCTCGGGGCCACCGCTAGCACGCACCTGCCGCCGTCGCAGCGCGAGGTCCTCCTAGCCGCGCACCACCGTTGCTGCGTGAGCCCCTCCATGGCCTCCTGCTTGTTGTCGCGGTGTCCTGCGCTGGGCGGCGCCATCGCCGCGCAGCTCTGCTTCGGGTTTGATGGGGAACCAAGCCACGCGCCGAGGGGGCCTCGCCGACCGCCAGCAACACCTCGTCCGGACCTGCTGACTGAGGCCTCCCATAGCCGCCGCCGTGGCCTGCTGGTGCGTGTGGGCGCTGCATGATGGGCATGGGCACTGGAGCGAGCTTGAGAGGCGGGAGCCATTTTACGCAGGAGGCCACCACTATTTATAGGAAGCAGCAGAAGAGAAGAACTCAAATTGGAAACGGCCAGCGAAGACGGCGCGGAAAGACCCAGAAAATTGTACCGAAGCGGCAACCGCCAGCGCGAGAAATCGAGAAGATCCAGGCGGCAACCGACCCAGGCTAGCATACGTGGCAGGAAGAAAAAAAATAGAAAGAGATAAGCAGCAGCGCATGCAGAAACATCCAAAATAGAACGTAGCCAATTTGATCTTCGCAGACGCGGGGCATGCAAGCAATCCCGAACTGAAAGCAGCACAGAACATGCAACCAATTGGCAGGGGCGGCCGCATTTTTTTACGATTCCCATCAGCGATCGCTCTGCGCACCAGACCGCGTACACGCCTGCGTCCCCCACTATTACACGCGGCAGCCATCCATTGGACATTTTTCTATGATAGAAAAAACTCAAAAAAATGGTAAACTAAACCTATATTTAGAATATCATAGTAACAAATATTGTGTTGGAAGCATTGTTCCATCGACTACATAATTCATCCAACTAAACAGTGATTTTTTTCCTTCAAATAGAAAGAAAAACCATTTTCTCACTTGTTTCAAAAGTATACACCTGGTGCTTCCATCAACTGTAAAATTGCAAAACTAAACAATCTTTTAGCATGCAGGACAAAATTTGCTTTGCAAAGAAACCACGTGGAAGCACAACATGAATGATGACGCATTGTTACAATTTTTTTCAAGTTGTATCAAAAGCATCGATCTCGTGCTTCCATCATCTATAAAATTGCTTCTTACCAAATAGTAATAAAATGGCATGTGAAACGATCTTTTTTGTATAAAAAAATATTTTTGCTTCGCAAATAAATCACCCGGAAGTACAATAGAATGATGTAGCATTTTTAGAAAAAAATATTTCCGCTTGTTTCTAAAGCATCAATCTCGTGCTTCCATCACCTATAAAATTTCTTCCAACCAAATAGTAATAATATTGCAATTGAAACAATCATGTTTTATAAAGAATTGTTCTTTGCAAACAAATCACATGGAAGCACAATATGAATGATAACACATTGAAACAAACTAATACATGTAAACACAAATTTACAACAAAAGTAAAAGACTATTAAAACACTATTTTCATTTCATCGTCGTCGTCGACATAGTATCAAGCGATAGACAATTTGATCATGACAAGATCCGCGCTTGCCACAAGCTCTACGTCGCTGCTGAATCGACAACTTACAGCCCAGTTGATCTGCCCCACAACATATTATATCATCATTCGGAATCTGTACATTTGAAGCATTTAGTGAGAAAGAAGGAAGCACACAATTTAGTGTCTGATATAATAATTCACTAAAAGAAGAAAATGGTTGTATAATAAAAATGTATGAATAGAAGCAACACTGGCAAGGGTTGCGGACACTAGTAGTGGTTGAAGCATACACTAGTATCTGATAATGGTTGAAGCAAAATGTCTGTACAATAAAATTAGCACACATTTACAAATGGTTGAAGCGAAAATTCATTACTGTAGATTCATATGCAAGAAACTATATGAAGCATGGTTGATAGGGAGCAATAGCTTCATTTTCTCACAACATATATGAAAGACACACTGGACACATAAAGTTGTGCTTCATGAATAAATTAAATTTCACTTTTAAGGAATAAAGCCATCGGCGGCAAGAGGCTTATATTTGTTAAACAGAGTATGGCAATTATTTGTATGAAGCATGATAATATGGCAGCTCAAGATTACTATTCAGGGTTGGAAGATTACTATTGATAATGGCAAACGTACTAATATTATGGCGAAAAAGAGGACACATCTTTTGTGTGGCATATATACAGCTTTTCTCTTGCCCAGTGCAACCAATCTTCTTTCTTAAAAGAAGAAGAAAAGTATTAATATGTAGATGCATCACGGCAAGAAGCACAGTAAGGGTACAGACGAGTCATAAGTATTGTTACTTGGAACATTGAAAAATAAAAATAGAAAAAAGTAGTATTGTGGGCAACTATGGAGGCATATTTGAGTGATACGCGTACTAATTTCACAGATTTGCCAAGGACTTTTTTTTCCAAGAATAATTATTTGCCATTGAAAACACTGCGTTGGTTTTGAACAAACTTGTTTTCAAGAACATGCAGGAGCGATGCATGTCGTTTCAATTAAAAGGAAGAAGAAGTAGCATGAAATTACATCATGGTTACACCACGATGCCCGCCTCGCAGGACCAGCGACGGGCGTGCACTATGGCCTAATGGATTTGGAAGGCATGGCCGCTGTCTACCCTAGCCTGAGTCCACAGGCGGAGCTCAGCTCTGATGAGATCTATAGTGGAGCTCGGAAGAGAGCTCCTGCGCTCGAAAACTCGGTTATTGCGCTCGAGCCAGATGAACCGGAGGGTGGCTATGATCGTGGTATTTGTTTGCTTGGAGAGCCTGGCCGTGCGCGCCTTTGCCAGTTGCGGCCACCAGTCCGGTAGCCTGCTTGTGCCGTCCGGGGTGAAATGATGGAGCCCCATAGGCAGTAGCATGTGGTACCAAACCTCACGCGAATACGAGCAGCCCAGGAGCATGTGTGAAGTGTCTTCGTCGTGTTGGCAGCACAATTGGCATATCCGAGTGTGCGGCAGGTTCCGCCGGGCAAGTCTATCGGCCGTCCACAGCCTCTCACGCACCGCCAGCCAGGAGAAGATTTTTAGCTCTAGGGGAGCCCCAGAGTGCCATATCTGCTCGGCGCAGGGTGTGAACTCTCTCCCAAAGAAGAAGAAGGCATAAGTGTCGCGGGAGGAGTACCGCCCAGCCGTGCCCAGCCGCCAGGAGAAGGTATCAGGAGAGTCAGAGAGAGTCACCCGCTGCACCTCATCGCAGAGCAGGAGGAATTCGGCGATCGCCGGGACCGTAGGCATACCACGAATCTCGTCCACCCATGTGTGTCCACCCATGTGTGCCCTTGCAGCGTGCTACCGACCGTCAGCTTACGGCCCGCGGGCCTGATGTGCGCGAACAGGTTGGGCGCTTGCTGCACAATAGGGCGTCCATCAAGCCACGGGTCGAACCAGAAACTAATGTTGCGCCCATCCCCAAGGTCACACCGAAGCACCGCGTTGCCCAGCCTTGCGGCCTCAACCGAGACGGCGACGCTCAGGCCGCCCCAGGGCTTGTCCAATACCGCCTTCTGCAGCCATAGCCAGCGCAGGCGCAGTGCCTGGTTAAGCAGCTTTAGGTTGAGGACACCCAGGCCACCGTAGGGCTTGGGCGAGCAGACGATATGCCAGGCCACAAGGCAACAGCCCCCCTTTGCATCTTCCACCCCATGCCAGAAGAATCCTCTGCAAAGTTTGTCGATGCACTTGAAGAACCATGGCGGCAGGTCGAGGGCCATAAGGTGGAAGATTGGCATCGCCAAGAGCCTGCAATTGACGAGTGTGAGTCTGTCGGCCCGACGGAGGAGGCCCGCTTTCCATATTGGCAATTGCGCCGCGATCCGATCAATGAGGGGTTGCAACTCCGAACGGGTCAGGGCCCGTAGAGAAAGAGGCAGGCCGAGGTATGTGATAGGCAGCGCATGGAATTTGCAGCCGGCCAGAGCGAGAAGCTGCTGAATGTCCTCCTCCTGGCAGCAGATCGTGGAGATGGAACTCTTCGAGAAGTTGCACCGCAGCCCCGTGGCCTCTCCAAAGCACTCCAGGAGCTGTTTTGCCGCGTTCATCTCAGCCACCAACGGACTGAGGAGCAAGATGGCGTCATCCGCATACAGCGAAAGGCGATGGTGAATGCCGCGAGCACGAAGGAAGGCGAAGAGGCCCGCCTCCTCCGCCTTCCTGAAGGTCGTCGTGAGGACGTCCATGACGACGATAAAGAGCAAGGGGGAGATGGGATCCCCTTGTTGCAGCCCCTTGCCATGCCAGAAGCTCTCGCTGGCCGTCCCGTTGACGAGAACTTGCGTGCTTGCCGTTGAGAGGAGGGTGACGAGCCTCTGTCTCCATTGGGGGCCGAAACCACGATGGGCCAATATTTCCAGGAGGAATTGCCATGAAACGCTATCAAAGGCTTTAGCGATATCAATCTTAAAGATGATGGCCGACACCCGCTTGCGATGGAGTGTGCGGACAGATTGCTGCACCAACATGAAGTTGTTGAGGATAGAGCGACCCGCAATGAAGGCGCTCTGGTTTTGGTCTACCAGCTTCGGGATGAGAGGCGCGAGCTCTGCAGACATGGCCTTTGCCACTATCTTGGCAAAGCTGTGGATGAGGCTAATGGGTCTGAAATCCTTGATGTCCAGCGCCCCCTCCTTTTTTGGCAGAAGCACGATGAATGGCTCGTTTAACCTCTCCATGCCTCTGCCATCGGCACTGTCAAATGCGCGCACCGCCTTCATGACCACCTCCTTGATGATGGACCAACAGGAATGGTAGAATCTCGTAGTGAACCCATCGGGTCATGGGCCCTTGTCCGACTGCATGCTTTTGATCGTGTTCCATATCACCTCTTCAGTGAGCGGGGCCTCAAGCGCCGATGTGTCCACCTCTGGCAGCCCGAGCGACGGTAGGCACAATGTGTGTCGCCTGCCCATTGGGACACCCACCAGGTTTGCGTAGTATCCACCTGCAAGCGCACACATGCCCTCCCGAGTTGTTGCCTCGACGTCGCCGTCTTTGAGCTTGAAAACGTGGTTCCTCCTCCGCCGGTGGCTGGCAAAGATCTTGAAGAATCTCTCTCTGGCGTCGCCTTCCTTGAGCCACAAGATGCGAGATTTCTGCCTAGCGATCGTCCGTTGTAGTGAGGCCAGCCCTAGCACCTTCTTCTTTAACTACCGGCGCAACCATGCCTCCCCGCCCGAGAGCGCCCTGGAGTCTAGCGCTTGATCGAAGCATAAAATGAGCTCATTCGCTAGTAAGATCTGCTCCTTGATGTTGCCAACCCTGGACTGGCTCCACTTGGAGAGCGCTTTGGCGGTGGCCTTCAGCCGCAGGAAAAGATCGACAAAGGGGTTTGACTTCGGCGGGAGGGCATTCCAGCTTGCGGCCACCACCTCATGGAATCCGGGGATGGATGGCCAAAAGCTTTGGAAGTGGAAGCGAGCCTTACGGTGGAATGAGACGTTGGTGGCCATAAGCAGCGGGCAATGATCAGAAATGGACAATGACAACGCCTGCAGCAGGTGATCCGGGTGGGCCGCTTCCCAGTCCGACGTGGAGAACCAACGATCAATCTTCTCAAGTGTTGGCTGGCGCCTCTCGTTGCTCCAGGTATACCTCCGCCCAATGAGGCAGGATTCCTTGAGCTCCAAGTCATTTAGGAGGCGGCGAAAACGGCCCATCATGCGTTTGTTTAACATAAAATTGTTCATATCCACTGCGTCGACGATGAGGTTGAAATCACCCGCCACTGCCCACGGGCCAACGCATGCTGCACGGATCGTGCGAAGCTCATCCAAGAATTGCGCCTGAGCGCGTTGTCCGTCAGTCCGTAAACCGCGTTCAGAGTCCACTGGTTGCCTCCCCCCCCCCCAAATGCCATCTCAATCATGATGGAAAACTGGTCGATGCGAAAGGCGGGCACCATAAGCACGGAAGAGTCCCAAGCCACAGTGATCCCGCCTGTCGTGCCCTGCGCCCATAGGGCCACGTAAGCATCAAATTTCAAGCCCAACAAGGAGGCAATCACGCATTGGTCCACCACCGCCAACTTCGACTCTAGGATGCACTCCACCGAGACCGTCGCATCATCGACCACGCTTCTCAAGGTCGCTCCTCTAGCCGCATTATTTAGCCCACGGACGTTCCATGCAATGATGTTGTGATTTGTATTATCCATCATAACACTTACAATCCACCGGGTATGCCCTCTAGAATTCTAGGGACAGTGATGACTCCTCAAGGGGCACATCCAGGGAAAAGAGACGAGCTAAGGCGTCGATGCTATGCGGGGGATGAGGGCTTTGGAATAGCTCGGCATATTTCTGTAGGCAATCCACCGGGGCTTCGTCTTCGATCTTGCAAATGCCCATCTTGGACATCAACACCCGTTGCGCATGCTTGACATAGGATGTGGGAAGACGTTGCGCGCTTTTTTGCAACCTTGCGCTGCTGCGACACATCTCCTTAGGCACGATGGGCCGTCTGCACCGCCCCCGCTGCACGTCAGGCAGCGGTAGCAGGGGGCACGGATGTGCTCACAGATCTGCGAGAGCACCTACTGAAGCAAAGCGGGCGGCGAGGACGGCAGGCAAGCAGCAGCGTGGGCTTGGGGAGCCGAAATGGGCGACGTAGCCCTGCCACAGGGCGAAAGCGGGGCGCTGCATGGGGGTGTAGACGGGTGGGCCAGGGCTGCATGATCTCGCATTGGCGAAGGAAAGAGTGGACCCGCCTGGCTCGGACAGCGCGCATGCAGCGGCGATGCCGAGGCGTCGAAATTAGGGCCCAAGTCGACCGAGAGACGGAACCCACCGGATCTCGTGCTCCTGACCGACCAGGATGCCGACCAGGCGGCAAAGGAATCACGGGATCGTCCGCGCACCCCTGCTGAACTGCCATGTAGCGCGGCCATGATGCTGCCCATGTCCGCCGATTGGTCGATGGCGAGGTCAGCGCTCGGAGAGGCCCACGGTTTGTCGCTGTAGGGTAACGTAGTAATTTCAAAAAAAAATTCCTACGATCACGCAAGACCATGGTGATGGCATAGCAACGAGAGGGGAGAGTGTCCGTCCACGTACCCTCGTAGACCGAAAGCGGAAGCGTTATATTAACGCGGTTGATGTAGTCGTACGTCTTCACGATCCGACCGATCCAAGCACCGTTACTCCGGCACCTCCGAGTTCTTGGCACACGTTCAGCTTGATGACGATCCCCGGGCTCCGATCCAGCAAAGCGTCGGGGAAGGAGTTCCGTCAAGACGATGGCGTGGTGGACGATCTTGATGCTCTACCGTCGCAGGCTTCGCCTAAGCACCGCTACAATATGACCGAGGTGGAATATGGTGGGGGGCACCGACACGGCTAAGGAGCGATCACGAAGATCAACTTGTGTGTTCTAGGGTGCCCCCTGCCCCGTATATAAAGGAGCAAGGGGAGGGCGGCCAGCCCTTGGGGCGCACCAAGGGAGGGAGTCCTCCTCCTAGTAGGAGTAGGACTCCCTTTCCTAGTCCTACTAGGAAGAGGGAAGGGGAAGGAAGAGAGGGAGAGGGAGAGGGAAGGGGCTGCGCCCCCTCCTAGTCCAGTCGGACTCCCCATGGAGGCGCACCACCTCCTGGTGCAGCCCTCTCTCTCCCTCTTGGCCCAATAAGGCCCATAACTTCCCAGGTTGTTCGGTAACCCCTCCGGCACTCCGGTTTTCTCCGGAAACTTCCGGAACCTTTCCGTGTCGAATATAACCATCCAATATATCAATCTTTATGTCTCGACCATTTGAGACTCCTCGTCATGTCCGTGATCACATCCGGGACTCGAACTCCTTCGGTACATCAAAATACATAAACTCATAATAACCGTCATTGAAACCTTAAGCGTGCGGACCCTACGGTTCGAGAACTATGTAGACATGACCTAGAACTATTCTCGGTCAATAACCAATAGCGGAACCTGGATGCTCATATTGGTTCCTACATATTCTCGAAGATCTTTATCGGTCAAACCGCATAACAACATCGTTGTTCCCTTTGTCATCGGTATGTTACTTTCCGAGATTCGATCGTCGGTATCCAATACCTAGTTTAATCTCGTTCGGAAAGTCTCTTTACTCGTTCCGTAATACATCATCTCACAACTAACTCTTTAGTTGCAATGCTTGCAAGGCTTATGTGATGTGTATTACCGAGAAGGCCTAGAGATACCTCTCCGACAATCGGAGTGACAAAACCTAATCTCGAAATCGCCAACCCAACAAGTACCTTTGGAGACACCTGTAGTACTCCTTTATAATCACCCGATTCGTTGTGACGTTTGGTAGTACCAAAGTGTTCCTCCGTATGGCGGAGTTGCATAATCTCATAGTTACAGGAACATGTATGGGTCATGAAGAAAGCATTAACATACTAAGCGATCAAGTGTTAAGCTAACGGAATGGGTCATGTCAATCAGATCATTCAACTAATGATGTGACCTTGTTAATCAAATAACAACTCCTTGTTCATGGTTAGGAAACATAACCATCTTTGATTAACAAGCTAGTCAAATAGAGGCATACTAGTGACATCTTGTTTGTCTATATATTCACACATGTATTATGTTTCCGGTTAATACAATTCTAGCATGAATAATAAACATTTATCATGATATAAGGAAATAAATAATAACTTTATTATTGCCTCTAGGGCATATTTCCTTGATCTCCCACTTGCACTAGAGTCAATAATCTAGATTACAAAGTAATGATCCTTACACCCATGGAGTCTTGGTGCTGATCATGTTTTGCTCGTGGAAGAGGCTTAGTCAGCGGTGCGCAACATTCAGATCCGTATGTATTTTGCAAATCTCTATGTCTCCCACTTGGACTTGGTCCCGAATGGAATTGAAGCGTCTCTTGATGTGCTTGGTCCTCTTGTGAAATCTGGATTCCTTTGCCAAGGCAATTGCACCGATATTATCACAGAAGATCTTCATCGGTCCCGATGCACTAGGTATGACACCTAGATCGGAAATGAACTCTTTCATCCAGACTCCTTCATTTGCTGCTTCGAAGCAGCTATGTACTCCGCTTCACATGTAGATCCCGCCACGGCGCTTTGTTTAGAACTGCACCAACCGACAGCTCCACCGTTTAATAAAAACACGTATCCGGTTTGCGATTTAGAATCGTCCGGATCGAGTGTCAAAGCTTACATCGGCGTAACCATTTACGACTAGCTCTTTGTCACCTCCATATCGAGAAACATATCCTTAGTCCTTTTCGGTATTTCAGGATGTTCTTGACCGCTGTCGATGATCCACTCTGGATTACTTTGGTACCTTCCTGCCAAGCTTACAGCTAAGCATCGTCAGTGTCTGGTACACAGCATTGCATACATGATAGAGCCTATTTGAAGCATAGGAACATCTTTCATTTCTCTCTATCTTCTGCTGTGGTCGGGCATTGAGTCGACTCAATCTTACACCTTGTAACACAGGTAAAAACCTTTCTTTGCTCGATCCATTTTGAACTTTTTCAAAACTTTATCAAGGTATGTGCTTTGTGAAAGTCAATCAAGCGTCTTGATCTATCTCTATAGATCTTGATGCCCAATATGTAAGCAGCTTCACGAGGTCTTTCATTGAAAAACTTTTATTCAAGTATCCTTTTATGCTATCCAGAAATTCTATATCATTTCCAATCAATAATATGTCGTCCACATATAATATTAGAAATGCTCTGAGCTCCCACTCACTTTCTTGTAAATCTGAGGCTTCTCCAAAAGTCTGTACAAACCCATATGCTTTGATCACACTATCAAAGCGTTTATTCCAACTCCGAGAGGCTTGCACGGACCATAAATTGATCGTTGGAGCTTGCACACTTTGTTAGCACCTTTTGGATCGACAAAACCTTCTGGTTGCATCATATACAACTCTTCTTCTAGAAATCCATTCAAGAATGCAGTTTTACATCCATTTGCCAAATTTCATAATCATAAAATCGGCAATTGCTAACATGATTCAGACGGACTTAAGCATCGCTTCTGGTGAGAAAGTCTCATCGTAGTCAACCCCTTGAACTTGTCGAAAACCTTTTGCAACAAGTCGAGCTTTGTAGACAGATTACATTACCATCAGCGTCGGTCTTCTTCTTAAAAATCCATTTATTCTCAATAGCTTGCCGATCATCGGGCAAGTCTACCAAAATCCATACTTTGTTCTCATACATGGATCCCATCTCAGATTTCATGGCTTCAAGCCATTTTATGGAATCTGGGCTCACCATCGCTTCTTCATAGTTCGTAGGTTCATCATGATCTAGTAGCATGACTTCCGAATAGGATTACCGTACCACTCAGTGCGGATTTTGTTCTGGTTGATCTCTGAGTTCGGTGACAACTTGATCTGAAGTTTCATGATCTTCATCATTATCTTCCTCACTAAGCTGGTGTAGGTGTTACGAAACTGATTTACGTGACGAACTACTTTCAATAAGGGAGCTGGTACTATTACCTCATCAAGTTCCACTTTCCTCCCACTCACTTCTTTCGAGAGAAACTCCTTCTCTAGAAAGGATCCATTTTAACAACGAATGTCTTGCCTTCGGATCTGTGATAGAAGGTGTACCCAATTGTCTCCTTTGGGTATCCTATGAAGACACATTTCTCGATTTGGGTTCAAGCTTATCAGGTTGAAGTTTCTTCACATAAGCATCGCAACCCCAAACTTTCGAAGCGACAACTTTGGTTTCTTGCTAAACCATAGTTCATAAGGCGTCGTCTCAGCGGATTTTGACGGTGTCCTATTTAGCGTGAATCGGCGGTCTCAAGAGCATAACCCCAAAATGATAGCGGTAAATCTGTAAGAGACATCATAGATCGCACCATATCCGATAAAGTGCGATTCGACGTTCGGACACACCATTGCGCTGTGGTGTTCGGGTGGCGTGAGTTCTTGAAACTATTCGCTTTGTTTCAAATGTAGACCAAACTCGTAACTCAAATATTCGCCTCCACGATCAGATCGTAGAAACTTTATTTTCTTATTACGATGATTTTCAACTTCACTCTGAAATTCTTTGAACTTTTCAAATGTTTCAGACTTATGTTTCATTAAGTAGATATACCCATATCTGCTCAAATCATCTGTGAAGGTGAGAAAATAACGATATCCGCCACGAGCTTCAACATTCATTGGACCACATACATCCGTATGTATGATTTCCAATAAATCTGTTGCTCTCTCCATAGTACCGAGAAGCGGAGTTTTAGTCATCTTGCCCATGAGGCACGGTTCGCAAGTGCCAAGTGATTCATAATCAAGTGACTCCAAAGTCCATCGACATGGAGTTTCTTCATGCGTTTTACACCGATATGACCTAAGCGGCAAGTGCCACAAATAAGTTGCACTATCATTATCAACTCTGCATCTTTTGGTTTCAACATTATGAATATGTGTATCACTACTATCGAGATTCATTAAAATAGACCACTCTTCAAGGGTGCATGACCATAAAAGATATTATTCATATAAATAGAACAACCATTATTCTCTCGATTTAAATGAATAACCGTCTCGCATCAAACAAGATCCAGATATAATGTTCATGCTCAGCGCGGCACCAAATAACAATTATTCAGGTCTAAAACTAATCCCGAAGGTAGATGTAGAGGTAGCGTGCCGATTGCGATCACATCGACTTTGGAACCGTTCCCACGCGCATCGTCACCTCGTCCTTTGCCGGTGTTAAGCAATCCGTAGTTCTGTTTGAGTTGCAAATATTAGCAGAACCAGTATCAAATACCAGTACTACTGCGAGCTCTAGTAAGGTACACATCAATAACAAGTATATCACATATACCTTTGTTCACTTTGCCATCCTTCTTATCCGCCAAATACTTGGGGCAGTTCCGCTTCGGTGACCAGTCGCTTGCGGTAGAAGCACTCGATTTCAGGCTTAGGTCCGGACTTGGGTTTCTTCTCTGATCAGCAACTTGTTTGCTGTTCTTCTTGAAGTTCCTTCTTCTTCCCTTTGCCTTTCTTCTTGAAACTAGTGGTCTTATTGACCATCAACACTTGATGCTCCTTTTGATTTCTACCTCCGCAGCTTTTAGCATTGCGAAGAGCTCGAGCATAGTCTTTACTAACCCTTGCATATTATAGTTCATCACGAAGCCTTTGTAGCTTGGTGGCGGTGATTGAAGAATTACATCAATGACACAATCATCCGGAAGATTAACTCCCAGTTGATTCAAGTGATTGTAATACCCGGACATTTTGAGTATGTGCTCACCGATGAACTATTCTCCTCCATCTTGCAGCCATAGAACTTATTGGAGACTTCATATCTCTCAATCCGGGCATTACTGTTGAAATATCAACTTCAACTCTGGAACATCTCATATGCTCCATGGCGTTCAAAACGTCGTTGAAGACCGGTTCTAAGCCGTAAAGCATGGCACACTGAACTATAGAGTAGTCATCAGCTCTGCTTTGCGGACGTTCACAACTTCGGCTCAAGCATCTGCAGCAGAACTGTCACCCAGCGGTGCTTCGGGGCGTAACTTTTACGTGCAGCAATGAGGATTATCCTCAGGTTCGGACCCAGTCCGTGTAATTGCTACCATCATCTTTCAACTTTGCTTTCTCAAGGAACGCATTAAAATTCAACGGAACAACAGCACGAGCCATCTATCTACGATAAACATAGACAAGCAAAATACTATCAGGTACTAAGTTCATGATAAATTTAAGTTCATTTAATCATATTACTTAAGAACTCCCACTTAGACAGACATCTCTCTAGTCATCTAAGTGATCACGTGATCCAAATCAACTAAACCATAACCGATCATCACGTGAGATGGAGTAGTTTTCAATGGTGAACATCTTATGTTGATCATATCGCTATATGATTCACGTTCGACCTTTCGGTCTCCGTGTTCGAGGCCATATCTGTATATGCTAGGCTCGTCAAGTATAACCTGAGTATTCTGCGTGTGCAAAACTGGCTTGCACCCGTTGTAGATGGACGTGAGCTTATCACACCCGATCATCACGTGGTGTCTCGGCACGACGAACTTTGGCAACGGTGCATACTCAGGGAGAACACTACTTGATAATTTTTAGTGAGAGATCATCTTATAATGCTACCGTCAATCAAAGCAAGATAAGATGCATAAAGGATAAACATCACATGCAATCAATATAAGTGATATGATATGGCCATCATCATCTTGTGCTTGTGATCTCCATCTCCAAAGCACCGTCATGATCACCATCGTCACCGTAGCGACACCTTGATCTCCATCGTAGCATCGTTGTCGTCTCGCCAACTATTGCTTCTCGACTATCGCTACCGCTTAGTGATAAAGTAAAGCAATTACATGGCGTTGCATTTCATACAATAAGCGACAACCATATGGCTCCTGCCGATTGCCGATAACTCGGTTACAAAACATGATCATCTCATACAATAAAATATAGCATCACGTCTTGACCATATCACATCACAACATGCCCTGCAAAAACAAGTTAGGCGTCCTCTACTTTGTTGTTGCAAGTTTTACGTGGCTGCTACGGGCTGAGCAAGAACCGTTCTTACCTCGCATCAAAACCACAGCGATACTTCGTCAAATAGACTCCGTTTAACCTTCTCAAGGACCGGGCGTAGCCACACTTCAGTTCAACTAAAGTGAGAGAGCAGACACCCGCCGGTCACCTTTAAGCAACGAGTGCTCATAGCGGTGAAACCAGTCTCGCGTAAGCGTCTGGCGTAATGTCGGTCCGGGCGCTTCATCTCACAATACCGCTGAACCAAAGTATGACATGCTGGTAGGTAGTATGACTTGTATCGCCCACAACTCACTTGTGTTCTACTCGTGCATATGACATCAACGCATAAAACCAGGCTCGGATGCCTTTGTTGGGTAACGTAGTAATTTCAAAAAAAATCCTACGATCACGCAAGACCATGGTGATGGCATAGCAACGAGAGGGGAGTGTCCGTCCACGTACCCTCGTGAGACCGAAAGCGAGGCGTTATATTAACGCTGTTGATGTAGTCGACGTCTTCACGATCCGACCGATCCAAGCACCGTTACTCCGGCACCTCCGAGTTCTTGGCACACGTTCAGCTTGATGGCGATCCCGGGCTCCGATCCAGCAAAGCGTCGGGAAGGAGTTCCGTCAAGACGACAGCGTGGTGGCGATCTTGATGCTCTACCGTCGCGAGGGCTTCGCCTAAGCACCGCTACAATATGACCGAGGTGGAATATGGTGGGGGGGCACCGCACACAGCTAAGGAGCGATCACGAAGATCAACTTGTGTGTTCTAGGGTGCCCCCTGCCCGTATATAAAGGAGCAAGGGGAGGGCGGCCAGCCCTTGGGGCGCACCAGGGGGGGAATCCTCCTCCTAGTAGGAGTAGGACTCCCTTTCCTAGTCCTACTAGGAAGAGGAAGGGGAAGGAAGAGAGGAGAGGGAGAGGAAAGGGGCTGCGCCTCCTAGTCCAGTCGGACTCCCCATGGAGGGGGGCGCACCACCTCCTGGTGCAGCCTCTCTCTCCCTCTTGGCCCAATAAGGCCCATAACTTCCCGGGGTTCGGTAACCCCTCCGGCACTCCGTTTTCTCGGAAACTTCCGGAACCTTTCCGGTGTCGAATATAACCATCCAATATATCAATCTTTATGTCTCGACCATTTGAGACTCCTCGTCATGTCCGTGATCACATCCGGGACTCGAACTCCTTGGTACATCAAAATACATAAACTCATAATAACCGTCATTGAAACCTTAAGCGTGCGGACCCTACGGTTCGAGAACTATGTAGACATGACCTAGAACTATTCTCGGTCAATAACCAATAGCGGAACCTGGATGCTCATATTGGTTCCTACATATTCTCTGAAGATCTTTATCGGTCAAACCGCATAACAACATACGTTGTTCCCTTTGTCATCGGTATGTTACTTTCCGAGATTCGATCGTCGGTATCCAATACCTAGTTTAATCTCGTTACGGAAAGTCTCTTTACTCGTTCCGTAATACATCATCTCACAACTAACTCTTTAGTTGCAATGCTTGCAAGGCTTATGTGATGTGTATTACCGAGAAGGCCTAGAGATACCTCTCCGACAATCGGAGTGACAAAACCTAATCTCGAAATCGCCAACCCAACAAGTACCTTTGGAGACACCTGTAGTACTCCTTTATAATCACCCGATTCGTTGTGGCGTTTGGTAGTACCAAAGTGTTCCTCCGTAAGCGGAGTTGCATAATCTCATAGTTACAGGAACATGTATGGGTCATGAAGAAAGCATTAACATACTAAGCGATCAAGTGTTAAGCTAACGGAATGGGTCATGTCAATCAGATCATTCAACTAATGATGTGACCTTGTTAATCAAATAACAACTCCTTGTTCATGGTTAGGAAACATAACCATCTTTGATTAACAAGCTAGTCAAGTAGAGGCATACTAGTGACATACTGTTTGTCTATATATTCACACATGTATTATGTTTCCGGTTAATACAATTCTAGCATGAATAATAAACATTTATCATGATATAAGGAAATAAATAATAACTTTATTATTGCCTCTAGGGCATATTTCCTTCAGTCGCCACCGCCCGAAGCCCCAGAGTAGGTGGGACCCGATGTGGACCCACCTTCTACGAGGTGCAGACGTGTGCCCGACCAGCCCGAGGAGTCCACCACGGTCAAAGAGCGCATGGCTTCGGCCGGGCCCAGGTCAGCGCAGACCGGTGTCAGCATGAACCCCGCCCCACATGGCGTGGCCTCATCCTCGCCGGAGTCCGCGGAGGCCCTCCGGCGGTGGTAAGCCTCCGTTTCCATCGTTCCTGTGTAGGTCCTTCTTGGCGGCCCACCAGCGCCGCGCCCAGCGCGGTCGGATGGGGCCTCCCCACCCATCCAACGGCCCGGCGAGCTGCGAGCCTCGGGGCTGCGATCACGCCCACTGGCAGTGAAGGAGGAGGAGGCGGGGGCGGCGATCTTGGCGATGGAGGAGGTGGGGGAGAGCACTGCGGCACCGACGCGTCAGCGACACGGCGAATCTGAATGGGATACCTCAAAGTGCCGGCCCTCCCCCTCAAAGATACCCTCGGCGCACGCCTGGGCGTTGCCGCCGAAGGAAGCGGCGGCTCTTCGACGAAGAGGAACTTGCGGGTGGGGATGCGACGAAGATCTGCCGTGCGGAGCCAGACACGGAAGTGGGACATGTCATTGCGGCTGGTTGTCTCCTCCGCGACATCGACAACGAAACCACAGCCGTCAAGAATAATGTCTGTTGTGCGCCGCGTCCAAGCATTCGCCGGCACCCCGATGAGATCAAGCGGCACCAGGAAGGGAAGGTTCACTACCATGGCCTGGGCCTGCCGGATCCAAGGGCGGAGCGCGAGTGTGAACCCCGGACCATCCACCCTGCCCCGATCCACCATGCGCCGCTGGAGGAGGAGGGAGTCACACAACACCAGAAAGTCCTCCGAATAGAACGCACGGATGGACATGTGTGTCGGCCCAATGCCGAACTCCGTGTGGAGCACAGCAGCCGCACTAGCAAGGTCAACGGCCGGCCGGTTGCCGACAATAGTGACCATGACGGCGCGCGCCAGCTCCGCCTCCAGCCACACAGTTTCCTCAGAGCACTCCAGGTAGCAACTAGAAGGCTGCTCCACTTGCTGCACCGGCAGAAGCCGCACGACCTCCACCCGCGGCGGAAGCCAGGCGAAGGGAACGTCGAAGGCAGGCCCGTCTATCGAGCCCTCGCTGGACGCCTCGGCCACCACCCTGCTCCAGGAGCGGTCCACCCGGATAGCGCCTGGCGGCGGAGGGCCCGGGGGCGGCGGAGGGGGGATGGCGGAGCCCAGCGTCGGCCAACCTTGAGCCAGGGGGGAGACGCGTTGGCGGCGAGGAGGGGGCGGGCGGGGCGAGCTGCCACCGGACGCTGAGGAGCCGCGACGAAGAGGGCAGTCCCTGAAGCTGTGCCCCACCCACTCACTGCGCACACACCTGGTTGGGTTGGTGCATTCGCGGGAGATGTGGTCATCCTCGCCACAGTTGTAGCAACAGCCGAAGAACCGAGCCGGCAGCCGCGAGTTGGGAGGCGGTCTGGTGGCAGGAAGCGTGCGTCTACCATCAGTGCGCGGCCGAGCAGGGCGATCCCGCTCCCGGCGGCTCTGCTTCGTCCGCCAAGGGGCATCTGCAGGCGTAGGCACGGACGGGCCACTCAGCCGGAGAGGGCCGAGCGCCGATCCCATGACTGACACGAGGAACGAGCGCAGGGGTGGGCCGTGGCGTGGTGGATCTGGAACTGGATCCCCCAGATCTGGAGAGGGCCACGCGCTGAGCCATGCAGGGGGGAGGAGGCGCACGCGGGGAAGGAGGAGGAGGAGGGGCGGTGGCCGCCGGCCCCGGGGTGGGAACCGGCGCAGAGGAGCGGCCGCCGGCGCCGGAGTGGCCACCGGCGCCGGAGTGGCGCACGGCGCAGCTAGAGGAGGGAGCTAGCCTGTCCAATGGTAAACGGGGCGGCGAATCTGAACTAGTGCTTTCAAAGAATCTAGAATATGCATGCAAAATAATTTAGAATTTGCTTCCGTAAAACAAAACGTTAGGCACAGTTCAAACACCACCAGGCCATGGTCACCATGCTTCCTTCTAATGTTGGTCAAGCTTCACTGTGATGGTAGTCATGCTTCTATTTGAAGGTGGGCGTGCGCCATTCAAATGCTGGGCGTGCATGAATGTCCTGCTTTCCTTCCTATGCTGGTTGTGCTTTGCATGGTAGTCGTGCTTCCTTCCAAAATCAGTCGTGCTTGCTTCGTAGGGTAGACTTGCTTCGTTCCAATGGTTGACGTGCTTCCTTCTAACTCCACAGTTCGAAGCATTAAGAAGGATTGGCATGGATGGAGCGATGCTGCAACAAAGATGCACCATTAGCCAAGGGCCTCCTTCACAACAAAGTAGGTAAGTTAAGTATATCAAATTAAGCTAGGTCAGGAGGACGTGAAGCACCGTTTTGTGCAGACGGCCAGGCCTGCTCCCATTGACATCGAGAAGGGCTGATGCTCGAGGCGAAGGCAGCAATCTCCTGTTGCTTGGGAATTCCCCGATGCCTATTCAGCCTCCCTACTAGGATGGGCATCACAGCCACGTACTGATCAAGCACATAGAAATCAAGCATAAGAGAATTCAATCATTGTTACCTGACCAACAAAATCTGTCAGGAACGCACATGTAATCTGTCAGGATGGGAGGCGGAGGAGATTAGGGGCCTGGCCCCCTAACGCCGAGATGGACCAGCGATGTCTCCCTAGAAGTCGCATCGGTGGAGTAGGCAGGAGAAGGGGAACAAATCTGGGAGTGAGATGGCTGTTGTGGTCAATGACGAGGTGCGAAGGAATCCGGCGATGTGCTCTGCAATCGGAGAGGACGGGGCGGTTGCGGTTGACGGCAAGGTCAGGGGAGGTGCGGGCGACTCTAGAGAAGGAGATTCAGGAGGGATATTCGGGGTGAGTGGTTTCCTGCGGAGAATGCGGGTCCTTTGCAGGTTGATGATGGGATTTAATTTATTTTTTCGAAAATGTAGCGACGAGGACCGTGAGATTCAGCTATAATCGACGGTAGTTGATCGGTCTGATGAATGCTTCTTATCAGACTACAGATTAGAAGAGTTTCCCAATAAGTACTCCCTTTTTTCCATAACTTAGTGCATATATATATTTATATCAAACTTGGTCAAATTTACAAACTTTGATCAAGTTAAGTTCAAAAAAAATGGACCAAGTTTATAGAGAAAATAATTTATATCAACAATATCAAATATATACAATATGACAGTATGTCTTATGATGTATCTACGTATTTCGTATTCTAGATGTATATATATTTTTCTCTACAAACTTGGTCAAAGTTTATAAAGTTTGAATTTTAAAAAAAAATTCTATATGCTCTACATTATGGAAGAGAGGTAGTATTAGATAGAGACACAATAAATGAAAGTAGGGATGCATTCGGTTACCTGCATCGTTTTTTGCCACTTTGCATACTTGTCCCAACTAGGCCTGGCTGAGCATATGCACGCAAAAAATCAACAGCTGCATGTTGATTGGTTGCCTGCATCCCCCTAGCCTACATGTGCCAAAACGGAAGGCCTGTTGTTTGGTTGTGGACTTGTTTGAGGGTGAACACAAGTCCGGTTGTTTGGTTACATCCAGGACAGTTGTGTGGTAATCTCCTCCTCGATATGGTGAGGTTACCAAAGGCACACATGAAGAACTAAGACCTAAACTAGAGCAACAGAATAAACTTAGGCACAAACACAAGTTTTAAGCCAACATAGTACGCTAAGTTGTAAAGGAAACCCAAGAACAAGTCTTAAACCAACAACCAACAAGGAACGGGCAACAGGAGCTCAGGCGGTCGCGGTGAAGGCGTTGTCGTGCTCCTTGCACTTGGTGACCACCTCCACGCCATCGTCGTTGAAAATGATCACCTTCATGGTGTCCGGGGTCAGCAGCTTGAACGTCAGCATGTACCTGATCATGATCTGATGAACGGCGGTGAAAGTGGCCCAACCCTGATCAAGGGTGACCATGCCACTGATTACCCTCACCATCACCCTCCACGCGTTGCTGGTGTTTGTCTTGAGCTTGAACTCTGTGAGGGACAGCTGGGAAGTACTTCGCGAACTCCAAAGGCAATGGCAGACTCTCCAGCTTTGGAGCAAGGATAGGCTTGCAGAAGTGGCTTGGTCCCGACTCCTGATGGTAGTGGTCATAGTTTCCTCCGATTGGCGCTTGGGTGATCCTGCACCGGCACTTCGACCAATGGTGGCACGACCTCCTTGCCCTTCTCCAATGGTGGTGCGACCTCCTTGCCCTTCTCCATCTGCATTATGAACAACACGCAGTTCAATGGTCAGCATTCATTCATATCAACCTAACGCTCCTATATTAACCCACCCTACTAACCCACCACCGCAATCGAACCCCCTCTGTTTCACCACCTCTCCTCTTCCACCTCTCTGTTTCACCACCTCTCCCTCGCCGTGAACTCCAACTCCAACCCCAACCCTTCCCTTGGGGCATTGGATGGAGGGCCTTCTTCCTTGGGTGCTCGCTCGGTGACCGCAAGAAGTTCTAGCACGCCATGAAAGTGTGCTCGAACTTCAGCAGCATCAATGACGTGCACAAGGAGGCCGATGCTATGATGAAGAAGGCTACGCCGGACGAGCTGAAGACATTGATTCTGGACCCAGCCAAGGGTGCAATGTCAATGGACATCTTGCGTTATGCCATGAATCAGGTAGACTCCGGCGACGCTGGACAACGGGCAAGATGGGCCAAGTACCGACAGTACAAGACGCCTCAAGACCAGCATGCTGCGGCGTATGGAGTAGGACGTTCAGGTCGCCGGAGACCGACAACGACGAGGTGCAGATGGTGGCCACGGTGCCGGCGGTAGGCGACCGTGCAAGACCCATCGTTCTTGATGAAGACGACGAGAAACAAAATAAGATGGCTACCCCCGCCCCCGCCACTCGACGCGACTCCAGGGTCATCGTGGCTAGAGAAGAAAGTGTGTAACCCAATCCCCACCCTCGATGTAATCGAAAAATAACCTATGAACCCTAGTAGTCGTCGGTGCAGAATCAATGGATGGCAATCCTCCACCCCCGATGTGTTCAATCCCCTCTCTAACTCTCCAATCGCGTGCTCAAATCTAATCTAGCCCGGGTCGAAAGCAGTAAGTCTACATAAAGCGTGAGGACTTACCGCCCTGGCCGATGCCCTCCGGTGGTAACCGTCGTCTTGGATCGCGATGCTTTGAGTGTTCCTCTGGATGCAGGCCCAGAAGTGCTTTAATGTTCGTGCTACAGAGGCTCAACAGTGAATGCAGATAACCAAACAAACCCTTTTTTCCGTGCGGGCCTGGCTGAGGTATATGCGGGCTACCAAACGCATCCTAGGTGAACGGCCTCAGCACTCAAATGTGCAGCAGTGTAAACTAATGTTAGTAAGGATGGAATATAGTAAGGATAGAACTCAGTCTTCCTCTCTTTTATGTCGCCTGAACTGAAATCAAGCAAAATAATAAAAATAAACATAAAAATGAATATTTCTCTGGAAAACATTTGATTTTAAGGAAAACTATGATGCTTGCTGAAGCACAATTGTAGTAAGCTCGGTTGGAAAAAGCATTTTTTGCCTCTGCCGGAAGCACAGTTTCCCGGTGCAGCAGAAGCACATGTGCCTCTAGGTCCTTTCAAAGGTTCAGTTGGAAAAAGCACACGTCGGGTTCTGGTTGAGGCACAGCTCTAACAAAGACCTGTGTGGTGCTTGCGTGTCTAAAATTTGACCTCTACAAGCTCAGATGGCACAGTCACCAATGCAACAGAAGCACAGTTGTGTCTAAAAGTTAGTCCCTCAGTTCCATAATATAAGAGCGTTTTTTACACTAATATAGTGTCAAAAATGCTTTTATATTATAGGACGGAGGGAGTAACTTTTATAATTCACACAACAGATAACCAGACAGAAAAATAGCTGAAACACTGTTCTTCCAACAACACTAGCTAAAATAGCTGAAACCTTTGTTCTTCCAACAACACCAGCTAAAAATAATACCCAGCAAAGCATTAGTCATCTTCTATTAGGTGCTCTTTGGCGCTGGATATTATATTGCCTAAAGACCTCTTTCAGTGCTTCGAATATCAGTCCATTATTGTAGCAAGATGTCATAATTTGGAAAGTTAGTTGTTCCCACAAATGCTTCACATTAATCTGCAAACAGACAGAGGAACTGATTAATAAAAATTATCCTAAAACACAATGTACAACTCGTTTGTTTGAACATATAATAACAATATTGTCCGTGGCAGCCAATTTACACTGTTGATAAAAAGGAGGTCTTCAAATCAATTAGCGGCATCAATTGCATGATGTCCCTGTAAATTGACAGCAAACATGTCGTTGATTACAAGCTGAACAACATATGGAATATGTAGTACAACAAAAAATAGAGGTGGACCTACAGCTACTGTAATAAGAAACTCACTATCTCTCAGAGTCTGATACACTCTACACAGTTTTCTTTTTGAAACATGGCAAAAGACTTGCCATTTTCATTGATTAAGAAGAAGAGAATTGCCTGGTTAATTGGCAGAAAACCGGGCTAAAACCGATACAACCCAACCCATATGACATGGGCACCACTGGCCAACCTGGCCACCGACATGAAATCGAAGCCGCAAAGAAGAAAGACATCCGCGAAGGAGTCGCAAGCGTCATCGTCATCACCAGTTGCCTAGAACGGGCGACTCCGACTTCACCATAGAGTTCCATCATCGAAGCCAACCCGCAAACAGCCGTAGAAGCCACGACGGCACATGCCAACGGATAGCCACACACGCAAGCAACAGACAGCTCCGACTTTGACGATGCGCATCGCAAGGGAAATATCCAGGACTTGCGCCGACCATGCCCTCCGCAAACGACCATAGAGTGTCTGTCATCATCACCACCTGGACTCGCTCCACTACAGTTCCGACTTCAAAGCAACCAACAAAAGGGCACCCCGGACACGTCGGGAAGAACCGACTACTAAAGTCCACGCCACGACCTGGGCTCCTATCGACTCCATCATCGTCGCCAAAAAAGAAACCCAGCGCCCCGCCTCACCAAACCACGCGGCGAAGATGCCGCCATCCACCGGTCTCCTAGTCGTAGCCGGTTCCGGGACGATGCCCCCACGGAGGAGAAAGACGCGAAGACGCCTCCATCGCCCAATCCAGTTGATCTGAGGTTTCCCTCCAGAGCCAAGGCCGTGGAGAGGAGGAGCACACCTCCAAAACAACGCTTCCAAGAAAGGTCACGACACCCGCGGGCGCCGGCTCCAATGAAGATCGAAACATGGAACCAACTTCATGCGTATGCGTGTCCTTTATGCGCGTGATTTTTCGGCATGTTATCTCACGTGGAAAGAGAAAACAAAAACGTAAGTAGCACGAGGGTCGAACTGCAAAATATATAAAACCAGACATCGGAAAAGGAAACCAGGAACCAACCGCTTTGGATATTTGGCCTGCACGTGACACTTGTCACGCGCGCAGCCCTCCCGAACTGTCCGCTCGTTCTCTTTTCAAGGAGCGTTACTTGACTAGTTGCTCTTGCTTTCTTGTTTCTGGAGGAGCTCCATCTGGTTAATTAGGACTATCAGTCGTGTATAGTATGTATGCCTACAGTGCACCGCACTAGAAAGAAATGTCGTAAATAAACTCTGGTCTTTTTGTCTAGGCAAGTCATGATATAATTAATGAAAGCACACAAGAATATTTGAAGGTTGGTAGTTGGCCTACCAAATTCATTGATTAGTAGAGGAAAAGCGCGCTACAGAGAAGCCAGGCGGGCAAAGCATCTGAGGGAGATGCAAAGGAGAAAAAGAAAGAGGCAAGCCCGAACCCAAAAAGAAGAAACAGCCTAGCCTGGATCAAACGGGATCCGAGCTCCTGCCAAATTCCAAAGATGGATCTCCTCCCTCACTTTTTGCATGAAGCCTTCCAGCTGCAGCGCTTCATTTTGAACTTTTGAAATAGGCGCCTGTTCCTTTCGCGCCAAATTATCTAAGATGTAAGCTGAATGAGACTGAGAGTTCTTTTTTACTTAGTTGGCGTGGCACTCATGTAGCAGCTTCCTAGCCATTGCTTTTTTTTTATCGTAATAAATTTATTCCTCAGATAATAGCAAGGTCATTTACATAGTTGCGAAAAATAAAGTCAGGGACGAAAGTCTCCCAAACCTCAGAAGTACTATTGCTAAAACAGTGCTTTGCTAATCCATCCGCTAGCATATTTGCCTCTCTGCTACAGAACTCATAGCTAATACGTTCAAACTCCATTGCCAAGAGGGAGCACTCTGCCACCACAGGAACATCCACTCCCATATAAGCATCCGGGTCAGATATAGCTTCCAAAGCGTTCATACAATCCGACTCAATGATGAGATTTGTGCATCCCAGATTCGCTGCCAAGTATAGTCCAGAACGGATGGCCATTAGCTCAGCTGATCCTGCGCTTGATACATGAGGTAATGCTAATGTTGCCGCTCCCAGAAATTTGCCCTGATCGTCACGGGCGACTACTCCACAAGCTCCACTGAGGTTCTCCTCATGAAATGATGCATCAACATTCACCTTTATAACTCCCCTACTTGGCTTCTTCCACACTTGATCATTCTTGCGGATGGGCTGGTTTGGTGTATTTACACGGACAAAATTGGTAGCAACTACCCGAATTGAGATTGCTGATTGCTCTGGAGTTGGTACAGTCTCCCCCTTTGCAACTTGCCTCCTTTGCCACCATATAAACCACATGGCCACCAGGATGAGCTCGGCAGTGGGAATATCATGTGTAATCATATGCAGGCGGATCAGAATGTCCAAAGTGATAGACCCGGACCGGTCCTGCACTCTGTCAATCTCCTTAGTTAACCCTAGTGATGACCACACTTGCGTTGCTCTATCACATGTGAACAGACAATGTTGAATGTCTTCCAAACCAACTTTGCATATCGGGCATTGCGGGATCAAAGGTATGTGTCTGCCCGTGAGTACACCATAGCATGGAAGTACTCCCTTAAGTACTTTCCAACCAAAATGCTTGATCTTTCCCGGTAAACGAAGATGCCATAGTTCCTTCCAAACCCCGCTAAGTTGAGCACTCCGTGGACTGTTCGAATTTGCATAGTGGCGACCGGACTGATGGTCAAATTCTAAGTGATATGCCGAGCGTACTGAGAAGGTTCCAGACTTTGTATAGTGCCATGCCACAAAATCTTCTAGTGCTTCAACATGTAGTGGAATTTGTAGTATTCTGCGTACATCAACTGGTGAGAACACACTCTGAATTAGTGCCTCATCTCACTAACCCGTATGAGGGTCAATTATCTCTTGCACTTTTGACAACGTGATTCCACCTCTAGGGGTGATAATCTTCCTTGTTGGACTTGATGGGAGCCATGAATCATCCCGAATGTTAATCTATGAACCAGTGCCCACTCGCCAAATACATCCCCTCTTGAACGTTTGTATCCCTGCAACCAAACTTTGCCATGTAAACGAGGAGCCTTTCTTTGGGCCAGCTCTCAGAACATTACCATCAGGATAGTATTTTGCACTTAGAACACGTGCACACAAAGAGTCAGAATTCTGGATCAGTCGCCAACACTGCTTTGCTAACATAGCAAGGTTAAAGCTATGAAGGTATCTAAATCACATACCTCCCTTCTTCTTCGGAACACACATCTTCCATCATGCCAACCAATGCATTTTCCTTTTCTCCTCTCCATCACCCCACCAGAAGCTCAATATTTCATTAGTGATTGACTTGCATATCCCTTTTGGTAACTTAAAAACAGACATAGCATAAGATGGAATTGCCTGAGCTACTGCCTTTAAAAGGATTTCTTTACCTTGAACTGATAGAAATTTTTCCTTCCACCCCTTCAATCGCTGACAAACTCTATCAACAAGATGTTGAAAACAGTCACTACGATCAACACCGACAATAGTTGGTAGCCCCAAATACTTGTCAGACAAAGCTTCTGTTAGTATATTCAACATTCCACATACATTCTCCCTTTCATTTACTCTAGTATTAGGACTGAAGAAGATACTGGATTTTGGTGTACTTACACGCTGCCCTGAACTCTCACAATATGTATCTAGGACCCTCTTCAATGTACTTGCATTCTGTACCGTAGCTCTCATGAGGATCAAAGAATCATCCGCAAACAAAAGATGAGATATCGAGGGGGCATTCCTTGACACCTTTATTCCTTCAATACCACCAACTTCTTCTTCATGAGACAACATGCTTGATAATCCTTCAGAACAGATCAAAAATAGATAAGGAGATAGGGGATCACCCTGTCTTAGGCCCCTAGTTGGTGTAAATTCGTCTGTCTCTGTATCATTAAATCTGATCTGATATTTGACAGAAGAGACACACTCCATGATAAGCTCAATCCATTGTGCATGAAACCCCATCCTCATCATCATCTGCCTCATGAATTCCCATTCTACTCTGTCATATGCTTTCAGCATGTCCAGCTTAACCGCGCAAATACCATTTGAGCCATGTGTTCGCTTCTTTATGGAATGAAAACATTCATAAGCGATCAACACATTATCAGTAATTAACCTACCTGGTACAAAAGCACTCTGAGTAGGGGAAATCACCTCGGGTAGGATTTTTTTCAGTCTGTTAGCCAGCATCTTTGAAATTATCTTGTAGACCACATTACATAGACTGATGGGCCTAAACTGTGTAATAACCTCTGGACTGTCCACCTTCGGTATTAACACCACATTAGTGGCATTCCACCCATCTGGGATCTTTCTGTTGTTTATCGCTTCAAGCACTTCGTTTGTAAGCTCCTCTCCAATGATATGCCAAAAACGTTTAAAGAATATAGCATGAAGACCATCAGGGCCGGGGCCTTCATATCACCTATTTGAAATAGGGCTTTCTTTACTTCGTCTCGCGTATACGGAGCAGTTAGAAGATCATTCATTGGCCCCGTGACCACAGGTTTGACTGTATCCAGCAAAGTTTCATTGATCAAACCTGCGTCTGAATTGAAAAGACTCTGGAAATAATCAAAAACCAGGGGCTTGAGATTATCATTCCCCTCAACCCATGCATTATTATTATCTTTCAATCTCTTAATTAAATTCTGTCGCCTACGAGCCGAAGCGTACTGGTGATAAAACTTAGTATTACGGTCACCGCGGCGCAGCCAGTTTGCATGTCCTCTCTGAGCCCAGTAGATTTCCTCCTGCTCGAGAAGGTTTTCAATCTTCAACGTCTAACTCTTGTTGTTTTGCTCTTGCACCAGCATCAAAAGGCGCTCGCATTAGTGTCTCTAGTTCCTGCTGAGCTGCTTTCCGTCGGGCTCGAGGACCCTTCAAGACTTTTCGATCCCATTGATGGAGATACTTATGTACTGCTGCCAACTTGTCGCTGGCTGAGGGACAGTGCCCCCTCACGACGGCCTTCTGCCACGCTGTTCTCACCACTTCTTCCACAACTTCCTCCTCTAACCACCTTGCTTCGAATTTTCTCCCCGAACGACGCTGCTGTGCTGCGACTCCCATAAGGTACTCTGTATCTAAACATATCGGACGGTGGTCCGACTTGCCCATGTCCAGATTTATCAGGCCACATAACGGGTGCATTTCCATCCATCCCGAATTCAAAACAGCACGGTCTAGCCTTTCACGCAATCCTCCTCTGAAAAAGGTAAACTTATCACCATGATAGCCAATGTCCTCCAACGAGCAGTCCGACAGGGCATCTTGGAAGGCTTGAAGCCGGGCCTGCTGCCGCGGGCCTCCTCCTTCTTTCTCTGACGATAGCAATATCTCATTGAAATCACCAATAGCAACCCATGAGAGGTTGGATTGAGCATGAAGGTCTCGGATCAACCGGTATGTCCTATCTTTATTATCCCAACTAGGCTCACCATACACACCCGTCAGTCTCCACATTTTACCATCCATCTCTTCAACTGACACATCGATGCAATTAAAGGTAGGGTTTTTATCAGTTTTGCCATCGGCTGTCTAACGCTACTCAGTTTTGCCACTAAACATTTTCACTACTCAAAAATGCCATTGTTCTGTTAGATCAAGCTCAAAAAGACCATTTTTCACCGTTACCGTTTGGTCAATACACGTTGACTGAAGTTAGATGACGAAACTACCCCTATCCCATTTGTAAGGGGCGCATGAGAAAAAGAGAACAAAACTTGGGAGGCTGGGGATTCGAACCCAAGACCACCGGCTACACAAGCGCGCGAGCTAACCAACTAAGCTAAGGGGACGTTCTGATGTAGAAGCAGATATATGCCTTATATGATCATATGCAATAATATTCCAACACAGCAACGTCTCGTATATTTTCTTGTTGCTAGCTAATTGGACTTGGGTTTGAAAGTTAGTATGGACAACACATCTGCATGAGCGGCTGGCCGGCTGGAAGAATCTTTCTGGTACTAGTAGACATAAACAAATGAGGCAGACCGCCAAGCCCAAATTTTTTGACGGCACATACTAATTGACAGAAACAACACATGACAGCACGATCACATGGTATTCTAAATTTCTCTGAAAATTTCAGCATGGTTGCTGCCCATTTTTCTGAAAACGACACAAACACGAAGTGGTTCACAGACATAAATAAGGTTCGAAATATCAACTTGTTGTTTTTTCAGCACACACAAATCAGGTTCACAAACATAAATAAGGTTCAATAACATCCACTTGTTGGTCGAAATATAAAGGTACAAATTCTCAAACATGCATAAGGTTGAAAGGAAACATGTCCAGGTTCACAAGCAAAAGGTCACGATCACACAAACTTCACATATGTAGCTTCTTTTTGTTTCTTGTGTTTTTAGCAGGACTGTCTGGTAGTTCCGCATTTGCAATTCGAATATGCATGGGAGACGAAACAAATCCACTTGCAGGTCCATCGGTTGTGGTACAAACTTCATTTTGCATGTCCTTCCTTTTCCTAGTGTTCTTCACACTTGTTTTCTTCACACTTGTTTTCTTCACACTTTTCTTTGAGCTGTACAGAAGTTAGTCATGTTGCAAAAAAGAATGAAAATAGATGTTGAAAATACATATAGGAAAGCACATGTTCTTTTGACGTTACCTAGCAGAACTTGCAACCATTGATAGTTCAGGGTCGCCTTCTCCTGCCACAAAAGGGGCTTCCCTAGCTTGGAGGTCAGCCTCATCTTCTCCAAATGCTGGGTCAACTGGATTTATGCACAATCTGGCAATGTGCCCGAAGCTTCCGCATCGCTTGCACTTCCTTTTCCTAGCGCCCACGCCAGCACCTTCAGCACTAGATCTAATTCTAGTCTTCCTTGGTCGGCCTTTTGGCCTCCTCAACACTGGAACATGTAGTTTGAAGCCAGGGTCAACAATATCGCATTGTTGCTTGCCTACCATTACAGGTATGTTGTCCGCATACGCAGCCTTAAATTTTGCAACGGAATAGAACTCATGTACATATGGTTCAATTTCTGATACTGGACCTCGTAGTGAAGTAATAAAGTACAGGGCATGGATACATGGCAAACCCTTGACCTTCCATTGCCTGCAGCTACATGTTTCCTTTGCGATGTCAACAGGGTACCTCCATTCCCTATTCTCTTTGTCCACTGCAGTAATTTCTGCCTCAACATCACTACGTCTAATTACCATCATCTTCAGCCCTGAAAATAACACAAAACATTAATTATTGAATTGAGTTGTTATGAAATTAATCAATTGAAAGAGTACAAGATATTTACCTTTGGATTTGGCATGCAGTGCCTTTATCACACTTGGTATTATGAGATGGCCAAGCCATTTTTCTAATGCTATCCTCATCTGCAGATCAAACTTCTCCATTATCATCTGCCTAATCTTGTCCAACATGTTGACAATAAGAAGAGACTTAACTTTTCTGACTTTGCTATTAAATGACTCTGCGAGGTTGTTATTGACGTAGTCAACCTTGCATATTTCATTGAACTTGCTTCTATACCATATCTTTGTGTGGTGTTCAGCCATATATTTTTGGACACTCTTCTTGGCAAGGATCTGTTTCATATGCCAGTTGTGCTTTCTAGAGCCGAAAGTTAAGCTTGCAGCCCAAAGATTATCATCATAGACCTTGCCCTTGAATTTTTTTCAAAAATTTGCAGCAAGATGCCTCATACACTCCCTATGCTCCACTCCAGGCCACACTTGTTCTACTGCTGTCTCTAAACCTTTGCAAGCGTCAGTGTGTATGACTAGTCCTTCAGGATTCCCAATAAGCCCACGCAGATTTTGAAGAAACCAAGCCCAACTTTCAGATGATTCTGTCTCTAGCACCCCATATGCAACTGGGTAAAGCCAATTACGTCCATCAATGGCACAAGCAGAAGCTAGTTGCCCTTTGAATCTCCCATTTAGTGCAGTTGAGTCTACGGCCAAGTATGGTCGACATCCATTTAAAAAGCCTTGCCAACATGCCTTGAATGAAACAAACACCCTCCTAAAGCATTCCTTCTCCCTCACTTTTCCTTTGATCTTGTACTGCACAGTTTCTTTGTCTATTTCCACTACACTACCAGGAGAACACTTCTCCACCTCAGCCTTGAAACTATAGAGACGGTGGAAGCTATCTTCCCATTTTCCACTAATCATATCCATGCTTTGTCCTTACCACGAGATACACGCATGTATGACACCGTGAAGTGGTACTTCTCATGGATCTTCTCTTGAAGAGCAGTAGGGCCAATATCTGGGTTCTTTCTCACCCACTCCAGCACAACATCAGCAACCCACCTGCTCTTTGCCGGCTTGAACTTCTCACTTCTCAGCTTAGTTGGGCATGTATGAGAGAAAGGACACACCTTGATCTGTAGGAAACAAGAAAATCAGTTAGTATGTTGCTAGTATGTTAAACTTGCCACATTTGTATAGTTACCAGTTCCACAAAATAAAGGGTACAATAAACAAATCAATTAGATGTTAGCAAGTTATACCTGAAATATTGTGCTATTCCTCATATAAGAGCCATGAATTCTCCACTTACACCTCTTATATGCACAACTTGCTCTCAGCCTCTTAGAATCACTCTTTTCGACTGTATAGTCAAATTCACGTTTAATTGCAAACGTGGAAAGTGCATTCTTGCAGTCCAACAAAGAGGGGAATACCGAGCCTTCTGCAAATAATGGATTCTCCTTGTTATATACTACAACAGGTCTGTCCTCCTCCTCCTCTTCCTCTTCATCAACTAAACCCATGTCTCTATTCTCTTCTTCCTCTTCAGTGTCAGTGGATTCATATGCTGGAGGATTATCTTCCTCTTCCATATCTGTCGAATCATCTTCTTTGGTAGACTTCTTGACTAAGTCTGGATACTGCCGCTCATCATCATTATCCGAGAGAATAGCATCATCGGTTATGTCTCTATTAGCATCGCCAACACTATTAGACTGCCTGACTCCCTGTATGTTGATTGTATCAACATCAACTGCCTGACTCCCTGTATGTTGACTCTCACTGTAACAAGGTTGTGTAGGTGGATTATGGCTAGGTGTGCTAGGAGTTTGGGATTTTTGAAGAACCTCAATTTGCATAGAAATTTTCTTTGAATCTTGATGTTTTCCAAACATCAAAGCTGCATCATCATCACATACAACAGCAACCCATTTATTCTGCTCCCTGTCATAGTACTTCAACTCAACGTAATCACGCCACCCCCATGGATAGGTATCACACAGTTTGTGCAGCAATGTTTTGTGTGTGATACTAGGTTCTACGAATAGATGAAAATCAAAGCCGCCAACATATCGCTTGAGACCATCGCTATTCTCACGACTTGTTTCCATCCTAACTGTCAGCATACAAGCAGTATCCGCATCCATCCTGACCATCAGGAACACAAGTACCAAATTGCACGCGATTATCAGTAAGGCAAAGTCAGCTACTACATATTATACATACAAATTTCGACCTCTACAAGTTATATTGAACCACACACGCACACTAAAATTAGTACACTCACAATGCAGGAATTTCAGAGCCTATGTCATGCTGGGGCGTCCTGTGGCCGAGGCAACCCTCTGATCCGGTCGTGCTGTTCGTCGCCATTGCCGTGGAACAACTGCCCTTCAAGACTCGGGAGGAGCTGCGGAGTATGGCGGGAGAAGCGCCGGAGCTGCCTGCCTCCGGTGGCGGTGCCCGGCGGGAGGAAGAGCCGAAGCTGCGGTGGGTGGCGGCACTCGGCGGGAGGCGCCGCGGCTGCGGCGAGTGGGGGCGCGCCGGAGCTGGGCGGGCAGCCTGGCGACCGGCGGTGCCAGGTGAGGAGTTTGGCAGGCGGCGGTGGTGGTTGGGGATATTTGGTTCCGATCCGGCTGGGGAAACTGCCACGAACAGATTGGTAAAAGATTAGATAAGGGTCCTGTTTAGTTAGGTTTGGATATCTGTATATGAAAGGTATATCTCCTAACAAAACTAAGTGCTTCCCAGGGTCAGTTGGTTAGCTCGCGCGCTGTGCAACCTGTGGTCTCTGGTTCGATCCCCCATCCTCCCAAATTTAATTATCTTTTTCTCATGCGCCCCTTACAAATGGAACAGGGGTAGTTTCGTCATCTACCTCCAGTCAACATGCATTGACCAGACGGTAACGATGAAAAATGGCATTTCTGAGTTTGTGTCTAGCGGAACAGTGACATTTTTTATTAGTGAAAATATTTAGTGGCAAACTGAGTAGCGTTAGACAGCCGATGGCAAAACTGATAAAAACCCTTAAAGGTATTAGTCCGGGAGTAGATCTTCACCTCCTTCTTCCAGACTAATAGTAACCCTCCACTCCTGCCATCAAGACAGGGAATCACAATCCTATGGTCCATCTTCAACTTTTTCATTAGTTCTTCTGCCTTATCCTCGTCCAAATGTGTTTCAGACAGATAAAACGCATCTGGATCATTCCGCCTCTGGATGTCCAGAAGCGAACTCACTATCGGGGCTCCGAGCAAACCCCGACAGTTCCAACTTATAACTTTCATTGTGATCGGTGGCCCTCGGAAGATGAGGACTCCGCTGATTCATCTGTTGACTCCGACCGAAAACTTGGCGATCAGTTCATTACTTCTTCATCAAATAGAACAAAAACCATGAGAGGGTACCAGCTCCACCAGGTCAAATTGCGGCAGCAACAAGAGAGTTCACCGCATCCAACCTAAGTAGCGCTAAAGCACCACACAACCCCGACAATCTCAAAAATCCATGCACGGCATACTCCTCCGATCAGACCCGGCTGAGCAAACAAACTAATCCACCACGACGACCTGAGCGGCCACAACCTCGTAGTGGAGAGAGAGAGACCAGAGCCGGCATCTTGCGATGACGACCTGGGACAGCAAGTGCCGGTCCCGCGCCGCCGCCGTCCAGGAGGCGGCCGGCGGCGGACCAACGGAAACCCTAGTCGCCTGGGTAGTCGCCTCTCCTCTTCACGTACCGGTTCGCTCGTACGTATCTTGCGTTGTGGGGTGCTCGCGATCTTGTAGATGCAATCACCACCAAAACAACACGCACACCCAAAAGAGGAAGTACGTGGATGATCTTCAAAAGAGGCTAATCAGGTCCCGTACGTCTCCCTCCCGAGCCCCCCCCCCCTCCCCCCGCGTGGGCGACCGGGAGGCCCCAGATCCCATCGCCGCCGAACCTCCCCCACTCCTCCTCCTCCTCCCTCGCTGCCGACCAAGGGCGCGGCCAGGCGAAGCCTAGCCGTCGCCGGCGGCGGCGGGGACTCGGGCCCTCTCGCTCGGGTGGGGCTGGCGCGGGCGGCGCTGCCGGGCGGGCGTGGCGGCGGGCGGTCGCCACGGCGGGTGGTGGCGGCACCTCGGCGACGTCGATTCCCTGCGGCAGGAGGCCTTGCGATCTGGTGCGTCGCGGTCGCCAGGGATGGCGGCGGCGTGACCGGATCGGTTCGCGGCGGCGTGGCCGGATTGATCGCTGGTCGGTCGTCGGCACGGTGTTGGGTGCGACTCGTCGGCAGCTGGGCAGATCCGTGGGATTCTACCCTTGTCTGGCCCTTGACAGCGCGGGCAACTACGGGGGAAACCCTAGATCTCCTTGGGATCGAGCGATGGCGGCGCTTTTACGTCGTAGTCCCTCTTTAGGGCATTGTTTTGGAGTTTGCTCCGGTTGAAGGGACCAGCGATGTCGGCGGCGCACGTCTGGTGGAGCAACTGCCGATGAAAATCGCGCCGACTACGGTCATGGTGGACGATGGCGGCGTCTTAGATGTCGTTCCCTTGTCGAGGCATCGTCGTTGCAGTCTGCGTCATCAGGCTCGGGATGCTCCGGGGGAAACCCTAGATCTGGGTCTTCCGGATCGGACGATGATGGCGTTTTATCGCTTTCCCTCCTGGGGGCATCGTTTTGAAGTAAGTGCTTGCTGGAGGGATGGTGGAGCGGTGCTTCATCTCACACATCGATGGCGGCGGATATCGGCGGCATGGCGCTGTGGAGGCTCGGCGTCCGATGCACGGAGATGGACTTGCGCAGGAGGAGGTTGCTGTCTGGCGTCATGGTGACGTCGATGGCAGAGTGGGCAGACAAGGTAGAAGCCTCAATATGATCTGAAGACGGACCTGTGAAAGATGGCGGCGACGACACACGAGTGCGTCTGACCGGATTGTGCCCCAGACCCGGTATGTGGCTCGGCTGGGGCTTCCGAATATGTTTCGGCTTCCGACTTTTGATGTTAGGCTTAGGTGAGTGGTTTGGGTAGTGGCCCAGCTAGCACCCCTTCATCATTTTGGATAGAAGTAGTGGCATGTGTTGCCAAGATGATGGATTCAGACACATTGTTGTAATACTTTGTAAGGTCCGTATGCATCTCCCAGATGCAGAGGCCGGGGGTCATCCTCCTTTTCTAAAAAAAAGGCAAATCAGCAGAAATTGAAACTCTAGAATCAATCTCAAACCAAAATCACAAAGCCTCAAAAGCTATGAACAAATATTCTGCGGCGGCATGAAGATACCCGACTTGCTAATCTATCCATCGATGCAAAATAGCCAAAAGAAAACATTCCTAGCCATTGCTTAATGCTACTCGAATCTGCGGAGGTCGATGGGCGGAATCAGGCCTGGGGCAACTGGGGCTGTAGCCCCAGGCGTGGCCCATCTAATAGGTTATATATCTATCAAGAATTTCCCCTCTTAGTAGAGTTGTAGAGGCCCAGCCCCAGGCAAGCAAACCCAGCAGCCTCAGGTCTCAGCCCATAAACAATCCCAGCATGCAACTTTCAACCGAGTTCTCCATCCCCAGAAGCCCGGTTGACACGATCTCTCCAAACAATCAATCACTAGCCCCCTCGTCTTGTCAGATCGATCCATAAAAAAACTGCGTCGTCGACTCTCCTATGCTGCTCGACTCCACCAGAAGCGCGCCTTGGCGGCCGGCGCTTCGAACCTCACATCTTTCGCATCGCATCATTCGAGCAGCCCCATCGATGCCTCGTGTGCTCCATCAACAAATCTCATGATTTCCGCAGCCGGCTGGAAAGGTAATGTTAAGTTGGTTGTATCATCTAGTAATATTTTGTCCTAGTTTTTTTATCGGCAGAAATCAATGAATTGGGGATATTAAATTCCATTACTTTAGTAGGGAAGAAGAATTAGAAATCAAAGAAGAAGAGGACCCGGTCAATTAAGTTTATGCAGTGCTAACAAAAAATAAGGAGACATCTCCAAAAAAAGGAAACACAAACACATGGGGCTTCTACGGTTCTACCTCGTGCACTTTGTGATAATGGTATCATATGTTATTTCTTTTACATAATTTCATATGACTATATGAGCAATTGACTTGGTATAGGTCTAGTTCTTGAGTAAATACTCAATTTTATGTTCACATCTCGTGGTCCTTCTACTATTCCTGGTGAAGAAATGATAGCCTCAAATGAAGCCAGTCTTCACTAATTTAGTACCGACATTTGCGACGACGCACTTTGCTAATAAATAGATGACATGTTTATTGAATTTGATCTTATGGTAATAATGAATACATAATTATTTTTCCTTGAGCTAAATTCATGGTGTACTTCTAACATGCATCGGTATGTGTGATAATTTAGCATTTTTAGGTATTTTTTAGGTGATGGTATATTTGGCGTTATTAATAGATGTTTAGTTTTAGCCCTAGGCTTCGAGAAATCCGGGTTCCGCCTCATGGCAGTAGCGACGACATGTTAGGGGTTGTTTGGTTTGTGACCCGAAAGTTGTCACACCTAAGGTTAGGCAAGTTTGATCAACTTAGATGAGTGTTTGGTTCAAGCCACACATTAGGCAAGACACACTTGGACCCCACATGACATACATACAAAAAATGTGGCAAGATTTCCTTAGACTTGCCAACTTGTGGCTCTCATTTTGATGAACTATCCTTTGGCAAGCTTGGCAAAAATATGTGGCAAAGTGTGGCAATGCCAGGCCTAGAACCAAACAACCCCTTAGTCAGCGAGGCGATCGATGTCCAAGCGCGGTGCGTCCAAGGACATTCCGTGAGCAGGTGCAAAGGTATTTTCAGACTTCGTTCAAATAGTTGTTTTCCCACCCTCAACAGAGGAGAGCGTCCGCCGTTAGGATCTTACAGAGCAGCACCATCCACAAGAAATACGGCATTTTCATGGCGCCCACGATGCCCAGATCAGGTTATAACCTTCCATGGGGACTGCTCCTTCAAAATGGAGGAGATAGGCAGAGCGAGCGCTATATTCATTTGATTGATGGCGTCGGCTTGGTTCTCATGTAGCACCTGCTCATCGAATAGCGACGCTAGCCGGATGAGCTCCGAGGTCATATGTTCAGTAAGGCCATTCGCCAGGTCAGATAACCAGGTTTCGTTGGACAGCACCTCACTGACCGTGCGATATCTCCGTGCTGATATCTTGAAAAGCGATGGGCCGATGACTTTGGGGCATTCTCCATTGAGTCAGCAATAATGCCGGAAGTTAGCCTTCCGACCGTCCCCCAAGATAATTTTGGTGGCCATGGCTAAAAGCATAGGAATTGGTGGACGTGTCCAAGGTCGTGAAGGGTTTTGCCGGGCAAGCCACAACCACCTCAGACGTAGCGTCGTCCGAACTTTGGCAAATCCAAGACCCCAAGGCCACTAAGGTGTTTTGGTCTGCAGACTAGGTTCCACGCCACCCTGCACTTGCCGCCGTTGTGTGTGCTCTCGTCGCTCCAGAGCCACGTGCGACATAGTTGGGTCATGCGTTTCAGTACCCACGCCAACAGCCGGTGTACTGTCATCATGTAGATCGCAAGCGAAATCAGCCCTGTTTTTAGCAGCACAAGACGTCCGCTTTTTGCCATTAGCCCGTCTTTCCAAGCCGTCGTCTTGTTACCAAACTTGACTAAGAGGGGGTCCAGATCAGACTTGGTGAGTGAATAATTAATAAAATGGTTGCATGCATCTTCCAAATGCAGAGGCCGGAGGGTCATCCTCCTTTTCGTTAAAAAAAGATCAGACTTGGTGAGGTTGCACAGTGATAATGCCCAACGGTGCTAGAATGCGTCCTAGATCATGAGCACCACATCTGATCGGGAGGGCCCAGCTCTTGCTAGCATTCGTGTTTGATCATAGCAGCATCTGTTGCATTTGGGTTCATGAAGAGCGCCACATCATCCACGTAAAATGAGCGGGGCATCAAACGGCGTCGGCCAGGGAGTTTTGACAGCATGCCACAGTCGGTGGCCAAGGACATCATCCACTCGGTGGCCAAGGACATCATCATCCACTGAAGTGTGTCCATTGCCACGATACTCCTCCACCTAACACTGGATGCATTGTTTGGTTGTTCCTCTTCTCCACCCTTCTTCCCATTCCGCTCGTTCTCTTCAGCTTCAGTCATCTCCACTGGTTGGTGCTCTTGGATCCCTCGACTGCCTGGCGAGATTGATTTGTAAAGTGCTGGCGTTCATCCTGACTCGGATGCCTCATTGTTCTGGTTCATGAGGCTGAGCACCTGTACCATAGGGAGTCTAGAGAGGTAGTTGCTAAGATTGTCAGGGTTTTGCTACACATCATGCATGAAGTACGTCTGCTTGAGGTAGGCGCGTGTGGTTGGATCCAAGAGATCTTACTCTAGAGGTCCGACTTGGAAACCACTTGCCAGTGGAGCGATGGGTAGGCCGCCCAGGTGTTAGGACCTACTAGCAATTCAGAAATATGGAAGGGGAATTTAGGGTTTGGCTATGGCAAATTACCTGGGTCCTGTATAGATATTGTATAGAGTTTTAGCCCAGAGGCAAATGATTCACACAATTCGTCATATCCAGCTCGGCCACAGCCCGGCTCTTATATAGGCGGGAAATTACCAGCAACGGGTGAAAACTACAGTAACTAACGTAACAGTAATAATCTGACAGCTTGCGACGAGTCTTGGGCGAGACGCGATCTGATCCGTTGATCACTCACGAACCATTTTGCCTGAAACTCCTAGTAACTGAATATATTGACAGTAGTTGTCTTCAGGCCTGACATTGCCCTGTTCTGAGATACAACGTGTCCTCACGGTGTTGCATTACCTTGGCGCCATCCTTGGGTTGTTTCCTTGAAGAACTCCGGAAATGAGTACTTTATGAAATCTGCATCCTCCCATGTAGCTTATTCAGGCGACAAATTTTCCCACTGGATGTACCACTATACTACAGGGACATTGTTTCTTGGAATCTGACGTTGGATGTACCACTATACTACAGGGACATTGTTTCTTGGAATCTGACGGACTTGCAACACACCTACAGGGCCTGTTTTAGTTGTGCCATCAGCATTCACCATAGGAAGATTAGGGTTGGGTATGGACCGTGATCTAATATGTTTCTTCAGTTGACTAACATGAAACACTGGGTGAATCTTCACATGATTAGGGAATTGTAATTTATAAGCAGAGTTGCCAATTTTCTGTAGGATGAGGAATGGGCCATAGAATTTGTTCTGTAGTTTAATAGCCCCTCGAAACCCAAAAGTTGTCAATCTATAAGGAGCCATTTTCAGATATACCAACTCTCCCACTTGAAAGGATCTTTCCACTCATTTGAGGTATGCATACTTTTTCATTCTGTTTTGAGCTTGTACCAGATTTCCCTGAGTTGCTCTAACATGCTGCTTAGATGCAAGTAATTCTTGAGCTTTTGTATCACCAGGACCAGGGATTGCAAGCTCACTAATTAAGGGAGGGAACACATAAAGAGCCTGAAATGGTGACATCTTCAATGTAGTGTGGTAGGTAGAATTACACAAGTATTCAGCCAAAGACAGCCATGCATGATAACCACTTAGTAGGAGCATCAGTAGTCATACATCTTAGATAAGTTTCAAGGCATTGATTGATCCTTTCAGTCTGACCATTAGTCTGGGGATGATAAGCAATATTGTATCTAAGTTCTACTTTCAGAGCAGCAAATATATCTTTCCACAACTTGCTAGTAAATATCCTATCTCTATCTGAGATGATCATTTTAGGAGGCCCATGCAGTTTAATGATATTGTCCACAAATGCTTGAGCTACACTGAGGATTGTGTATGGATGAGATAATGGAATAAAATGGGAGTATTCTATAAATTTGTCGACTACCACCATAATCACATCTTCGCCTTTGGAATTTGGGAGACCTTCCACAAAATCCATGGAAATATGTTGCCATGACATATCAGTCACTGGCATTGGATCCAACAGTCCTGGTTGTAAACAATTTTCATGTTCAGCTTTTTGGCAAGTAGGACAAGCTGCAATAAAAGTTACCATTGCTGATTTGAGGCCAGGCCGGTAAAAAATGCTCTTAACTCTGTGATATGTAGCCCTGCTACGTCTTGAGCTTGCTTTGGTTTTCCCCGAAGAGGAGAGGATGATGCAGCAGAGTAGCGTAAGTATTTCCCTTAGTTTTTGAGAACCAAGGTATCAATCTAGTAGGAGGCCACGCGCAAGTCCCGCGTACCTACACAAAGCAAATAGCTCCTTGCAACCAACGCGAATAGGGATTGTCAATCCCTTCACGGTCACTTACGAGAGTGAGATCTGATAGAGATGATAAATAATATTTTTGGTATTTTTTTGTTATAGAGATGCAAAGTAAAATAAAAAGGCAAAGTAAAAGCAAAGCAATAATAAAGTGTAGGAAGATTAATATGATGGGAATAGACCCGGGGGCCATAGATTTCACTAGTGGCTTCTCTCAAGAGCATAAGTATTTTACGGTGGGTGAGCAATTCTTGTTGAGCAATTGATGAATTGAGCATAGTTATGAGAGTATCTAGTTATGATCATGTATATAGGCATCACGTCCGAGACAAGTAGACCGACTCCTGCCTGCATCTACTACTATTACTCCACTCATCGACCATTATCCAGCATGCATCTAGAGTATTAAGTTAATGAAAACAGAGTAACGCCTTAAGCAAGATGACATGATGTAGAGGAATAAATTCATGCAATATGATAAATACCCCATCTCGTTATCCTCGATGGCAACAATACAATACATGCCTTGCAACCCTTTCTGTCATTGGGTAAGGACACCGCAAGATTGAACCCAAAGCTAAACACTTCTCCCATTGCAAGAACTACCAATCTAGTTGGCCAAACCAAACGGATAATTCGAAGAGACTTGCAAAGATAACTCAATCATACATAAAAGAATTCAGAAAAGATTCAAAAATTGCTCACAGATAATCTTGATCATAAACCCACAATTCATCGGTCTCAACAAACACACCGCAAAAAGAAGATTACATCGAATAGATCTCCACGAGAGAGGGGGAAAACATTGTATTGAGATCCAAAAAGAGAGAAGAAGCCATCTAGCTACTAACTATGGACCTGAAGGTCTGAGGTAAACTACTCACACTTCCTCGGAAAGGCTATGGTGATGATGTAGAAGCCCTCCGTGGTGGATTCCCCTTCCGGCGGAGCTCCGGAACAGGCCCCAAGATGGGATCGCATGGATACAGAAAGTTGCGGCGGTGGAATTAGGTTTTTTGGCTCCGTGTCGATCTGTTGAAGTGCGAGGTATATATAGGAGGAAGAATGCGTCGGTGGAGCTTCGAGGGGCCCACGAGGCAGGGGGGCGCGCCCTCCACCCTCGTGACCGCCTCGTGGCTTTCTTGACAGAGGGTCCAAGTCTCCTGGGTCTTATCCGATGAGAAAATCACGTTCCCGAAGATTTCATTCCGTTTGATATTCCGTTTCTTCGAAACACTGAAATAGGCAAAAAACAGCAATTCTGGGCTGGGCCTCCGGTTAATAGGTTCGTCCCAAAAGTAATATAAAAGTGGAAAATAAAGTCCAATATAGTCCAAAACAATAGATAATATAGCATGGAGCAATCAAAAATTATAGATACGTTGGAGACGTATCAAGCCTATTCAGTGTCCTCCTTTGGTGAACTATGTAGTGCCATCGGTAGCTTGTTCACGAGGTTTGGCAGGTTTCCTACATATATCTTTCCCTTATATCTGATAATTCTAGCATGCAGTGTATAATCACTGCTGGCAATACCATTTCCTAGCAGTAAGTTTTCCAGCAGTAATTTACTATTAGGATCTAGTTGGTAGCTTTCTACCAATTCTTCTGCCCACTTTGGAGTCACAATAGATAATCTCATACAACTAGGAAGGACCCTAGAAAGAGCAGCTACCACTCTATTGTGAACTCCTTTTTTGTATTGAATTGTGAAATTAAACTCCAGTAATTTCATCATCAATTTATGTTGCACTCCCTCTGTAATCTTTTGATCAGTAATAAACTTCAGGGACTGTTGATCAGTCTTGATTGACAGATCATTTCCCAACATATAGTGTCTCCATCTCTTCAAAGCTTCTAGGATAGCCAGGGCCTCTTTATCATATGTAGACAGGGCTGCATTTCTAGAACAGAGAGTAGAGCTGTAGTAAGAAATAGGTCTGCCTTGTTGCATTTAGACAACTCCTATTCCCTGCCGAAGCATCAATTTCGAGCACAAGCGGCTGAGAAAATTTTGGTAGGGCTAATCTTGGAGCAGATATCAAAGCTTGATGTAATTATTTGAAGGCTTGATCCTGCTCTGGTTGCCAAGAAAACTGACCTTTCTTCAACACATCATGCAATGGTCTATCATACCATATGCCTTGATAAATCTTCTATAATAACCAGCCAAACCTAAAAAACTTCTGAGTTTAGTGACATTATCAGGAGTTAGCCATTTGGCAATTGCAGAAATTTTCTTGGGATCAGTAGCCACCCCTTCAGCAGAGATAACATGTCCCAAATATTCAACAAGTTTCACAGCAAAAACACATTTGGATAGTTTAGCAAACAGAGAATGTTCTCTCAAAGTTTCCATTACTATTCTGATATGTTCCAAATGTTCCTTGAGATCCTTGCTGTAGATGAGTATATCATCAAAGAATACTAAAACAAATTTTCTCAGATAAGGGCCAAAGATAGTATTCATAAGCTCTTGGAATGTGTCAGGGGCATTGGATCACCCAAATGGCATAACCAGGTATTCAAAATGCCCCAAATATGTTCTAAAAGCAGTTTTATGTATATCTTCTAGAGTCATTCTTATTTGATGATACCCTGATCTTAAATCTAGTTTGGAGAAGTACTTTGCTCCATGCAATTCATCCAACAAATCTTCTATGACAGGAATAGGAAAATTATTCTTGATAGTCAGGGAATTTAGTTTTCTGAAATCAGTGCAAAGCCTCATAGATCCATCTTTCTTTTTAACCAATATCACAGGGGCTACATAAGGACTTTGGATGTGTCTTATCAAGTGAGCAGCTAATAATTTCTTTATCTGGTCTTCCATTTCTTGCTTCTGATGCTGGGGAACTCTATAAGGTCTCACTTGAGGAGGAGTTGCACCAACCACTAAGGTTATTTTGTGATCCAATGCTCTATGAGGAGGAAGAGCATTTGGTTCTTCAAACAAATTTGCATACTCCAATAAAAGTTTTTGTACTTGTGGAGGTGTTTTGAAATATTCTGGTGCATCCATCAAGATATTATGTACTTGCAACAAGAACACTTCCACTCCTTTATCTAATAGCTTGTTCATTTTCTCTGATGGAACTTCTGTGATGTTCTTAGATTTAGTAAACATAGAAGCTATTACAGTTTGTTGTCCTTGAACAGTAAAATTGAATTTGTTTGTTGGAATATCAAAAGCAATTGGACTGATAGCAGTAAACTAATCGTACCCCAGTATAGCATCATGACTGGGTAGAGATAACACTATGAAGTTGTGAGATAATTTCATTTTCCCTAACTGAAACTCACATTGAGGAACTACTGCAGTGGACAAAAATGTACCTCCTCGAGCAACCGCAATAACTCTAGGCTTCACTGGTACACTACTAGGGAAAACCTTATACACAGAACTTTAGCAGTAGCGGGTCAAAAAATGCGCTGGTGCTAAGTAGCAGTGGCGCTTGTGCAAACCGCGCTACAGATAAAGTTCTAGCAGTAGCGCGCCTGATTCTAAACTCGCTACTACTAAAATTCCCACGGCTTAGCCGATAGGCTACACATAGTAGTAGCGATCTATATCGAAGCGCGCTACCGCTACTTGCTTTGTAGCAGCGCGTTTACGCTGAAAGGCGCTACTGCTAAAGGATATAAAATTAAATGGAAAGCAAATAGAAAGTAAATGAAAATGAAAGAAATAGAAGAAGGTGAAGAAAAAAATGTAAAGAAAAATAAATGAAAAAGGGGGAAAAAGAGGAAGGAGTAGCAGTAGCGCGTATCGCGAGCAACGCTGTAGCTAACTTAGCGATGGCAGCGCTTTCGAAGGCAGCGCTCTGCTACTTCTGACTTAACCACGGGCTTCGTCCTTCCCCAGGGCTACTTCCCCCAAATCCAACTCCTCCGCTCTCGCCGCCGCCGTCGCCCGTCAGCCGCCGCGCGCTCTCCGCACACCCTCGACGCCGGCCCCGACCCCGTATTCGACACCGCCCCCGACCCCGACCTCGACGCTGCCCTCCGTCGCGCGCCTGAGCCCCGACCCTGACCTCGACGCTGCCTGCCCCTCCCTCGCCGCAGGCACCCGAGGTGAGCATGCCTGCTCCTCCCTCTCCCCTACCTCTGCCTAGGGTTCTTCAAATTTTAGTTGCATCAAATTAGTTAGGGTTCATGTAAGGGTGGAAACGAATCGGATGCGGATGTTATCGGATGCGGATGCGGCTCAAATTAGTTAGGGTTCATGGAAGGGTGGAAACGAATCAAATTTCTAAGATGAATCATAAAACGAGTAAAATTTGACCACTTATTTCACTTTTGAGTTGGATAATTGCAATATCCGCTACCACTTTCCACGCCCTAGGTTCATCAAATTAGATGGTAATTAGGGCAGTAGTTCCTAGGTACTAATTAGTTAGCAAGAACTAGGTACTAATTAGGTACTAGTTTATTTTATTTTATTAAGTTTATTTTTAGTAAGAACTAGTTGAATTAGTAGAACTAGTTGAAGATGTCATATTTGTTGTTATTTTTTTAGTTAAAGTAATTTTTCCCGCATCGACGTCGACGATGCCTATCCCGCATCCTCGTCGTCGACTTGGTGGAGGATGCCTGGTTGACCAGATGGGCCATGTCCGGGACTGGGCTCCGCCAGGCTGGTACTGGGAGGCGCTACCTACCGGGGCCGCAGCTTGGTGAGGAGTCAGCCCGTCGTTGACCCGAACCTTCTTTGGTGGCGGTCGCATGGGCCAGTGACGGTCGAGAGGCTTGAGGACCCCGTGGAGGTGGTACGTCACCGTGTCAGCGAGGAGGACGCGCACGTCCGTCGCTACTTGTTTGCGCTGGAGCACAGGTTCTCCAATACCTGGCAGGTTCTCCAGGGATCTCACTGGAGCTATGATCCTGTGATGGTTCCTTCTCTTTGGGTGTCCACCGCCTGCGCCGATACCCGTCATTCGCTAGGATTTTAGTTGTATTAGTGATGTTATATGTATGATACTATTCGGGATGTATTAGTGATAATATTGACGATGTATGAGCAAGAGATGATTTACTTTTGCTTATTGAATGCATGCTAATTTGAATACTTATTTATTTTATGATTTGGTTTTGCTTATTGAATGCTCATGTCAATATGAGTCCTATAAGATATTTTAAAATGTACACCTTGTGTTGCTCAAATAGGATATGTGCTTTCCCAAGTGGCCGGTCATGTTTGCAGGTTACACCTCCGAGTGGCCTATGTTTTGCCGGAGTGTAGATTCATTTCCGTTCCGGCAAATTTCAGGCGCTCGATATGTCCTATTTTAGCAAAGGTCATGCCGGATTTTTCCGTGAATTTTTGCATGACTTGTGCCAGAATATGTAGAAAATATCGAGTGCCCCGGATTTGTGTGTTGAGTATCCTGGTAGTTGTCTTCGATCGATTTTCAATTAATATTTCAACTATGAACATAGGAAATGACTGACGACGAAAAGGTTTTTGGTATTTGCAAATACTGCGAAGACGAGCGCGGCCTGTGTGACAGGATCTTCCTAGATGATGATAGGCGCTTCAGCATCAAGCTGGACGAGAACTTGAAGTGGATACTGATGAGGTCCAACGACAAGTTTTTTCGTAATTAAGCATGACATCTGCTTCATTTGCTTCTACTTATAATTTAAAATTTTACTATTCTACTAGCGTATCCCCTGCCATGCAAGAGTTTTTGTCTTGGATAAGATAGGTTTCAGTCCTATGAAAACTACTATGGTGGTAAGAGAGTTTACTTGAAGACCGAGCATGGTTGTATTTTCCACATAAAATTATACAACGCAGACACCTACACCTATTTTGGATGCAAAACTTGGCAAGCACTATGCAGGACTTATGCATTTGAGCCTGATATGGTTATCACCTTTGATATTCGTCCGGAAGGTTTCATTGCTAAGTATGTTACTATACGATGTTCTTCAACAGGGACTCCCGATGAGTGTTGTGCCTCATTGGATGGAGACTAAAGGTCGCATGAGAATTGTTAGCTTACGGTCAAGATATCCTACAATGCACTTTAGTGCATACAAGATTTCTAATAGCGAGGAATGCTTAATAGTGAAAGACTGGAGCAAAATTATGAACGCTCACAGAGAAGTACTAGGGGGCAGCAATCAGAAGCGCAGCCCACGATTAGGAGACAGGTTCATCTGCATGCTCCAACTTGATGAAGCAGGAGTGCTACACATGTTCTATGTTATTTTACGAGAGAGAGCAGCAGGAGTGATTAATTAGCTAGCTAGAAATGAGTTTGAAGATGATGATGTGCTACACTATGACTATGATGATTACATAGCTTGTGTTGGTGGTAATGACTATGATGATTATTATTAGCTAGTGTTGGTGGTGATTAGATAGCTACCGCAGCTAGTGTTGGTGGTGATTAGCTAGCTAGGATGAGTTTGAAGATGATGATGTGCTACACTATGACTATGATGATTAAATAACTACTGTTGGTGGTAATGATTATGATGATGATTACATAGCTTGTGCTGGCGGATTAGATTCAAGTGGAGGCAACATGTGGTGCACATAGAAAGTACTACTAGTCCAAACTAGATCAAGTTTGGATTAGTAGTATACTTTTGACATGCACCACATATTGCCTCCACTTGAATCTAATCCACATTTATTGACACACTGTTATGGACATAATGATATAAACCTCATTATTGGTATTGTACCAAAATTTGTATAACGGCGTATAAATACACTCAAAATAAAAAAAATACTAGTAGCGATGGACAGGAAACACGCTGCTACTAGCTAGATTAGCAGCAGCGCGTTATAGAACAAACGATGCGGCTATGAGTCTTAGCAGTAGAAGACGTTATGCAGCGCTACTGCTAAGTAATAGTTGTAGCGCCTTATTAGTAGCGCGGTTACCCGCGCTACTACTAGAGTTTTCCCTAGTAGTGGTAGTAATTGGCAATTAGATTTAATTGCAAATTCATGATTGAGAAATGAAGAAGTACTACAAGAATCTAGTAAAGTTATAGATCGTTTTCCATTGATATGTATAACCACAGTAGGTGCTGGCACTGGTAGCTGCTGGCCCATAGCAAATGCCGAAATAAACATAGCCCGTTCTTCCTCTGCAACAACTTCAGTTTGTTGTGGATTTGTTTCCTCATTGTCCTGAAGTATATGCTCTTCATTCTCCTGTTGCATAAGATGTACACTGGGAACTAACTTGCATTTGTGTCCATGCATCCACTTATCTCCACACCTCCAACATTCTTCAACTTTCCTAATTTTCGAATTATTGGTATTACTCACTTCAGCATGTCTGATTGGTAGTTGTGGTGCAGTGGTATATGGTATAGATGTAGATTGTTTCGCTGAATTCCCAGCTGGAAATTTTGATAGAAATTTGCATAAGGAACACCTTGTTTTTTAGGTACAGAAGTGATAGGATAGCAAGGTTCAGTTTCTTTGGCCAACTAGTATGCATCTGTCAGAGTTTGAGGTCTCAATGGCCTGATTTGGAACTTGATGCCCTCTCTGAGCCCATTGACATAACATCTGACAAACCACAACTCACTGAGCTCAGGATTTTCTTCCTCCACATCTGCCATCAGATATTCAAAGAGCTTTGTGTATTCAGACACAAAGACACAGAAGTATTTAACTGTTTAACTGAATTGAATTTTTCAGTTAAATCATAAGACCCTTGCTCTGAGAATCTTTTGATGAGCTCAGCACAAAAATGTTTCCAAGTTAATTGTATCTTGAGCGAACCTGATCTCCTCAACCAAACATCAGCCTCTCCAATGATATACAACTAAGCTAATGAAACCTTGTAATCCTCTGGTGCTGCAGACATTTGAAAGTACTTGTTACACTGCCTAATCCATCCTACTGGATCCTCTCCTTGAAGGCATATCCTATTTGGCGCTTACGCACCAGTTCTGTGGCGCCTGCAGGCGTTTCTTATTGGGCCGACCCGTTCCATTGCTTTTTTCCTATTTTTTTAGCATAAAATGTGTGCGTCGTCGACAGGATTGAACAGCGTCCCATTTAGGCACGCACCCGTGACTAAACAATTAGCTTGTTTTTCTCTTTTTTTTACTTTGTTCTACAGTTTAGTTTTTTATGCTTTTTCCTTTTTTTCTCATCTTTCTTTGTTTTCTTTAGTGCGCGGTTTTTTTATAAATTCGATGAACTTTTTTCAGAATCAATGAACTTATTTTCAAATTCGATGAACTTCTTTTAAATTGGATGAACTTTTTTCGAAATTCGATGAACTTTTTCAAATTTGATGAACTTTTTTCATATTCGATGAACTTTTTTTCAAATTCGATGAACTTTTTTAAAAACAATGAACTTTCTTTCAACGTGATGAACTTTTTTTAAAATATTGATGAAATTGTTTTTAAATTCATGAACTTTTCTCAAATCAGTGAACTTTATTCAATTTTCTTGAACTCTTTTTGTTTCACGTGAACTTTTTCAAATCTGTGAACTTTTTTCAAACTCACGAATTTTTCTTAAATTAGTGATCTTTTTTAAATTTGGTGAACAATTTTAATTATTTGTGATTTTTTTTGAATACGTGAGCCTTTTCTATTTTGAAAAAATCACAAACTTTTTATTAATATGTGAACTTTCATTTTTGGAACCACGTAGCCCTGTCCTTAAATACTGTCGAGGCAGTACCGGCCACAAGTGCTAGGTAGTTCTACTGATTAGCCAAGCAGGTGTAGAAAGCAAAGGCGTGAGTTCAATTCTGGTGCTGCAACCCTTTTAGGATTTTTTGTCCACTGGCGTTACACGTTCGTGGGCGGCCTAACAAAGCGCTGCTGCGAGGGCCAGTTGGTTAGCTGGCGCTGAAGGCGGAGTAGGAGCTCCTCCTAGAAACCCTAGGAAATCCATCTTTGGTCCTTTAGTCAGTGATTTCATGAACTGGGCCTGCATGTCTTGTTCATAAGTTTTGAAATATCCTTGCCATAGTTGCATGTCCTTGTTTGGCTGGTAAAACTTGTTGAAAACAGGGGTGTGACCTGCCTCCCTTGCAGTTATAGGAGTACCCACAACACTAAGATTATCAGCTCTTTGCTGATTATCATACCCAGGAGGAATAGGAGGTCGTTGAACTCTGATGGGGGGTAAATTTTGCATATGTAATTCTTCTCCTTGTCGAGTTTTCTCCCTTTCTAGTTCCAACTGTTTCCTCAGAGCATCGTATCTGGCCTGCTGATCTGGGATTTGTTCCTGTTGGGCAAAATTTCGTGTTTTGACCCTTTTTGCAAAGAAATTCGAGATCTGACCCCTGTCTGAAACTATTTCGGGATCGACCCTTTTGACTACCGCCGGAGGGTCAGTGATGAGTTTGCGTCCTACCGCCATCGGCAGTGGCGGTAGGCCCTCTAACGGCGGTGACGGCCGTCGGTGCGTCTTGGAGGGAAAAGGGCCTACCGCCACGATCGAGGCGGTAGGGTTCGATAACCTACCGCTTGAGGTGGTGGCGGTAGGTACCGAAGAGGCAAGTGATGCTGCGGGCGGGCCCTACCCCACCCACCAGCCCGTTCTTCCTCCTCCCCTCGACTCAAACAGAGTCGAGCGCCGCCTCTCTCCTCCTCCCGATCCCCTTCCTCGATCTCCCTCTTCCCTCCACCATTTTCGCGGATCTTTGGGGCAAATCGAAGAGGCTGGTAAGCTCCTCCATTCCCTCCAATCAGTTTTCGCAATGGTTTTTTATTTTTGAAGTTATTTTTGGCACTAGGTGCAACCTAGGTTTTGGTGTTGATTTTTTTATGATGTTTTAGTTGTTTAGGAGTATATGATTTAGTAGTAGGCCTATGTGAGGATGTGTGGGTGAAAAAATTGCAAGATATGTGAGGATATGTTGGTGAATGCATATATGTTGGTCCATTTTGTTTTGTTATATGCAAGATTGTGAGGATAAAGGCATAACAAAATTCGTAGATGGTTAATGTATTGCAAATTTGTGAAGATGGATGTTTTGCAAAATTGGTAGGTGGTTAATGCATAGTGTGAAAATGTGTGTATTTCTATTTCATATAGTTGCAAATGTATGAACCATAGGTTTAGTATTTCGTATAGCCATACGAGGAACCCTCTCTAGTTGATATGATGAACCCTAGAACCTAGATGAACCCTAGGTTTAGTATTTCTTATAGCTATATGTGATGATTTCTTGTGTGAATATTGTAGATATTTGTTTTGCTATATATCTCCATATGTGATATTTGCTTAATTAAATTTATCCAATCAATGCTTATATAAGGAACATGGCGCCACCACCACCACTTGATGAGGATGATGACTATGAAGACCCACTTGAGGAAACCATCTGTGCTCAAAGAGTGAGGCTGAGCGAACAGGAGGTGTGCAACCTATGGGACAACTTTACGCCACGTGCTGAGTTGATCAGGCGCCATTCGTGACCGTCGACAACTACCATGATCGATCGACATGACATGGTATGTTATTAGTGTAGAATCCAAGGAATTGTTAATAGTTTAGATAATCCATACTTATTAATTGATATGTTTTCTTATTCAGAAATTGCCAAAGAGCCTATCGAGAGTTGTGGCATCGAGGCTGATGAAGAAGGCTATGTTGGAATCGCCTTACCGCAAAGGGCCCGTCACTACTTGTGCGTATGGCGTGGACACGGACGATCGCATAAATTTAAGCACAGATGGGTGGAAGAGCTTCCTCGTTGACAAGAATCTTCATGTTGGACAGGCCATCCTTATTACTATCGGGAAGACCAACCGTCAAGGCTTGAAGATGATGATCGTCATCGATATCATCTAAACTATATATGCGTGTGGCTGCTGATGATCGTCATGTTTGATTGCTACCTATGTTGGCTTCGTGAAACTATTTGGATGTGATCAATTAGGTTTTTGGCTCCGTGTCGATCTGTTGGAGTGCGTGAGGTATATATAGGAGGAAGGAGTACGTCGGTGGAGCTTCGAGGGGCCCACGAGGCAGGGGGGCGCGCCCTCCACCCTCGTGACCGCCTCGTGGCTTTCTTGACAGAGGGTCCAAGTCTCCTGGGTCTTATCCGATGAGAAAATCACGTTCCCGAAGATTTCATTCCGTTTGATATTCCGTTTCTTCGAAACACTGAAATAGGCAAAAAACAGCAATTCTGGGCTGGGCCTCCGGTTAATAGGTTCGTCCCAAAAGTAATATAAAAGTGGAAAATAAAGTCCAATATAGTCCAAAACAATAGATAATATAGCATGGAGCAATCAAAAATTATAGATACGTTGGAGACGTATCAAGCCTATTTCCAGAGTGTCCTCCCACTGGTGAACTATGTAGTGCCATCGGTAGCTTGTTCCTGAGGTTTGGCAGGTTTCCTACATATATCTTTCCCTTATATCTGATAATTCTAGCATGCAGTGTATAATCACTGCTGGCAATACCATTTCCTAGCAGTAAGTTTTCCAGCAGTAATTTACTATTAGGATCTAGTTGGTAGCTTTCTACCAATTCTTCTGCCCACTTTGGAGTCACAATAGATAATCTCATACAACTAGGAAGGACCCTAGAAAGAGCAGCTACCACTCTATTGTGAACTCCTTTTTTGTATTGAATTGTGAAATTAAACTCCAGTAATTTCATCATCAATTTATGTTGCACTCCCTCTGTAATCTTTTGATCAGTAATAAACTTCAGGGACTGTTGATCAGTCTTGATTGACAGATCATTTCCCAACATATAGTGTCTCCATCTCTTCAAAGCTTCTAGGATAGCCAGGGCCTCTTTATCATATGTAGACAGGGCTGCATTTCTAGAACAGAGAGTAGAGCTGTAGTAAGAAATAGGTCTGCCTTGTTGCATTTAGACAACTCCTATTCCCCTGCCAGAAGCATCAATTTCGAGCACAAACGGCTGAGAAAATTTTGGTAGGGCTAATACTGGAGCAGATATCAAAGCTTGATGTAATTATTTGAAGGCTTGATCCTGCTCTGGTTGCCAAGAAAACTGACCTTTCTTCAACACATCATGCAATGGTCTATCATACCATATGCCTTGATAAATCTTCTATAATAACCAGCCAAACCTAAAAAACTTCTGAGTTTAGTGACATTATCAGGAGTTAGCCATTTGGCAATTGCAGAAATTTTCTTGGGATCAGTAGCCACCCCTTCAGCAGAGATAACATGTCCCAAATATTCAACAAGTTTCACAGCAAAAACACATTTGGATAGTTTAGCAAACAGAGAATGTTCTCTCAAAGTTTCCATTACTATTCTGATATGTTCCAAATGTTCCTTGAGATCCTTGCTGTAGATGAGTATATCATCAAAGAATACTAAAACAAATTTTCTCAGATAAGGGCCAAAGATAGTATTCATAAGCTCTTGAATGTGTCAGGCATTGGATCACCCAAATGGCATAACCAGGTATTCAAAATGCCCCAAATATGTTCTAAAAGCAGTTTTATGTATATCTTCTAGAGTCATTCTTATTTGATGATACCCTGATCTTAAATCTAGTTTGGAGAAGTACTTTGCTCCATGCAATTCATCCAACAAATCTTCTATGACAGGAATAGGAAAATTATTCTTGATAGTCGAGAATTTAGTTTTCGAAATCAGTGCAAAGCCTCATAGATCCATCTTTCTTTTAACCAATATCACAGGGCTACATAAGGACTTTGGATGTGTCTTATCAAGTGAGCAGCTAATAATTTCTTTATCTGGTCTTCCATTTCTTGCTTCTGATGCTGGGGAACTCTATAAGGTCTCACTTGAGGAGGAGTTGCACCAACCACTAAGGTTATTTTGTGATCCAATGCTCTATGAGGAGGAAGAGCATTTGGTTCTTCAAACAAATTTGCATACTCCAATAAAAGTTTTTGTACTTGTGGAGGTGTTTTGAAATATTCTGGTGCATCCATCAAGATATTATGTACTTGCAACAAGAACACTTCCACTCCTTTATCTAATAGCTTGTTCATTTTCTCCGATGGAACTTCGTGATGTTCTTAGATTTAGTAAACATAGAAGCTATTACAGTTTGTTGTCCTTGAACAGTAAAATTGAATTTGTTTGTTGGAATATCAAAAGCAATTGGACTGATAGCAGTAAACTAATCGCACTCAAAGATAGCATCATGACTGGGTAGAGATAACACTATGAAGTTGTGAGATAATTTCATTTTCCCTAACTGAAACTCACATTGAGGAACTACTGCAGTGGACAAAAATGTACCTCCTCGAGCAACCGCAATAACTCTAGGCTTCACTGGTACACTACTAGGGAAAACCTTATACACAGAACTTTAGCAGTAGCGCGGGTCAAAAAAGTACGCTGGTGCTAAGTAGCAGTAGCGCGCTTGTGCAAACCGCGCTACAGATAAAGTTCTAGCAGTAGCGCGCCTGATTCTAAACTCGCTACTACTAAAATTCCCACGGCTTAGCCGATAGGCTACACATAGTAGTAGCGATCTATATCGAAGCGCGCTACCGCTACTTGCTTTGTAGCAGCGCCGCTGACGCTGAAAGGCGCCACTGCTAAAGGATATAAAATTAAATGGAAAGCAAATAGAAAGTAAATGAAAATGAAAGAAATAGAAGAAGGTGAAGAAAAAAATGTAAAGAAAAATAAATGAAAAAGGGGGAAAAGAGGAAGGAGTAGCAGAGCGCAGATCGCAGAACGCCAGAAGTTAACTGTAGCTAACAGCGATGGCGCTTTGCAACGCAACGCCATCGCTACTTTCGACTTAACCACGGGCCGTCCTTCCCTGTGGCTACTTCCCCAAATCCAACTCCTCCGCTCGCCGCCGCCGTCGCCCGTCAGCCGCCAAGGCTCTCCAGACACCTCGACGCCGGCCCCGACCTCAGATTCGACACCGCCCCGACCCGACCTCGACGCTGCCTCCGTCGCTACTGAGCCCGACCCCGACCTCGACGCTGCCTGCCCTCCCTCGCGCGCAGGCACCCGAGGTGAGCATGCCTGCTCCTCCCTCTCCCCTACCTCTGCCTAGGGTTCTTCAAATTTTAGTTGCATCAAATTAGTTAGGGTTCATGTAAGGGTGGAAACGAATCGGATGCGGATGTTATCGGATGCGGATGCGGCTCAAATTAGTTAGGGTTCATGGAAGGGTGGAAACGAATCAAATTTCTAAGATGAATCATAAAACGAGTAAAATTTGACCACTTATTTCACTTTTGAGTTGGATAATTGCAATATCCGCTACCACTTTCCACGCCCTAGGTTCATCAAATTAGATGGTAATTAGGGCAGTAGTTCCTAGGTACTAATTAGTTAGCAAGAACTAGGTACTAATTAGGTACTAGTTTATTTTTATTTTTATTAAGTTTATTTTTAGTAAGAACTAGTTGAATTAGTAGAACTAGTTGAAGATGTCATATTTGTTGTTATTTTTTTAGTTAAAGTAATTTTTCCCGCATCGACGTCGACGATGCCTATCCCGCATCCTCGTCGTCGACTTGGTGGAGGATGCCTGGTTGACCAGATGGGCCATGTCCGGGACTGGGCTCCGCCAGGCTGGTACTGGGAGGCGCTACCTACCGGGGCCGCAGCTTGGTGAGGAGTCAGCCCGTCGTTGACCCGAACCTTCTTTGGTGGCGGTCGCATGGGCCAGTGACGGTCGAGAGGCTTGAGGACCCCGTGGAGGTGGTACGTCACCGTGTCAGCGAGGAGGACGCGCACGTCCGTCGCTACTTGTTTCTTGTTGGAGCACAGGTTCTCCAATACTGGCAGGTTCTCCAGGATCTCACCGAGCTATGATCTGTGATGGTTCCTTCTCTTTGGGTGTCCACCGCCTGCGCCGATACCCGTCATTCGCTAGGATTTTAGTTGTATTAGTGATGTTATATGTATGATACTATTCGGGATGTATTAGTGATAATATTCGACGATGTATGAACGCAAGAGATGATTTACTTTTGCTTATTGAATGCATGCTAATTTGAATACTTATTTATTTTATGATTTGGTTTTGCTTATTGAATGCTCATGTCAATATGAGTCCTATAAGATATTTTAAAATGTACACCTTGTGTTGCTCAAATAGGATATGTGCTTTCCCAAGTGGCCGGTCATGTTTGCAGGTTACACCTCCGAGTGGCCTATGTTTTGCGGAGTGTAGATTCATTTCGTTCGGCAAATTTCAGGCGCCGATATGTCCTATTTTAGCAAAGGTCATGCCGGATTTTTCCGTGAATTTTGCATGACTTGTGCCGAATATGTAGAAAATATCGAGTGCCCCGGATTTGTGTGTTGAGTATCCTGGTAGTTGTCTTCGATCGATTTTCAATTAATATTTCAACTATGAACATAGGAAATGACTGACGACGAAAAGGTTTTTGGTATTTGCAAATACTGCGAAGACGAGCGCGGCCTGTGTGACAGGATCTTCCTAGATGATGATAGGCGCTTCAGCATCAAGCTGGACGAGAACTTCGAAGTGGATACAGTAGGTCACAACGACAAGTTTTTTTCGTAATTAAGCATGACATCTGCTTCATTTGCTTCTACTTATAATTTAAAATTTTACTATTCTACTAGCGTATCCCCTGCCATGCAAGAGTTTTTGTCTTGGATAAGATAGGTTTCAGTCCTATGAAAACTACTATGGTGGTAAAGAGAGTTTACTTGAAGACCGAGCATGGTTGTATTTTCCACGCAAAATTATACAACGCAGACACCTACACCTATTTTGGATGCAAAACTTGGCAAGCACTATGCAGGACTTATGCATTTGAGCCTGATATGGTTATCACCTTTGATATTCGTCCGGAAGGTTTCATTGCTAAGTATGTTACTATACGATGTTCTTCAACAGGGACTCCCGATGAGTGTTGTGCCTCATTGGATGGAGACTAAAGGTCGCATGAGAATTGTTAGCTTACGGTCAAGATATCCTACAATGCACTTTAGTGCATACAAGATTTCTAATAGCGAGGAATGCTTAATAGTGAAAGACTGGAGCAAAATTATGAACGCTCACAGAGAAGTACTAGGGGGCAGCAATCAGAAGCGCAGCCCACGATTAGGAGACAGGTTCATCTGCATGCTCCAACTTGATGAAGCAGGAGTGCTACACATGTTCTATGTTATTTTACCTGAGAGAGAGCAGCAGGAGTGATTAATTAGCTAGCTAGAAATGAGTTTGAAGATGATGATGTGCTACACTATGACTATGATGATTACATAGCTTGTGTTGGTGGTAATGACTATGATGATTATTATTAGCTAGTGTTGGTGGTGATTAGATAGCTACCGCAGCTAGTGTTGGTGGTGATTAGCTAGCTAGGATGAGTTTGAAGATGATGATGTGCTACACTATGACTATGATGATTAAATAACTACTGTTGGTGGTAATGATTATGATGATGATTACATAGCTTGTGCTGACGGATTAGATTCAAGTGGAGGCAACATGTGGTGCACATAGAAAGTACTACTAGTCCAAACTAGATCAAGTTTGGATTAGTAGTATACTTTTGACATGCACCACATATTGCCTCCACTTGAATCTAATCCACATTTATTTGACACACTGTTATGGACATAATGATATAAACCTCATTATTGGTATTGTACCAAAATTTGTATAACGGCGTATAAATACACTCAAAATAAAAAAAATACTAGTAGCGATGGACAGGAAACACGCTGCTACTAGCTAGATTAGCAGCAGCGCGTTATAGAACAAACGATGCGGCTATGAGTCTTAGCAGTAGCGCACGTTGTACGCGCTACTGCTAAGTAATAGTTGTAGCGCCTTATTAGTAGCGCGGTTACCCGCGCTACTACTAGAGTTTTCCCTAGTAGTGGTAGTAATTGGCAATTAGATTTAATTGCAAATTCATGATTGAGAAATGAAGAAGTACTACAAGAATCTAGTAAAGTTATAGATCGTTTTCCATTGATATGTATAACCACAGTAGGTGCTGGCACTGGTAGCTGCTGGCCCATAGCAAATGCCGAAATAAACATAGCCCGTTCTTCCTCTGCAACAACTTCAGTTTGTTGTGGATTTGTTTCCTCATTGTCCTGAAGTATATGCTCTTCATTCTCCTGTTGCATAAGATGTACACTGGGAACTAACTTGCATTTGTGTCCATGCATCCACTTATCTCCACACCTCCAACATTCTTCAACTTTCCTAATTTTCGAATTATTGGTATTACTCACTTCAGCATGTCTGATTGGTAGTTGTGGTGCAGTGGTATATGGTATAGATGTAGATTGTTTCGCTGAATTCCCAGCTGGAAATTTTGATAGAAATTTGCATAAGGAACACCTTGTTTTTTAGGTACAGAAGTGATAGGATAGCAAGGTTCAGTTTCTTTGGCCAACTAGTATGCATCTGTCAGAGTTTGAGGTCTCAATGGCCTGATTTGGAACTTGATGCCCTCTCTGAGCCCATTGACATAACATCTGACAAACCACAACTCACTGAGCTCAGGATTTTCTTCCTCCACATCTGCCATCAGATATTCAAAGAGCTTTGTGTATTCAGACACAAAGACACAGAAGTATTTAACTATTTAACTGAATTGAATTTTTCAGTTAAATCATAAGACCCTTGCTCTGAGAATCTTTTGATGAGCTCAGCACAAAAATGTTTCCAAGTTAATTGTATCTTGAGCGAACCTGATCTCCTCAACCAAACATCAGCCTCTCCAATGATATACAACTAAGCTAATGAAACCTTGTAATCCTCTGGTGCTGCAGACATTTGAAAGTACTTGTTACACTGCCTAATCCATCCTACTGGATCCTCTCCTTGAAGGCATATCCTATTTGGCGCTTACGCACCAGTTCACCAACGAGCGCCTGCAGGCGTTTCTTATTGGGCCGACCCGTTCCATTGCTTTTTTTCCTATTTTTTTTAAACGCAAAATGTGTGCGTCGTCGACAGGGATTCGAACGCGCGTCCCATTTAGGCACGCACCCGTGACTAAACAATTAGCTTGTTTTTCTCTTTTTTTTACTTTGTTCTACAGTTTAGTTTTTTATGCTTTTTCCTTTTTTTCTCATCTTTCTTTGTTTTCTTTAGTCGCGGTTTTTTATAAATTCGATGAACTTTTTCAGAATCAATGAACTTATTTTCAAATTCGATGAACTTCTTTTAAATTGGATGAACTTTTTTGAAATTGATGAACTTTTCAAATTTGATGAACTTTTTCATATTCGATGAACTTTTTTCAAATTCGATGAACTTTTTAAAAACAATGAACTTTCTTTCAACGTGATGAACTTTTTTAAAATATTGATGAAATTGTTTTTAAATTCATGAACTTTTCTCAAATCAGTGAACTTTATTCAATTTTCTTGAACTCTTTTTGTTTCACGTGAACTTTTTCAAATCTGTGAACTTTTTTCAAACTCACGAATTTTTCTTAAATTAGTGATCTTTTTTAAATTTGGTGAACAATTTTAATTATTTGTGATTTTTTTTGAATACGTGAGCCTTTTCTATTTTGAAAAAAATCACAAACTTTTTATTAATATGTGAACTTTCATTTTTTGGAACCACGTAGCCCTGTCCTTAAATACTGTCGAGGCAGTACCGGCCACAAGTGCTAGGTAGTTCTACTGATTAGCCAAGCGGGTGTAGAAAGCAAAGGCGTGAGTTCGAATTCTGGTGCTGCAACCCTTTTTAGGATTTTTTGTCCACTGGCGTTACACGTTCGTGGGCCGGCCTAGCAAGGCGCTGCTGCGAGGGCCAGTTGGTTAGCTGGCGCTGAAGGCGCGGAGTAGGAGCTCCCCTCCTAGAAACCCTAGGGAAATCCATCTTTGGTCCTTTAGTCAGTGATTTCATGAACTGGGCCTGCATGTCTTGTTCATAAGTTTTGAAATATCCTTGCCATAGTTGCATGTCCTTGTTTGGCTGGTAAAACTTGTTGAAAACAGGGGTGTGACCTGCCTCCCTTGCAGTTATAGGAGTACCCACAACACTAAGATTATCAGCTCTTTGCTGATTATCATACCCAGGAGGAATAGGAGGTCGTTGAACTCTGATGGGGGGTAAATTTTGCATATGTAATTCTTCTCCTTGTCGAGTTTTCTCCCTTTCTAGTTCCAACTGTTTCCTCAGAGCATCGTATCTGGCCTGCTGATCTGGGATTTGTTCCTGTTGGGCAAAATTTCGTGTTTTGACCCTTTTTGCAAAGAAATTCGAGATCTGACCCCTGTCTGAAACTATTTCGGGATCTGACCCTTTTGACTACCGCCAGGAGGGCCGGCGGTAGGTTTGCACGTCCTACCGCCATCAGCAGTGGCGGTAGGCCCTCTAACGGCGACTGACGGCCGTCGGCGCGTACTGACGGGGAAAAGGGCCTACCGCCACAGTCTGAGGCGGTAGGGTTCGGTGGCCTACCGCCCGAGGTGGTGGCGGTAGGTACCGAAGAGGCAAGTGATGCTGCGGGCGGGCCCTACCCCACCCACCAGCCCGTTCTTCCTCCTCCCCTCGACTCGAACAGAGTCGGCGCCGCCTCCTCCTCCCGATCCCTTCCTCGATCTCCTCTTCCTCCACCATTTTCGGATCTTTGGGGCAAATCGAAGAGGCTGGTAAGCTCCTCCATTCCCTCCAATCAGTTTTCGCAATGGTTTTTATTTTTGAAGTTATTTTGGCACTAGGTGCAACCTAGGTTTTGGTGTTGATTTTTTATGATGTTTTAGTTGTTTAGGAGTATATGATTTAGTAGTAGGCCTATGTGAGGATGTGTGGGTGAAAAAATTGCAAGATATGTGAGGATATGTTGGTGAATGCATATATGTTGGTCCATTTTGTTTTGTTATATGCAAGATTGTGAGGATAAAGGCATAACAAAATTGTAGATGGTTAATGTATTGCAAATTTGTGAAGATGGATGTTTTGCAAAATTGGTAGGTGGTTAATGCATAGTGTGAAAATGTGTGTATTTCTATTTCATATAGTTGCAAATGTATGAACCATAGGTTTAGTATTTCAGTATAGCCATACGAGGAACCCTCTCTAGTTGATATGATGAACCCTAGAACCTAGATGAACCCTAGGTTTAGTATTTCTTATAGCTATATGTGATGATTTCTTGTGTGAATATTGTAGATATTTGTTTTGCTATATATCTCCATATGTGATATTTGCTTAATTAACTTTATCCAATCAATGCTTATATAGGGAACATGGCGCCACCACCACCACTTGATGAGGATGATGACTATGAAGACCCACTTGAGGAAACCATCTGTGCTCAAAGAGTGAGGCTGAGCGAACAGGAGGTGTGCAACCTATGGGACAACTTTTTGCCACGTGCTGAGTTGATCGGGGCGCCATTCGTGACCCGTCTGACAACTACCATGATCGATCGACATGACATGGTATGTTATTAGTGTAGAATCCAAGGAATTGTTAATAGTTTAGATAATCCATACTTATTAATTGATATGTTTTCTTATTCAGAAATTGCCAAAGAGCCTATCTGAGAGTTGTGGCATCGAGGCTGATGAAGAAGGCTATGTTGGAATACGCCTTACCGCAAGGGGCCCCGTCACTACTTGTGCGTATGGCGTGGACACGGACGATCGCATAAATTTAAGCACAGATGGGTGGAAGAGCTTCCTCGTTGACAAGAATCTTCATGTTGGACAGGCCATCCTTATTACTATCAGGAAGACCAACCGTCAAGGCTTGAAGATGATGATCGTCATCGATATCATCTAAACTATATATGCGTGTGGCTGCTGATGATCGTCATGTTTGATTGCTACCTATGTTGGCTTCGTGAAACTATTTGGATGTGATCAAACTATGTTATGTTTATGTCTATGAAATTGTGATCAAACTATGTTATGTTTATGTCTATGAAATTGTGATCAAACTATGTTATTTGGTACTTGTTTCTTAATCCGTAATGGCAAAACTAATTATGCTTATGTCTATGAAATTGTGCTTATTGGTTCTTATGTTCAGGGCCCTTGCATATTTCTATGAAATTGTGATCAAATTATTTGGATGTCTATGAAATTGTGATCACACTATTTGGATGTGATCAAACTTCTTATGTCTACAAAACTTTACATGAAACACAGGACCCTACCGCCAGGCTCCGTGGCGGTAGGGTCGACACTCATCCGCCGTGAGCCCCGGCGAGAGGGTGAACCTACCGCCAGGGCGCTTGCATATCTCGTTCTGAAGGCATGCACGGCAAAATCCTGCCACACCTTACCGCCATGAGTCGTTGGCGGTAGGGTTAGACAACTACCGCCGGGTTATGCAGCGCGGTAAGGTACTTATCCACGTCGTGTGCGGTGGCGGCCCCGTCTCCCTTCATCACACCCTACCGCCAGGGAATCTGGCGGTAGCCTGTCTAACCCTACTGCCAGGCGCTCTGGCGGTAGCAAAAGGGTCAAATCCCGAAAAAATTTGAACAGGGGTAAAATCTTGATTTTGTTTGCAAAAAGGGTCAAAACACGAAATTCGGCCTTTCTGTTGCAGAGTGGGAGAATGTACCACATGACTAGTACTAGGCTGATCTGGGCCCGATGGTGCCTGGGCATTTGGCTGAGCAATTAATTTCAGAACTGCACTTATAGTAGAGAGTTGTTTGCCCAAATCCAGTGCTGCCTTCTCAATTCCCCCAACTTGGAGAGAGATCTCACCTTGTTTGGAACTGATGGACCGAACGTCTTCTTGCAACTTGGATACTTCCAATCGCATCAGAGAACTGTCCTTCGAACACCAAAGTCATCTCACAGAGAGAGAACTTCTTGAAGATCCGCCTCATCGATCGTCTTTGCGTGACCCATCTCCTTGATCTGAGGTACGGGTGAGGAATTTTACCCTGGAACACCAACAACCTTTCCCTCACCTCAGATCCAGCCGCCGCCATGATCCACGCCTCCAAAAGCACACGGATCAGCGCTCGGACGCAGAATTTTACCGATCAAACAGAGTATCAATCAACCGCCCCTGTTCTACCGGTTTGTGCCCTAATTCTCACTGCCACATGCGCCTCCACACCGCCTCCAACGCCTCAACCCCACTGTCGTATAACAGCACCGCCGAAAACGAAGAAGGGTGGGAAAAGGGTGGGCATCACCAATCTATGGGGAAATTTCTGTCACCCTCATACGCCTCCGCTGAGAATCGCTGGCATCTAATACCAATTTGTCAGGACCTACTAGCAATTCAGAAATATGAAAGGGGAATTTAGGGTTTGGCTATGGCGAATCGCCTCGGTCCTATATAGATATTGTATAGAGTTTTAGCCCAGAGGCAAATGATTCACAGAACTCAGTCATATCCAGCTCCTCAGCCACAGCCCGACTGAAACCAGTGTTCTGAAACTCCCAGTGACTGAATATATCAACAGTAGCTGTCTTTAGGCCTGACACCAAGGTTAGGGTAGCACTGGTCGCTAAGCTATTTTGGCATAAACCAAGGTCGTCGGCGGGAGAAGCGCTCCTAGCGGCACACATGAGGTCGCCTTTCTTTCCTTTCTCCTAGCGGCGAACACAGGAATTCAAGACTGGAGGAATTCAAGAATTAGCAAACACGGGATGTACTCCGCAGCAGCATTACAAACAGTACAAGCACACAAGTCTTTGTTACGTAGTACTTAGGTAGGTGCCTTGCACTAGCTAGCGTGGGTCTGCCAGGCATGGCACATTTTAATTTAGGACATCAGTACTTCATCATGACTCTGAACAAGGTTACGTCATGCGCAAAACAATCGTCCGACCTTGAGACAAAAGCATGCACAGGGCGATATGATAGATAGCTTGATGGCAGGAAGATGATGACCCAACCATCACCGCCGCGACCTGCATGCGCAAACAAAAAACACGACCATCAGATGACTGCCGCATACATAACCGGGGGCTAATCTGCAGATGCTTCGATTTGTTCACACCTAAGGTGCATCAGATGACCATATATATGGTACGTTCCCTAGCACGAGACCATGCATGCTCACAAATTTGAACAAGAAAACCAGCATTCAAGGTGGCCTTACCTTTCTGCACTACTCCTCATGCCTTCTTCAACACTTTGAGCAGCATCAATGCCGCTGTACCAAACAGCCTTCTTCCGGGTTGAGGATTCACTCCTGTACCAATCACCATCCTGGGCTGGTAATTAACCGCTGTACTAAACAGCCTTCTGGATTGCCTTCTCTGTTGTTGCTTCATGTATTTGGGTATATCAGCGAGCGGTATTGTAGTAAACAGCTCACCGGGCTTGCTACTATATACCACCATGGGAAATCGGCCCATCACGCCGTGACCTGCAGCAGCAGACCCATCCTCGACGGTTTCCTTCTTCGAAGCTGTCTCACCATCCAAGCCTTGAGTAGGTTTCTTCCAAGCCATCTCGAGATCCAAGCATTCAGAAGGACGTGCCCATTTGTGAGGGATGATCTTGACTTTAGACCGGGCAGATAACACTGATCTCCACCATGGGAAGAAGCTTCTCCTGGCGAGTATGAGCTCCCATCGTCTTGGTTTTCTCTTTCTTGTGGCCTGGCTCGAACATTAAAACAACATCTGAATGTTAGAAACCTCAAAACATCAAACAGTGAAACCTGCCGGCAGCACTGCCTTGGAATATTACATAATGTGATTATGGAGAATGTAATATCACTAAACCTACACATAATTTAGTTTAATGAGTGAGATTTTATTGACTAAAGGTACAACAAACCACAAAGCATCTTTAACTAACACGTTAAGCTTCTGAATGAGTATGCTGCATGAGATTTGCTAGTACATCTACATTCTAGGATTGGCTGCGTTGTGTCACCAATCCAATCGTATTTTAGCATGAGAGAGAGAAGCATTAAGACAGAATCTTATCACAGATTGGATAGCTCTTCAGTGTCAGATAATTCAGCTTGAATAATCCAAATTCTATGTAGTCATCAAAATCAAACAAATAAATCTTCGGAGATGATGTTTCCGTATATTTACCTTATTCACTACTGTCTGTAGATAATCCATTTCTAGAGCTTCCCTGTTTGTGTCACTTTCCCCTGATTTTCATCATATCATATCCAACAAAAAATAATTAGGGTTGTTTTTCCCCCTCACAGCTTAAAAGAAATGCTTCAATCAATACACACAGATACGTACCAGATTTGTTAGGTATATCCTCACTGGACAACACATCCTCATAGGGGCAGCTTCAAGAACAAGTGGAAGAAATAATTAAATAAAGATCATATCAGTTGTGTATGTATACAAAACATAGTCCTTGACCAAAACATACAGGTTTCCAATTTCTGTCCATTCACTAGTAGGACAAAAACCATTATCCTTGAGAATCGACGAAACACGTTCAATGACCTCCAAACGGGGCACCTGCATGAAATACGGCACCTGCACGACCATTTTAACTTATGAGATATATATGTCATGAGCACCATGAATCATGACGACTGAGATACGACAGAAAGAATTGTTTGCAGTGGTAGCAGTATATTAATATAATACAAGTGGAAAGGCCAAAGAAAAACTTAAGAACACTAATAACATTGTAGAATGGATGTATTTTTTATGACATCAATACATGTACAGAACACACGTTTTGTCTTAGTTATTTGTGTTAATTAGATATACGGCATTATTTTGTTTAGTTTCCCAAATCTGCCCAATTGTTTAGTTTTGGCTTTTAAAAGAGTGGTGTGTTCATATTGTCCACGCCATCTAACTGAAAGTAACAGCCTAGACAGGTTTCATCACATGTGAAGCTGTGAATCACTGATTGCCCAGAGTTTGTGTAAACTGGGCAAGACTTCTTTTCCCGAAGAAACCAGCAGGCGCTCTGCCTCTTCATTACAAAAGGAAGTTGCTATACACACCTGCACTTAGATGGCTTGCAGACTACTCCAAAAAGGAAGGGAACATTTACTATTATGATTATCTGTCCTTTTTTTGGACAATGAGCTTTGTAAGCTGCTGTCTGTCCTTGGCAACTTTATTTTCGTAACAAATCTCCTACTCCTATTTGTTTCAACTTTTAGTATATATTGAGTTCAGTCCTCCCCTGCTGTTCTTATTCCAACAGAAATTGAACAAAACCCTATGAAATAGCAAGATGAGCATACAATTATTTATTTGATCACTATATGTGCCAAGCATCTACAAATTACTACCTCCGTCCTGGTTTACAAGTCCCCTTTGTATTTTGTGCCAAATTTTAACTTGAGATTTAACTAACAAAATGTTAATGCATGTCACAAAAAATTATATCGTTGGATTCATATTCAAACATAGTTTTCAATTATATTATTTTTTATGACATGCATTAACATTTTGTTAGTAAAATTTAAGGTCAAACTCTGGCAGTTGGCACACAATACGAAGGGGACTAATAAACCAGGACGGGGGTAGTATATCAGGAGCAATGACACTAGCAGATGTTCTCTACTCATGCACCATGAACAATAACATTTAGCACAATGCAAGATATTCCCTCCGTCCGAAAATACTTGTCATCAAAATGGATAAAAAGAGATGTATCTAGAAGACTAGAACTAAAATACGTCTAGATACATCCCCTTTTGTCTATTGTGATGACAAGTATTTCCGGACGGAGGGAGTAACAATTAGCTCCTATGGAAAACGTGACGCTGATTTTCGTAACTTCAGTGCGATGCTAACAGTAGGTTTCAATGTATTACTAGCATATTAACAGAAGGTACTCGAATACTCTTTCTGTGGTATAGCGTGCATGTCAACTACAAGGCACCCATGGCGACTTCCATCAATCTCAAGATCTGCCACCTCAGTGTCTCGGATGTACTCAAAGGGGTAGGGTGTGCATGCGTGCATTCATAGGAGTGAGTGTGTGTCTGCGTCTGTACTGTGTTCCTAAAAAACATATAACAAACCAAATACACCCCTGACAGCCAAAGCTGCACAACTGCCTAGGCACCCCAAATACACCGATAAACAAAACTGTAAGAGGAAGCACCTATGCAGCGCTAGGCGAACACCAGCTGCATCAACCACACTTAACGCTAATTTGGACCACGATTCTCAAAACGAGAAGTTTTCGTGGAGGGACTCAAAATGAACTTCATATTTTCAAAGTCATTTTACAAACTGTATTTACTGCCAATGACCCCAAACAAATCTTACATTCTTGACTGAGCCTATAATAAGTAGATACATTACAAATTTTGTTCAGTGTTTCTAGAAAAATAATATTGATCAGATAAAGCAGGAATTACCAAAGAGCCAATGCTTATACCTCACCAACATATACAATTTTTTGTAAAACAGAGAAAATCGAGGAATTATAACTGCAAGCACCAACAGAATGATACCTCTAGATGCTTCTGGATGTATGAATCAAGACCTTCACCAGCTTTGGAAATTACATGAACAAGCATCAATGCCATATTATTAAGCTTTATCCTTGCCTCCACTTGTTGACCCTTCTCAGACTGCAAAGCAATATTGTTGTTCCAAATATGGTCACAGATAATAGCAAACCCATCTGGCTTACTATCTCCATTTCTCTTGCGAGAAGTTCCCATGTGTATCTGCTCTTGAGCTGCCATGAGCAAAACGGCTGTCTCGGCAAGCTTTCCCTCTTTTATGTAATTCCACAGCTCATCCAATAGATTATCTGTGTATTTTGCAATCAGCCGAGTCGTATCCAAGAAGATCTTCTGCAAAAATCACCAGCATAGACCAAAAACTGAGTCTTCTAGAATTTATTTATAGGTAAGACTGTAGTGCTGATTAACTTAAAACTATGTTCTCAACAACAATCTTAATAAAACCACAACCTTATTTTCTTTGTTAAGAACAAAATAGAGTTTGTTTTCTCTCAACAAAGAGTCAAAGGCTAAAAAATGTCACTACAGCACAGAAAACAATTCCGACTATGGAAAATGGAGATTTAGGGATTTAAGGTTCCTTTAGTATTATTGCTACGTCAGTTATTTATAAGTATGTGACTTTGCTATGCTGGAGTAGTAAATTGTTAAGGGGTGGATGTGAGACAAACCATTTCAGGTAGGCACAGAAGATGGATGAGCTTGAAGATAAAGTTGGCATCTGCCTCACTGTAATCCCGATGCTCGTGGTTAGGAAACAGACTGTCTTCCAGATACTTATGCATACACGTGTTCTCGACTGCAACATGGAGTGGGAGAAGGCCCTCGATGACCTCAGCACCGGCTGTGCGTAGATTGGCGGACGCGCCGTGGCGGACGAGCAACTGAATCATGTCAACCGAAAAAAATTCAGCAGCTCGGTGGAGGGGATAGTACCCATACTGGTTCATGCAGTTGGGACCGGCTCGGCACCCATCAAGCTCAGGTGCCTGGCCCTCCAAGACAATTTTGACACATTTCACCGCATTTTGTGAAATCATATGGTTCAAAGCCTCTGGGGTGATGATCGAAGCCCATCGCATGCCCTGCCCATTCCTCTCCATATAGCTGAGAAAGCGCCGGACGCTATCCTTATCCAGGATGGGTGCCAAATGGTGCACTTTATCATGGAAGAGATGATTCACATCCTAATCAGGATCAAAAGAGGTGAAAGGAAATCAGTTATCCGATTAGCAAAGCAAAATTAAATAAGCAGTGCACTATAGGACAACAAAACAAAAATGTTGCATAAGTAGCACACACAAAAAATACTGCAGGAAAAAAGTAAAATATAAATAACCAAATGATCTTTTTTTCAAATGCAGAGAACCTTAGGGATGCGTTCTGGGAAGATTATACTGGATGCTCTGATGGCACCACTTGCAGCTTCTTTCTCACGTAACCACTGCAAAGGGAGGGAGGGGAGCGTCAAGAGCTATAATAGGGAAAGCAAACATGATAAGATAGAAATGCCATAAAGTTCAAAAAAGAATGTTGGTTAGTTACTGCACCTTATCTACTAAACGGATAGAGTCACTTAAGCTATTTCCAACAGCAGGAGGGGATGGAGGAGGATACGGAGGATTCCATGGATCGTATTCATCCGTGCTTGATCCATCAGTACTGGTAGTATCTTCATGACATGTGGTTTTCACTGCCTCCTCCTTGTGTGTTTTATCCATTGCTGCCGAACTGGCCTGGAATTCCAGATCCACTGTTTGTTTGACTGAAAAAAGTTTAACCAACCAGGAATTGCATCCCAAATCAGTTTCACACCTAGTTTGATTCAACATTTTTTAAGAGATGGTGGAGCAATACAAAGTTGGGATGCTAGAATTTTCAGAGAAACCTCCAAACTTCACATAAATGTCAAATGTGGCAATCTCATCAGTTAGGTTAAAAAAACATATTTCATGAAAAAGACTTACAAGTAATACAATATGGAAGTGCTGTATTGTGCACAATTTTACAGTAAGGCATTGTAAACTTCATTCATAACTGCTTCAACACTGAAATGGCTTTTGTTCCTATAAACTGCTAGTGCTAGTTGATTCAATTGAGAAATATACTACTGTACTTTGTCAAATAAATTTGACATTACAAGCATCGTTCAAGCACTGATGTCGAAGACAATGATGACAAACTGCAGCCTCGTATTTCTAATAAAAATCAACACATGTCCTGCAAATTAAATAAAAAGCTCTTTCCTGATCCGCATATAACATGAAGTTAACACGTAGGTTAGGCATATGCCAAGTGAACTAGATGTAAGCATTCCGTTCCGTGCGTAGCACTAGTTCTGGCACATAACTTGATTAAAGCCTACATGCATAGCAACTGTGGAAGTTGAACAAATTAACCAATATACAGATACAGGCATCATTTCCGCACAGAAACAAGTGTGAAGCTTAAATAAAGCCATTTATTTTTCATGGGACACCAATTATCGGTGATACTTATCAGTTAGGAACCACTAGTAGTATATTTCCATTCAAGCACCATGAACGAAATGAACTTGTGAGAAGAAAACCATTGGGGGTTCCAGCAACAATCCGGTAAAAGGAACCGCAGTAAATGAAATTCGGAGTAGCTAGTGGCCGCCACCGTGGGCTGCAAACCAGATCGTATGCAACGACGACGAAAGCTGCAGATCCCAACTTGAAAGCAGAAAGAGCGTGCTAAATTTCCCCGAGAAGGGCTGTTGGAAACAAACAAGCAGCAAAAAACTGTTTTTTTTTCATACAAAAATGCAACCAAGCACAACCGCGAGAAAACGGAATGCAAAGATTTTAGCTTTCGTGCGTAGAACCGCTGAATCAGGGGCGGATCTAGACGGCGTCCAGAAACCCTGAAGCAGGGTCGGTGGGGTCGCCGGATGAAAATAACCCCGTACCCGATGAAAACCCAATGGCCAGAGCTTGCGGACGGGGCGCGATGAGGGGGAAGGTGAATGGCGACGGCGGCGGCAACACGCGAGCGAGAAGGGGTGGGGTGGGGTGGGGATTCCGGCGTCGGCGGTGACGAGGAGGAGAGGTGGAGACTCGGGTGAGGGAGAGGAAAGGGGGTCTATTATTATGTTGGGCTCGGACGGACGGGTCACGGGTGGAGTGGAGACTGATGGCCGGTGGGTATGGGTATGGGCACGCACGGAAAGGCCGCAGTCTTCTTTCTAAAATGCTAACCAGTAAATGTTTACCTCGTATGAAAAAGTGGTAAACGATATTATTATTCCTTGATGTAATTTTGGCCGTCGGATCAAGCACCCGACCGATCTGGGCCGCCGGATCAGAACTGCGGCGTTGTAGTAATGAACAATTTCACCTCACGATAAATATCTATTGCCACCGTCTGTTAATACAGAGACCCGCCGAGGGCATTTTTTGAATTTCACTATGAGGTATAAAAGCCCAACCCCAGGACTTCTCCCCAATCAGCTTCCTCTCCTCTTCACGCGAGGAGGAGCCGCCGCCGCCCCCTCCCCTTCCACCCTAGCCGCCACCCACATCACGCGACAGCGAGCTCACCCTCACGTCCCCCTCTCCTCTCCATGGTCCTCGACAAAGGCAGCACGGGCGACCGTCGTATCAGGCCACATCGGAGAAGTCCAGGACGTCGTGGTGAGGAGCGTGCGCCGCAGAGACGGTCGTCCGCGGCATCAAGGTACGCCCATTTCGATTCACTCTTGGACCCTCCCCTCCTCTCATGTTGTTGTTGCTTTTGGTCACGCAGGTGCACGAACACATCCAGCGACGAACCCTAGCTGCACCGCATGCTGCTAGCCGTACCTTGGGGCGGAGATGGCGCCGTCCCCAACACCTTTGGCTGGCAGAAGCTCATCGTCGGCTTCCACTTCCCGCTCCTCTGGTGGACAAGGTCCATTGCTCCGATATGGACGAGCAGCAGCTCCTCCTCTAGTGGATGAGGCACGAGCCCTCATGGCTCCTCCCTCCTCCTACCCCTACGCGGTGAGCTCCACCCCCTCTTCCTACCCCCTGCACATCTATCTATCTAGCCAATTTGATTGCAATTTGTCATAATGTTATGAGTGATGTGAAGGTTAGTGTTTAGCAAGCATGCATAGCTTAGGTCGATAGGACTGATTACTAAATTAATTGGTATTGGTTCAATTGTATTTGTATCACCTTGATGTAGTTGTCTAATTTAGGAAAGGAAGCGAATTCAGTCCTTTTTGAGATATAAAGGAAGCTAATTCAGTCCTCTTTTAGATAAAGAATGCTAATTCAGTCCATTCATGTATTCGTATCTTTGCATTGGCACTTAGATCGACATCATGCATGATATAGGAGTTGTTGCAGCCTGTAGTAGTATATGCTTTTGAAAGAAAAATGCCTTTTTTGGACTAGAGATATGTTATCAACATTTCAAGCAAGTGTGCAGTAGCACTCACGTGTTCCTAAAAAATATGCAGCAATAATAATAAGATTGATCCCTTCATTTTTTCTGCAGAAAGTGTAGTCTGGAAGCTTCTCAAATTTGGATACTGTTTGTAGAAGAGGAGTGGCCTTTTTTCAGTAAAGCTTTGGACATTATCTTGTAGTTTGGATGACATCCATGATTACTCTCATGTGTTTGTGGAGCCCTGGATGCCGAGTTCACCATTGATGCGCCACTATGGAGATGTAACGTGTGCTACACCATTTGTCCCCTCATTGCAGAAGAAAGTTTGGTACCAAAATCAAGTGTTCTTCCTTAACTTGCTAAGGTGTTTGCGAGGCTGTAGCCGGACCACCAAATTTCGTCTGGCATGCAGATGTCAACAGATCCTAAACACTACAACATGCTTCCGCATTCATTCTTCGACCAACATGTGGTTTCATTTCAGATGACTGCAAGCACCAATGGTCCGGGAGCCATGCTTGTTTGCCTGGACACTTCCAGTGGGATAAATGGTAATCTGGCAATGTTGAAGACTACACCTTCGATGATTGTATCCACTGCCTCACCCAACATGATTCTGGATTCTAGCCAGAGCCTAAAGTATGGAGGTCCAATGGTTGTGGAGTGGTCATACCCTGAGTTACATATGCTTAATGACGGCCTCCATAAGTATGTTTTCTGCCACTATGTATAATTACTGACTTTCATCACATTAGTGAGAACGAGAGCATTTTATCACATGTATATGCCAAGTTAATTCATATAGTTTAACATTAAGATAGAATACACATGGCAATTGACACCAAGTACGAAATAATTATTCTGCCTATATTGGATCAGAATAACAAGTGTTTATTGTGTTAGTGCGTCAAGATAAATATTTGTTTATTTCATGATTAAGATGTATACTTCATTTCTGTTGGAGAATAATGGCATGAGCGTTTTCAGAAGCATATCACTTTCTTTTATCTTTCAGATAACGGAGTTCACTTTCTTTATGATCCTGTTTCTATGAGTTGTTTTTTGCACTTGTAGGGGGGATGGATCCCAGGGGGAGAGGTGTGACGCCCTCGATTCAATCGTACACTAATCATGCACGCAAATGTGTACGATCAAGATCAAGGACTCACGGGAGGATATCACAACACAACTCTACAAATAAAATAAGTCATACAAGCATCATAATACAAGCTAGGGGCCTCGAGGGCTCGAATACAAGTGCTCGATCATAGACGAGTCAGCGGAAGCAACAATATCTGAGTACGGACATAAGTTAAACAAGGTGCCATAAGATGGCTAGCACAAACCGGGATCAGATCGAAGAGGACAGGCCTCTGCTGGGATCCTCCTAGGTCACTCCGGTGGTAAATCGTCGGGTGGGCTGCACGTAGTAGTAGGCGCCTCCCGAGTAGTAGTCGCCGAGGCGGTGGCGCTCGGATCCTGGGCTCCATCGTCGATAGCAGCAATCGAGTAGAGATAGGGAAAAAGGGGAACAAGGCAACCGTGAGTACTCATCCAAAGTACTGCAAGCAAGGAGCTACACTACATATGCATGGATATATGTGTAAAGGACATATCGATGGACTGAACTGCAGAAATGCCGAGAAGAGAGAAGGCCTAGTCCTATCGAAGACTAGCATCTTAGGAATCCACCATCTTGCAGCAAACAAGAGGGAGTAGAGTAACATAAGTAAAGTAGCAGAGGTGTTATCAACCTCGGCGGAGATCCTTTCTCGACTCCTGCGAGAAAGAAATCCCGAGCCATACTATCCGATTATCATCACAAACCAATTCTCATCGCAATCCATTGCTCATATCCATGTCTCATCTCAAGTATCCAGTTCTAGTTGTATCGATGGGATACAACTCCAAGTGTCCGTTATCGTAGGACAGGCTATCGATAGATGTTTTCTTCCTGCAGGGTGCACCAACTTACCCACCACGCCGCTTAACTCGGCGGACACACTTTCCGTGGTCATGCGGCCTCGGCCAAACAATACACCGCAACCCGACCTAGGCTTAATAGAGAGGCCAGACGCGGACTAAACCTATGCCCCTGTGGGTCATGGGCCATCTCCCGGGAACTCCTGACGTTGCGTGACGCGCCGAAGCAGACCTAGCCCATCAGCGTTCGGTCCAATCCGGCGCGCCATCTCGACGCCGACGTCTAATAAGCTTGGCTGATGTATCGACGCAGAACGCCCATACTTAGCCCACGTGATGGTTAGTGCTATCGGGCCGAGGCCCTCGGATCAAATATCCAAATCGTAGTGGATTAGGAAGCGGTAACAAGCAGAGACTCACGAAGATGTGACCCGTTGCCCGTCTCGAGGACTTGCGGCAAGGGCTAGGAATGCCCGCCACGCCTCGTAATTATCTCTGGGCACCCTCCAGTCAACCCGTCTCCACATCACTCGCAATTAACACGCTGGTACCCCTCGTGGTCGACCCGTCTTTCCAAGTAACGATGGTAAAAGTCCAAGTAACCGTGTATCCAAACATCAAGGGAAAACCGAGGAATCACCCCGAAGAATTCCACTCAATGTAGTCATCAAGGTGAGCGTAAGAGGATTCACCCTCGAGGTCCACACTTGGGGGTTGCCACACAGTCGATCGGAAGTGGTTAAGGAGGAAATCACCCTCGATGACCACGCCGGATAGCTATACTACGGGGTTAATATCGAGGTCTTTGAGAGGTTTCACCCTCGGTACTTGATAGTAACCCAAAGAGTGTCGAGCAACTAAGGGAGGTGATGTGCGGTGTCGGGGCTGGTCTTGATCCCGTTGATCGGGTCTTCGATAATCAGTAGGCGATCGGGACAAAGCGGGGCCATCGATGGATCACTAACCAACCTATACTAAGCGGTTTAGGATAAGCGGTAAGGTACCACAGCAGATACAAAAGCAGGCTATGCAACAGAATAGGAGCAAACAAACAGTAGCAAAATCTAATGCAAGCATGAGAGAATGGAATGGGCGATATCGGGATGATCAAAAGGGGGGGGCTTGCCTGGTTGCTCGGCAAGAGAGAGGGTCGTCGACCTTGTAGTCGAAGCGGCGGTGCGGCGTCGGTCTCGTAGTCTACCGAAGAGAAGAGGGGGAAGAAACAGTGAATACACGATAACAGATGCATAACGATGCAAGACATGCCAAGAAGCGATGCTAGGCGTGCCCTAACGTGGTAAGAGGGGTACTGGTTTAGGGGGGAAAGCATCCGGGAAGTTGTCCCGGTTCGGACGTCTGTCATACAGATGAACCGGAGGAGAAAGTTTGCAGGTTCGATAGGTTAGAGACGTGCGGTGGACGAACGGACTGCGTATCCGGAATCGTCTCGTCGTTCTGAGCAACTTTCATGTTGAAATTATTTTAATCCGGGCTACGGATTAAAAGTTATGAATTATAAAAGGTTTTATTAATTTCTGGAATTTTAATTAATTATATAATTAATTTCGAAAAAGCATTTATGACATCAGCATGAGGTCATCTTGGCGTCATCGATCAACAGGTTGACTAAGTCAACCTGACAGTGGGTCCCACATGTCATTCACTAATGGCCTAATTAACCTAATCGGGGTTAATTAATCTTAGTTAATTAAGTTAACTAATGATTAGTATTAATTAGTTTAGAATTAATTAGCTTAATTAATTACCCAATTAATTAATTAATGATTAGGGTTAATTAATCCAGAATTAATTAGATTAATTAATTATTCAATTAATTAATTAATTAGTTATTTAGTTAATTAGTTTAATTCATTTTTAATTCAGTTTTAGATTCGCTTATTAACACGTTCATTTTTTGTTTCATTTTGGGGTGGGGCCCCTGTCGTTAACACTGCCCCTGGCGCGGGCGCCTGTGAGTCTTGATTCTTTGCCCGATTCGGCACGTCCCGCCCGGTCGGGCGGCGACCACAGGCGGATCGGGCGGCAGGCGGCAAGTGGCTGGCCAGCGCGCCCGGCGCAAGCAGCGACGCCGGTGAGGGGAGGAGAGAAGGGAGTCGGGCGACGGTGGGGCGCAGAAGCTGGCGTGACACTGGACGTGTGAGGCGCGAGGCGAGGGAGAAGGCAGGCGGCGTGGGGCGCCAGCCGCAGGCGTCTTGAGCCTGGGCGCGGCGGACAGCGACGCGAAGCGTCGAGAGCTCGTCAGGCGGTCGGGCACGACCGGCGATGAGGAAGGGAGGAGGAGGTCGAGGCTCACGGGGTGTAGGGTCTCGGCGCGTGCGTGGTGTAGGTCGAGGTGGGCGTGGGACGAGCGGCGACGGGAGCAGGCCGCGGAGTGGAGGAGTCCGCGAGGTCGAGGCGTCGGCGCCGGGAGGTCCACGGGCGGTGGTCGATCCCGACCAGATCGGATCGGGAGAGGGAGTGGGGCGGCGTGGGGAGGAGTGGGAGCCCGTGGCGGCGGGGCCATGGGGAACGGCGGCGAGGGGATGGCAGACGGGGAGGCGGTCGGTGGCGCCCGCCCGATCTGGATCGGTCGGAGCGAGGGGCGAGGGAGGGCGAGGGGGAGAGGGGGGCGGTGGCTAGGGTTAGCCACCGATGGGGGTCTAGTGGGGGCGATTGGGCGGTGGGCGGCCTGGGGGAAGAGGGGGATGGGCCAAGGGAGAATGGGGAGGGGGCGGTGGTGGGCGGTGGGGTTTATCCCCCTCCCTGATTTATTTATATTTTTTTTGATAGAAACGAAACAACGATTAGTTAATTAACAGAACCGGGGGGTTTACTGTTGCATAACCATCCGGGCGTTACAAATCTCCTCCACTACAAGAAATCTCGTCCCGAGATTTAAGGCGTGGAATAGGGAGGAAGCCATAAGCATGGATGTCTGAAAAGATTGGCGTCTAGTAGTAATCTCATGGAAGAAGAATTTAGAAGCAACAGGAAACGTATCGAGAGTGCTATAAGAAGGTTCAACGAGTTTCAACCAGATAGGCATCCAACTGATGCATAAAACAGGGGATGAAGGGTTCAAATCATCAAGAATAAGCATTTCATATGATAGCAGAACAGATGACAAGAAGGTGGCTCGTGAATTACATATGAAACCAAGCATGAGGAACAATTTTGGAAGACAGAGAGGTACGGAGAGTCAGGTTTCGATCCTGTGGAACTGTGGGTTATGGGCCCACCATGTGGGTTAAAAGCAAGAAGGCGTTACATTTTGCACGGTCATGATAACAAGGCAGATCAGAGGACAACCTGTCAGTTATGTTGGCAACAACGTTGGTACCAAGGGCGAGGGATGAAGAGAACCATTTTCCTGCTCGTTGAACGAGGCGGACCAATAGGCAAGGTTCTCGTCCATCCGTGGTTACCGGAATGTCATCAACAATAGTAATAGGTCTTATTTACAGAGTGGTACAACGAGGTGCTTACCTAAGCAGGGGATTATCACTGCTTAGATTATATAGGTCACAAGAAAGGTTCAAATAACCAATGGAAAATAAAATATGATTATCATATTTAAACAGAACAATAGAAAGGAAAATGTGTTTAAACACATATTTCCAGGGCATATCCTTCCCAAGGACAGGCAGAGCATGATATCCACGATAGTATATAACGTAGAAAACCCTTTAGGTAAGGGGAGAGAGATTTCATGACATTACCCATACAACGGTGTTCGGATACTTGAGCAAGAAGCATTTAGCCTTGGGCTTCGAATGTTCTTGTTGAAAATCGAGTACCAATCGACATCTCTGCGAGATAGCAATGACATGGTCTTGGTGAAGATCAGGCTTTGGAATCGAAGGATCCATCAGAATAACTTGTGGAACCAAGATTACACTTCCCTCATGGATGAATGGATAATCCTGCTGAAAAGGAATCTATAATGATAGGTCCTCCGGCCGGGAAGTGCTAGGCATGACATCATGCTACGGTTCATCAAAGGACCAATAACATAAACCTTGGAAAGTTGTCCCAACCATCATATCTGACCGAGTTTCAGATCCGATTGGTGTCAGGATACCTCAGACTTAGGATACCTGAGAAGACAAGGTGCAACGCAAAGGGACGAGATGACAATGTAAGATTCTCGGGAAAAATGAACTATGGAGTGATTCCCGTTAACAAGAGTCCATCATTAACCCAAGGAGAGGGCAAGGAGGTGCCTGGTGAACTCAACGGCAATTCACCAAGATTCCCAAAAGATGGACTTCCACAATTAAGTGAACAAGGAGATAACATTTGTCAGATCAAAAGATATAAGGAAGTATGCTCGAGGAAAACATACACAAGCAAACGTTGGTGATTCAGAGAAGTATTTCTATGTCAAGAATTCTCAAGAGGTGGAACAAATCTCAGATCATTCTTGACATAAAGGATGGTAATACTCCAAGGTAAAGAAGAACAATTGCTGGGTAGCAAGGCACTCAAGGTATAACACCAAACATGAACAAGCTCGTGTTGGTGGGAAGGCCATAAAGTGGTCGATGATAATACAATTCATCGAGGGCAAGGATGGTATTTCTCATTATGAATTCAATTGATATCCTGGAAGAGCTCAGGATGTAGATGATGATTACGACACATTTGTCGAGAGAGTTCATGAAGATGTGATCGAACAACGATGACCTCAAGTCAAAGGAATGATGAAGCGCAAGTTCATTGGAACCACGGGTACGACACAAACTCGAAACCAAGCTTGTTGTTCAAGGTGAAATGATATGTCGAGGAAGATCGACATAAGCTTAGCTCATCGTCGAAATTTGTGCTCCTAGGATAAGGACCAGGTAGCACAGTTAAATCATCACGACAATGATATAGCCAAACAGGCTAGGAATGGCGTGATCGGTTACAATTTCTTACTTAAAGAAGTTTATCAAGTGTCGTTGAACCGTAATGCAGACTCGGTTCAGTTATCGGTGTCTTTGAGTGTATAACAACTCAGAGCCCGTGATAAATTTGATCAGGGGACGGTAGCACTTAATGAAGAACTCATCAGGAGTTATGCGGTTCCAAGATAATCTCGAGATACCAGGGGGGTAATACTCGACACAAGATCAAGGTAAAGGTTGGACTAGTGTATTGATCCATAGGAGACAATTGTTTTAAATTTGTCCGAGAAATGAGATCAAGAAGAACAATCATGGTCGGAACCATGGTTGCAAGGGATCAATTCACAGATACCATATGTTAGTCATCAAGGAAATAGTTAGTGTTACAAGAAGTTTCCATGATAGGATCTACATCGTGTCCATGGGCATGAACACAAGTTCAAGGTCGACTCCCACTTCTTCAATGTATATCCTGATCCTTCCATTCACTTCTCGCTTTGGTACAGGCATTAGTGTTGAAAGTTGTACCTGGTGAAATACCAGATGAGTATGACTCGTGAAAACTTCCGAGTTCGCGCATATAAAGGAAGACATAGGTTCAACCCGGCAGGGTATCATGGAAACCTATACCAGAATCTTTAGAAATAAATAACTCAAGCTCGAAGGCAGAGCATGGTTTGAGAAAGCAGAGGATACAATTTACCAAAGGCATTATGTATCAGGGGAAGGTCTCACAAAGTTATTGAATATGAAGGATGCTGACGGGTGAAATCCAATAATGGACCTGATGGTCCAAAAGGGGTCTGACGTGAGCATCAGTACTCAACTAGAGGAAGAAGAATGCAAGGAGGTCAAACTATAGAAACAACTGACTAACTCAATTGTCAAATGCAAAGAACTGCTAGGCAGTAGGCACAAAGTATCCTCAGAACAATAGAGAAAACTTCGGGGTATCTTGTAATAACCAGATCAATGGGGGATGATCGTATGAATGGCAAGTGTAAGTAGTTTTCCATACGGATTTATCGGTGGTCAGGAATAGCACAAGTGATGGGCACAAAGTCTCGAGAGAACATCAGAGAGTATCTTCGGAATCTTCTGATTAGCGAGGCGATCATCCAAGTGAGGGCTCTCCGGGAGAAGGTACTCGCGAGAACCTAAAGTTAGTTTTGTTTTTAGCCAAATCGTTTAACCCGAATAGAAGAGAGTCCAGAATCCCAGAGTAAAGATCGAGGAGTAAAAGATCCTAATACCACCCGATGGCGACGTGGGCCCGTAAGGCACACAGCCAAGTTAGTAAAAGTTTTAGTAATGTCTAGACTCGACTTCGCCAAGGAGTGTGGAAGGGGGATTCCTACAGGCAGTCGGCTCTGATACCAACTTGTGGCGCCCTCGATTCAATCGTACACTAATCATGCACGCAAATGTATGCGATCAAGATCAAGGACTCACGGAGGATATCACAACACAACTCTACAAATAAAATAAGTCATACAAGCATCATAATACAAGCCGGGGCCTCGAGGGCTCGAATACAAGTGCTCGATCATAGACGAGTCACGGAAGCAACAATATCTGAGTACAGACATAAGTTAAACAAGGTGCCATAAGATGGCTAGCACAAAGCGGGATACAGATCGAAGAGGACAGGCCTCCCGCGGGATCCTCCTAGGTCACTCCTGGTCGTCGTCGGGCTGCACGTAGTAGTAGGCGCCCCGAGTAGTAGTCGTCGTGGCGGTGGCGTCGGATCACAGGCTCCATCGTCCGATAGCAGCAATCGAGTAGAGATAGGGGAAAAAGGGGGAACAAGGCAACCGTGAGTACTCATCCAAAGTACTCGCAAGCAAGGAGCTACACTACATATGCATGGATATATGTGTAAAGGACATATCAGTGGACTGAACTGCAGAAATGCCAGAATAGAGAGAAGGCCTAGTCCTATCGAAGACTAGCATCTTCCGGAATCCACCATCTTGCAGCAAACAAGAGGGAGTAGAGTAACATAAGTAAAGTAGCAGAGGTGTTATCAACCTCGGCCGGAGATCCTTTCTCGACTCCCTGCGAGAAAGAAATCCCAGAGCCATACTATCCAGTTATCATCACAAACCAATTCTCATCGCAATCCATTGCTCATATCCATGTCTCATCTCAAGTATCCAGTTCTAGTTGTATCGATCGGGATACAACTCCAAGTGTCCGTTACCGTAGGACAGGCTATCGATAGATGTTTTCTTCCCTGCAGGGTGCACCAACTTACCCACCACGCCGCTTAACTCCGGCGGACACACTTTCGAGGTCATGCCGGCCTCGGCCAAACAATACACCGCAACCCGACCTAGGCTTAATAGAGAGGCCAGCACGCGGACTAAACCTATGCCCCCAGGGGTCATGGGCCATCTCCCCGGGAACTCCTGCACGTTGCGTACGCGGCCGGAAGCAGACCTAGCCCATCAGGCGTTCCAGTCCAATCCGGCCCGCTCCGACGCCGACGTCTAATAAGCTTGGCTGATGTATACGACGCAGAACGCCCATACTTAGCCCACGGATGGTTAGTGCTATCGGGCGAGGCCCTCGGATCAAATATCCAAATCGTAGTGGATTAGGGCAGCGGTAACAAGCGAGACTCACGAAGATGTGACCCGTTGCCCGTCTCGAGGACTTGCGGCAAGGGCTAGGAATGCCCGCCACGCCGTAATTATCTCGGGCACCCTCCGGTCAACCCGTCTCCACATCACTGCATTAACAGCGCTGGTACCCCTCGTGGTCGACCCGTCTTTCCAAGTAACAAATGGTAAAAGTCCAAGTAACCGTGTATCCAAACATCAAGGGAAAACCGAGGAATCACCCCCAAGAATTCCACTCAATGTAGTCATCAAGGTGAGCGAAGAGGATTCACCCTCGAGGTCCACACTTGGGGGTTGCACACGCAGTCGTATCGGAAGTGGTTAAGGAGGAAATCACCCTCGATGACCACGCATCGGATAGCTATACTCTGAGGTTAATATCAGAGGTGCTGTAGAGGTTTCACCCTCGGTACTTGATAGTAACCCAGTAGTGTCGAGCAACTAAGGGGAGGTGATGTGCGGTGTCGGGGCCTGGTCTTCGATCCCGTTGATCGGGTCTTCTGATAATCCAGCGGGGCAGTCGGGACAAGGCGGGGGCCACTGATGGATCACTAACCAACCTATACTAAGCAGTTTAGGATAAGCCGGTAAGGTACCACAGCAGATACAAAAGCAGGCTATGCAACAGAATAGGAGCAAACAAACAGTAGCAAAATCTAATGCAAGCATGAGAGAATGGAATGGGCGATATCGGGATGATCAAAAGGGGGGGGCTTGCCTGGTTGCTCTGGCAAGAGAGAGGGTCGTCAAGACCTTTGTAGTCGAATCGCCATTGCGGCGTCGGTCTCGTAGTCACCAAGAGAAGAGGGGAAGAAACAGTGAATACACGATAACAGATGCATAACGATGCAAGACATGCCAAGAAGCGATGCTAGGCGTGCCCTAACGTGGTAAGAGGGTACTTGGTTTAGGGGAAAGCATCAGGAAGTTGTCCGGTTGGACGTCATCATACTGAGATGAACCGAGGAGAAAGTTTGCAGGTTCGATAGGTTAGAGACGTGCGGTGGACGAACGGACTGCGTATCCGGAATCGTCTCGTCGTTCTGAGCAACTTTCATGTTGAAATTATTTTAATCCGGGCTACGGATTAAAAGTTATGAATTATAAAAGGTTTTATTAATTTCTGGAATTTTAATTAATTATATAATTAATTTCGAAAAAGCATTTATGACATCAGCATGAGGTCATGCTGACGTCATCAGTCAACAGGGTTGACTAAGTCAACCCTGACAGGTGGGTCCCACATGTCATTCACTAATGGCCTAATTAACCTAATCAGGGTTAATTAATCTTAGTTAATTAAGTTAACTAATGATTAGTATTAATTAGTTTAGAATTAATTAGCTTAATTAATTACCCAATTAATTAATTAATGATTAGGGTTAATTAATCCAGAATTAATTAGATTAATTAATTATTCAATTAATTAATTAATTAGTTATTTAGTTAATTAGTTTAATTCATTTTTAATTCAGTTTTCGTTCTGCTTATTAACACGTTCATTTTTTTGTTTCATTTTGGGGGTGGGGCCCCCTGTCAGTGGCACACGGCCTAACGGGCGTGGCGCCTTGGAAGTCGGTTCTTTGCCCGATTCAGGCACGCCGCTACTGGGTGGGCGGCGACCTGAGGCGGATCGGGCGTGGGCGGCCAAGTGGCGGGTTACTGGCCGCGCCACAGGCAGCAGCGACGCCGGTGAGGGGGAGAGAAGGAGGGAGGCGACGGTGGGGCGAAGAAGGCGGGCGCCGGCTGGACGTGACGCAGAGGCTGAGGCGGGCGAGGGGAGAGGCAGGCGGCGGGGCGCAGGCGTCTTGAGTCTTGTGCAGCCAGGCGGCGGCACAGCACGGGCGCGTCGAGGAGCTCGTCGGGGTGGTCGGGCACGACCGGCGATGAGGAGGGGAGGAGGAGGTCGAGGCTCACGGGGGGTGTAGGGTCTCGGGCGCGTCGTGGTGTAGGTCGAGGTGGGCGTCGGGACGAGCGGGCGACGGGAGCAGGCGGCGGAGTGGAGGAGTCCGGCGAGGTCAGGCGGCGGGCGCCGGGAGGTCCACGGCTGGTGGTCGATCCCACCAGATCGGATCGGAGAGGGAGTGGGGCGGCGTGGGGAGGGTGGGAGCCCGTGGCGGCGGGGCGGGGGGAAGGCGGCGAGGGGATGGCAGACGGGAGGCGGTCGGTGGCGCCTGCCCGATCTGGATCGGTCGGGAGCGAGGCGAGGGAGGCGCGAGGAGAGTGGGGCGGTGGCTAGGGTTAGCCACCGATGGGGGTCTAGTGGGGCGATTGGGCGGTGGGCGGCCCAGGGGAAGAGGGGATGGGCCAAGGGAGAATGGGGAGGGGCGGTGGTCGGGCGGTGGGGTTTATCCCCTCCTGATTTTTTTTGATAGAAACGAAACAACGATTAGTTAATTAACAGAACCGGGGGGTTTACTGTTGCATAACCATCCGGGCGTTACAAGAGGTGCAATCCTCCATGTTGGGAAACGTTGCATGGAAAACAAAAAAATTTCTACGCACACGCAATGATCTATCCATGGAGATGCATAGCAACGAGGGGGAGAGTGTGTCTATGTACCCTCATAGACCATAAGCGAAAGCGTTTCACAATGCGGTCGATGTAGTCGAACTTTCTTCGCGCTCCATTGATCGAGTATCGAACGTACGGAACCTCCGAGTTCTGCACACGTTCAGCTCGGTGACGTTCCTCGTCTTCTTGATCCAGCAAGAGGTCGAGGTAGTAGATGAGTTCTGTCAGCATGACGGTGTGGTGACGGTGATGCTGAAGTGATCCTCGCAGGGCTTCGCCTAAGCATCGTAAGACTATGACCGGGGTGTAAACTGTGGAGGGGGGCGCCGCACACGGTTAGGCAATTGTCTGGTGTGTGCTAGGGGCGCCCCCACATATATATAGGTGGGAGGGAGAGGGGAGAGGCCAGGAGGCGCCCCCTTCCTTATATACCGTAGGGGGAAGGAAAGAGGAGGGAGGAGGGAAGGAAGGGGGAGGCTGAATCCCCTTTCCTTCTCCCTTCCCCTCTTTTCCTTCTCCTCTGGTTTGGCCCATATGGGGGGCGCACCAGGCCCTGGTGGCTGGTGTGTTTCCCCTCTTGGCCCATAAGGCCCATATTTTTTTGCCGGGGGTGCCCGGAACCCCTTCCGGTGACCCGATATGTACCCGGTACCCTCCGGAACACTTCCGGTGTCCGAATACTATCGTCCTATATATCAATCTTTACCTCTCGACCATTTTGAGACTCCTCGTCATGTACGTGGTCTCATTCGGGACTCCGAACAACATTTGGTCACCAAATCACATAACTCATATAATACAATATCGTCATTGATACGTCTCTAACGTAACTATAATTTTTTATTGTTCCATGCTGTTATATTATCATTCTTGGATATTTTATAATCATTTAATAGTCATTTTATATCATTTTTTGGTACTAACCTATTGACATAGTGCTAAGTGCCAGTTGCTGTTTTTGCATGTTTTTTACATCACATGAAATCAATACCAAACGAAGTCAAAACGCAGCGAAACTTTTTGTGGATTTTATTGGACCAGAAGACATCCAGTGGGCCGGAGAAGCGCCTGGGGGGTGCTCCGAGGGGAGCACAACCCACCAGTAGCGCCAGAGGCCCAGCGCCCGGTGGGTTGTGCCCACCTCGGGTGCCCCCTGAACCGACTCTTTGCTCTATAAATACCCCAATATTCCAGAAACCCTAGGGGAGTCGACGAAAATCAATTCCAGCCGCCGCAGAGTCCAGAACCACCAAATCCAATCTAGACACCATCACGGAGGGGTTCACCACTTCCATTGGTGCCTCTCCGATGATGCGTGGGTAGTTCTTTGTAGACCTATGGGTCCGTAGTTAGTAGCTAGATGTCTTCCTCTCTCTTGTTTGATTCTCAATACAATGGTCTCTTGGAGATCCATATGATGTAACTCTTTTTGCGATGTGTTTGTTGGGATCTGATGAACTTTGAGTTTATGATCAGTTATATCTTTTTATCCATGAAAGTTATTTGAGTCTTCTTTGATCTCTTATATGCATGATTGCTTATAGCCTCGTATTTCTTCTTCGATATTTGGGTTTTGTTTGGTCAACTTTATCTATTTATCTTGCAATGGGAAGAGGTGCTTTGTAGTGGGTTCGATCTTACGGTGCTTGATCCCAGTGACAGAAGGGGAACCGACACGTATGTATTCGTTGCTACTAAGGATAAAACGATGGGGTCTATTTCTACATAAATAGATCTTGTCTACATCATGTCGTCGTTCTTATTGCATTACTCCGTTTTTCCATGAACTTAATACACTAGATGCATGCTGGATAGCGGTCGATGTCTGGAGTAATAGTAGTAGATGTAGGCAGGAGTCAGTCTACTAATCTTGGACTTGATGCCTATATAATGATCATTGCCTAGATATCATCATGATTATTTGAAGTTCTATCAATTGCCCAACAGTAATTTGTTCACCCACCGTTTGCTATTTTCTCGAGAGAAGCCACTAGTGAAACCTATGGCCCCCGGGTCTCTTTTCTCATATTATTTGCCTTTGCGATCTATTTCATTTGCCTTTTATTTTTAGATCTATTAAACCAAAAAATACAAAAATACCTTGCTGCAATTTATTTTATTTGGCGTTCGATCTATCAATATTTACAACTCTCTCACGTCCGTTCACCCATCTCGGGCGCCGCTACCCGAAAGGGATTGACAACCCCTTTTACACGTCGGGTTGCGAGTATTTGTTATTTGTGTGCAGGTGTTGTTTACGTAGTGTTGCTTGGTGTTGGGGAATGTAGTAATTTCAAAAAATTTCCTACGCACACGCAAGACCATGGTGATGGCATAGCAACGAGAGGGGAGAGTGTATGTCCACGCACGTGAGACCGAAAGCGAAGCGTTATAACAACGCGGTTGATGTAGTCGACGTCTTCACGATCCGACCGATCCAAGTACCGAACGCACGACACCTCCGAGTTCAGCACACGTTCAGCTCGATGGCGATCCCGGGCCCGATCCAGAAAGCGCCGGGATGAGTTCGTCACAAGACGACGGCGTGGGACGATGATGATGCTCCACCGACGCAGGGCTTCGCCTAAGCTCGCGACGATATGACTTCACCGGCGCAGGGCTTCGCCTAAGCTCCGCGACGATATGACGAAGTGGAATATGGTGGAGGGGGCACCACACACGGCTAAGGAACGATCCGTAGATCAACTTGTGTGTTATGGGGTGCCCCTGCCTCAGATATAAAGGAGCAAGGGGGTGCGGCGGCCCTAGGGAGGCGCTGCCGAGGAGTCCTACTCCCACGGGAGTAGGACTCCCCCTTCCTAGTTGGATTAGGTCTTGGGGAAGGGGAAGAGGGAGGCGCCCCCCCCTCTCCTTGTCCTATTCGGACTAGAGGAGGGGCGCGCGGCCTGCCTGGCCGCCCTCCTCTTCTCCCTTATGGCCCATCAAGGCCCATTGATCCCCCGGGGGGGTTCCGGTAACCCCCTGGTGTTCCGGTAAAATCCCGTTTTCATCTGGAACCTTTCCGAAGTCTAAACATAGGCTTCCAATATATCAATCTTTATGTCTCGACCATTTCGAGACTCCTCGTCATGTCCGTGATCACATCCGGGACTCCGAACAAACTTCGGTACATCAAAACTTATAAACTCATAATAAACTGTCATCGAAACGTTAAGCGTGCGGACCCTACGGGTTCGAGAACTATGTAGACATGACCTAGAACTATTCTCGGTCAATAACCAATAGCGGAACCTGGATGCCCATATTGGTTCCTACATATTCTTCAAGATCTTTATCGGTCAAACCGCATAACGACATCGTTGTTCCTTTGTCATCGGTATGTTACTTACCCGAGATTCGATCGTCGGTATCCAATACCTAGTTCAATCTCGTTACCGCAAGTCTCTTTACTCATTCCGTAATACATCATCTCACAACTAACTTATTAGTTGCAATGCTTGCAAGGCTTATGTGATGTGTATTACCGAGAAGGCCTAGAGATACCTCTCCGACAATCGGAGTGACAAAACCTAATCTCGAAATCGCCAACCCAACATGTACCTTTGGAGACACCTGTAGTACTCCTTTATAATCACCCGATTACGTTGTGACGTTTGGTAGTACCAAAGTGTTCCTCCGTAAACGGAGTTGCATAATCTCATAGTTACAGGAACATGTATAGGTCATGAAGAAAGCAATAGCAATATACTAAGCGATCAAGTGCTAAGCTAACGGAATGGGTCATGTCAATCACATCATTCTCCTAATGATGTGATCCCATTAATCAAATGACAACACATGTCTATGGTTAGGAAACATAACCATCTTTGATTAATGAGCTAGTCAAGTAGAGGCATACTAGTGACAGTATGTTTGTCTATGTATTCACACATGTATTATGTTTCCGTTAATACAATTCTAGCATGAATAATAAACATTTATCATGATATAAGGAAATAAATAATAACTTTATTATTGCCTCTAGGGCATATTTCCTTGATCTCCCACTTGCACTAGAGTCAATAATCTAGTTCACATCATCATGTGATTTAACACTAATATTCACATCTGTATGTGATTAACACCCATAGTTCACATCGTTATGTGACCAACACCCAAAGGGTTTACTAGAGTCAATAATCTAGTTCACATCGCTATGTGATTAACACCCAAAGAGTACTAAGGGATGATCATGTTTTGCTTGTGAGAGAAGCTTAGTCAACGGTCTGTCACATTGAGCCGTATGTATTTTGCAAATATTCTATGTCTACAATGCTCTTGCACGGGCTACTCTAGCTAATTGCTCCCACTTACAATATGTATCCAGATTGAGACTTAGAGTCATCTGGATCAGTGTAAAAAGCTTGCATCGATGTAACTCTTTACGACGGGCTCTTTTATCACCTCCATAATCGAGAAATATTTCCTTAGTCCTCACTAAGGATGTTCTTGACCAATGTCCAAATGATCTACTCCTAGATCACTATTGTACTCCTTGCCAAATACAGGAGCAAGGTATACAATAGGTCTGGTACATAGCATAGCATACTTTATAGAACCTATGGTGAGGCATAGGGAATGACTTTCATTCTCTTTTCTATTTTCTGTTGTGGTGGGATTTGAGTCTTACTCAATTTCACACCTTTGCAACACAGGCAAGAACTTTTCTTTGATTGTTCCATTTTGAACTACTTCAAAATCTTGACAAGGTATGTACTTATTGAAAAAACTTATCAAGCGTTTTGATCTATCTCAATAGATCTTGATGCTCAATTTGTACGCAGCTTCACGAGGTCCTTCTTTGAAAAACTCCTTTCAAATACTCCTTTATGCTTTGCAGAATAATTCTACATTATTTCGATCAACAATATGTCATTCACATATACTTATCGAAATCTGTGTAGTGCTCCCACTCACTTTCTTGTAAATACAGGCTTCTCCAAAAGTCTGTATAAAACCATATCTTTGATCAACTCATCAAAGCGTATATTCCAACTCGAGATGCTTGCACCAGTCCATAGATGGATCATTTGAAGCTTGCACATTTTGTTAGCTCCTTTAGGATTGACATAACCTTCTGGTTGCATCATATACAACTCTTCTTTAATAAATCCATTAAAGAATGTAGTTTTGACATCCATTTGCCAGATTTCATAAAATGTGGCAATTGCTAACATGATTCGGATAGACTTAAGCATCGTTACGAGTGAGAAAATCTCATCGTATTCAACACCTTGAACTTGTCGAAAACCTTTTGCAACAAGTCGAGCTTTGTAGATAGTAACACTACTATCAGTGTCCGTCTTCCTCTTGAAGATCCATTTATTTAACTTGACTTGCTGATCATCGAGCAGGTCAACCAAAGTCCACACTTTGTTCTTATATATGGATCCTATCTCAGATTTTATGGCCTCAAGCCATTTTGCGGAATCTGGGCTCATCATCGCTTCCTCATAGTTCGTAGGTTCATCATGGTCTAGTAACATGACTTCTAGAATAGGATTACCGTACCACTCTGGTGCGGATCTTACTCTGGAAGACCTACGAGGTTTGGTAGCAACTTGATCTGAAGTTTCATGATCATCATCATTAACTTCCTTACTAATTGGTGTAGGAATCACTGGAACTGATTTATGTGATGAACTACTTTCCAATAAGGGAGAAGGTACAATTACCTCATCAAGTTCTACTTTCCTCCCACTCACTTCTTTCGAGAGAAACTTCTTCTCTAGAAAGGATCCATCTTAGCAACGAATAACTTGCCTTCGGATCTGTGATAGAAGGTGTACCCAATAGTTACCTTTGGGTATTCTATGAAGACGCACTTCTCGATTTGGGTTCGAGCTTATCGGTGAAAACTTTTCACATAAGCATCACAACTCCAAATTTTAAGAAACGACAACTTAGGTTTCTTTGCTAAACCATAGTTCATACGGTGTCATCTCAGCGGATTTAGATGGTGCCTCATTTAAACGTGAATGCAGCTGTCTCTAATGCATAACCCCAAAACGATAGTGGTAAACCGATAAGAGACATCATAGATCGCACCATATCTAGTAAAGTACGATTACGATGTTCGGACACACCATTATGCTGTGGTGTTACATATGGCGTGAGTTGCGAAACTATTTCACATTGTTTCAAATGAAGACCAAACTCGTAACTCAAATATTTATCTCCACGATCAGATCGTAGATACTTTATTTTCTTGTTACGATGATTTTCCACTTCACTCTGAAATTCTTTGAACTTTTCAACTATTTCAGACTTATGTTTCATTAAGTAGATATACGCATATCTGCTCAAATCATCTGTGAAGGTCAGAAAGATAATGATACTTGCCACGAGCATCAACACTCATTGGATCGCATACGTTGGTATGTATTATTTCCAACAAGTCAGTAGCTCGTTCTATTGTTCCGGAGAACGGAGTTTTAGTCATCTTGCCTAAAAGGCACGGTTCGCAAGCATCAAATGATTCATAATCAAGTGATTCCAAAAGCCCATCAGTATGGAGTTTCTTCATGCGCTTTACACCAATATGACCTAAACTGCAGTGCCACAAATAAGTTGCACTATCATTATTAACTTTGCATCTTTTGGCATCAATATTTTGAATATGTGTATCACTATGATCGAAATCCAACAAACTATTTTATTGGGTGTATGACCATCGAAGGTTTTATTCATGAAAACAGAGCAACAATTATTCTTTGACTTTAAATGAATAACCGTATCGCAATAAACATGATCAAATCATATTCATGTTCAACGCAAACGCCAAATAACATTTATTTAGGTTTAACACTAATCCCGAAGGTATAGGGAGTGTGCGATGATGATCATATCAATCTTGGAACTACTTCCAACACTCATCGTCACTTCCCTTCAACTAGTCTCTGTTTATTCGTAACTCCTGTTTGAGTTACTAATCTTAGCAACCGAACAAGTATCAAATACTGGGGCTACTACAAACACTAGTAAGGCACACATCAATAACCTGTATATCAAATATACCCTTGTTCACTTTGCCATCCTTCTTATCCACCAAATATTCAGGGTATTTCGCTTCCGGTGACCATTTCCTTTGCGATTGTAAGCACTCGGTTTCAGGTTTTGGTCCAGCTTTGGGCTTCTTCGTGGGAGTGACAACTTGCTTGTAATTCTACTTGAAGTTCCTTTCTTTCCCTTTGCCCTTTTCTTGAAACTAGTGGTCTTGTCAATCATCAACACTTGATGCTCTTTTCTTGATTTCTACCTTCGTCGATTTCAACATCACGAAGAGCTCGGGAATCGTTTTTGTCATCCCTTGCATACTATAGTTCATCACGAAGTTCTAGTAACTTAGTGATGGTGACTAGAGAATTCTGTCAATCACTATCTTACCTGGAAGATTAACTCCCACTTGATTCAAGTGATCGAAGTACCCAGACAATCTGAGCACATGCTCACTAGTTGAGCGATTCTCCTCCATCTTTTAGCTATAGAACTTGTTGGAGACTTCATATCTCTCAACTCGGGTATTTGCTTGAAATATCAACTTCAACTCCTGGAACATCTCATATGGTCCATGACGTTCAAAACGTCTTTGAAGTCCCGATTCTAAGCCGTTAAGTATGGTGCACTAAACTATCAAGTAGTCATCATATTGAGCTAGCCAAAGCGTTCATAACGTCGCATTTGCTCCTGCAATAGGTCTGTCACCTAGCGGTGCATTAAGGACATAATTCTTCTGTGCAGCAATGAGGATAAACCTTAGATCACGGATCCAATCCGCATCATTGCTACTAACATCTTTCAACACAGTTTTCTCTAGGAACATATTAAAATAAACATATGAAAGCAACAAACATAGGGAAGCAACAACGCGAGCTATTGATCTACAACATAATTTGCAAAATACTACGGGACTAAGTTCATGATAAATTAAAGTTCAATTAATCATATTACTTAAGAACTCCCACTTAGATAGACATCCTCTAATCTTCTAAGTGATTCGTGATCCATATCAACTACACCATGTCCGATCGTCACGTGAGATGGAGTAGTTTCAACGGTGAACATCAATATGTTGATCATATCTACTATATGATTCACGCTCGACCTTCGGTCTCCGTGTTCGAGGCCATATCTGTTATATGCTAGGCTCGTCAAGTTTAACCTGAGTATTCGCGTGCGCAACTGTTTTGCACCGTTGTATTTGAGCGTAGAGCTATCACACCCGATCATCACGTGGTGTCTCAAGACGAAGAACTTTCATAGCGGTGCATACTTAGGAGAACACTTCTTGATAATTTTAGTGAGAGATCATCTTATAATGCTACCGTCAATCAAAGCAAGATAAGATGCATAAAGGATAAACATCACATGCAATCAATATAAGTGATATGATATGGTCATCATCATCTTGTGCTTGTGATCTCCATCTCGAAGCACCGTCATGATCACCATCGTCACCGCGCGACACCTTGATCTCCATCGTAGCATCGTTGTCGTCTCGCCAACTATTGCTTCTCGACTATCGCTACTGCTTAGTGATAAAGTAAAGCAATTACATGGCGTTGCATTTCATACAATAAAGCGACAACCATATGGCTCCTGCCGATTGCCGATAACTCGGTTACAAAACATGATCATCTCATACAATAAAATATAGCATCACGTCTTGACCATATCACATCACAACATGCCCTGCAAAAACAAGTTAGACGTCCTCTACTTTGTTGTTGCAAGTTTTACGTGGCTGCTACGGGCTGAGCAAGAACCGTTCTTACCTACGTATCAAAACCACAATGATAGTTTGTCAAGTTGGTGCTGTTTTAACCTTCGCAAGGACCGGGCGTAGCCACACTCGGTTCAACTAAAGTGAGAGAAACAGACACCCGCCGGTCACCTTTAAGAAACGAGTGCTCGAAGCGGTGAAACCAGTCTCGCGTAAGCGTACGCGTAATGTCGGTCCGGGCCGATTCATCTCACAATACCGCTGAACCAAAGTATGACATGCTGGTAAGCAGTATGACTTATATCGCCCACAACTCACTTGTGTTCTACTCGTGCATATGACATCAACGCATAAAACCAGGCTCGGCTGCCACTGTAGGGGAACGTAGTAATTTCAAAAAATTTCCTACGCACACGCAAGACCATGGTGATGGCATAGCAACAAGAGGGAGAGTGTATGTCTCACGTACCCTCGTGAGACCGTGGCGAAGCGTTATAACAACGCGGTTGATGTAGTCGTGCGTCTTCACGATCCGACCGATCCAAGTACCGAGCGTCACGGCACCTCCGAGTTCTACACGTTCAGCTCGATGGCGATCCCGGCTCCGATCCAGCAAAGCGTCGGGGATGAGTTCCGTCAAGACGACGGCGTGGTGGCGATGATGATGCTCCACCGACGCAGGGCTTCGCCTAAGCTCATGACGATATGACCGAGGTGTAATATGGTGGAGGGGGCACGCACACGGCTAAGGAGCGATCACGTAGATCAACTTGTGTGTCATGGGGTGCCCCTGCCCCGTATATAAAGGAGCAAGAAGTGCGGCCGGCCCTAGGGGCGGCGCTGGAGGAGTCCTACTCCCACCGAGTAGGACTCCCCCCTTCCTAGTTGGATTAGGTTTGGGGAGGGGAAGAGGGAAGGGCGCCCCCTCTCCTTGTCCTATTCGGACTAGAGGGGGGGGCGCGGCCTGCCTGGCCGCCCTCCTCTTCTCCCTTATGGCCCATCAGGGCCCATTGACCCCGGGGTTCCGTAACCCCGGTGTTCGGTAAAATCCTGTTTTCATCGGAACCTTTCAGAAATCAAACATAGGCTTCCAATATATCAATCTTTATGTCTCGACCATTTGAGACTCCTCGTCATGTCCGTGATCACATCCGGGACTCGAACAACCTTGGTACATCAAAACTTATAAACTCATAATAAGCTGTCATCGAAGCGTTAAGCGTGCGGACCCTACGGGTTCGAGAACTATGTAGACATGACCTAGAACTATTCTCGGTCAATAACCAATAGCGAACCTGGATGCCCATATTGGTTCCTACATATTCTCTGAAGATCTTTATCGGTCAAACTGCATAACAACATACGTTGTTCCTTTGTCATCGGTATGTTACTTACCCGAGATTCGATCGTCGGTATCCAATACCTAGTTCAATCTCGTTACGCAAGTCTCTTTACTCGTTCCTTAATACATCATCTCACAACTAACTTATTAGTTGCAATGCTTGCAAGGCTTATGTGATGTGTATTACCGAGAAGGCCTAGAGATACCTCTCCGACAATCGGAGTGACAAAACCTAATCTCGAAATCGCCAACCCAACATGTACCTTTGGAGACACCTGTAGTACTCCTTTATAATCACCCGATTCACGTTGTGACGTTTGGTAGTACCAAAGTGTTCCTCCGTAAGCGGAGTTGCATAATCTCATAGTTACAGGAACATGTATAGGTCATGAAGAAAGCAATAGCAGTATACTAAGCGATCAAGTGCTAGGCTAACGGAATGGGTCATGTCAATCACATCATTCTCCTAATGATGTGATCCCATTAATCAAATAACAACACATGTCTATGGTTAGGAAACATAACCATCTTTGATTAATGAGCTAGTCAAGTAGAGGCATACTAGTGACTATATGTTTGTCTATGTATTCACACATGTATCATGTTTCCGGTTAATACAATTCTAGCATGAATAATAAACATTTATCATGAAATAAGGAAATAAATAATAACTTTATTATTGCCTCTAGGGCATATTTCCTTCATGCTCTACAAAGGAAGTGCCTAATTTCCTTTGAGTTTTGATCTTAAACCAACTCCTCTGGATAGTCCTTAGTACCCACAACCTAGAACCATCAAGATCCACTCTTCCTCTTTTCAAAATTTTCAAAATTTAACCTCTGCAAGTTTGGACCAGATTCATCATTTTTGGTGAAATTCATATCTCCTCTTCCCCAAAAATTCTACCAAAATTCAGGCAGCCCTCAGATGCAATGAGAGACCACCACACCAAAGATCAGCTCAAGAAAAATTTCCCACATGCCAAAATCATTTCGTCGAACACTTGGCCGGCACTATTCCTGTGCACTTTCAGAAAGTTCAGAGTTGTAGTGTCGTTTTCGTCAGAGTGTTGGCACTGATCGCCCGTGCACCCTGGCGCTTTGCGCACGACCTCTTCCCCCTGGCCAGGGCACCGCACGCACGCTTGGACGGACGCAGACATCGGTGGCGGTGAGCATCTTCAACGCCGGCAGCCTCTGCGGTTGCAGGGCCACCCGTGGCGGCCGAACGGAGCCTGCTCCGGCTCGCAACGCCGTTCTTGTTGGAAATATGCCCTAGAGGCAATAATAAATTAGTTATTATTATATTTCCTTGTTCATGATAATCGTTTATTATTCATGCTATAATTGTGTTGACCGGAAACAACAATACATGTGTGGATACATAGACAACACCATGTCCCTAGTAAGCCTCTAGTTGACTAGCTCGTTGATCAATAGATGGTTACGGTTTCCGACCATGGACATTGGATGTCATTGATAATGGGATCACATCATTAGGAGAATGATGTGATGGACAAGACCCAATCCTAAGCCTAGCACAAAGATCGTAGTTAGTATGCTAAAGCTTTTCTAATGTCAAGTATCTCTTCCTTAGACCATGAGATCGTGCAATTCCGGATACCGTAGGAGTGCTTTGGGTGTATCAAGCGTCACTGGCGTGGCTGGGTGACTATAAAGGTGCACTACGGTATCTCCGAAAGTGACCATTGGGTTGACACGGATCGAGGCTGGGATTTGTCACTCCGTGTAAGCGGAGAGGTATCTCTGGGCCCACTCGGTAGGACATCATCATAATGTGCACAATGTGACCAAGGGGTTGATCACGGGATGATGTGTTACGGAACGAGTAAAGAGACTTGCCGTAGCGAGATTGAACAAGGTATCGGTATACCGACGATCGAATCTCGGGCAAGTACAATACCGCTAGACAAAGGGAATTGTATACGGGATCGATTGAGTCCTTGACATCGTGGTTCATCCGATGAGATCATCGTGGAACATGTAGGAGCCAACATGGGTATCCAGATCCGCTGTTGGTTATTGACCGGAGAACGTCTCGGTCATGTGCGCATGATTCCCGAACCCGTAGGGTCTGCACATAAGGTTCGATGGCGCTAGGGTTATAAAGGAAGTTTGTATGTGGTTACGAATGTTGTTGAGTCCGGATGAGATCCCGGACGTCACGAGGAGTTCGGAATGGTCCGGAGGTAAAGATTTATATATGGGAAGTCCTGTTTTGGTCACCGGAAAAGTTTGAGCGATTTGGTAATGTCTGGGACCACCGGAGGGTCCGGGGTCCACCAAGTGGGGCCACCAACCCCGGAAGGTCGCGTGGGCCAAGTGTGGGAGGAACCAGCCCCAAGGGGCTGGTGCGCCCAACAAGGGGCCCAAGGCGCAGGATGGGTGGGAGGGGCAAACCCTAGTCGAGATGGGCCCTAAGGCCCATCTAGTGGCGCCTCCTCTCCCTCCCTCTTGGCCGCCTCCCTTGATCCCATCTAGGGCTGGCCGCCCCCTAGGGGTGGAAACCCTAGAGGGCGCAGCCCTCCCTTCCCCTATATATGAGGCCACAGGGGCTGCCCATAACACACGAGAACCTCTCCCTCTTGGTGCAGCCCCTCTCCTCCTCCTCCTCTCCATAGGTGCTTGGCGAAGCCTGCTGGGATTGCCACGCTCCTCCATCACCACCATGCCGTTGTGCTGCTGCTGGATGGAGTCTTCCTCAACCTCTCCTCTCTCCTTGCTGGATCAAGGCGTGGGAGGCGTCACCGGGCTGTACGTGTGTTGAGCGCGAAGTGCCGTCCGTTCGGCACTAGGATCTCCGGTGATTTGGATCACGACAAGCACGACTCCTTCAACCCCGTTCTCTTGAGCGCTTCCGCTTAGCGATCTACAAGGGTATGTAGATGCACTCTCCTTCCCTCGTTGCTAGTTTCTCCATAGATAGATCTTGGTGACACGAGGAAAATTTTGAATTTCTGCCACGTTCCCCAGCAGTGGCATCATGAGCTAGGTCTATTGCGTAGATTCTTTGCGAGTAGAACACAAAGTAGTTGTGGGCGTTGATTTTGTTCAATATGCTTACCGTTACTAGTCCAATCTTGTTTCGACGGTATTGTGGGATGAAGCGGCCGGACCGACCTTACGTACTCTTCGTGAGACAGGTTCCACTGAATGACATGCACTTGGTGCATAAGGTGGCTAGCGGTGCCGATCTCTCCCACTTTAGTCGGAACGGATTCGATGAAAAGGGTCCTTATGAAGGGTAAATAGCAATTGGCATATCACGTTGTGATTTTGCGTAGGTAAGCGTTCTTGCTAGAAACCCATAGCAGCCACGTAAAACATGCAAACAACAATTAGAGGGCGTCTAACTTGTTTTTGCGGGGTATGCTATGTGATGTGATATGGCCAAGAAGAATGTGATGAATGATATGTGATGTATGAGATTGATCATGTTCTTGTAATAGGAATCACGACTTGCATGTCGATGAGTATGACAACGGCAGGAGCCATAGGAGTTGTCTTAATTTATTGTATGACCTCCGTGTCATTGAACAACGCCATGTAATTACTTTACTTTATTGCTAACGGTAGCCATAGTAGTAGAAGTAATAGTTGGCGAGACAACTTCATGGAGACACGATGATGGAGATCATGATGATGGAGATCATGGTGTCATGCCGGTGACAATGATGATCATGGAGCCCCGAAGATGGAGATCAATGGAGCTATATGATATTGGCCATATCATGTCACTACTATATAATTGCATATGATGTTTATTATGTTTATGCATCTTTTTTACTTAGAACGACGGTAGTAAATAAGATGATCCCTTAGAACAATTTCAAGAAGTGTTCTCCCCTAACTGTGCACCGTTGCTACAGTTCGTCGCTTCTAAGCACCACGTGTTAATCGGGTGTGATGGATTCTTACGTTCACATACAACGGGTGTAAGCAAGATTTACACGCAGAAACACTTAGGGTTAACTTGCGAGCCTAGCATGTGAAGACATGGCCTCGGAACACGGAGACCGAAAGGTCGAGCATGAGTCGTATGGTAGATACGATCAACATGAAGATGTTCACCGATGATGACTAGTCCGTCTCACGTGTTGATCGGACACGGCCTAGTTAATTCGGATCATGTAATCACTTAGATGACCAGAGGGATGTCTATCTGAGTGGGAGTTCATAAGATGAACTTAATTATCTTGAACATAGTCAAAAGACCTTTTGCAAATTATGTCATAAGCTCGCGCTTTAGTTCCACTGTTTAGATATGTTCCTAGAGAAAATATAGTTGAAAGTTGACAGTAGCGATTATGCGGACAGTAGAAGGCTTATGTCCTTAATGCACCGCTCAGTGTGCTAAACCCCAAACGTCGTCTGTGGATGTTGCGAACATCGGACATACACGTCTTGATTACTACGTGATAGTTCAGTTAAATGGTTTAGAGTTGAGGCATGAAAGATGTTTTTCGAAATGTCGCGGAACATATGAGATGTTTCGAGGGCTGAAATTAGGATTTCAGGCTCGTGCCCACGTCAAGAGGTATGAGACCTCCGACGATTTTCTTAGCCTACAAACTAAGGGAGAAAAGATCAATCGTTGAGCTTGTACTCAGAATTGTCTGAGTACAACAATCACTTGAATCGAGTGGGAGTTAATCTTCCAGATGAGATAGTGATGTTTCTCCAAAGTGATTGCCACCAAGCTGCTAGAGCTTCGTGATGAACTATAACATATCAGTGATAGATATGATGATCCTTGAGGTGTTCACGATGTTTGACACCGTGAAAGTAGAAATCAAGAAGGAGCATCAATTGTTGATGGTTGATGAAACCACTAGTTTCAAGAAGGGCAAGGGCAAGAAGAGGCACTTCATGAAGCGGCAAATCAGTTCTGCTCGGTGAAGAAACCCAAGGTTGAACCCAAACCGAGACTAAGTGCTTACGGAATAAGGGAATAGCTCTTGGAGCAGAATTACCCTAGATACTTGGTAGATAAGAAGGCTGGCAAGGTCGACAGAAGTATATTGGATATACATTATATTAATGTGTACTTTACTAGTACTCCTAGTAGCACCAGGGTATTAGATACCGGTTCGGTTGCTAAGTGTTAGTAACTCGAAACAAAAGCTACGGAATAAACGGAGACTAGCTAAAGGTGAGCTGACGATATGTGTTGGAAGTGTTTCGAAGTTTGATGTGATCAAACATCGCACGCTCCCTCTACCATCAAGATTAGTATTAAACCTGAATAATTGCATTTGGTGTTTGCGTTGAACATAGACATGATTGGATTATGTCTATCGCAATGTCTGATTATTCATTTAAGGAGAATAATGGTTACTCTGTTTATTTGAATAATACCTTCAATGGTCTTGCACCTAAAAGAATGGTTTATTGAATCTCGATCGTAGTGATACACATTTTCATGCCAAAAGTATAAGATAGTAATGATAGTACCACTTACTTGTGGCACTGCCATGTAAGTCATATTGGTGTATACGCATGAAGAAACTCCATGCAGATGGATCGTTTGGACTCACTTGATTTTGAATCACTTGAGATATGCAAAACATACCACATGGGCAAGATGACTGAAAAGCCTCGGTTTCAATAAGATGGAACAAGATAGCAATTTGTTGGAAGTAACACATTTTGATGTGTGCAGTCCAATGAGTCTTTGAGGCATGCGATGAATATCGTTATGTTCGACTTCACGAGATGATTGAGTAGATATTGAGTATATTGACTTGATGAAGCACAAGTCTGAATTATTGAATGGTTCAAGTAATTTCATAGTGAAGTTGAAGATCATCGTGACAAGAGGATAGAATGTCTATGATATGATCATAGAGATGAATATCTGAGTTACGAGTTTTGGCACACAATTAAGACATTGTGCAAATTGTTTCACAATTAATACCGCCTGGAACACCATAGTGTGATGGTGTGTCCGAACATCATAGTTGCAACCTATTGGATATGGTGCGTACCATGATGTCTCTTATCGAATTACCACTATCGTTCATGGGTTAGGCATTAGAGACAACCGCACTCACTTTAATAGGGCACCACGTAATTCCGTTGAGATGACACCGTATGAACTATGGTTTAGAGAAACCTAAGCTGTCATTTCTTAAAGGTTTGGGGCTGCGACGCTTATGTGGAAAAGTTTCAGGTTGATAAGCTCGAACCCAGCGGACAAAATGCATCTTCATAGGACACCCAAAATGGTTGGGTATACCTCCTAATTCAGATCCGAAAGCAATAGGGATTGTTTCTTGAATCGGGTCCTTTCTCGAGGAAAAGTTCGTCTCGAAAAGTTGAGTGGGAGGATGGTGGAGACTTGATGAGGTTATTGAACCGTCACTTCAACTAGTGTGTAGCAGGGCACAGGAAGTTGTTCCCGTGGCACCTACACCAATTGAAGTAGAAGCTTATGATAGTGATCATGAAACTTCGGATCAAGTCACTACCGTACCTCGTAGGGTGACAAGGATGCGTACCACATAAGGGTGGCACAGTAATCCTGTCTTGAAGGTCATGTTGCTAGACAACAATGAACCTACGAGCTATGGAGAAGCGATGGTGGGCCCAAATTCCGACAAATGGTTAGAAACCATGAAATCCGAGGTAGGATCCATGTATCATAACAAAGCATGGACTTTGGTGGACTTGCCCGATGATCGGCAAGCCATTGAAATAAATGGGTCTTTAAGAAGAAGACGGACATGGACGGTAATGTCACCTTCTATGAAGCTCGACTTGTGGCAAAGAGTTTTTCACAAGTTCAAGGAGTTGACTACGATGAGATTTTCTCATCCGTAGCGATGCTTAAGTCCGTCGGAATCATGTTAGCACAAGCTGCATTTATGAAATCTGGCAGATGGATGTCAAGGCGAGTTTCCTTACCTTTACGTAAGGAAAGGTTGTATGTGATACAATCAGAAAAGTTTTGTCAATCCTAAGGATGCTAAAAGGTATCTTGGCTCCAATGATCCTTCTAAGGACTGGAGTAAGCATCTCGGAGTTGGAATGTGCACTTTGATGAGATGATCAAAGATTTTGGGTTTATACAAAGTTTATGAGAAACTTGTATTTCCAAAGAAGTGAGTGGGAGCACTATAGAATTTCTGATGAGTATGTGTCATTGACATATAGATGATCAGAAATGATGTAGAATTTCTAGAAAGCATACAGGGTTATTTGAAAGATGTTTTTCAATAGAAAACCTGGATTAAGCTATTTGAACATTGAGCATCGAGATCTATAAGGATAGATCAAAAATGCTGAATAATACTTTCAAATAAGCACATACCTTGACATGATCTTGAAGGTGTTCAAGATGGATCGATCAAAGAAGGAGTTCTTGCCTAAGATGTAAGGTATGAGGTTAAGAGTTAAAGCTCGACCACGGCAGAAAAGAGAGAAAGGACGAAGGTCATCCCTATGCTTTAGGCGTAGGCTCTATAGTATGCTATCTTGTGTACCGCACGGAAGTGTGCCATGCCATGAGTCGGTCAAGGGTACAAGAATGATCCAGGAATGGATCATTGGACAGCGGTCAAAATTGTCCTTGGAGTAAATAAGGACATGTTTCTCGATTATGGAGGTGATAAAGAGTTCGGCGTAAAGGGTTACGTCGATGCAAGCTTTAACACCTATCCGAGTGACTCTGAGTAGCAAACCGGATACGTATAGTGGAGCAACCATTTGGAATAGCTCCAAGTGGAGCGTGAAAGCAGCATTTACAATATGACATAGAGATTTGCGAAATACATACGGATCTGAATGTTACAGACCCGTTGACTAAGACCTCTCTCACAAGCAAAACATGATCAAACCCCAGAACTCATTGAGACTTAATCACATGGTGATGTGAACTAGTTTAAGACACTAGTAAACTCTTTGGATGTTGGTCACATGGCGATGTGACCTATCGATGTTAATCACATGGCGATGTGAACTAGATTATTGACTCTAGTGCAAGTGGGAGACTGTTGGAAATATGCCTAGAGGCAATAATAAATTAGTTATTATTATATTTCCTTGTTCATGATAATCGTTTACTATTCATGCTATAATTGTGTTGACGGAAACAGCAATACATGTGTGGATACATAGACAACACCATGTCCCTAGTAAGCCTCTAGTTGACTAGCTCGTTGATCAATAGATGGTTACGGTTTCCGACCATGGACATTGGATGTCATTGATAACGGGATCACATCATTAGGAGAATGATGTGATGGACAAGACCCAATCCTAAGCCTAGCACAAAGATCGTGTAGTTAGTATGCTAAAGCTTTTCTAATGTCAAGTATCTCTTCCTTAGACCATGAGATCGTGCAATTCCGGATACCGTAGGAGTGCTTTGGGTGTATCAAACGTCTGGCGTAATCGGGTGACTATAAAGGTGCACTACGGTATCTCCGAAAGTGACCATTGGGTTGACACGGATCGAGGATGGGATTTGTCACCGTGTAAGCGGAGAGGTATCTGGGCCCACTCGGTAGGACATCATCATAATGTGCACAATGTGACCAAGGGGTTGATCACGGGATGATGTGTTACGGAACGAGTAAAGAGACTTGCGATAACGAGATTGAACAAGGTATCGGTATACCGACGATCGAATCTCGGGCAAGTACAATACCGCTAGACAAAGGGAATTGTATACGGGATCGATTGAGTCCTTTACATCGTGGTTCATCCGATGAGATCATCGTGGAACATGTGGGAGCCAACATGGGTATCCAGATCCGCTGTTGGTTATTGACGGAGAACGTCTCGGTCATGTTCGCATGATTCCCGAACCCGTAGGGTCTCTGCACACATAAGGTTCGATGGCGCTAGGGTTATAAAGGAAGTTTGTATGTGGTTACGAATGTTGTTGAGTCCGGATGAGATCCCGGACGTCACGAGGAGTTCGGAATGGTCCGGAGGTAAAGATTTATATATGGGAAGTCTGTTTTGGTCACCGGAAAAGTTTGAGGCGATTTGGTAATGTCTGGGACCACCGGGAGGTCTGGGTCCACCAAGTGGGGCCACCAACCCGAGAAGGTTGCGTGGGCCAAGTGTGGAGGAACCAGCCCCAAGGGGCTGGTGCGCCCACAAGGGGCCCAGGCGCAGGATGGGTGGGAGGGGCAAACCCTAGTCCAGATGGGCCCTAAGGCCCATCTAGTGGCGCCTCCTCTCCTCCCTCTTGGCCGCCTCCTTGATCCCATCTAGGGCTGGCCGCCCCCTAGGGGTGGAAACCCTAGAGGCGCAGCCCTCCCTTCCCCTATATATATGAGGCCCAGGGGCTGCCCATAACACACGAGAAGCTCTCCTCTTGGTGCAGCCCCGCCTCCTCCTCCTCCTCTCCCTAGGTGCTTGGCGAAGCCTGCGGGATGCCACGCTCCTCCATCACCACCATGCCGTTGTGCTGCTGCTGGATGGAGTCTTCCTCAACCTCTCCCTCTCTCCTTGCTGGATCAAGGCGTGGGAGGCGCCACCGGGCTGTCACGTGTGTTGAGCAGCGGAGGTGCCGTCCGTTCGCACTAGGATCTCCGGTGATTTGGATCACGACAGTCACGACTCCTTCAACCCCGTTCTCTTGAACGCTTCCGCTTAGCGATCTACAAGGGTATGTAGATGCACTCTCCTTCCCTCGTTGCTAGTTTCTCCATAGATAGATCTTGGTGACACGTAGGAAAATTTTGAATTTCTGCTACGTTCCCCAACAGTTCTGTGCCGCCCATTGCTCCCTAGCCCTCCGCGTGGCCTCATGCGTGCCAGCACACCCCCGCAACACCGTCGTCGTGGCCCGCCAAGCACAGGGCACACCCTCTGCCGCCGACGGGCCCGCGCCGCCCCGTTCCGTCGAATCCACCCAGGGCTCCTAATCCAAGCTTGTTTAGCGTCAAAACGGAGCCAGTGGAACTCCACGCTGACGCCCCACTCCCTAAACCTCCCCGACCAAGCTCTGCGCCGCCGTAACCATCGTCGGAGAAGTCCGTTCACGGCCACCGCCTCGGATCGCCTATAAAAAGGAGCCCCGAGCTCGCTCTCGTGCACACACCACCTCTGCACTTCACCAAGACCCTGCCTAGCCACTGGAAGAGCCCCGAGGAGTCTCTTTCCTCGACTCCGGCCGCCGCGACCCGCCACAGGATCCAGCTCGATTCGCTCCGTCGTGCGCCTCGCCTCCCATCTCTTGCCGGTAGCTCTCTAGTACATCCCTCCTTCTGACCCGCGCTTCAATTCGAAGTTTGCAGCACACCACCAGAGTTCCCCACCATCGCCCGAGCCACCGTCCGCCGGAGAAAGTGTCGCCGTCGACGTGGTGCTCCCGACGCCAAGTCCACCACCCACCAGCGGAAGGACACGCTGATACTCTTGGTACCTCCGATCTCCACGACTCGCCGTGGTTCGACGCCGGCGACCACCGCAGCCTTCGGCGCCGGCGAGTCTTTCAAACTGACATGTGGACCCCCATGTCAGCCTCTCTTCTTTCCCGCGAACCTTTTTCCGTTGGCGCCTTGGGCGAGTACGTTTTCCTGTGGGCTTGCGCGTTTCTATTCGAACCGTTTTCTGTTTTCTCGGTTAAACCCACGGAACTTTTACATTTCATTACAGATGAGTCCACAGACGAAACCCTTATAACTTTTTAATAAAAAGTGATTTTTGAGTGATTCTTTTTCTGACAGTCTTATAATTTTGTCTAGTTATTTTACGGGATTTATTTGGAAAATTTTTGGAACAACTTTTATGCACGCGTTGGTTTTCACGTTAGTATGCCTTTTCGCTATACCGTAGGTTCCGGAAGAGGTGATGGAGCCGCGAACTTTGCCGAGCTAGACCCCGACTACTCTGAACCAGGCAAGCATGTTTGAACTTTTGATATGATGAGTGTTCTGGCAGGTTTGCATTAAGTAGTTTCATGGCATGTTTGTGAGCATACCGATGAATGTTATTTTCATGCAAAGTTGAGGCAAGTGAGTTTGATAATCCATACGTGTTGGATGTGAATGTGCATGGCCATGTGTTGGCATGAGGATGGGTAAGATGGCAGTGTTGTAGCATGCCAGTATTATGCCATACTATTTGACTTCAGTGTCAACCCGTATCAGTTCGGTTCCCATCCATTTCCCTTCCCGTACTACCACATGTTTTCCGCAAGGGATATGGCTTAGTAAGTTACAAACCGCTTTCCTGGTACACACCAAATGGAGAGGCCGTGATGATGGTTCCATGGCCCTGGATTAAAGCCAGTCATCCGGTCAGGGGGCATGGGTGTTTCCGGTTGGGACCGAGAGGGGGACACCCCTTAGAGCGCGCGGATATAAATTTGATCCCATGCTATTCGAGATTGTGATCTCCCCGTCTCAAAAGTTTTTCTTGGACGATGTCTAGGGTGATTCCTGGCATTCGTGAGGTAGGATGGGTGTGTACTGGTTAGCTGTGTTTCTTCCGAAATACCATAAACGGAACTAGTCCTTCAGGACTACGGAAATCCGTTGGCTGTGGAAAATTTTAGTACAAACTCTGCAAAGTCATAAATCCTCGAATCATCTTATCCATGTCCAAGTTCTGTATTATCTTATCCTGACAAGTGTCAGCTTTGGTGACAGATACTCCGGTGAATCACCTGAGTACTAAGTCCGGTTAAATGTTTATTCCTGTGGATGGACTAACCTGTTTATATTCATGTGTTGAATATTTATTATAACTGCTAAATCTTTGTGATGAAAGCCCTTTCTGCGATGTCGCTCAGACGTCCGACTGCGGCATCGTTGTTATTTATTTTCATTATAAGCCCTTCTGTGATGTCGCTCAGACGTCCGACTGCGGCAACGTTGTTATTTATTTTCATTATAAGCCCTTTCTGTGATGTCGCTCAGACGTCCGACTGCGGCATTGCTGTTATTTATTTTCATTATAAGCCCTTTCTGCGATGTCGCTCAGACGTCCGACTGCGGCATCGTTGTTATTTATTTTCATTATAAGCCCTTTCTGCGATGTCGCTCAGACGTCCGATTGCGGCATCGTTGTTATTTATTTTCATTATAAGCCCTTTCTGTTATGTCGCTCAGACGTCCGACTGCGGCATTGCGGTTATTTATTCTCATTATAAGCCCTTTATGAGGTGTCGCTCAGACGCCCGACTGTGGCATGTTTTGCTTGTTTATTCACCCCTTCGAGGCGTCGCTTCAGACACCCGATGAATTTTGAGTTTATCCTTCTTCGGGTTTTCGGGAGCACTACCGCCGATTCCCTTCTTATTTTTATTTTGTTATACTGATTGAGCATTGTTAAAAAAATTAATCATGACTTATTCCTGCATTCATTTGTTATATCTTTTGTCTGAACTGTCTTGCGAGTACTTTCAAAGTACTCACCTGGCTTGTTGATTTGGCCAGATGCTGACGAAGGCGATCTCATGGATGAAGAATTCGATAGCGAGTCCGACGCCTAGAGGAATCCCAGTCAGTCTCGTGCGACCCCTGGATTAGTCATTGTGATATATCTGCTTCCGCTACCCAAATAAATTCATCGAGCCTAACCTCGACGCTCGATGAGCCGCCAGTGCAGTAGACTTATTAACCATCCCGTTGGGTTATTCCACCAACCACCCATAGCTCGAGTCAGTAGTATTTCCACCCCACCCCCTTGGGTCATATCCACCACTATGTATAATTATCGACATGTTTGTAATAATCGGTTGGGCATCTTCGGTCCGACCCCTGTAATATTGTAATGCTACTGGCTTATTGTATCAAAGTATTATCAACCGGTATGAAGGATTTTCCTCATATTAAACTTCATAGGTCGGTTGTTCAATAAATATTTTTATTGAAAAACCGGTCGTGACATCCAGGGGCCGAATTAGCGCCGACACGCCCCAGGCCGCTCTATTTAGACGCCGTGGGGGGCCGAACGGCCCTATGGAATGCATTTGGATCACAGGATTGCGTTCTCAAAATTCCTCAGAGTTGGGTTTCCAAGACGCCTTTTCCAGAGGATTTTACGCCTGAGGTCCAACCTCTTGGAAAGATTCCTGGCGCGAAAAGAGAGCGCTTGAGCGGCATGCTCGCGCCAAAACAGCCGCGTGTCTTCGCGCGAAAGCACCACGCATTGCTCTTAAAGAAAAGAAAAAACACCTCGCACCGCTCTGGAAGGAAATAAAGAAAAGGCACCGAAAGAGCCGGCAAGGTCGCGACTCCCCTCGGAAGAGGCGACAAGGTCAGATCCCCCGACGGAAATGCCTTGCAATTATTTCTAGATCGAGGGAGGGGGTGCCTGATATGGCGCGGGGGCGGCAGATCATGCCGGAACTAGGCACCGGGTGTGGCGTTGGTGGTCGCCTGGCCGGCGAGGACTGTTGATGGCAGGGACGAAGCGGCCGTCGCTGGCGTCCTCCAGCTGCCAGCCAGAGGATCACGTTCCACGGCTGCGCCGAGTGAATGCTTCTCTGGCTTCCCGCTGATGTTTGTGCTTGCCATTCCTGATTGTTCTGCGTGCTAGCTGGGTCATCATCGGTGTGTGCTTCCCATGCCTGAGTGTGTGTGTGCCTGATGTAATGTCTTATGTGCAAATAGAGAATTGATAAACTAAGAGATGGATCTGGTGTGTGTGATATATATCCGTGAAGAGAGAAACTGTGAGGAATTGAGAGATGGAAGTGTTGTCTTGCTATGCGTTTGTGTGTACTGCTCATACACGCTTGTGCGTATTACTTTGGGTTTCTGATTTGCAGCTATTGAGGAGAAGAAACTAGAGGATCCATTTAGCATTCACAAGTGCATCACAGCGACTGAAGGATTGGATGGTCTACAATTGGGCGATATGTTGTTGGCATCAGACATCTTCAAAACCAGGGAAAACACGGAGATTTTCCTGTCATTCTCTAGCGATGAACAACGGTTGACTTGGATTAAAAGGGAGATTGCTCGTACCAATGAAAACTAAGGAAAACAGGGAGGTTTTTCCTACCATTCTCTAGCAATGAACTTAACCAAGAGCAGTATACTTTTGTTTACTAGACCTCTATATTTTGGTAGATTGAGATGATAAGTTTGTCATGCAGTAGTATGCTTTTGTTTACTAGACCTCTGTATTTTGGTAGAATGAGAGGCCTAGTATAGGAGTTCTTTTGTTTCAGACTCAAATCATGTTTGCTGAAACAGGACATGAGGATATTAACTTAAGAGAAAAGTATACTTTTCGTCCCTCAATTCTTGACGAAGTCTAAATTTGGTCCCTCAATTCTAAAACCAGACAATTTGCACCTTTAACTCTTGAAACCGGACAAGTTTCGTCCCTCCCCCAACTCAAAGTGGTATTTGCCCTGAGTTAGCATGGTTTTGACCCTGGTATTCCTGTTAACTGCCACCTCATCATTTTATCAAGCACCTTGTTGGCCATCGACGAAGTCCGACAACCAGATGGCATAGCCGGCACCGGCGGGCTCGCGCTGCTGCTGCTTCTGCCCATGTGCCAGCGAGGCCGCAGCGAGTGGTAATTGGCAATGGGGAACGTGACGAAGGCCTCGCGCTTGAGCCAGACGTTGGCAACGCCATGCGCCACACAATCGAAGCGGTCGGACATGTTCGGGTCTAACCCTAGTTCTCTCTTGCTCTCACGCTGGAACGTAGGAAGAAGAAAGAGCAGCATTGGTGTTTGGCGACGAACAACCGCTGCGCGTACAGCAAAATTTTATTTCAGCGCAAACTGTTACAACTGGTTGGCAACCATCAAGCAGTCTACGGATTTTATACCCGGGCTGGTGCTCGTACACGCGCAGCCCACCCCGCCCTGCTGCATGAGCACAAGCTGCATGCGCGGCTGCGCGCGCACACCGCGGCCGGCTCGCAACAGATTGCTAGCTCACGCGCACACACACGCACTCCTGGCTGTTGCACGCAACGCTGCAACGGATCGGCGACAGGCTCGATCAGTGCGGCACACGCACATGATCACCACTCATACCGTGGCTTATTCCAACAGGACATGGCACGGTAGGTGCGCCGCAGGATGCACTGCATCGCAGCCACGGTGGCGCGGAGCTCGAAGGAGTGCTGGCATAGTGCGATCAGCCGGCAAGGAAGGAGTCATAGGTGTCGACGAGGAACACCGCCTTCCCGTTGGGCATCTCTATCACCCCTCCTGTCCAGTGGAGGAGCGCCATGGCGCGCGGGGCAAGGTCGAGGGTGCAACGCGAGCGTCCAGGACTGCGGGCGGGAGCGCGCACGAGATAGAGGAAGCGGGATAGGTCGGGTCTCCCTTGCCATGTCAGCTTTGACCGGTCAAAACCGGCTGAGTCAACACTAAAACCAGATCAGACGAGAGAAGGGACGAACTTTGCCTGGTTTCAATAGTTGACGATACAAATTGTCCGGTTTCATAGTTGAGGGATCAAATCTAGACTTTGCTAAAAGTTGAGGGACGAAAAATATACTTTTCTCTTAACTTAATGAATTAGAATATTAATATAAGAAGTACATGAATGGTAATACAACTTGCATATCATATTTTCATGGTACATATACATGTCAAGATCTGCGTGATACATACTGATTCCACATTCCTTGTGCAATATGATCTCGCATTTGATTTCCTGCTTGTCTGGAATAATTAAATGCATGTATATCACCATGATAGTCGTGGTCTCCATTTGGCACATCAACAATCTGGTTTGGATCAATCTCCATGGGAGCATCAGTAGGTCACTCCATATCTCCTTTGTGTAGGCGTATGAAATTTGTTTATCTACTGAATAATGTGCAGCAACTTTCAGTATAGGAAATCTCATTTTTAGAATGCCGATAATCCTCTCAATATGATTGCAGAGTTGAGCATGACGAAGGTTGAACAGTTCCTTGTAATTTTTGTGGCCTTTGACGTACTTCTCATTGTTCTTTTAGATGATACCTAGTGCCATGGTATAGAGCAAGAAATTGGGGTGTGTTTGCATAACCAGTGTCAACAAGGTAAAATTTACCATGAGGTACATGGAAACCATGATTTAGTGCATCTTGTAAAACTCTTGCATCAGAAGCTGATCCTTCCCAGCCAGCATGTACATGCACAAATTTTAAGTCGAAGTCACAAGCAACCATGACATTTTGTGAGATGTTTGCTTCCTATTCCGGTATGGTTCTTGTTGGCCTGGTGATAAGAACATGGGAATATGGGTTCCTTCTATAGCACCAATGCAGTTCTGCACAAACAAGATATGAAATATCTCTATGTTATTAACTTGCATTGAATTAATTAAATTACTTGATCTGAATTGTTCATACTCATACCTGGAAGAAAGGGTAAAACTGTGGTTTTCTCAAGATTGGATGTGGGTTGAGGGAAGGTGGACGTATATAGATATGTGTGAGTCGTGTAATTGCATCAAGCACTAATCCAAAACGACGGCTTATTGTTTCTGCACTATGCTGAAACCAATCCTGCAGTGTTTCATTCGTTGCATTTTTTGGATATTGCATACAAAAATATTGCCACTTGCTCTTCTACTGCTAGTACTTTTGAATCAGCAAGGAGTTTTTTCTCACGCAGCTTGTCAACAAGTGCTCGGAAAATGTCAACCTCCATGGGGAAAGTCCTTTTGCATAAGCTTTCATGCCCTGTTAAGATTTCCTGAACACGCCAAGCCCCCGAAAGTTTTGATGTGTGCATTGGTTTCTTACTTGAAGAAGTTTGTGATGTATCTTCTAAAGTAGGAAGTACAAAATGAATGAACTCATAGTCACTTTCTGATCTACGGCGGTAGCTTGGATTCATGGTGTGCACAAACAAGCCCAAATATGCTAAAAACGAACCGAATGAAACAATAAATATCATGGTTTATTGAATAGCATGAAAGTATCATTCTGCTAATAGGAGATGAACACTAACCTTGTTCATTTCTTCAGTAAGGGAAAGATGAAAGAATAGAGTCCAGACAACAAATGATATAAGCAATGTGGGCAAGGAAAGGAGCTATGCATTGCACAGAACAAAGAAGCAAGCAGCTGGTTATTTATGTACTTGTTGGCTGCTGCTAACGGCTACTTCAAGACTGTACTAGCCGTTTGAAACATCAGACTTGAAATAACAATATTTTATTGTATGAGATTCCTGTACATTTCCTATGGTGTAGCCAAAGGCTCTTTGTTACCCATTCCTCTGGTTTTCAGTTCAATAGGATTGGCTATGTCATGACAACCAAATCCTCCATTTTTCCTATTCCTTTGTTTTGCAAATCCTGTGATCCAAATAAGGCCTGAATCGCGTGGGTTCAGGAGGATCGAAGGGGATCGGAGAGGATCGTACCATGCGAACCCCCTGTACCAAATGGGCCAACGGTTTTTTTTTTTTGGGTTTCTGGCCCACGCGAGGAAAATCCTCTCGAAACCCCTCCCATCCACTCGCGCCAAACGAGGCATAAAAGAAAGCCCTAGGGATGCCCACCGGCCATCTGTAGCTTGCGCCACCTCATCGATCCGCGACATTCACGTTGTCTTCACCATGCCTCCTTCTAACAACATCTCTATATATACTCCCTCTTTTTTTATTTACTCCGCATATAGAGTTGACTGAAGTCAAACTTCCTAAATTTTGACCAAGTTTATAAAAAAGAATATAAATATTTACCAAAACAAATCTATATGATGTGAAAGTACATTTGATAATGAATCTAATGGTGTTGATTTTTTATTCTATATGTTAATATTTATGTCTCTAAAATTTGTCGAAGTTTACAAAGTTTGACTTTGACCAAAGCTAATATGCGGAGTAAATAAAAAAGGAGGGAGTACTAGAAAGAGTCATTCATCCGCGTACCGGTTGCGCGTGTGACTTAAGACTTACGACTTAGGACTTGGGCGACACGGCGACGGTGAGGAGGCGCGGGTGTCTCCTTTGGCCGCTAGCCAGGTGCAGACGACTAGCCGGCACCGGGCGGTGAAGAGTTGGCACTTGCAGTGGAGTCGACGAGATGCACAACCAGCCAGTGGGCGTTGGACGAACGAGCGAGGAACTGACTCGTCGGAATCGACGATCTGGTGGGGCACGCGGCACTGGCCGGCGGAGAGGAAGAAGAATGAGAAAAGAAGAGCCTGACCGTGTGTGTGTGCGTTGGTGGCAGGAGAGGTGAAGGAGAGGCACTGCAATGGAGGAGAGGAAATTGACTAGCCGGCAGAAGTTGATTATATGGATCAGTGTGGGTGGGGGAGAGAACGGACACCAGCCGGCGGCGGCGTCCGAGGCGCACGCGTTGTGCGAACGAGGAGATGGCTGTAATTAATAATAATTGCTCAATTTGCTTGATTTGTACTACTCCCTCTGTCTAGGTGAATAAGTCACCTTACGAAATCCAGATTTTCCCAAAACCATAAGGCACAAAACATTAATTCTCCTCGATCCGGTCCCAGCCTTGTTCACGAGCGCCCACATCCTCCTAGATTTCCTCCGCAGCCTTGTTCTCCCCTTGGAAATCCCTCCGCTCAACCAGTGCATGCTTCATGGCTGGGCATTGATTAGGCAAGAATTGAAGCCGGTTTTGCATGCAATCACGTACAGGCCTACATGGACAGCTGAAAAGGCATCTTAATAACCAGCGATTAAATGCTGATTTTACTTCCTTTTGTAACAGCGTTGTGATTGGAAGTTCAGCTCGTCCCGGTGCTCCTCCTCCCCCAATCTAAAGCCACCTAGGTTGCGCTGCCACTCCTAAGATGACTTACTCACCTAGACGGAGGGAGTACTAGACTAGAACAAGAGGTCAAGATGTGGTGCATGAGTCGACATCGCAATGGATTACTATTGCCAATCATTGGCGTAATAAGTGTGGCGCCTCGCAGCAACTTGCCATTTTGAGCGGGCACGAGGGCCCAGTCTGGCAAATCGCATCGGCTCATCCCAAGTGTATATATATATATATACACGTAACAGAATATTATTCTGTTATCCTTTTTGAACTGACGGTTTCAGGTGGTTGTATTTATGTTTTCGAAGCGGTTCAACTGATGCTTTCAGTTGTGTTTAACAAATCGTCTTTCTTACTACAAAAACTTTTTGTGATTTTTTTTTCAAAACATGGCGTGTAATATATTGTTGGAAAAAAGCTTTTGACAACCATATTTCAAGTATATTGAACGTTTTTGCAAAATCATTATGCTTTAAGAGCAGTTCTGAAAAAACTGTTTTTTTCAAAACCGAAAACATGAATCGTATTTTGGACTCAATTTTCAAACGGTTTGTCGCAATTGAGCAAATAAGATGGCGTTGGAAAGCTGGTGAAAATCCGCATCCTCCATATATGTATTGTTTATTATAATTCCATATAATTTAAAAGTAATTTAAAAAATGGAGAAAAATTTGGACGAAACGTATTTTCGCGATTTTTTGCAAACGGTTTCTCGGATTGATGCAAATGATACGGCGTTGGAAAGCTATGAAAAATGCGCAACTTTCTCGTATAGAAATGTTTTTCGAATTCCTTACAATTTAAAAACGAATTCGAATACGGTCAAATTTGATTTTGAAAGCAATTTTTTAAAAAGTTTGTCGAAATATGGCAAATAATATACTGTTGGATAGCTATCGAAAATGCGAAACTTAGTCATGTTGAACGTTTTCTCTACTTCGCAACCGTTTAAGAGTAATTTTGAATACGGCATGACGGATCCTGCTGTTTTCTCGTCTGAAAAACAGAGTACTCGTACTGATATATGTGTATGTTTGTACTGAGCTATTTTTTATAGAGTAATTTTGAATGATTGCGAAAAAGGGTACGTGTACTGATGCTTGCATGGGTTTGTACTAAGCGTGTTTTCACTAACTAGACTTTGCTCTGTTTTTTGGGTAATATTTTTCTCGTAAGTTTTCAACGGTTTACTGTATCATCGCCCCTGTACTTGTATAGTTTGTATCATCGAACTGAATGATATTTTATCCAAAAAGAAAATGTGTTTTTTTTAACTCAACATTTTTTGACAACGTTGTTCTGAACTTCTCTCATTTTACTAGTTGTATTGAGGTACTCCCTCCGTTCTAAAATAGATGACTCAACTTTGTACTAAAGTTAGTACAAAGTTGAGTCATCTATTTTGAAACGGAGGGAGTACTTACTAAGCAGGATTTTCATGGTATTTCTTTTTTTGCTTGAACTTTATAATTTGAATTTCTGCCATTTCTTTTATTCCGAACGGACCACCGTTTTTAACTCGTACCGAGGTACTTTGCTACACCCGAATTGGGGTGGCTGTCGCGTGTCTCGGCGTGTTTTGAACTCGATGATATTTTTCATCAATTTACTGCCCATTTTTTTCATCATACTTGGGAGAGTGATTAATAGGTTTACTTACTGGTCAGTAACATATGAACTCCTCATGCAACAATACATGAACTACTAGGGACATAAATTTTCATGGAGCACTTGAAAACATAAAACAATACATAAAGAGAAGCACCGAACAGTGAATGTAAAAATAACTTCCACATCCATCATATACTGGGAGCTTCCACTTGAATAGGAAAATTTGTTTATCCCTCACCAATTAAAACACGAAACCTGAAGAAAAGAAGTATTGGTTTCTCATTGACATAATAACAAACAGGAGCACAAAATCATAGCTTTTCATCAAAGTCAGCATGATGCATCGTTGCATTTTCTCGTTGTTGTTGTTGTTGTCTTCCTGGACTATTGAAAGTGCTCTTCTTGGTCATTTATTGTCATGGCCAATAACGCCTGAAAGTGCTCTTCCAGGTCTCCACTCTCCCGAAATCCCTAAAACATTAAAAATCAACAGATTTACACAATGAATATAGAAATGCACAAATGAATCTCCTCCTCAAGATCAGTGATGAAGGATGCAATAAATATCATCGACCAAATGCCAAAGCGTATTATAAATGAGATACATGCTTCTCAAGCCTTATCGAAGGCAAAAAAAAATTTGATTTTTCAATGCATTATAGGCAAGAACGGATCCAAGTCAGAACTGATGCGATTTATTCCATCGAACCACTAAGAAAGTTTGTCTATACTGTTACGTTTTTAACACACAAGTATTGAACTGTTTTGCTGCCTTTCCATTATGAATTGATGGCGTAATACATGTTGAACTGTTACTCAAGAGCGAAATTCAGAAATACATATATATTGGCATACTCCAAATAAGTGCATTTTCAGGAACAAAACTTTCTGAACCTTCTATCTGAAAGAACTTGAACAATCAGTCAAAACATAATTCAAGTTGAACGATCATTTTCCTTACCGAGTGTTAAGGAAAATGAAACAAGAGACGAGCTCGACGGAGAACTTGGACTGAAGAACTTGCACACGGCGAGCTGCATGGGATAAGGGAGGGCGGTAGTGCGCAGTGTTCTGAGGCGGCGAATCGAGGTGGAAGCAGGGGAGAACATCATTATCTTAGGACTTTATCCTGTTTTCAACACTAGTACACAGTCCCTGTACGTGCTATTCTCCCATAGGCATTAACACAAGCACCTTGTGTTTTAGGAAGAACAAGGCACTTGAATTAGAATAGACACTGAAGAAACTCGCTACAAAACATTACTTTTTTAGGTGATATATGTAAACTTACAGAATTTTGAAACATGAACTGATGATATTTTTGCACACGCACCAACTAGTTTGTATTTTTTCATGAATACACACCAAACAAATATTAAGTTTATTACAGAAATTCTCTATTCATGAACTGGCAATATTTATTCTTTGTGAACTGAAGAAAAGAGAACAAAAATACACACGGAACTAACGATAGTATACACACTGAAGAAAAAAGAATTTCTTCTCTATGAACTGACGATACAATACACAAATATTTGTATTCTATCATCGGGTTTTTTCATGGCAGGCAGTACAAGAATGACTAGGAAAAAAATAGGGAATTTAGTGGCCAAAATCACTATAATAACTAGTGGCAGTCTCTATGGTTTTCTTTGAACTTTTTTAGGTGATATATCTAAACTTACATAACTTTGAAACGTGTACTGATGATATTTTTGCGCACGCACCCAACTATCTTATGTTTTTTCATGAACTGACAAAATAATACAAACCAAACTAATAATGAGTTTAGTACAGAAAACAGATCTCTTCTCTAGGAATTAAGACAAATACCTATCGAACAACAAGCACAAGACAATAGTGGCGCTTGAGGAGCAGGGGAAGAGGGACAGTACAAACAAGTGCAGCTCAATGATACCATATGTTGCAGAACAAATTTGCCACTTGGGACTGAAGAAAGAAATCACACAAGATTAGCTGAAAATCATAATAGAATGACAATAACTACAATATGAACTGAATTTATACCAGAGGAGCATGAACATCCAGGGGGAGATGTGGAAAGGTTGAGATGGGCACCTCCCGAGCTGCGGCATCGAATGGCTTGGCACTGTGTAGTTGAACGATCTGGGGTGGAAGCGGTGAACGGAGGGCACGTCAGGTTGGTGGTTGTTGCGCTGGAGATGGACACCAGGGACACTGCGGCAGAAGAAGTGGATCACACCGGCGACCTGCGGCTGTGCGTGTATGTGGTTTGCTGGTAGACTAGAGCTGGGGTAGATGAGAAATAGGGGGGCGCCCGAAGCCAGTGACTACAGAGAGTGGTCGGGGAGCTTGATGATGAGATCAAGAGCAGATGGGGGAGACGGAGGCTTGTGAAGCGGTGCCGGCGCCGACGGCTAGGAGGTTGGGCAAGGGGCGGCGACGCGGCCGGCAACCAGGAGGTTGTGTGCGGGGCGGTGGCGTGGTGGAAGCAGCGAGGAGGTTGGCCGGTGGCGCGGTGGAAGTAGGGGGCGGCGGTCCAGTGGGAACAGCGGGGAGGCGAGCCGATGGCGATCATAACCAAACCTTCAAACGGAGTTAGGAGTGGGAATTTACTGAGCAGATCGATGGAGTTGGCCGGAGCACCGTAACCATCCTGGTCGTACCAGACCAGGGCATCATTCCTCCTGTATATGAGCCCGCCCGTCCCCCACTGGAACCACGGCAAGGCGTTGAGCTCGACAAGATGCGGCACCGGGGGGGCTCGGTTTGCGAGATGATGTAGCGGAGGTGACCTGTCTGGGAGGTGGGATTGGACTGACGTAGCGGCCTTAATCACCACCAACCTGATACCGGTTTATTTCACCATACTCCATGAAGAACTCAGATTCGATGTGTGAAAAGGAAGGATCAACCGCATATCAATAGCATAAGTTCAGAGCGCTAGATGGTGTTAACATACTGATTTACCACTGATGGTAAAAATATATTTTGAGAAGAAAATATTGATGTTGATTGCCTAAAATATACATTTAGTTATATTGATTGCTTACTAATTAGTATAACATGTTCTGACACCGACGCAGAATGCATACGGAGTAGCTCTATTCTTTCCGTGTGAATGTTTAAGAGGAAAATGAACCTTGCATTGCAGAAGAGAAGTCTATGGGCGCGGGGCAACGACGGTGTCCGCTCCCCTCTAGCGCCGATATCCAGCAGGGAGCCTCGCAAGATGTTCAGAACCATGCCTTGATTGACTAGCAGTAATCAAATAATCAAAAATAAGTTTTTGCTAACCAGTTTATGTACTATCAATCTGTCCAAATAATCTAGCATTTAGTAACGACTATTAATAAGTTCAACAAATTAGATTGTTAACAAGCCCGTTAACGATAAAATGAAGTCAGCTAATAACTTACAGTCCGAATCAAATTTCTGTGTTTTGAAGCAGCAGCAATAGTCGGACTGAGGGAGACATCCATGGGGGATATATAGTTGAACTTGCATGATGTGCAAATAACAACATGACTTCTGTACTTACTAGATGAGCACAACTTCTGTGCTTACTAGATGAGCATGACTTTTGTACTTACTAGACAATACTACACGAACAAGTATAATGCTACCTGAACTTTTGTGATGGATGACCTTTTAGTTTCTATTACCAGTACTTGTTGAAAATAAATATCTAAACCACCAGACTTGGGTCTGGGAACCAAAATTCAGAAGAGTAGCATCTCTACAGGGATTACACTAGCTTTAACATTCTGACAATAGTGACAGCTCAAATGCCAAGTAATGTACAGTAACTGAAAATGCATCATTTTCTGACATTCGATTCTGGAACTATGTGGACCTAAGTAATTATTGGCAGTCAAGAAATGTACAAGTTGCATATATTTCTACCTAGTAAATTATGCTACCAAGCTTACCAAGTCAAAACAATTTTCTTGAGAATAATCTGGTCAGGATCCAAACTTTTTCAATGAATATGCAGCACAAATTGCAGGCTGCTACCATCTCTGTTCTCCAAAAGAATCATAGGGACGGATGAAAAAGAAAACCTGCAACAAATAAAAAAAATTACGTAAGGAAAAACAATCAGGCAAAGACACCGACTTTCAACTAGAAATGTGTAATATGTGTTTTTTTTTCAACACATGCACACCAAAATTACTGCAGTTTCAACATGTACACTGAAACATGCAGGTTTTAGACTTAGAAGTGCCATTGGAGGTTTCAGAAGCTTCATCTAGAGTAGCACGTGTAGATCTGCAGCTAGAAAATTTATTTATATAGGAAAATAAACTTATTCCGACAAACTAGATGTGCTAGGAACACAATATTTATCTTTCAGGCATAAGTACAAACTGTTGGGGAAGTAGCAGAAATTCAAAATTTTCTACGCATCACCAAGATCAATCTATGGAGTAATCTAGCAACGAGGGAAAGGAGAGGATGAGCATCTTCATACCCTTGAAGATCGCTAAGCGGAAGCGTTACAAGAACGCGGATGAAGAAGTCGTACTCGCAGCGATTCAGATCGCGGTTGATTCCGATCTAAGCACCGAACAACGGTGCCTCCGCGTTCAACACACGTACAGCCGGGGCGTCTCCTCCTTCTTGATCCAGCAAGGGAGAGGAGAAGTTGAGGAGAACTCCGACAAGCACGACGGCATGGTGGTGATGGAGCTCGTGGTTCTCCGGCAGGCTTCGCCAAGCACTACGGAGGAGGAGGAGGTGTTGGAGGAGGAGAGGGCTGCGCCGGGGAAGGTGCGGCTGCCTCTCTCTCTCTCACACTATATATAGGGGAAGGGAGGAGGGGAGGCGCCTAGGGTTCCCTAGGGAGGCGGCGGCCATAGGGGAAACCCTAGATGGGTTTGGCGCCCCACCCCTAGGAAACTTGCCCCCAAGCCGGGAGGCGGCTGCCCTAGGGGTGGCGCCCACCTCTCAGAGTTACGTGAGATGGGATGGGAGGGGCGCTCAGCCCCTTAGTGGGCCGATGTGCCCTCTCCCCCTGGCCCATAAGGCCCCCCGAAGCTTGTCGGGGCCTCCGAAACCCCTTTCGGACACGCTGGTCATCACCTGGTGCCCCCGAAACAATTCCGTACTCCAATACCCTTCTTCCAATATACCGATCTTCACCTCCGGACCATTCTGGAGCTCCTCGTCATGTCCGGGATCTCATCCGGGACTCCGAACAACCTTCGGTAACCACATATTATTTCCCATAACAACTCTAGCGTCACCGAACCTTAAGTGTGTAGACCCTACGGGTTCGAGAACCATGCAGACATGACCGAGACGTTCTCCGGTCAATAACCAACAGCGGGATCTGGATACCCATGTTGGCTCCCACATGTTCCACGATGATCTCATCGGATGAACCACGATGTCAAGGATTCAAGCAATCCCGTATGCAATTCCCTTTGTCTAGTGGTATTGTACTTGTCCGAGATTCAATCGTCGGTATGCCGATACCTTGTTCAATCTCGTTACCGGCAAGTCGCTTTACTCGTTCCGTAACACATCATCCCGTGATCAACCCCTTGGTCACATTGTGCACATTATGATGATGTCCTACCGAGTGGGCCCAGAGATACCTCTCCGTCACACGAGTGACAAATCCCAATCTTGATTCGTGCCAACCCAACAGACACTTTCGGAGATACCCGTAGTGCACCTTTATAGCCACCCAGTTACGTTGTGACGTTTGGTACACCCAAAGCATTCCTATGGTATCCGGGAGTTGCACAATCTCATGGTCTAAGAAAATGATACTTAACATTAGAAAAGCTTTAGCATACGAACTACACGATCTTTGTGCTAGGCTTAGGATTGGGTCTTGTCCATCACATCATTCTCCTAATGATGTGATCCCGTTATCAACGACATCCAATGTCCATGGTCAGGAAACCGTAACCATCTATTGATCAATGAGCTAGTCAACTAGAGGCTTACTAGGGACATGGTGTTGTCTATGTACCCACACATGTATCTGAGTTTCCTATCAATACAATTGTAGCATGGATAATAAACAATTATTATGAACAAGGAAATATAATAATAATAACTAATTTATTATTGCCTCTAGGGCATATTTCCAACAGTCTCCCACTTGCACTAGAGTCAATAATCTAGTTCACATCGCCATGTGATTAACACTCACAGGTCACATTGCCATGTGACCAACATCCAAAGAGTTTACTAGTGTCACTAAACTAGTTCACATCATCATGTGATTAAGACTCAATGAGTTCTGGGGTTTGATCATGTTTTGCTTGTGAGAGAGGTTTTAGTCAACGGGTCTGCAACATTCAGATCCGTATGCACTTTGCAAATCTCTAGGTCATATTGTAAATGCTGCTTCCACGCTCCACTTGAAGCTATTCCAAATGGTTGCTCCACTATAGGTATCCGGTTTGCTACTCAGAGTTACTCGGATAGGTGTTAAAGCTTGCATCGACGTAACCCTTTACGCCGAACTCTTTATCACCTCCATAATCGAGAAACATGTCCTTATTTACTCCAAGGACAATTTTGACGCTGTCCAATGATCCATTCCTGGATCATTCTTGTACCCTTGAGTGACTCATGGAAAGGCACACTTCGGTGCGGTACACAGCATAGCATACTATAGAGCCTACGTCTTAAGCATAGGGGCGACCTTCGTCCTTTCTCTCTCTTCTGCCGTGGTCGAGCTTTAAGTCTTAACTTCATACCTTACAACTCAGGCAAGAACTCCTTCTTTGATCGATCCATCTTGAACACCTTCAAGATCATGTCAAGGTATGTGCTCATTTGAAAGTACCATTTAGCGTTTTGATCTATCCTCATAGATCTTGATGCTCAATGTTCAAGCAGCTTAATCCAGGTTTTCTATTGAAAAACACTTTTCAAATAACCCTATATGCTTTCCAGAAATTCTACATCATTTCTGATCAACAATATGTCAACAACATATACTCATCAGAAATTCTATAGTGCTCCCACTCACTTCTTTGGAAATACAAGTTTCTCATAAACTTTGTATAAACGCAAAATCTTTGATCATCTCATCAAAGCGTATATTCCAACTCCGAGATGCTTACTCCAGTCCTTAGAAGGACTTCTGGAGCTTTGCACACTTGTTAGCATCTTTCAGGATTGACAAAACCTTCTGGTTGTATCACACACAACTTTTCCTCAAGAATATCGTCGAGGAAACAATGTTTTGACATCCTATCTGCGGATTTCATAAATCATGCAATAATTGCTAATATAATTCCAACAGACTCTTAGCATCGCTACGAATGAGAAAGTCTCATCGCAGTCAACTCCTTGAACTTGTCGGAAAACATCTTAACGACAAGTCGAGCTTTCTTAATGGTGACACTTACCATCATTGTCCGTCTTCTTCTAAAATCCATTTGTACCCAACAGCCTTTACGACCATCAAGTAGTTCTTCCAAAGTCTACACTTTGTTTTCATACATGGATCCTCTCTCGGATTTTATGGCCTCAAGCCATTTGTCGGAATCCGGGCCCACCATCGCTTCTCCATAGCTCGTAGGTTCATTGTTGTCTAGCAACATGACCTCCAAGACAGGATTACCGTACCACTCTGAAGCAGTACCTGTCCTTGTCGTCCTACGAGGTTTGGCAGTGACTTGATCTGAACCATTATGATCACTATCATCAGCTTCCACTTTAATTGGTGTAGGTGCCACATGAACAACTTCCTGTGCCCTGCTACACTCTGGTTGAAGTGATGGTTCATTAACCTCATCAAGTCTCCACCATCCTCCCACTCAATTCTTTCGAGAGAAACTTTTCCTCGAGAAAGGACCCGTTTCTAGAAACAATCACTTTTGCTTCCGGATCTGAAATAGGAGGTATACCCAACTGTTTTGGGTGTCCTATGAAGATGTATTTATCCGCTTTGGGTTCGAGCTCATCAGGATGAAACTTTTTCATATAAGCGTCGCAGCCCCAAACTTTCAAGAAACGACAACCGGTTTCTCTAAACCATAGTTCTTACGGTGTCATCTCAGCGGAACTATGTGGTGCCCTATTAAAGTGAATGTGGTTGTCTCTAATGCCTAACCCATGAACGATAGTGGTAATTCGATAAGAGACATCATGGTATGCCCCATATCCAATAGGGTGCATCTATGATGTTCGGACACACCATCACACTATGGTGTTCCAGGCGGTGTTAGTTGTGAAACAATTTCCACAATGTCTCAATTGTGTACCAAACTCACAACTCAGATATCCATCTCTATGATCACATCACAGACATTTTATCCTCTTGTCACGAAGATCTTCAACTTCACTCTGAAATTACTTGAACCTTTCAATAATTCAGTCTTGTGTTTCATCAAGTAAATATACTCAACATCTACTCAAATCATCTGTGAAGTAAGAACATAACGATATTCACTGCATGCCTCAGCACTCATTGGACTGCACACATCAAAATGTGTTACTTCCAACAAGTTGCTATCTTGTTCCATCTTACTGAAAACGAGGCTTTCAGTCATCTTGCCCATATGGTATGATTTGCATGTCTCAAGTGATTCAAAATCAAGTGAGTCCAAATGGTCCATCTGCATGGAGTTTCTTCATGCATATACACCAATAGACATGGTTCGCATGTCTCAAACTTTTCAAAAACGAGTGAGTCCAAAGATCCATCAACATGGAGCTTCTTCATACGTTTATACCAATATGACTTACATGGCGTGCCACAAGTAGGTGGTACTATCATTACTATCTTATATCTTTTGGCATGAACATGTGTATCACTACGATCGAGATTTAATAAACCATTCATTTTAGGTGCAAGACCATTGAAGGTATTATTCAAATAAACACAGTAACCATTATTCTCCTTAAATGAATAACCATATTGCGATAGACATAATCCAATCATGTCTATGCTCAGCATAAACACCAAATAACAATTATTTAGGTTTAACACCAATCTCGAAGGTAGAGGGGCGTGCGATGCTTGATCATATCAACCTTGGAAACACTTCCAACACATATCGTCAGCTCACCTTTAGCTAGTCTCCTTTTATTCCGTAGCTTTTATTTCGAGTTACTAGCACTTAGCAACCGAACCGATATCTAATACCCTGGTGCTACTAGGAGTACTAGTAAAGTACACATTAACATAATGTATATCAATATACTTTAAATCGACCTTGCCTGCCTTCTTATCTACCAAGTATCTAGGGTGGTTCTGCTTTAGTGTCCGTTCCTCTCATTACAGAAGCACTTAGTCTCGGGTTTGGGTTCAACCTTGGGTTTTTATTAGATCAGCAACTGTTTTGTCGTTTCATGAAGTATCCCTTCTTTCCCTTGCCCTTCTTGAAACTAGCGGTTTTACTAACCATCAACAATTGATGTCCTACTTGGCTTCTACTTTCGCGGCGTCAAACATCGCGAATACTTCAAGGATCATCATATCTATCCCTGATATGTTATAGTTCATCACGAAGCTCTAGTATCTTGGTGGCAATGACTTTGGAGAAACATCACTATCTCATCTGGAAGATTAACTCCCACTCGATTCAAGTGATTGTTGTACCCAGACAATCTGAGTACAAGCTCAAAGATTGGGCTTTTCTCCCTTAGTTTGTAGGCCAAGAAGCTCGTCGGAGGTCTTATACCTCTTGACGTGGGCACGAGCCTGAAATCCCAATTTCAGCCCTCGAAACATCTCATATGTTCCGCGAAATTTCAAAAAGGTCTTTGGTACCTCAATTCTAAACCATTTAACATTACCGAACTATCATGTAGTCATCAAAACGTGTATGTCAGATGTTCGCAACATCCACAGAACACGTTTGAGGTCCAGCACACCGAGCGGTGCATTAAGGACATAAGCCTTCTACTGTCCGCATAATTGCTACTGTCAACTTTCAACTATATTTTCTCTAGGAACATATCTAAAACAGTAGAACTAAAGCGGGAGCTATGATATAATTTGCAAAGGGCTTTTGACTATGTTCAGGATAATTAAGTTCATCTAATGAACTCCCACTCAGATAGACATCCCTCTTAGTCATCTAAGTGATTACATGACCCGAGTCAACTAGGCCATGTCCGATCATCACGTGAGACGGACTAGTCATCATCGGTGAACATCTTCATGTTGATCGTATCTACCATACGACTCATGCTCGACCTTTCGGTCTCTTGTGTTCCGAGGCCATGTCTGTACATGCTAGGCTCGTCAAGCCAACCTAAGTGTTTCGCGTGTGTAAATCTGGCTTACTCCCGTCGTATGTGAACGTTAGAATCTATCACACCCGATCATCACGTGGTGCTTGAAACAACGAACTTTCATAGCGGTGCACAGTTAGGGGAACACTTTCTTGAAATTTTAATGAGGATCATCTTATTTACTACTGTCGTTCTAAGCAAATAAGATGCATAAACATGATAAACATCACATGCAATCAAAAAGTGACATGATATGGCCAATATCATTTTGCTCCTTTGATCTCCATCTTGGGCTCCATGATCATCATCGTCACCGCATGACACCATGATCTCCATCATCATGATCTCCATCATCGTGTCTCCATGAAGTTGTCTCGCCAACTATTACTTCTACTACTATGGCTAACAGTTTAGCAATAAAGTAAAGTAATTACATGGCGTTGTTCAATGACACGCAGGTCATACAATAAATTAAGACAACTCCTATGGCTCCTGCCGGTTGTCATACTCATCGACATGCAAGTCGTGATTCCTATTACAAGAACATGATCAATCTCATACATCACATATCATTCATCACATTCTTTTGGCCATATCACATCACATAGCATACCCTGCAAAAACAAGTTAGACGTCCTCTAATTGTTGTTTGCATGTTTTACGTGGCTGCTATGGGTTTCTAGCAAGAACGTTTCTTACCTACGCAAAACAACAACGTGATATGTCAATTGCTATTTACCCTTCATAAGGACCCTTTTCATCGAATCCGATCCGACTAAAGTAGGAGAGGCTGGCACCCGCTAGCCACCTTATGCAACAAGTGCATGTCAGTAGGTGGAACTTATTTCACATAAGTGTATGTGTAAGGTCGGTCTGGGCCGCTTCATCCCACAATACCGTCGAAACAAGATTGGACTAGTAACGGTAAGCATATTGAACAAAATCAACGCCCACAACAACTTGTGTTCTACTCATGCATAGAGACTACACATAGACCTAGCTCATGATGCCACTGTTGGGGAACGTAGCAGAAATTAAAAATTTTCTACGCATCACCAAGATCAATCTATGGAGTAATCTAGCAACGAGGGAAAGGAGAGGATGAGCATCTTCATACCCTTGAAGATCGCTAAGCGGAAGCGTTACAAGAACGCGGATGAAGGAGTCGTACTCGCAGCGATTCAGATCGCGGTTGATTCCGATCTAAGCACCGAACAACGGTGCCTCCGCGTTCAACACACGTACAGCCCGGGGACGTTTCTTCCTTCTTGATCCAGCAAGGGGGGAGGAGAAGTTGAGGGAGAACTCCGACAGCACGACGGCATGGTGGTGATGGAGCTCGTGGTTCTCCGGCAGGGCTTCGCCAAGCACTACGGAGGAGGAGGAGGTGTTGGAGCAGGAGAGGGCTGCGCCGGGGAAGGTGCGGCTGCCCTCTCTCTCTCTCACACAATATATGGGGGAAGGGAGGAGGGGGAGGCGCCCTAGGGTTCCCTAGGGGAGGGGCGGCGGCCATAGGGGAAACCCTAGATGGGTTTTGGCGCCCCCACCCCCTAGGAAACTTGCCCCCAAGCCGGAGAGGCGGTAGCCCTAGGGGTGGCGCCCCCACCTCTCCAGGTTACGTGAGATGGGATGGGAGGGGCGCTCAGCCCCTTAGTGGGCTGATGTGCCCTCTCCCCTTGGCCCATAAGGCCCCCCAAAGCTTGCCGGGGCCTCCGAAACCCTTTCGGACACGCTGGTCATCACTGGTGCCCCGGAACAATTCGGACTCCAATACCCTTCGTCCAATATACCGATCTTCACCTCCGGACCATTCCGAGCTCCTCGTCATGTTCGGGATCTCATCCGGACTCGAACAACCTTCGTAACCACATACTATTTCCCATAACAACTCTAGCGTCACCGAACCTTAAGTGTGTAGACCCTACGGGTTCGGGAACCATGCGAACATGACCGAGGCGTTCTCGGTCAATAACCAACAGCTGGATCTGGATACCCATGTTGGCTCCCACATGTTCCACGATGATCTCATCGGATGAACCACGATGTCAAGGATTCAAGCAATCCCGTATGCAATTCCCTTTGTCTAGCGGTATTGTACTTGCCCGAGATTCGATCGTCGGTATGCCGATACCTTGTTCAATCTCGTTACCGGCAAGTCTCTTTACTCGTTCCGTAACACATCATCCCGTGATCAACCCCTTGGTCACATTGTGCGCATTATGATGATGTCCTACCGAGTGGGCCCAGAGATACCTCTCCGTCACACGAGTGACAAATCCCAGTCTCGATTCGTGCCAACCCAACAGACACTTTCGGAGATACCCGTAGTGCACCTTTATAGCCACCCAGTTACGTTGTGACGTTTGGTACACCCAAAGCATTCCTATGGTATTCGGGAGTTGCACAATCTCATGGTCTAAGGAAATGATACTTAACATTAGAAAAGCTTTAGCATACGAACTAAACGATCTTTGTGCTAGGCGTAGGATTGGGTCTTGTCCATCACATCATTCTCCTAATGATGTGATCCCGTTATCAACGACATCCAATGTCCATGGTCAGGAAACCGTAACCATCTATTGATCAACGAGCTAGTCAACTAGAGGCTTACTAGGGACATGGTGTTGTCTATGTACCCACACATGTATCTGAGTTTCCTATCAATACAATTATAGCATGGATAATAAACGATTATCATGAACAAGGAAATATAATAATAATAACTAATTTATTATTGCCTCTAGGGCATATTTCCAACACAAACACCCACAGGCAGAAATGCTATTAACTTTTTCGCTCCCCTGCATTAATATTTGTACACAAAGACTTGTAGTCCTGTCAGGAGCATTCATACTCTTTGAATCTTTTTTTGTTCACTGTATTTTCATGTGGTTTCTTATATGGACCTTTTTAAAAATCTGAATTACTCGTGATGATATCTGCGAACCTTTCTTAGACGATGATGTTGAACTTGCTCTCGATTGCATATGTAATTGAAGGGATTTTTACTAAACACCACAATCATCTACTTGTATTCTTACTGCTATGACTAGTTGGAAGGATAACAGACCAATCGAGTGGCATGAGTTATGGTGGCCCATTACACATATTATTTCAGTCCGCTCGATCTTCATGAGTACTAGAATGACTAGACAAGAAGTTTAGATTTGTAGCAGCACACGCACCAAACTTACATATTTTTTTCTTCAACGTTTTTAGGTGATTGCATCAGTACTAGTATGATTCGAAAAATATTCAGATTTTAGCAGCACACACATGAAACTTACAGAATTTTATGGAAATGGACGAGTTCTGATTTTTTGAACTCCTCCAATGGTTGCACATGAACTGAGCAATATAGCAATTAACGGTACATCATTTTTGATCTGAAAAGCTACTTGACTGAAAATTGACATACACATCCAAAAGTTCAAAACTACTCCCTCTGTAAACTAATATAAGAGCATTTAGAACACTAAAGTAGTGATCTAAACACTCTTATATTAGTTTACAGAGGGAGTACAAGACATGCCCTATGTTTTTCTGCTACCACACTATCAAAACTTTTATTCAAAACGTCTCTGAACTTTAACCCTCAATCTTCCTTCAACTGTAATTTTCATTTTGCCCAACAAACTAGATGCACAGTAACTACAAAAGCAGAGCAATCTTCCTCATGTGCGCTGCTTGGTGCCCAGCATGGCAAAATACGAGTAGCATACCTAGAGTTCCGATCGCGCCCGGAAGCAGAGATCCATTTGGTGTGCTCGCGACAAGAAGAAACCAACTTGTATCCTCAACTTGGAGGCGACCAGCCAGTGTGGCTACTAGCCAAGAGCTGCGTGTGTGGTCGCACGAAAATGGGTCACTCCCATGTCACTCCCGCGGGCAAGTGACAGAGATGGAAGGTTCAGCAAGGGCGCTCGGGGCGGTTCAGGGAGTTGGAGAAAGGCGGTTCAGCTGGCTAGGGAGGAGAACACGGGTAGGAAGCAAGCAAGGGGAGCCTAGAGGCGGAGGGCCATAGCGACAGGGGAAGAAGCGGAACCTTGTGGCGGCGTCTTGGGTGCGGGAGTTCCAGAACCTCCACCAATGGAAGCATCAGTCCAAATTTCGAGAGGGAGCAGGCTGGAGGAGATGGTGTTGGAATAGAAAGGTGTGCAAGAAGACCTTACCACTATTGCCCACCAGCTCCGTCGGAGAACCAGAGGTGGGGAAGGGGGTGAGAACCTCGTGGCGCGACGGAAGTAGTCGGGAGGACAGCTAGCGATGCGTGGATCCAGGGGTGGACGCAGCACACGGTTCCGGTGGTCGGGGCGGCGGGCGAATCTAGGGGTCGGGCGGTGGCGCTTGCAACCGGAGGTGGGCGGCGGCGTGTGGTTGGGGCCGGCCGTGGGCGGCGGCGCGCCGGCGGGGGAGGAATGAGGCGGCGTGCCGGCGGGGAGGGGGATCTTTCTTGTTTGTCATCGGGCTGAAAAGTTATCCGACGGGTGATCACGCCCTTATAGAGCCGGAAGTAACAGAATATTATTCTGTTACTAGTAACAAAATAACTTTGTCCTATATATATATATATATATATATATATATATATATATATATATATATATATATATATATATATATATATATATATATATATATATATATATATATATATATATATATATATATATATAAAACAAATTTTTCCTACTACCGGGTGTAGTTACTCCCCTTTTGTTTCGTACGTTCTAGGTAGTATCTATCATATCGGAGCGTATTTACGCGTAGTATGTAGTATATATAAATGTTTAGGTAGTATATATACTACTTTTTTGGTAGTATGTATCATATTTTGTGCATACTCCATTTCGCGTACAAATATGTACGTATTTCACAAATACAATAAAACTATGAGCTCACTTGCAATTTTTTCATATAACTCACTTTAAAGTATCTTAGTTATAGTATATGAACATACTAAACATAATAAAAGTATAGTATATATTATCACATGGTAGTATATGAGAAATGGGTGTATGCTGAACGCAACTGCACGTCATTCTTTGAATCAAGTGTGCTGCAGTACTCACACGAGTGAACTTCTCGTCGGAGAAAACTGCACGCGTTATTTTTTAGATACTGTTTCCGCACTAATTTTTAACCGTTTATCGGAATGAGGCGTGTAATATACCGTTGAAAAGCTATGGATTAGGCGCAACTTCGACATGTTGAACACTTTGCGAGATTCCACACGGTTTAAGAGCAGTTCTAAAAATGGCGCGGCCCATGACGAGTGGCAGCGAGCGTTTTTCGCGATTTTTTCCAAACTGCTTGTCGGAACGAAGCAAATGATACACCATTGGAAAGATATTGTCCAGGCGCATCTTTTTCATATCTATCATTTTCTCTAATTCGTTACAGTTTAAGAGCAGTTTCAAATTTACTAAATCGCGGAATTCTGTTTTTCAATTTTTTTCAAATTTTCGGTACTGTTTTCGCTCCAGTTTTTTAACGTTTGTTGAAACGAGGCATGTAATACACTGTTGAAAAGCTATGGACGAGGCGCAACTTTCATATGTTGAAATGTTTTTGAGATTTTTTACGGTTTTAAGTTAATTTTGAAAATCTTGTGGCGGACGATGAGTGGCAGCGGCCATTTTTTGCGATTTTTTTACAAACTGGTTGTCGAAATGATTCAAATGGTATGTCATGGAAAGATATCGACGAGACGCAACTTTTTCATGTAGAACACTCTCTCTAATTCGTTACGGTTTAAGAACAGTTTGAAATTTTCCGAAATGCGGACATTCTGTTTTTGGCGACACCCAAATCGATGTGGGTATTTCATCCGACCGAAAACCGCACTGCATCGAAGGAAAGACTGCACTGCATCGAACGGGTAAGAGAACTGCATGGTTTCTTTTATTCAAACGTAATTTTTTGTTAGACGAGGAAGTGGAGTGCACTTCATATCGGGTGTAAGTGAACCACATCAAGCGAAAAATGAACCGAGACACAAGGCTAAGTGTACCATATGATTTTTCTTTGTCTTTTTCTAACTTGTTTTCATAGGGTTAAGTGGACCATATTTGTCAATGTTAATGTGCTGCATCAAACGGGAAAGCGCACTGCAATGTCATCACAAAGATTGCACATGATTCTTTTTGTTATTGTTTAAAACAAAAGGAAATGCATAATACAGTGGGGCGAACCTCTAAAAAAACAGAAAAAGTGCTTAGTATAGTGGAGTGAACCTCTCCACACAATAAAAGGGAACCTCTCCGTCGATAAAAGTGAACCTCTGGACATAGTTTTTTTTTTGCATGTCCAACGTATATTGAGGGGGAACTGAAACTTGGATACAACAAAAGTGCACTTCATTTTTATGCTATTTTTACGCATCCATACAGCAGCTTCGCACGACCAAAATCGAAGTGTGTGCCAATCATCCTCAAGTGCTTGCGCACTGCAGCGACGCCCCAACTGACCTGTAAGCGGACTGAATGATTTGTACACGACCACACTCACGTTTTACTTCTAAAAAGATGGGCAACCGCAATGGCGAAACAGGGAACTTCACACGACGACGAAGTGCACTGCAAATGTCGGCGCAATTTTTATTGTTTTTGAACACACGACACCACATGCAATGAGTGCCCTTCACATGAGGGCGAAGTGAACCACGACACAAATCGAAGCAAACTGTATGACATATTTGTCATTTTTCCAACCTTTTTAAACTACATCTAATATAGAAGCGTGCTTCTTTTGAGATGTTTTTTTTTGTCTGTTGACCAAGTGCAGAAGAGCACTGCCGGACCGCATGGCACGCCCAGTCGTACTCGGTGTGAAAACAACTAAAGGGAATCACATACACATACAGCAAGAACACCCCACATACAAAACTAGCGGTTCTCCTTTTCTCTTTTGTTGTTCTGACCTCTCACACAAAAGGAACGAACTGATCCGAAAAAACAACTAAATGGCAAAACTGCAGTGCATTGGTGAGCTGCATCATGTATTCAACATTCTGTAGGCGCAAGCGAGCTGCAAACATCGGTCAAACACAAAGGTCTAGGTCTGAAGCTGCACATTGTTCATGGAATGTAAACAGAGTGAATAAGATAGCAAAACTGCACATTGTTTTTCTCACAACAATGAACTTGTATTTGTAAAACTCCAATGCAACATGCAAACGAACTGCAAGACGCTGCCGGGGCAAGCAGGACTCGGTCGTGGCGCCGATGCATGCACTGCACTGCAAAACATACAGCAGAGAAAAAGAAATGAAAACCGACAGTCAAATATGAAAAGGTAAAAAAAACTTCTGAGTTGCACACTCAGGGGATCTCCGGAGACGCGGAGCATACTGCACTGCAGTGCGGATGTGTTCCACATCATCCAATATGCAATGAACTGCGGCGTGTAGGGCGTTGCTGGCAAGCTGCATGTTGGGGAGGAGAGAGCTGCGAGTTGGGGCTGCTCTCTGAATCCGATGGATCCGGCATGCCCGAGGGCTCTCTTCCCAATCCCCTATCGTCGATCCGATGTGCTTGCTGCCGTTGGAGAGCGTCGGGAGCAGCAGAAGGCAATGGAGGAGGGGCGATGGAAGGAGATGGACAGAGAAAGGCAAGGGACGAGCTAAGGATGGCTATATCGGGGCCGGAGTTACCGGATCGGGGCAAGGTGGAACAGCTGCCAGGGAATCCCAGACGAGGCGGCAACGGTGAGGGGAGAGGCCGTGCTCGGTGGCTGGCCCGATCCAGCAGCACGGCACGGTGTTATCGACTCAGGGAGGGAGGTTGCCGAATGGAGGAAAAGGAGGTGAGGAGGGCGAGGCAAGACGGCGGCGCTGCCACAAAAGATGTCACCGTCGACGAACAAAGCACTCGGGATGCGGATTGGAAGCTTGTGGCGGTGTTGGCCGGCGTCCTCCGCCATGGATCTCGCCGGTGGGACGCTGTGCTGGGAAGCAACACTCCCTCCTCCCTCTATCCACCCCGCGCCCGCCATATGGACGGCGGCGGTGGCGGGTCACAGCTCTCGGGGCGACGGCCATGGCACGGAACCAGTGCTAATCGGGTCGCCGGATGAGGAGGAAGGTGGTCGAGGTAGGTGGGGGCTCGCGCGGAGGCTGGATCCAGGCCGTCGCGGCTCCGGGGCTTGGCCGCCGGAGGTAGTTGGCTGGGCGGGGGCCACGGCCCTGTGCAGCGGCGGCGGCGGGCGGGATAGGAAGGCGGGTCAACGGAGGATGGTGGGGCGGAGGAGGGGGAGGGGCGGGAGGGTGGTGGTGGTGGGGTAGGGCGCCGCGGTTGTTGGGTCCGCCCTGCGGTCACCGGCTCTCCGGAGGGGTTGTGGGCGGCGGGGCTTGCGGGTAGGTGGTGATGGTGTGGGGCGCCGATGGGGCAGGGGAGGGAGATTGTGGAGCTCGGGGGGAGTGGTGGGTCGTGGGAGGAGGGGTGGTTTTGTTTGCTTTTGGTTCGGGGGTTAGCAGAATAAGCCCCGGTGTTAGCAGAATAAGGTCTTAAGAGGTGTTATTATATATATAGGGAAAATCCATCCTACCACCAGTGGTGTCTGGGCACCTAAGCCCGTTATAGTAAGTCATATTCGTCGGTGCATGATGTGTAATCCATGACATGATGGCTTTCCAAGTTTTATTTGCATGCACTACAACCATCATCGGTCAATCAATGCTTTCCAAAAAATAATATACTTCCGGTTCCTAGCAATGGTTACTTTCCAAATGAAACCCAATATTGTTTTTCTATAATAATGCATTGTATTATACAGTCAAAACATATGACGTGCCCACATATGCACCCAACATATTTCTTGTTATGTATGTATATACCTAATGAAAGAGAAAATATAAATACATACCCTCTAATTTTCTAAGAAAGCAGAACGACCTAATAATACGAAACGTCATCCCAAAAAGTTTGTATGTATAGTTAGGACGTGTTTATGTCTTTTTCTAATATTTTACATTTTACACGCATCTAGTATTTGGGTTTTAGTAAAAGTAAAAGAATTCTAATAAAAGTATTTAGGTATGTTGTATATTTCTAATAAAAGTAAAAAATTGTGTGTGGGTATCAGTATGCATCATACATTTTAATAAAAGTAAAAATAATTAGGATCGCATTTTATATTATTTGATCACCTTAATTTGTATAGAAAAATTAGTGGTCAAAAAGTGTGACCCTGCCTTTAAAAATACTAGATGCGTGTAAAATGTAGAATATTAGAAAAAGACATAAACACGTTCTAACTATATATACAAATTTTTTGGGATGACGTTTCGTATTATTAGGTCGTTCTGCTTTCTTAGGAAATTAGAGGGTATGTACTTATATTTTCTCTTTCATTAGGTATATACATACAGAACAAGAAATATGTTGGGTGCATATGTGAGCACGCCATATGTTTTGACTGTATAATACAATGCATTATTATAGAAAAAACAATATTTGGGTTTCATTTGGAAAGTAACCATTGCTGGGAACCGGCAGTATATTATTTTTTGGAAAGCATTGATTGACCGATGATGGTTGTAGTGCATGCAAATAAAACTTGGAAAGCCATCATGTCATGGATTACGCATCATGCACCGACGAATATGACTTACTATAACGGGCTTAGGTGCTCAGACACCTAGGTGCCCCATCATGTCATGTATATATAGTAACGCTAAACTAAGCGTGAGTGTAGAATAGCTTATTCTACACCTCAATAACGATTCATACAGAATATATATACGGTAACGCTATTCTAAGCAAGAGTGTAGAATATCTTATTCTACACGCCATAGCAACGCCATGTACAAAATCTAGTAAAACAGTGTAAAAAATATAGTAATTTGGAAAATGTTTTTTTTATCATCTATGTTTGTAATTTACTACATTTTTATGAAATTTACTATATTTTACATAGTGTGTTACTATATTCTATATGTAGCGTTATTGGAGTGTAGAATAAGCTATTCTACAGTCACGCTTAGTTTATCGTTAATATATATATAGTTCCATGCTCGCATCCATCCTGCAGCTACGATGATGGTCGGGTCAAGGTCATCATATTCATACGGAAACCAGGGAGTAAAGAGCCCGATGAGTGGGCACAGGCGCACACTTTCAATTAAGGAGAACAAGTCTTCTGTAAATTCCATTGCTTGTCAGGGTGGACATAACGAGCGGTCTTTCTGGCCCGCTCGTGGCCCGCTCGGTCTTGGCCCGCTCGGTCCTGGCCCGCTAGCGAAAAGGGTCGGTCCGGGCTGCCATACTCGGCCCGAAAAAATCTCGGTCCGGTCCGGTCTTTAACCGGTCCGACCGAGCGGACCGAGAAAACGCGATCACCGCAGTCACCGTTCCTTGACATCGCGGCCACCGGCAGCTCCTGGATGAACCACCATGTCCCTGAGCTTCCCCCCTTCTTCCTTCCTCTTGTACCCTTGCGACGTAGCCTTTCGCTACCGCTCGCCATTGCTGCCATGCGTGCACTGCCGCCGATCTCGAGTTCTCGACCATGTCGTCGACCCAACCGTGGCAGCAATTCCTGCCATCGCAACGCTTTTTGCAGTGCAGACGAAGTGCCATAGCAACCGTTTCAGCCCAGTCGAATCGTGGGAGAAACGCTCCCTCGTGATTTTCGAATCGTGGGAGAAATACTCGGTCATGATTTTCACATCCAATAAATCAGGAAAGTATTGTTTTGGAAGGCCCAAGATTTAATACTAGGGCCCTCTTCCTATTATCACGCGCCATCAATCCCGTGCTGCTGTTTCAGTCGAACAGAAAATAGAAAGTAAGAGAGAAAAAGGATCTGATCCGAAAGTCACGGCGCCATTTGACGATCAACTCCACGTTCAATTTGATCCTCTAATCACGGCGAGGCCCTCACAGAGAAAATCACGGGCTCATGCAGGCGCTATATTGCTTGCATGCTGTAGAAAAACTGCGAAAGGAAGAAACATGGTACAGAGAAAATAATGGCTAACAGCCGCGCCACCCAGAGCACTTTCCATAGCAAGTCGCCCTTCGACGCCCGCGCTATCGCATGTCGCCCACCTCGCCACAGTCGTGCGCACGTCGCCCACCTTGCCAGCGCACCCGTGCACGTCGTCGCTGGTAGTGGTTGCCGGTCCGCTCGGTCCGGCCCGGGCTTCGGTGCCGCCGGTCCAGTCCTTGAAACCAGGACCGTGAGGCTGGTCGGTCCGGTCCGGTCCGGACCGCCGCCGGCCGGTCCAAACGGTGGCTCGGTCAGGGACCGGACTGGCCCGGACCGTGTCCACCCTGAATTGCTTGGGCGCCTCATGAGCTCGGCCTATGCTTGGCTTGCGGTTCATCTGATGGGAACATCTCAGTCTTCATGGCTCGTTTTGACGGAGCGTGGGAGACGACGCGCATCGATCAGGCACATCCAGTGGGCGTCACCTCTGTTTCCTGGGCTCCGGCAATGGCGCCGGGCGCTCAGTACAGGGCCTTATGCGCAGTTCGAGTATGTTCAGAAACTTGCTTCTGGTGGCTGCGACAACACGGTCAAGGTATGGAAGCTCACCAACGGGAGTTGGAGGATGGACTGCTTTCCTGCCCTTCACATGCACAGGGACTGGGTGAGAGACGTCGCATGGGCGCCAAACCTAGGCCTCCCAAAGTCCACGATCGCCAGCGCTTCTCAGGATGGAACCGTCGTTATCTGGACCGCGCCGAAAGAAGGCGAGCAGTGGGAAGGCAGGGTCCTCAATGATTTCAGAACCCCTGTCTGGAGGCTGTCGTGGTCGCTGACAGGGAACATACTGGCAGTCTCTGATGGCAACAACAATGTGACCCTGTGGAAAGAAGCCGTTGACGGCGAATGGCAGCAAGTGACCACCGTCGAGCCATAGATGTTCCGCGTTCTGCCTCTAGCTGCGTTAGTAACTATCATAAATGTAGTTTCGCCATCATGTTATTTCAGTGGATTTGATTATCATAACAACGTGTCCGGTGCTGCAACTTATGTGATGGATTTGTGTTTGTCACCCCCCTTGTTGAAGCGGCCGATATTTCTGGTACCAAAAGCGCACACATCTTCAAGGGTTTTGTGGCCTAATCTATTCAGAGATCGTTTGTTGCAACAGCAGTTTCTTTGCTGCCCTCTTCTTTTTGCTTTCTTCCTGTCGGGTCATGCTGCTATTTTTATGTTGATTCGAAAATACGGAGTAAACAATAACAGGTTTATGCGCCAATGATGCACTCTTATATCCAGCTCCAGCATATAAGAAAAAACCAATTATCTGGGAATGTCAGCAGGTGTATTCACGAGCAATTGCTGAATGTCAGCAGGATTTGGCGTCAGAGGTTTATCGGCATCTGAGATAGCATTCAACTCGTCCATGGCGTGCAGCTGAGCGAGCAAAATCAGTTTAACTGAACCCAATTGACTCACCATTGGCTCCTCAACGCTACCATGGAGATCGCCAACCAGGATTAATAAGAACAATGCTCAAGAAAAGAATAAGCAACGCTACCATGGAGATCGCCAACCAGGATTAAGAAGAACAATGCCCGAGAAAAGAATTAGCGAACACAGGATGTACTCCGTAGCGGCATTGCACGCATATAAGTATGTCTGTTGTTATTTAGGTAGGTGCCTTGCATAACATGAGCATGCTCAGAAACTTGAACAATCCTTGCCTTTCTATACTACTCCTCATGCCCTCTTCAGCACTTTGAACAGCATCAATGCCGCTGTACCAAACAGCCTTCTTCTGGGTTGAGGATTCACTCCTGCACCAATCGCAATCCTGGGCTGATAACTAACCGCTGTACTAAACAGCCTTCTGGATTGCCTTCTCTGTTGTTGCTTCATGTATTTGGGTATATCATCGAGCGGTATTACAGTAAACAGCTCACCGGGCTTGCTACTATACACTATCATGGGAACTCGACCCATCGTGCCGGGAACTGCAGCAGCAGACCCATCCTGGGCGGTTGCCTTCTTCGGGGCTGTCTTGCCATCCAAGCCTTGAGTAGGTTTCTTCCAAGCCATCTCGAGATCCAATAATTCAGAAGGACGTGCCCATTTGTGGGGGCTGATCTTGGCATTAGACCGGGCAGATAACACCGATCTCCACCATGGGAAGAAGCTTCTCCTAGCGAGTTTGTGCTCCCATCGCCTCGGTTTTCTCTTCCTCCTCGCAGCCTGGCTCTTGAGAGTCAATAAAGATCTGAATGTTAGAAACCTCAAAACATCACATGTTGCCTAAAGTGAAACCTACTGGCAACACTGCATTTAGATATTAGAGGTTATTTGGACGACTATGGAAAATGTAATATCACTAAACCTAGAGATATTAGAGAGAAGCATCAAGTAAACTTCGCGAGATGCCAAAATATGATGGATTATACAGAATATCACAGATTGGATTGCTCTTGAGAGTCAGACCAATTCAGCTTGAATAATCCAAATTGTATTTAGTCATCAAAATCAAACAAATGAATATATGGACATGATGTTTTCATATATTTACCTTATTCACTACTGTCTGTAGATAATCCATTTCTAGAGCTTCCTTGTTTGTGTCACTTTCCACTGATTTTCATCATATCATACCCATAAAAAAATTAGGATTATTTTTCCCTCACGTCTTGAAAGAAATGCTTCAATCAATACACACAGATACATACCAGATTTGTTAGGTATATCCTCATTGGACAATACATCTTCATAGGGGCAGCTTCAAGAACAAGTGGAGGAAATAATTAAATAAAGATCATATCAGTTGTGTATGTATACAAAACATACTCCTTGAACAAAACATACAGGTTTCCAATTTCTATGCATTCACTAGTAGGACAAAAACCATTATCCTTGAGAATCGAGGAAACACGTTCAATGACCTCCAAATGGGGCACCTGCATGAAGTACGGCACCTGCATGACCGTTTTAACTTGTGAGATGTATGTCATGAGCACCATGAATCATGATGACTGAGATATGACAGAAACAATTGTTTGCAGTGGGAACAGTATTAATGTAATAAAAGTGGAAAGGCAAAAGAAAAACTTAAGAATACTAACAACATTGTAGAATGAATATATTTTTATGACATCAATACTACAGGACACACGTTTTGTCTTAGTTATTTGAGTTAATTAGATATATGGCGTTATTTTGTTTTAGTTCCAAATTTGCCCCAATTGTTTAGTTTTGGCTTTTACAAGAGTAGTGAGTTGATATTGTCCACACTATCTAACTGAAGAAACAGCCCAAACAGCTTCCATTACGTGTGAAACTGTGAAACACTGATTGCCCAGAGTTTGTGTAAACTGGACAAGACTTCTTTTTCCCAATAAACCAGCAGGAAGTTGCTATAAACACCCGCACTTAGATGGTATGCAGAGTTGCAGACTACTGAAATAAGGGAACATTTACTATTATCTTTTTGTAACAGGAGCATTTACTACGGAAATAAGGGAACATTTACTACTAACATTTCCCAACTTTATTTTTGTAACATATCTCCTACTCCTATTTGTTTCAACTTTTGGTATATATTGAGTTCAGTCCTCCCCTACTGTTCTTGTTCCAACAGAAATTGAACAAAACCCTACGAAATACGGAAATAGCAATATGAGCATACAATGATTTATTTGGCCACTATATGTGCCAAGCATCTACAGAGTATATCAGGAGCAATGACACTAGCAGAAGTTCTCTACTCATGCACCATGAACAATAACATTAATTTACCACAATGCAAGATAACAATTAGATCCTACGGAAAAATTGATACTGATTTTCGCAACTTCATTGCGGTGCTAACGGTAGGTTTCAATGTATTACTAGCATATTCTAACTGAAGGTAGTAGAATATTCTTTCAGTGGTATGGCGTGCATGTCAACTACAAGGCGCCCGTGGCGACTTCCGTCAATCTCAAGATCGGCCGCCTCGGTGTCTCAGATGTGGTCACAGGGGTAGTTTGTGCATGCGGGCGTTCATAGGAATGAGTGTGCGCTTGCGTCTCTACTATGTTCCTAAGAAAATATATAACAAACCAAATACACCCCTGACAGTCAAAGTTGCACAACCGCCTTGACACCCGAAATACACCCATGATAAACAAAGCTGTAAGAAGCGCCTATGCAGCGCTATGCAACCACCAACCGCGTCAATTACACCTAACGCTAATTTGAACCTTAATTCCAAAACGAGAAGTTTTCGTGAAGGAGAGGGAGTCTAAATGAACTTAATATTTTAGAAGTCATTTTACAAACTTTATTTGCTGCCAATGACCCCAAATAAATCTTACATTCTTGACTGAGCCTATAATAAGTATTAGATATATTGCAAATTTTTATCAGTGTTTTTAAAAATATTAGATTGATCAGATAATGCAGGAATTACCAAAAGGTCAATACACTATACCAATATATGCAACTTCTGAAAAGAAGAGAAAATCAACAATTGTAACAGACAGCACCGACAGAATGATACCTCTAGATGCTTCTGAATGTATGAATCAAGACCTTCACCAGCTTTAGAAATTACATGAACAAGCATCAATGCCATATTATTAAGTTGTATCCTTGCCTCCACTTTCTGACCCTTCTCAAAATGCAAAGTAATATTGTTGTTCAAAATACGGTCAAGGATAATAGCAAACCCATCTGGCTTACTATCTCCCTTTCTCTTGCGAGAAGTTCCCATGCGTATCTGCTCTTGAGCTGCCAAGAGCAAAACGGCTGTCTCGGCAAGCTTTCCCTCCTTTATGTAATTCCACAGCTCATCCAATAGATTATCTGTGTATTTTGCAATTAGCCGAGTCGTATCCATGAAGATCTTCTGCAAAAACCACCAACACAGAACAAAAACAGAGTCCTTTTAGAATTTATAGGCAAGGAGGTAGTGCTGTCTGCTGATTAACTTAAAAAATGTGTTCTCACCAACAATCTAAATAAAATTACGATCTTATTTTCTCTGTTAACAGCAAAATAGAGTTTGTTTTCTCTCAACAAAGAGTCGAAGGCTAAAAAATTTCACTACAGCACAGAAAACTATTCCGACTATGACAAATGGAGACGTAGGAATTTAAGGTTCCTTGAGTATTATTGCTATGTCAGTTATTTAAGTTATGTGACTTTGTTATGCTGGAGTAGTAAATTGTGAAGGGGTGGATGTGATACAAACCATTTCAGGTAGGCACAGAAGATGGATGAGCTTGAAGATAAAGTTGGCATCTGCCTCACTGTAATCCCGATGCTCGTGGTTAGGAAATAGACAGTCTTCCAGATACTTATGCATGCACGTGTTCTCGACTGCAACATGGAGTGGGAGAAGGCCCTCGATTACCTCAGCACCGGCTGTGCGTAGATTGGCGGACGCGCCGTGGCGAACGAGCAACTGAATCATGTCAACCGAAAAAAATTCAGCAGCTCGGTGGAGGGGATAGTACCCATACTGGTTCATGCAGTTGGGACCAGCTCGGCACCCATCAAGCTCAGGTGCCTGGCCCTCCAAGGCAACTTTGACACATTTCACCGCATTTTGTGAAATCATATGGTTCAAAGCCTCTGGGGTGATGATCGAACCCCATCGCATGCCCTGCCCATTCCTCCACATATAGCTGAGAAAGCGCCGGACACTATCCTTGTCCAGGATGGGTGCCAAATTGTGCACTTTATCTTGGAAGAGAAGATTCACCGCCTAAATTGACCCATTTAGAGTAAAAGAGGTGAAGAAATCGGTTATCCGATTAGCAAAACAAAATGAAATAAGCAATGCGCTATAGGGCAACAAAACAAAAATGTTGCGTAAGTAGCACACACACACAATACTGCAGGAAAATATCCTATGGAGCTTACGCTCATGGACACCCCCTTATCTAGCCATTCAATTCTGCATCGCGATTCGTGCAAGTACTTTTCTCTTTTTCGTTTCTCTCATATAGTTTGACATATGAACTTCATACTTTTTCAGCACAACAGAACATTCTTACTAGAATGTGGGAAAAATACTTTCAGATTTTTTCGCGCATCATAAATAATAGAAATAAGATTTTTTTAATTAAAAAAATCTCATTTTCTATATTTTTCTTGGACAAAAAAATCTGAAAGTTTTATCCCACATTGTTCTAAGAATGTTTTGTTGTCCTGGAGAGTTTCAAGTTCATTTGTTGTTTTGTTTTGAAGAAACAAAAAAGAGAAAGTTTCCATGTAGTAAGTTAGTTGTGTAGTACGGATCTCAAAGCAACATTAGATGATGAGGATAGGAGGTGTCCAGGAGCCCGTGCTCTAAAAATCCGCGTCGCAATACTGCAGGAAAAAGTAAATAACCAAATGATTTTTTTCAAATGCAGAGAACCTTAGGGATGCGTTCTGGGACAATTATACTGGATGCTCTGAGGGCACCAATAGCAGCTTCTTTCTCACGTGACCACTGCAAAGGGAGGGAGGCGTCAAGAGCTATTCTAGGGAAAGCAAACATGATAAGATAGAAATGCCATAAAGTTCAAAAAAGAATGTTGGTTAGTTACTGCACCTTAGCTACTAAACGGATAGAGTCACTTAAGCTATTTCCAGCAGCAGGAGGGCATGGAGGATACGGAGGATTCCATAGGTCGTATTCAGCCGTGCTTGATCCGTCAGTACTGGTAGTATCTTCATGATAGGTGGTTTTCATTGCCTCCTCTTTGTGCATTTCATCCATTGCTGCCGAACTGGCCTGGAATTTTAGTTCCACTGTTTGTTTGGCAGAAACAAGTTTAACCTAGAATTGCATCCCAAATAAGTTGCGCACCTTGTTTGATTCAACATTTTTTAAGAGATGGCGGAGCAATACGAAGTTGGGATGCTAGGATTTTCAAAGAAACCTCCAAACTTCACATAAATGTCAAATGTGGCAATCTTATCAGTTAGGTTAAAGAAACATATTTCATGAAAAAGACTTGCAAGTATTACAAGATGAAAGTTCTGTATTTTTTATATTGTGCATAATTTTACAGTAAGCCAGTAAGGAAGGCATTGCAAATTTCATTTGTAACTGCTTCAACTCAGCAATGGTTTTGTTCCTACAAACTACTGTACAAACTAGTGCTGTATGTATCCAATATCCAGGCCTCATTTTCGCACAGAAAGAAGTCTGAAGCTTAAAGAAGTAGGAACTACTAGTACTGTATGTATCTCCATTCAAGCACCATGAAAGAAATGAACTTGCGAGAAGGAAACCCACAAGGGTCCCAGCAATAATCCAACAAAAGAAAAGAAAAGAAAAAAGCAGCAGTTGAAATTCGGAATAGCAATGTAAGTAGCTGTCATATAAAAGCGCATACTAAAATAACCTTCGCTAGAGAAGAAACCCTTACGGATTTGCTTCTTCAGTGATGAATAATCAGCCGCTTAATTCAAATCCAATTTGAGGAAGCGAACAAGATACGAGGCATGATGTCCAACCGTGGTTACGAGAGCCGAAGATCGATGTGACCACCGCCGTGGGCTGCAGGTCAAATCTATACGCAACGACTCGGGAGTTGCGGGGAAAAGGCACAGATCGCAGAAATTCAATGGGCAATGGCCAAAGCTTGAGGGCGGGGTGGAGGCGGCAGGGACGCGATGAGGAAGAAGGTGAATGGCGATGGCGGCCGGCGACACGAGTGACAAGTAGGGCCGTCGAGGGGCCTGTGCGCCTGTGCGGGGCTCTGCGGCCGCAGAGGGGCCATCGAGGGGCACCATCACTGGGCCTAATTCTCAGGGTATATTGTTATCTGGGCCTAATTCTCAGAGTATTGGGGAGCGTCTTTGTCTCGCTGACTTTTCAGCACTGGGCCTACTTCTCAGGATATGCCCGCTTGCTGCGTCCAACAGCAGGAGCGACTTGACTGGCCTGCCTCATGACCCTCGATGTATCCCACTTCATTTCATGTGGACTTTGGTGATCCCTTTCAATATTATCAATACCTCTATGTACAAGGTCAGTTGAGGATTTTGGGGCTTGGAGCCATGACCCCAAGGGCGTATTTTCAGTAAGGTCTGCTTACCATTTGTTAGTCACGACCAAACTTCGTAGAGAGGCTTGGCTTGAAGGACGGAGTGGCTCATCTCATACTGAAAGAGAGGAACAGTCATGGTGTCAACTATGGAAAATCCAAGTCCCTTCAAAAATCAGAATTTTTCTTTGGAGATTGGCGCAACAGTCTATACCTTCTGCTTCTGCTGATCTGCTTCATCACCGGAATATGGCGACATCTAGCCGGTGTGCTCTTTACGGGAATGAGGATTCATGGCGCCACTCATTGTTGGAGTGCACCATGTCTAAATGTGTGTGGGCTTTGGAGGAGGAGCAACTCACTTCGGCTTTAACTGCTGCCACAGAGCCGGATGCACGTAGATGGATATTTACCATCATGGAGACATTATCTGCTACAGAACTGACTAGAGCCCTCGTCACACTATGGGCCATTTGGCATGCTCGACGGAAGGCCATACACGAACATATATTCCAAAGTCCTTCCAGCACGCATGGCTTTGTTGATCGCTTCATCTCAGAAACCTCAGCAACCAGGCCTACTTATCAAAACAGAGCGCAGGCTGTGAGAGCAGATAGCGTTGGATCCCCCCACCGATAGGCCATTGCAAGATCAAAGTGGACGGGGCTACAACCAAATCAGCTAGACGCGGCTCAGTGGGTGCCATTTGCCGTGCCGTTGATGGTTCGTATATGGGAGCGTCAGCTATATGCTTTGAAGGAGTTTCAGACCCGGCGTCTCTTGAAGCTCTAGCTTGCAGAGAAGCTCTGGCGTTGGCATAGGATCTCATGGAGACACAAGTGGTTGTTGCGTCGGACTGCAAGGAAGTTGTATCAAATATCTCTGAAGGCAGCGGGGGGAAACACGCTCATATCATTCGAGAGATAAAGTTAATGGAATTAGAAAAACACTCTTGTTCTTTTATTTACGAAATAGAGCTTCGAATATAGAGGCACATAGCCTCGCTAGATACGCGCTTAATCTACCTATTGGCCGCCATGTGTGGCTGCTAGATCCTCCAGGCCTGAAATGTATTCCTCAGAACATTCTTGAGCAATAAAGCGTGTGTTTAGACTCAAAAAAAATGTGGACTTTGGTGATGAATAAATTGTTTTTCACCCCTAAAATAAAACCAGTTACTAACTGTGTCACCTACCCATCAGCGGCAGTAGCAAGTTGCGTTTTTGAATTATTTGACAATTTTATGAAAATTATGGACAATTTTTTTGAAAAAATAAAAAAAATTGAAATTCCAAACAGCTTTTGGAAACATGAGAAAATTGTGAAATTGTCAATATTTTTTGAAAAGCACAAATCATGAGTTTTTTAAAATTCCAAACAGTTTTTAAATTTTTGAAAACAAATTTTAAACAGTTCTAGAAAAAAATGAACAATTCATTAATGTTCTCCTATCCTCCAAAACAATTTGATCAATGGCTCAATCAAGATGGTGGTGACCTACATTCCTTCTTCCTTCGGTTGCGGAATGTGCAATTCCACGATAGAGCCAAGAGGCCCTAGGTGGTGCTTTATTTGAAGATGATGACTCTGAGTGCTGCCCTTCTTGGTTTTTATGTTGTCTTACCATGTGCACGTGTGTGCATGTCTGTGCACGCGTGTGCGCCCTCCTCCTTGGACCATGTTGTTCTGTCATTCTATTGTTTTGGAGGGTAGGTCTTTTTATTTGTATTAATTTGATGCTTCATGGAAGTGTCATTTAGAAAAAAATCACCAAATTAATAGACAAACACGCACCACAATCATATTACAGCCGAACTTGCAAACACTAACAAGTAATGCACAACTATTAAATACCAACCAATCATATTCATCCTCTTTTACAGAGTCTCCTTCCCCTCTTCCCCTCGCGTCGCCTCCCCCCGGGCGGCGCCAGGTGTTGGAAATATGCCTTAGAGGCAATAATAAATTAGTTATTATTATATTTCCTTGTTCATGATAATCGTTTATTATTCATGCTATAATTGTATTGACCGGAAACAGCAATACATGTGTGGATACATAGACAACACCATGTCCCTAGTAAGCCTCTAGTTGACTAGCTCGTTGATCAATAGATGGTTACGGTTTCCTGACCATGGACATTGGATGTCATTGATAACGGGATCACATCATTAGGAGAATGATGTGATGGACAAGACACAATCCTAAGCCTAGCACAAAGATCGTGTAGTTCGTATGCTAAAGCTTTTCCAATGTCAAGTATCTCTTCCTTAGACCATGAGATCGTGCAATTCCCGGATACCGTAGGAGTGCTTTGGGTGTATCAAACGTCACAACGTAACTGAGTGACTATAAAGGTGCACTACAGGTATCTCCGAAAGTGACCATTGGGTTGACACGGATCGAGACTGGGATTTGTCACTCCGTGTAAACGGAGAGGTATCTCTGGGCCCACTCGGTAGGACATCATCATAATGTGCACAATGTGACCAAGGGGTTGATCACGGGATGATGTGTTACGGAACGAGTAAAGAGACTTTCCGGTAACGAGATTGAACAAGGTATCGGTATACCGACGATCGAATCTCGGGCAAGTACAATACCGCTAGACAAAGGGAATTGAATACGGGATCGATTGAGTCCTTGACATCGTGGTTCATCCGATGAGATCATCGTGGAACATGTGGGAGCCAACATGGGTATCCAGATCCGCTGTTGGTTATTGACCGGAGAACGTCTCGGTCATGTCGCATGATTCCCGAACCCGTAGGGTCTACACACTTAAGGTTCGATGGACGCTAGGGTTATATAGGAAGCTTGTATGTGGTTACCGAATGTTGTTCGAGTCCGGATGAGATCCCGGACGTCACGAGGAGTTCGGAATGGTCCGGAGGTAAAGATTTATATATGGAAAGTTGTTGTTGGGTTTGGAAAAAGTTCGGGTTTTTCGGTATTGTACCGGAAGCTTCGGAAGGTTCCGGAGGTTTCGGAGGGGTCCGGAGGTCCGGAAATAGTTCCACCACGTCCAATACAGTAGCATGGGCTGTAGGGGGGCGCCCTAGCCTTAATGGGCCAGGGGCACCAGCCCCCAAGGCCCATGCGCATGGGAAGGTAAAACCCTAAAGGGGAGGCCTCCACTTGACTTGGGAGGCACTCCTCCCCTTGGCCGCCCCTAGATGGGATCTAGGGCTGGCCGCACCCTTGGGGTGGGGAAACCCTAAAGGGGGCGCAGCCCCCCCTTCCCCCTATATATAGTTGAGGTTTGGGGCTGCAATACACATGAGTTCTCTCCCTCTTGGTGCAGCCCTGCCTCTCCTCCTCCTCCTCTCCCTTGGTGCTTGGCGAAGCCCTGCGGGATTGCCACGCTCCTCCACCACCACCACGCCGTTGTGCTGCTGTTGGATGGAGTCTTCCTCAACCTCTCCTCTCTCCTTGCTGGATCAAGGCGTGGGAGACGCCACTTTGGGCTGTACGTGTGTTGAACGCGGAGGTGCCGTGCGTTCGGCACTTGATCATCGGTGATCTGAATCACGACGAGTACGACTCCATCAACCCCGTTCACTTAAACGCTTCCGCTTAACGATCTACAAGGGTATGTAGATGCACTCTCCTTCCCCTCGTAGCTAGAATCTCCATAGATTGATCTTGGTGATGCGAGAAAATTTTGAATTTCTGCCACGTTCCCCAACAAATGGCATCATGAGCTAGGTCTATTGCGTAGATTCTTTGCACGAGTAGAACACAAAGTAGTTGTGTGCGTTGATGTTGTTCAATATGCTTACCGTTACTAGTCCAATCTTGTTTCGACGGTATTGTGGGATGAAGCGCCGGACCGACCTTACACGCACTTCACGTGAGACAGGTTCCACCGATCGACATGCACTTGGTGCATAAGGTGGCTAGCGGTGCCGTCTCCCACTTTAGTCGGAACGGATTCGATGAAAAGGGTCCTTATGAAGGGTAAATAGCAATTGGCATATCACGTTGTGGTTTTATGAGGTAAGATACGTTCTTGCTAGAACCCATAGCAGCCACGTAAAACATGCAAACAACAATTAGAGGACGTCTAACTTGTTTTTGCAGGGTATGCTATGTGATGTGATATGGCCAAGAAGAATGTGATGAATGATATGTGATGTATGAGATTGATCATGTTCTTGTAATAGGATTCACGACTTGCATGTCGATGATTATGACAACCGGCAGGAGCCATAGGAGTTGTCTTTATTTATTGTATGACCTGCGTGTCATTAAACAACGCCATGTAATTACTTTACTTTATTGCTAACCGTAGCCATAGTAGTAGAAGTAATAGTTGGCGAGACAACTTCATGAAGACACGATGATGGAGATCATGATGATGGAGATCATGGTGTCATGCGGTGACAATGATGATCATGGAGCCCTCAAGATGGAGATCAAAGGAGCAATATGATATTGGCCATATCATGTCACTACTATATAATTGCATGTGATGTTTATTATGTTTATGCATCTTGTTTACTTAGAACGATGGTAGTAAATAAGATGATCCCTTACACAAATTTCAAGAAGTGTTCTCCCCTAACTGTGCACCGTTGCTACAGTTCGTCGCTTCTAAGCACCACGTGTTAATCGGGTGTGATGGATTCTTACGTTCACATACAACGGGTGTAAGCAAGATTTACACACGCAGAAACACTTAGGGTTAACTTGACGAGCCTAGCATGTGAAGACATGGCCTCGGAACACGGAGACCGAAAGGTTGAGCATGAGTCGTATGGTAGATACGATCAACATGAAGATGTTCACCGATGATGACTAGTCCGTCTCACGTGTTGATCGGACACGGCCTAGTTGATTCGGATCATGTAATCACTTAGATAACCAGAGGGATGTCTATCTGAGTGGGAGTTCATAAGATGAACTTAATTATCTTGAACATAGTCAAAAGACCTTTTGCAAATTATGTCGAAAGCTCGCGCTTTAGTTCCACTGTTTAGATATGTTCCTAGAGAAAATATAGTTGAAAGTTGAAAGTAGCGATTATGCGGACAGTAGAAAGCTTATGTCCTTAATGCACCGCTCAATGTGCTGAACCCCAAACGTCGTTTGTGGATGTTGCGAACATCGGACATACACGTTTTGATAACTACGTGATAGTTCAGTTAAACGGTTTAGAGTTGAGGCACCAAAGACGTTCTCAAACGTCATGAACATATGAGATGTTTGAGGGCTGAAATTAGGATTTCAGGCTCGTGCCCACGCCAAAAGGTGTGAGACCTCCGACGATTTTCTTAGCCTGCAAACTAAGGGAGAAAAGCTCAATCGTTGAGCTTGTGCTCAGATTGTCTGAGTACAACAATCACTTGAATTGAGTGGGAGTTAATCTTCCAGATGAGATAGTGATGTTTCTCCAAAGTCATTGCCACCAAGCTGCTAGAGCTTCGTGATGAACTATAACATGTCAGGGATAGATATGATGATCCTTGAGGTATTCACGTTGTTTGACATCGCGAAAGTAGAAATCAAGTAGGAGCATCAATTGTTGATGGTTGGTAAAACCACTAGTTTCAAGAAGGGCAAGGGCTAGAAGGGATACTTCACGAAATGGCAAATCAGCTGCTGCTCCAGTGAAGAAACCCAAGGTTGAACCCAAACCCGAGACTAAGTGCTTCTGGAATAAGGGGAACTGCCACTGGAGCAGCATTACCCTAGATACTTGGTAGATGAGAAGGCTGGCAGGGTCGATAGAAGTATATTGGATATACATTATGTTAATGTGTACTTTACTAGTACTCCTAGTAGCACCTGGGTATTAGATACCGGTTCGGTTGCTAAGTGTTAGTAACTCGAAATAAAAGCTACGGAATAAAAGGAGACTAGCTAAAGGTGAGCTGACGATATGTGCTGGAATTGTTTCCAAGGTTGATATGATCAAACATCGCACGCTCCCTCTACCATCAAGATTAGTATTAAACCAGAATAATTATCATTTGGTGTTTGCGTTGAGCATAGACATGATTGGATTATGTCTATCGCAATGCGGTTATTCATTTAAGGAGAATAATGGTTACTCTATTTATTTGAATAATACCTTCGATGGTCTTGCATCTAAAAATTGGTTTATTGAATCTCGATCGTAGTGATACACATTTTCATGCCAAAAGTATAAAATAGTAATGATAGTACCACTTACTTGTGGCACTGCCATGTAAGTCATATTGGTGTAAAACGCATGAAGAAGCTCCATGTTGTTGGATCTTTGGACTCACTCGTTTTTGAAAAGTTTGAGACATGTGAACCATGTCTATTGGTGTATACGCATGAAGAAACTCCATGCAGATGGATCGTTTGGACTCACTTGATTTTGAATCACTTGAGATATGCAAAACATACCACATGGGCAAGATGACTGAAAAGCCTCGGTTTCAATAAGATGGAACAAGATAGCAATTTGTTGGATGTAACACATTTTGATGTGTGCAGTCCAATGAGTGCTGAGGCATGCAGTGAATATCGTTATGTTCTGACTTCACAGATGATTCGAGTAGATATTGAGTATATTGACTTGATGAAGCACGAGTCTGAATTATTGAATGGTTCAAGTAATTTCAGAGTGAAGTTGAAGATCTTCGTGAAAAGAGGATAGAATATCTATGATATGATCATAGAGATGAATATCTGAGTTACGAGTTTTGGCACACAACTAAGACATTGTGCAAATTGTTTCACAATTAATACCGCCTGGAACACCATAGAGTGATGGTGTGTCCGAACATCATAGTTGCAACCTATTGGATATGGTGCGTACCATGATGTCTCTTATCGAATCACCACTATCGTTCATGGGTTAGGCATTAGAGACAACCGCACTCACTTTAATAGGGCACCACGTAATTCCGTTGAGATGACACCGTATGAACTATGGTTTAGAGAAACCTAAGCTGTCATTTCTTAAAAGTTTGGGGCTGCGACGCTTATGTGGAAAAGTTTCAGGTTGATAAGCTCGAACCCAAAGCGGACAAAATGCATCTTCATAGGACACCCAAAACGGTTGGGTATACCTCCTAATTCAGATCCGAAAGCAATAGGGATTGTTTCTTGAATCGGGTCCTTTCTCGAGGAAAAGTTCGTCTCGAAAAGTTGAGTGGGAGGATGGTGGAGACTTGATGAGGTTATTGAACCGTCACTTCAACAAGTGTGTAGCAGGGCACAGGAAGTTGTTCCCGTGGCACCTACACCAATTGAAGTAGAAGCTTATGATAGTGATCATGAAGCTTCGGATCAAGTCACTATTGAACCTCGTAGGACGACAAGGACGCGTACTGCTTCAGAGTGGTACGGTGATCCTGTCTTGATAAACCTACGAGCTATGGAGAAGCGATGGTGGGCCCAAATTCCGACAAATGGTTAGAAACCATGAAATCCGAGGTAGGATCCATGTATCATAACAAAGCATGGACTTTGGTGGACTTGCCCAATGATCGGCAAGCCATTGAGATGAATGGATCTTTAAGAAGAAGACAGACGTGGACGGTAATGTCACCGTCTATGAAGCTCGACTTGTGGCGAAGAGTTTTTCACAAGTTCAAGGAGTTGACTACGATGAGATTTTCTCATCCGTAGCGATGCTTAAGTCCGTCGGAATCATGTTAGCATAAGCTGCATTTATGAAATCTGGCAGATGGATGTCAAAATGAGTTTCCTTACCAGTTTTCGTAAGTAAAGGTTGTATGTGATACAATCAGAAAGTTTTGTCGATCCTAAGGATGCTAAAAGGTATGCTGGCTCCAGCGATCCTTTCTAAGGACTGGAGTAAGCATCTCGGAGTTGGAATGTGCGTTTTGATGAGATGATCAAAGATTTTGGGTTTATACCAAGTTTATGAGAAACTTGTATTTCCAAAGAAGTGAGTGGGAGCACTACAGAATTTCTGATAAGTATATGTTGTTGACATATTGTTGATCAGAAATGATGTAGAATTTCTAGAAAGCATATAGGATTATTTGAAAAGTGTTTTTCAATAGAAAACCTGGATTAAGCTACTTGAACATTGAGCATCGAGATCTATAAGGATAGATCAAAATGCTTAATAATACTTTCAAATGAGCACATACCTTGACATGATCTTGAAGGTGTTCAAGATGGATCAGTCAAAGAAGGAGTTCTTGCCTGAGATGTAAGGTATGAGGTTAAGAGTTAAAGCTCGACCACGGCAGAAAAGAGAGAAAGGACGAAGGTCGTCCCCTATGCTTCAGACATAGGCTCTATAGTATGCTATGCTGTGTACGGCACCGGAAGTGTGCCTTGAATAATCCAGGAATGGATCATTGGACAGCGGTCAAAATTGTCCTTGGAGTAAATAAGGACATGTTTCTCGATTATGGAGGTGATAAAGAGTTCGGCGTAAAGGGTTACGTCGATGCAAGCTTTAACACCTATCCGAGTGACTCTGAGAAGCAAACCGGATACGTATAGTGGAGCAACCATTTGGAATAGCTCCAAGTGGAGCGTGAAAGCAGCATTTACAATATGACATAGAGAATTGCGAAGTACACACGGATCTGAAAGGTTCGAGACCGCTGACTAAAACCTCTCTCACAAGCAAAACATGATCAAACCCCGAACTCATTGAGACTTAATCACATGGTGATGTGAACTAGTTTAAGACACTAGTAAACTCTTTGGATGTTGATCACATGGCGATGTGACCTATCAGTGTTAATCACATGGCGATGTGAACTAGATTATTGACTCTAGTGCAAGTGGGAGACTGTTGGAAATATGCCCTAGAGGCAATAATAAATTAGTTATTATTATATTTCCTTGTTCATGATAATCGTTTATTATTCATGCTATAATTGTATTGACCGGAAACAGCAATACATGTGTGGATACATAGACAACACCATGTCCCTAGTAAGCCTCTAGTTGACTAGCTCGTTGATCAATAGATGGTTACGGTTTCCGACCATGGACATTGGATGTCATTGATAACGGGATCACATCATTAGGAGAATGATGTGATGGACAAGACCCAATCCTAAGCCTAGCACAAAGATCGTAGTTCAGTATGCTAAAGCTTTTCCAATGTCAAGTATCTCTTCCTTAGACCATGAGATCGTGCAATTCCGGATACCGTAGGAGTGCTTTGGGTGTATCAAACGTCACAACGTAATGGGTGACTATAAAGGTGCACTACGGTATCTCCGAAAGTGACCATTGGGTTGACACGGATCGAGACTGGATTTGTCACTCCGTAAACGGAGAGGTATCTCTGGGCCCACTCGGTAGGACATCATCATAATGTGCACAATGTGACCAAGGGGTTGATCACGGGATGATGTGTTACGGAACGAGTAAAGAGACTTGCGGGTAACGAGATTGAACAAGGTATCGGTATACCGACGATCGAATCTCGGGCAAGTACAATACCGCTAGACAAAGGGAATTGAATACGGGATCGATTGAGTCCTTGACATCGTGGTTCATCCGATGAGATCATCGTGGAACATGTGGGAGCCAACATGGGTATCCAGATCCGCTGTTGGTTATTGACCGGAGAACGTCTCGGTCATGTCTGCATGATTCCCGAACCCGTAGGGTCTACACACTTAAAGTTCGATGACGCTAGGGTTATATAGGAAGCTTGTATGTGGTTACCGAATGTTGTTCGAGTCCGGATGAGATCCCGGACGTCACGAGGAGTTCCGGAATGGTCCGGAGGTAAAGATTTATATATGGAAAGTTGTTGTTCGGGTTTCGGAAAAGTTCGGGTTTTTCGGTATTGTACCGGAAGCTTCCGAAGGTTCGGAGGTTTCGGAGGGGTCCGGAGGTCCGGAAATAGTTCCACCACGTCCAATACAGTAGCATGGGCTGTAGGGGCGCCCTAGCCTTAATGGGCCAGGGGCACCAGCCCCCAAGGCCCATGCGCATGGGAAGGGTAAACCCTAAAGGGGAGGCCTCCACTTGACTTGGGAGGCTCCTCCCCCTTGGCCGCCCCTAGATGGGATCTAGGGCTGGCCGCACCCCTTGGGGTGGGGAAACCCTAAAGGGCGCAGCCCCCTTCCCCTATATATAGTTGAGGTTTGGGGCTGCAACACATGAGTTCTCTCCTCTTGGTGCAGCCCTGCTCTCCTCCTCCTCCTCTCCCTTGGTGCTTGGCGAAGCCTCGGGATTGCCACGCTCCTCCACCACCACCACGCCGTTGTGCTGCTGTTGGATGGAGTCTTCTCAACCTCTCCTCTCTCCTTGCTGGATCAAGGCGGGAGACGCCACCGGCTGTACGTGTGTTGAACGCGGAGGTGCCGTATGCTCGCACTTGATCATCGGTGATCTGAATCACGACGAGTACGACTCCATCAACCCCGTTCACTTGAACGCTTCCGCTTAACGATCTACAAGGGTATGTAGATGCACTCTCCTTCCCCTCGTAGCTAGAATCTCCATAGATTGATCTTGGTGATGCGTAGAAAATTTTGAATTTCTGCTACGTTCCCCAACACCAGGGCCCCCAAACCCTAGCGCCGCCAGCACCCCCTTGCCACTCCCTCCTGCCGCCGCTGCCACCGGCGTGGGCCCGGTGCCAAAGTTTCTGGGCGGGGGGTGGCGGCGGGGGCGGCCCTTCTCATGCGATCCAATGGCGGCGGCTAGGACGGAGTATTCGGGCTGTGCGGCGGAGGCTGGAGCACCGTCGCCAGCGGAGCGGCGGCCCTGCATGGACGTCGGCGGTGGCAGCGCCCCATCCGGCGGGGTGGGCTGTCCTGCTCGTGATGGTGACGGTGGTTTCTGCGGATCCAACGCCCCGTTTGGATCCGTCGCGGGGAGGCCTTTTGCCGACCGGCGGCGCGTGGAGGGACCGGTGAGGAGATGCCGGATCTCCGCCGGAGTACCGACGGCAACATACGTCTTCGTGGCGAGGTTCCGCTCGGTTCCAGCCAGCCACGAGGTCGGGAAGACGTGGCTTCCGGTGAAAATCGCGCCTGACTGCGGTCTTGGCGGACGATGGCGGCGTCTCAGACGTCGTTTCCTTCTGGAGGCATCGTCGTTGCAGGTCACATCAACCTGATCGGGAAGTTCCGGGGGAAACCCTAGATCTGGGTCTATCGGATCGGACGATGACGGTGCTATCGGTATCGTTCTCCCTCATGGGGGCATCGTTTTGGAGCAAGTGCTGGTTGGAGGGGACAAGAGGAGGAGCGGTGTTTAATCTGATCCATTGATGACGGCGGATCTCGGCGGCGTGGCGCAGTGGAGACTCGGCGCCTGATGAGCGGAGATGGACTCGCGCAGGAGGGTGACGGTGCCTGGCGTCATGGCGGCGTCGGCGGCAGTTGGACCGGGCAAGGTTGATGCAGCAGTATAGCTCTGAAGATGGATTGGTGGCAGGTGGTTGCGGCGGCCTCATACCCGGCAGGGGTCCTGGTTGAGAAGCACGCTGGACTGGTGGGTGCCCATACCCGACAGGCGTCCTGGGTGGGACCTCAAGTCTTTAGATCTTTAGGTTGGGCTGCGTGGTCTGTTTGGTATTAGGCCCAGACTTTCAGCGCCCCTACATCAACTGGATAGAGATAGCGACAGTTGTTGCTTGTTTTGGTGGCTTTAGACTTATTGTTGTATGACTCTGTACGGGTTATGTCAATAATTAATAAAATGGCCGTATGCATCGTCCAGATGCAGAGGCCGGGGGTCGTCCTCCTTTTCTAAAAAAAAATATGATAGCCTCTTCAGCTCTTATTGTCGACACATCGTTTATTTATTTACAAATTAAAATAAATGACCCTAGCTAGGTTATCAATCAACATTGCGGCAGGTCTTTAGGTGGCGGCGGCAGAGAAGTATCTAGTGTGGGCCCGTCCTGAACCTCAAACACCATTCCCAACCCGAGATCAAGGTGTGAGCCTCGAAGTGACAGTGCATGTACCACATCCCTGCAATTAACATAGAAGCAAATTTAGTTAGCTTTGTCAAGCTCAAACCTTCATAGCAAGCTAACAACATCACATCATGATTCTAACTTTTTAAGGAAATTATATATACTAGTGGGATTATATTGAGTGCATGATGTACCGGGATTGTCGGCCACCAAGCGGATGACGGCCCAGCCACCATTGGGTACGAGGACGGTGTTGCGCTCTTGGGGATTAACGAGGTTGAACTGCGGCGCTGCAGTTGTCTGATTGTAGTTCCCAAAGCCCTGTGCTAGGACGAAGAAGTTGAAGCCGTGGAGGTGCATGGGGTGGCTCTCCTTGGCGATGAGTCGCGTGTTCTGGAGCACCATCTCCACCGTCTCGTTGTAGCGAAGCGTCCGCACCTTGGTCGACTTGGTCGTGTACTGCATCATGGCGTTGTTGCTCGCATCGGCGGTGTGGTCGAAGAGGACCGGCTGTTGGTCGGGGAAGTCACGGGTGTACACGCCCGCCGTCAAGTTGCTGTAGTGGGCCTCGAGCATGGAGGTGCTCCTCGGCGGCACGAAGGACGCGTTGTTCATGCTCGACGCGAACATGGGGCGGCTCCGGTTGCACATCGTCTGCTCCGGCTGGCAGTCCGCGACGCCCATCCCGACGGTGACAAACATGCGGGTGTCCACCGTGAGCGGCACGGTTGGCTTGCCGGGGAGCACCAGCGCGGTGAGGTTGGAGAGGAACCTGTGCGCAGTGTTCGTGTCATTGAACTATGACAGTTGTGGTAGCGCAGGTGGTGAGGTCGTATTCGCTCCACCGGCGTACTCTAGCACCGCCGTCGCGATAGTCTTGCTGAATGCCGGGCCCGACGGTATCCCGCTGTCGTAGGGGGACGCCGCCATGTAGTAGCGCCCGATGATGGCGTCCGCGACCATGAGCGTGTCCACGGTCTGCTCGGGCCCAACCACCACCACGTTCGTCTTGTACGGCGTGGTGTAGGATGGAAAAAATAGCGCGCTACAACAAAATAGCGGCGACCTTAAAATATACTATTAGCGTGCTATCAGCGAGACATTGTATATCAATATATTTAGCGAGGCAATTTTCAATACACTATAGTGTGCTATTAACGACGCTATAGCGCGCTATTTTTTTTAGTCTGTAGCACGCGTTCGCCGCCACCACGGTGAAGGTGTGGTTCGCGACCTTGAAGAACAGAGGCGTGTTGAGCGCAGCGTTGATGATCCGGAGCAGGTACGCCTCGTTCTTCCTCACCTCAAACATGTGTGTCTCGGCATAGTTTATTTTCCAGACGCCATCCTCGTCGCGGCCAGCGGTCTCAACATGCATGGGCCCCGCCCCAATCGACGTTGCCATCCATTTCACGCTCGCCGGCGTCCAAGCATGCATATGCATGGTGTGGGCCTGATCGATCACGTTCATGCATGTGCTCTCCGTACGCATTTGCCCGATCGATGGATGTCACCTTACACTTCCTCACCTACGATATGATATGATCATCATCCTTCATTGCATGCATGGTTTGGTTGGTTCGATTGCTTGCATTTTATTCATGGCAATGGCAACATGTTAGCATTTCGGCAATATCCTAGATCATGGCATGCATGGATTCATGGTTATACTTTTGGTACATGCTACTCCCTCCGTTCCTAAATATAAGTCTTTCTAGAGATTTTATTATGAACTACATACAGATGCATTTTAGAGTATAAATTCACTTATTTTTATTTCGTATGTAGTCATAGTGCAATCTCTACAAAGACTTATATTTACGAACGGAGGGGGTATAAGAGTTCATGCTATGCACATGATGCTAATGCCCCACCCCTTAAATCTGCACAACCATGTTTTCATACGTGGATGAGGGACATATTTCAAAATTCGATTCTAGCTACTCGGCATGCGGTAAATTAAGGGAGCAATCTCTAGGTTCTCCTATCATATGCATTACTACCAAAAGAGACGTGTAAAAAAGATGCGAACATGCCTAAAAAGAAGGCATTAATGCCAATTTATTTATACATATATCAGATTGTTTCCTTTCCGCAAGATCTAAAGAGGGATGCAACGGTGTGGCCCGATAATAATAATTCAAAAGGAGACGAAAAGCAAACTCCCATTAACAAGGGAGAACAAAAGAAAGAGAACAATAAGAAGAAAACTTCTATGAACAAAACTTCTATATATGAACCGGAGAGAACAAGAGAACAAACCACGTTCTGGAGGACCCTCATGCCTGTTCCTTGTAAGTCGTAGGCCTAGCTAGTCAGCCAAAAGGCCACAACCACCAGCCCCTTCCACATCCCCCAATCCACCATGTGGAAGCACGCGTCCTAGCCCTAGCTGCCACGAGTCCACCAACGCCACACTCGCAACCGCCGCCACCAGGCCTGCCATCGTCGTCCACCCTCCACCACCTGCTAGTCAGGCGTGGTTGATTCAATTGTTTGCATTTTATTCATGGAAGACTTGTATGAACCGGAGAAGAAAAGAACACACCTCGATTTCTCGTGGAGAACCCTCATGCATGTTCCGGGCACCGAAGCAGGAATCACCCACTAGTCGAGATTATGCACGTCTTCAGTTTCAGCGCCATCTCGGTGAGATCTGAGACCCGTGAACGCGGGTGGAGGGGGAACGGGGCGGGAATCGACCGTGGAGGGGAGCAGTGACCGGGGGCTAGATGAAGGTGCAGTAGCGGGAGGTAGAGAGTGTGGTAGGCGACGACGGCGGAGGTGGGAATGGTTTATGATGTGAGAGTATCAAGGCAAAATAACCTTTGTACCATTTATGTACGATATTGTGTAATCATTCATCCCTACATCAAATCTTGTGTCAACCTTAGCTAAAAGACGACATTTTAAACTGTTATTTGGATCCTTGTGTGCATAACCTTAGATTTTTTTTCTGTAGAGAGAGAAATTAGTCTTAGAGAAGAGTGAGTCGCCACTTGAGGTTCTGCCAGCCAGGAATGTGCCCTTTATTCAGTTCCTCTCTGCGTGCTTCGGCATCACTACAGATTCTGTTGGAAATATGTTCTAGAGGCAATAATAAATTAGTTATTATAATTATTATATTTCCTTGTTCATGATAATCGTTTATTATCCATGCTATAATTGTATTGATAGGAAACTCAGATACATGTGTGGGTACATAGACAACACCATGTCCCTAGTAAGCCTCTAGTTGACTAGCTCGTTGATCAATAGATGGTTACGGTTTCCTGACCATGGACATTGGATGTCGTTGATAACGGGATTACATCATTAGGAGAATGATGTGATGGACAAGACCCAATCCTAAGCCTAGCACAAAGATCGTAGTTCAGTATGCTAAAGCTTTTCTAATGTCAAGTATCATTTCCTCAGACCATGAGATTGTGCAACTCCGGATACCGTAGGAATGCTTTGGTGTACCAAACGTCACAACGTAATCTGGGTGGCTATAAAGGTGCACTACGGGTATCTCCGAAAGTGTCTGTTGGGTTGGCACGAATCAAGACTGGGATTAGTCACTCCGTGTGACGGAGAGGTATCTCTGGGCCCACTCGATAGGACATCATCATAATGTGCACAATGTGACCAAGGAGTTGATCACGGGATGATGTGTTACAGAACGAGTAAAGAGACTTGCCGTAACGAGATTGAACAAGGTATCGGATACCGACGATCGAATCTCGGCAAGTACTATACCGTAGACAAAGGGAATTGAATACGGGATTGATTGAAACCTCGACATCGTGGTTCATCCGATGAGATCATCGTGGAACATGTGGGAGCCAACATGGGTATCCAGATCCCGCTGTTGGTTATTGGCGGAGAGTTGTCTCGGTCATGTTCAGATGGTTCCCGAACCCGTAGGGTCTACACACTTAAGGTTCGGTGGACGCTAGGGTTGTAGAGATATTAGTATGCGGTAACCCGAAGTTGTTCAAGTCCCGGATGAGATCCCGGATGTCACGAGGAGTTCCGGAATGGTCCGGAGGTAAAGATTTATATATAGGAAGTCCAGTTTCCGCCACCGGGAAAGTTTCGGGGGTCATCGGTACTATACCGGGACCACCGAAAGGGTCCCGGGGGTCCACCTATCCCGGAGGGCCCCATGGGCTGAAGGGGGCGTGGGAACCAGCCCCTGGTGGGCTGGTGTGCCCCCCTTGGGCCTCCCATGCGCCTAGGGTTGGAAACCCTAAGGGGTGGGGGCGCCTCCATTTGGCTTGGAGGCCAAGCCACCCCTAGGGCAGCCGCCCCCTCCCTAGATGGGATCTACAAGGGCGGCGCCCCTAGGCCCCTATATATAGTGGAGGGAGGAGGCAGCCGCACTGAGTCCCTGGCGCCTCCCTCCCTCCCGTGACACCAATTCCTCCCCGCTTGCGCTTGGCGAAGCCCTGCCGGGATCCCACTACTTCCACCACCACGCCGTCGTGCTGCTGGATCTCCATCAACCTCTCCTTCCCTTGCTGGATCAAGAAGGAGGAGATGTCTCTCCCAACCGTATGTGTGTTGAACGCGGAGGTGCCGTCCGTTCGGCGCTAGGAACATCGGTGATATGGATCACGACTAGTACGACTCCATCAACCCCGTTCACTTGAACGCTTCCGCTTAGCGATCTACAAGGGTATGTAGATGCAATCCCCTTCCCCTCTGAGGGAGTCCCGGATTAGGGGGTGTCCGGATAGCCAGACTATCACCGTTGGCCGGACTCCTGGACTATGAAGATACAAGATTGAAGACTTCGTCCCGTGTCCGGATGGGACTTTCCTTGGCGTGGAAGGCAAGCTTGGCGATACGGATATGTAGATCTCCTACCATTGTAACCGACTCTGTGTAACCCTAACCTATCCGGTGTCTATATAAACCGGAGGGTTTTAGTCCGTAGGACGAACAACAATCATACTATAGGCTAGCTTCTAGGGTTTAGCCTCCTTGATCTCGTGGTAGATCTACTCTTGTATTACCCATATCATCAATATTAATCAAGCAGGAGTAGGGTATTACCTCCATCGAGAGGGCCCGAACCTAGGTAAAAACATCGTGTCCCTTGTCTCCTGTTACCATCCGCCTAGACGCACAGTTCGGGAGCCCCTACCCGAGATCCGCCGGTTTTGACACCGACATTGGTGCTTTCATTGAGAGTTCCTCTGTGCCGTCGCCATCAGGTAGGATGCCTCATCTCGTCTTTGAAGACGATACTATCGCCAAAGGAGCCTTGGCCGCTGGCCAGACTCTTCGGCTAGGTGGTTTTCTTATGACCGCCAGTCCGGCCACCGCGTCGACGATGACCTCTCGAGTCATCGAAACCAATCTCCATGTTAATTCGGAACTTGCCGAACAGCTAGATCCGATTGAGCTTTCCTCCGTAAACGAGCTCTTGGATCGCATCGCCGCCCTGGGAGTCGCTACAGACTACGACCGGATCGGGCCTAAAACCGATGTGAGAGAGATCAACTCCCCCCAGGCTACTCATCACGTTGCTGTGATAGAGGAGCAATACGGCGATTCTTCTTCTATTTTAAGGACTAGCTACGTCCGGATTCCCGATCCCTCCATGCCGGATTCCCGCAGAGGGACGGACGTCGAGCAAGCCCTGAACTTAAAGTCAGGCGGCGGGTTGGACTCATTGGATAACACTCAAAAATCCAAACTTCCGAGTTCGGAAACTCCTCGGCCCCTGAGTCCTAAATTGGACGGGGTTCCGGATCTAGTTCCACCTGCCCACCCAAACATTAGCGATCTCTCTCGAATCCGGCAAGAGCCCACTGAGACAGTACATCATTACTGGGCCAGATTCCTCCTGGTTTTGAACAGGATAAAGGACTGCCGAGAGGAAGACGCGATCCCAATTTTCTGCAATAATTGCACGGACAAGGGAATCCTAAACGCCATAAGTCGTCATAAATTACACGCTTATGGACTTGGCAACCATAGTACAAAAGTACTGTGCGATGGAGAGTTCTTGGAAAACCGAAAGTAAATTTTGGGATAATCCGGCCCCGAATACATCCTTAGTCCGAAATAAAAGGGTGTATCATTATCAAGCACCTGGGTTAAATACCAAAAAACCAAAACCCCCTAAAGGGTACAGAACTGCATCGAGGGTTGGCTAAACGGACCCGCAAAATTCATAGCACGAGGACGCCACTCCAACTCATAGCCTTCGAGCATGTTGGATACTACGGCAGGTGGCCAAAAGTGGCGAGGAGCTTCTAGCTTCGAATCCCAGCCCAAGAACACCAAGACGGTGTTAATAGTCTTGAGACTTTCGCATCAAATAACATGCGAAAACGAACACTCCGCAACCTTGCCGAAGTCTACCAAGTAGCAACAATAAATCCATGGAGTGACACGGCTATCACCTTCAATGCTAGTGACGAACCTAAATTCCGAACAGCCCGAGCACCAGCCGCATTGGTCCTCAGTCCGATAGTGGACGGCTTTCGCCTTACTAAGGTACTCATGGATGGCGGCAACGGACTAAACCTCATCTATGAGGAAACCCTCCAAAATGGAAATAGATCGAACCGACAGCGAAGCAGCACAACCTTCAGAGGAATAATCCCTAGCCGGAAGCATGCTGCACAGGAAAAATTACATCGATGTAGTGTTCGCTCACGGACAATTACAGGTCCGAGGAGGTCACATTTCAAGTGGCCCGCTCAACAGCGGATATCATGCTTTATTAGAACGAGAGGCATTCACAATTTTTCAAGCTATACCCCATTATGGGTACATGAAGCTTAAATGCCCGGACCTAACGGAATAATCACTCTAGCTAGTGATCCGAACATAGCACTCGCTACCGAAAACAAGACAGCCGCGACTAGCCCTTGAGGCACTGTCCAAGCCCTAGCGGTCGAGGAACTCATCGCGATGCGCTCCACGGTGAACAGGGACGATGTGATACTTGATAAAAGATCCAAGTCCACCTATTTTAAACCAGCGGATGAAATAGTCAAATTCCAAGTCCACCCAACGGACCTCGCAAAGACGGCCTCCATTGGGGCACAATTAAACCCTGATGTAGACGCCAGACCACGAGAATTTCTACGAAAATCGGGACATCTTTGCGGCATCCTTCGACATGCCAGAATCCCACGCCGCTGGCCGAGCACAGCCTAAATATCCTAAACGGATTCAAGCTACCAAACAGGCCCTTGGCGCTTTTTCGAACCCAAGAGACAGGCCATGGGAGAGGAGCTAGCCAAACTTTTGGAAGCCGGATTCATCGAGATATAAAACATCCGGACTGGCTAGCAAACCTGGTGATGGTACCAAAGAAAGATAAACCTGGCGCCTATGTGTTGATTTCAAAGACCTTAATAAGGCTTGCCCAAAGGATCCCTTCCCTCCCTCGAATTGATCAAATTATTGACGCTACAGCAGGACACGACTCATTGTGCTTCCTCGACGCGCACTCGCTACCACCAAATCAAGATGGCGGAGCTGCACCAAGCTGCAACAGCATTCATCACTCCATACGGCCCGCTCGCTTCAACACAATGCCCTTTGGGTTCAAAAACGCCGCAACATATCAGCGCATGATTCGTATATGTCCGCAGACCAGATAGGCAAAACAAGGAAGCGTATGTAGATGACGTGGTCGTCAAAACCAAGCACGCCAAAACTCTAGTAGACGACTTGAGGCTCACATTCGACAATCTTCAAAATACGACATCAAGCTCAATCCGAAAATGCGTCTTGGCGTTCCAGCCGGAAAGCTCCCGGCTTCATTGTGTCCGTAGAGGAATTGAAGCAAACCCAGCCAAGATCCGAGCTCTGTCACAATTGATATTCCAAAAGACCTCAAGCAAATACAAAATTGACGGATGCGAGCGGCTCTAAGCCGCTTTATTTCCGCTTGGGAGAAAAGGCGTTACCCTTTACCGCCTCCTCCGCCAAGACCAACACTTCGAGTGGACGGATGCCGCCACGACCGGACTCGAAGAGATAAAAGCCATATTGGCAACCAATCCAGTCCTGGCCGCGCCCAATGTGGGCGAACCAATGCTATTATATATCGCCGCAACACATCAAGTTGTCAGCGCGGTGCTCGTTGTCGAACGAGAACGGACGGACACCGTTCCCTCTTCGTAAACCGGTTTACTATGTGTCCACTGTCCTAACTCCATGCAAGTCCCGTTACCCACACTATCAAAAGATAGCATACGCGGTGTTCATGGCATCCCGGAAGCTGCGACACTACTTTCAAGAGTGCTCGATAATGGTAGCCTTCGAAGTACCTCTTAATGACATTATAAACAACCGCGACATGACGGGCCGGATTGCTAAATGGGCCATAGAGCTCCTTCCATTCGACATAACCTACAAGCCACGACGAGCTATCAAGTCACAAGTTTTCGCCGACTTCGTGGCCGAATGGACCGAAGCCGAACTCCCTAAAGAGTATGGCGCATACTCCAATTGGATCATGCACTTTGACGGCTCCAAAATGTTGGCCGGTCTGGGGCTGGCGTCGCCTCGACGCCCCCAACCGGGACACAGTCCAATACGCCCTTCGAGATAATGTATACGGACTCCAACAACGCAGTCAATACGAGGCCCTTTCGCACGCCTCCGGATGGCAGTCTCCATGGGCATTAAACGCCTAGAGGTGCGCGATTCAACCTCGCGATATATCAAATAAACGGAGACTTTGATGCCAAAGATCCGAAAATGGCAGCATACCGCAATGCGGTCCTAAAATGTCAAGACGGTTCAAGGGCTCAATTTCATCATATAGCTCGATAACAACCAGCAGCGGACATATTGGCACGATCGGTGCAAAACGCAATGCCGCCCCACCCAATATATTTTTCGAACGGCTGTTCAAGCCATCCGTATTATGGGAAGGGAGTCCGCAACAACAATCCGACCCAACCGCACAGCCCGACGCCAACACTCGACACAATCGGAGGCCCTGCCACCGAGATAACACCCCGCCTCACTTAAATAATGGCGGTTATCGCCTGTGGACGGAACCATTCCTAGCCTACCTAACTAGGCAGGAACTCCCGAAGACCAAAATGAGGCTCGCTGCATAGTACAGCGATCTAAAGCCTATAAAGTCCATGAGAGAGAGCTTTATAAGAAAAGCACTACCGAGTCCTTCAAAGGTGTATCTCCAAGAGGAAGGGCGAAACCTCCTGGCTGAAATTCATGCCGACTGGGTGGGCACCACGCCGCAGCCCGGCCCTTGCGTGCAAGGCCTTCCGACAGGATTTTATTGGCCGACGGCCCGGCAGACGCGGCAGGACTTAGTCCAACGATGAGTCGGTTGCCAGCTTTTTGCTAACTAAAGCCACATGCCACCCACCGCCTCAAAACTATACCCATCACTGGCCGTTCACGGTCCTGGGGCTTGACATGGTTGGACCCCTTAAGGAGGAACCCACAAGCAAAAATACCTATTGGTCATGGTGGATAAATTCACCAAATGGATAGAGGCCAAACCTGTCAAAACGGCCAATCCGCATCGGTGATAGACTTCATATCGAGGTAGTGCACCGCTACGGTGTCCCCACAATATCATCATCGATAACGACACCAACTTTACGGCCGATGAGGTCAAATTATGGTGCAAAACATGGGCATCAAGCTCGACACGCCTCAGTCTATCACCTCAAACCAACGGCCAAGTCGAACGAGCAAATGGTCTAATCATGAGCGGCATTAAACCCAGACTAGTGCGGTCCTCAAGGAATCTAACACACACCGGGTCGAGGAGGTCGACCAGACTGGGCTGCGGACCACGCCGAATCGTACTACCGGATTCACACCATTCTTTATGGTGTACGGCGCAGAGGCAGTCTTGCCCTGCGACATAATACATGACTCACCTCGCGTGCGCACGTATGAAGAAAGAGAAGCCGAGCTCGATCGGCAGGACAGCTTGGACGCATTGGAGGAGGAGCGCGACGTGGCAAAAGCTCGTTCCGCATTTTATCAACAGCAGGCTCAAAGATATCAAAGCAGGGAAGTACGGGCCAAAGCTTATAACGTTGGCGAACTAGTTCTACGCCTGCCGCACAATAAAAAGGACAAACTCAAGCCCAAATGGGAAGGTCCCTTCATCATCGACCAAGTCCTGACCGGTGGAGCATACCGTCTGCGAAGCGCATCGGATAACCGACTCGAGCCGAACCCATGGAACGCAGCCCGTCTACGAAGATTCTATGCGTAATCGCCGGACCCCAAGTTCGTCTCCTTCCTCCATCCACATTTTCTATTTTTGCTGCCTTTTATTTCTCTCCTTCCTCCTCCTTCTTCTTGAAGCCTCTAGAGGCTCGTTTGCGCCTTTTTCGCATATACTTGACGCGCCGTCCGCGCTCATTGTACCTGGGGGCTTCTTTAACAGAAGCTTATTTATACGGGCTTCATGCCCAACACATGCGTTAAACTTCCGCATGTACCTTTTATTCACCATTATATGCATCGATATGACTTAAGTTTTGGCCAAGCTGGGTTGCCTGGCTCCTGTGCTTACCCCACGCTCCCGATTGTTCGCCACGTGGTAAAGGGAGCACCTCTGCGATTGTTACTGCCGGGTCAGCCGGATGTGTACCTCAGACTGGGTGAAGCCGAAAGCTAGCGTTCTTAAGGGAATATTCGGTCGGTGAACTGAAACATGATTTTTAACTATTTACCCATCTGCCCCCAGATGATTTTCTGCTTTAATAGCAGCTTTGACATGCACTTTAGGGCATGCATCCCAGCGAAAGGAACCCTTAACGGAACTATTCTCCCTGGAAGATGTTTCTTACTACCCATGTAATATAACATAACTAGTTGGGCACTTGTCCGATACAGCAACAATGACCCTTACGCCTTTGTCTCCATGCATACCCCGGTTCTTATATAACCACGAAGGTATTCGGACACACTCCGAATATTGGGTCCCGAGGTCGGCTTAAAAGGTTCGCTATGACAAACGATCTACAATCCGCTAGAAGACATTTTTCATGTCACATTTTTACATAGTCAACTCGACTCATTGTATTCCTCCTCAATGCCATCTAATAGGCTATCTAATTTACAATCTTGTTGGAATACTTGGCGGCCAATTCTACTTGGCGTTACACTAAGCTTACAGGATCTCCATCCCATCAGGCCCCACGGGTCCGACCTCGCCATGTGGTTTGGGTCAGCCGTCGTACCGCTGCCTTTACCATGGCCCAGCCTCCTCGGCGCCTTTGACGGCAGGCCGATATCTTCCATAGTCGGAAGCGCCGCCGTGCTCCTTGAAGCCGCTCCGCCTAACTCCCCAATGCCTTCGGCAGGGAGATAGATGGCCACAAGGCCTGGCCGATGCCTTTCATCACCTGCGGACTCGTTCGTGCAGTCGACGCAGTTCGGGAAGAAGATCACCAAGAACTGGGCATCTCCTCCTCGGGACGACTGTGAGCAAACCTACATACATGTTTATGTTAGTCGCCTTCCTCGCCAACTCTTTTAAAGTTCTCTCAAGCACTTATTGAAAATGCCGCGACGAAGTTAGCCGATTCTCCTTACTGAGTCGCATAACCGGGCACGAACATCCTTCAGTTCCTCACCCAGCTTGGTGTTCGCGTCTTGGAGGTTATTTTTCTCCTGCCGCGCCCTCGTAAGCACGCTCGCCGCCTTTAGCTGGCGCAAGAGCTGCTGCTTGTCCGGATCTAGTCCGCGCCATCTACAATATTTTGTCGATTTACAAACCCGCTACTTCATAAACTATTTATCTTTTAAAGCGATATTACCGGTGGGGGTCTCGCGGTCCCTCAGAGGCGGCTAGTGCGGCCTCAAGTTGGGCCTTGCACTCTTCAAGCTCTGGGACAGTCGGGTATTCTTTTCTCAGAAGATCTCAGATAACAAATGATCCTTAAATCAGTTATTCTAACTATTTTAAGTCTCGGGGCTACCGCATATATAATCACAAATTTCCTTACCAGATGTCCTTTACATACCGCTCCGTGGCTCGCTAGACCATCTTATGCTGCACGGAGGTGCGATCTCCTAATCAAGGCATTCAAGGCCTCTGGGAGAAACATGCGCCACGAAGAACTATCCGGCGGCGCCTGTGATTCAAGGTTCTTCCACTCGGAGTTGGTGGCGGACAACCTGTCGGCATCCGCTGTCGGAGGAGCATCCGACGACGCCTCGTGCTCGCCTCAGCCTCCGGACCCGGCTTTGAAGCCCGGCGGTGAAGGTTCGATTATAACCTCTCCGGACTCGGTCCCGCGAGCGCTTTTTCCTGAAAAGAGCACCAGCGTTAGTATGCCTTCCAGGAATCAATCCGGGAGTATGGTGAGACGCCATACCGCTATGGGCGGAGTTTCGATCCGACCGCACTTCTTTTTAGCCTTCTTGGGTCAAGACGCCTTTGTTGGCCAGCCGCTGGCTCGGCTTCCTCGCCTCAAGGTACCCCTGCAAGCACCATTGGTATACGGTGATCAAAAATAAGCATGGATGGGTCATTATCAGGGCTTTGGGATCTCGGTCTCGAGCACTGTGAGGTGGAAGTATTCCGGTAATCAGCCATAATGGCAACCAAAGCATCGCCGATGCTAAGTTGGTAGAACACCCGCCGATCAACTCCACCTTTATATCCGGATCCTCTTCGCAGGCCGGATCGAGGGACCGCCGGATCCTCGGTTGTGGGGGGGCTGTGTATCTTCTCCACAGTCCGCGCAGTTCCGCGCAAAACCATGAAATGAGATATTTAACCACGGACCCCCGCCTCTCACTCTTCCCCTATATCCCAAACCAATAAGACCATCCCTTTGTTTAATTCCTACCTACATGCACCATCGATATAGTAGTCTTCCTCGGTGTCTCTCGAACAAACACGCTCTCTCGATGTCGACTCCTCACGCCGCACACACCTTCTCTTCCCTCTCCACGGGCATTTTCTCTCTCGCCCCATCGCTGGTGGCCTCGCCATACACATCACCTCTCTATGATGAAGCCATGCACACTTAAATTACCTCCCCACAGAGGACACCACACACACACACACACACACACACACACACACACACACACACACACACACACACACACACACACACACACACACACACACACACACTGTGACGCCCGGATAATCAAGCTACACTAACCTCTGTTAATGATGCCATGTCACCACTCTTACTGTTGCTAACCTCGCAATGATTCGAAACCTTTTCAAATTCAAATTCAAATTAATGTCAAACGACAAAGTTTTCAAAATATTAAACTAAAATGTTCGGAGTGGGCAGTTAAATGCCTAGGTGATTATAGTGCAACAAACACCCTTTTTGAAAATGTCTAAATATATTAAAATGAAATAAAACAGAAAAGTGAAATAAATAAATAAATAAAAGGAAAAAACAAATCTAACTAAAATAAAAAAGAGGCACCCCCCACTGGGCCATCTGTGGCCCAGCTGGCCAGCCCAACTGGGCAAAGGCCCAGCCGACTGGCCCAGCCGGCCGACCCACTCCCTCCATATCCCCACCAGGGAGGAAACCCTAACCCACGACCCACCTCACTCCCCACCCCACGATCCCACTCCCTCTCCCGATCCAGATCGGATCGGGCACGACCCGCCGCCTCGTTAACGCCCTGCCGCTGGCGCTCGAGCTCGCCGCGCCCCACGCCAGACGCCGCCGCAGATCGCCTCCCGCTCCGCCGCTCGTCCCGTCGCCCCCCGACCTCCATCGAGCCCATTACCCCGCCCCTGCTCCTCGATGTGAGCTCCGCCGCCTCCCCTTCTCTCTCCCACTTGCCGTCAAGGCGTGCACTGCATGAACCGACCGCGCTTCGGCCAAGGCCACTGTGGCCTCGCTTCGCCCGGCGTGTTTCAGACACGCCGCCGCAAGCACCGACATGCTTTGTTTCTTCCTCACCGTGTTTCGCTTTATCGCCGCGCCTCGCCCGCGCGCCACGCCTGGCGCTGCCCCTTGCTGCTGCTGCTGCTCCAGCCGAAGCGGCGCTCGCTGAGCCCGCTCCTCCTCCGTCCGCCCCTCGCCCGGCGCTGCCGCCATCCCGCCCTCCGCCGGTTGGCGCCCGTGAGCCCCGCCGCCGTGGTCACCAACCCCTGCTCCGGCGACCTGCTGCCCGCCGCCTGGTGCAGGCGCTGAACGAAGCGGGTTGGGCATCGTTGCGCCAGCGCCTGCTCGGGCGACAACACAGGCCGATGCGCCAAACCCGCAAGCCCCTAATACACGACATGGGGCCCCAGCCCTTTAACGCCTTAATAATAAAAAAGAGAATAAAAAAATAAAATGTGATAATAAATAATAAAAATAATTAATTAATTAACTAACTAACTAATTAACTTAATTAATTCTGATTAAATTAACCAATTAAGATTAATTAACCTAATTAACTACTGTTAATTAGCTAATTAATTAGTATGACCAGTGGGGTCCACCCCCTAATTAATTATGATTAGTTTAATTAAAATGTGTCACTGACCAATGGGACCCACTAGTCAGGTTGACCAGCCAACTCTGTTGACTGCTGAGGTCAGCATGACATCATGCTGATGTCATTAATGCATTTTCGAATTAATTAAATTCCAGAAATTAATAAAATCTTTAGAAAATCATATATTTTAATCCGTAACTCGGATTAAAATATTTTGTACATGAAAGTTGCTCAGAAAGACAAGACAAACCCGGATATGCAGCCCGTTCGTCCGCCACACACCCCTAACTTATCAAACTCGCAACTTTCCCCCTCCGGCTCCTCTGCCCAAAAACGCAAAACACCGGGGATACTTTCCCGGATGTTTCCCCCCTTCACCGGTATCACCTCATACCGCGTTAGGGCGCCTCTAGCACCGATACTTGTCATGTCATGCATCGCTATGCATCTGCTTGCTTCAATATTTATTGTTTCTTCCCCCTCTTCTCTCGCTAGACACCGAGACCGACGCCGCTGCTACCCAAGACGACCACGGAGTTTGACCCCTCTCTCTTGCTGTGAGCAACCAGGCAAGCCCCCCTTGATCACCAGATATCGCCTATTCTTCTCTAGACTGCTTGCATTAGAGTAGTGTAGCATGTCTTGCTTTCGCTAATCCTATATCTTTGCATAGCTTGTCCTTGCTACTACTGTTGTTACCTTTACCGCTATCCTACCGCTTAGCATAGGATGCTAGTGTTCCATCGCTGGCCCTACACTCTTGTCCGCTCCGCCATGCTATACTATCGGGCTGTGATCACTTGGGAGGTGATCACGGGCATATACTATATACTTTACACTATTACAATACATGTGATACTATTCGGAGATGGGGCTGAAAGGACGGGTGGCTCCATCCCGGAGAGGTGGGCCGGGTTCCCGACGCCCCGATCGTTACTTTGTGGCGAGCGACAGGCAGGTTGAGACCACCTAGAGAGAGGTGGGCCTGGCCCTAGTCGGCGTCATGGATACTTAACACGCTTAACGAGATCTTGGTATTTGATCTCGAGTCTGCTCATCGCCTATACGCACTATCCAACTACGCTGGACAGCTTATGGGCACTCGACATTGTGGTATCACCAAGCCTTCATGACGTCGGCCGATCGAGCGGCGCGCTACCGGATTGGAACGTAAGCCTCGCTCTTGCATTAAGGGGCTAGTTCGCTTCCGCCACCACGCAACATGCAAGGTGTGCTAAGGGCGATGGGCCTGCACTGCGGCGCTTAGGTTTAGACCGCGTGTTGACCTCTCTATTGTGCCTAGGTGGGGCTGTGACGTGTTGATCTTCCGCGGCCGGGCATGACCCAGAAAAGTGTGTCCGGCCAAATGGGATCAAGCGTGTTGGGTTATGTGGTGGACCCTTGCAGGGAAGTTAATCTATTCGAATAGCCGTGATCTTCGCAATGTGACGACTTGGAGTTGTACCTTGACCTTATGACAACTAGAACTGGATACTTAATAAAACACACCCTTCCAAGTGCCGATATAACCCGTGATCGCTCTCTAACAGGCAATGAGGAGGGATCGCGGGTAGGATTATGCTATGCGATGCTACTTGGAGGACTTCAGTCTACTCTCTTCTACATGCTGCAAGACGGAGGCTGCAAGCGTAGTCTTCGGCTGTGATTAGCTATCCCCTCTTATTCTGGTATTCTGCAGTTTAGTCCACTGATATGGCCCTTTACACATATATCCATGCATATGTAGTGTAGCTCCTTGCTTGCGAGTACTTTTGATGAGTACTCACGGTTGCCTTGTTCCCCCTTTTCCCCCTTTCTTTACCCGATTGCTGCGACCAGACGATGGAGCCCAGGAGCCAGACGCCACCGTCGATGACGACTCCTACTATGTTGGAGGTGCCTACTACTACGTGCAGCCTGCTGACGACGACCAGGAGTAGTTAGGAGGATCCCAGGCAGGAGGCCTGCGCCTCTTTCAATCTGTATCCCAGTTTGTGCTAGCCATCTTATGGCAAACTTGTTTAACTTATGTCCGTACTCAGATATTGTTGCTTCGCTGACTCGTCTATGATCGAGCACTTGTATTCAAGCCCTCGAGGCCCCTGGCTTGTATTATGATGCTTGTATGACTTATTTATGTTTTAGAGTTGTGTTGTGATATCTTCCCGTGATTCCCTGATCTTGATCGTACACATTTGCATGCATGATTAGTGTACGATTGAATCAGGGGCGTCACAAGTTGGTATCAGAGCCGACTGCCTGTAGGAATCCCCCTTCCCAACTCCTTGGCCGAAATCGAGTCTAGACGTTGCAAAAACTTTTACTAACACGGCTGTGTGTTTTCCGGCACACGTCGCCATTGGGTGGTAGTAGGATCTTTTATTCCTCGTCTATGCTCTGGGATTCTGATCTCTCTTCTATTCGGGTTAAATGATTTTCTAAAATCTAACTTTAGGTTCTCGAAAATTCTTTCTCCCGGAGAGCCCCTTCAGTCCGGATGATCGCCGACTGCACATGAAGATTTCAAAGTTACTTTCCGATACTCTTTCGGGACTGCCCATTGCTTTTGCAATTCACTACCACCGAAATATCCCTATGAATAAATTCATACACCGTTCTTACTTAGTTCCCAGTTACTCTTTTGTTTACAAGATGCCCTGAAATACTCGTTGTTGTTCTTAGAATACTTATGCCGACTGCCTTGCAGTTCCTTACCACCTGAATACCCCTACGGATAATTTCTCGCACTTACCGAGTATCCACTCATCCCCAGTTGATTCATGTATGTCACCAATCCTCGAAATATCATTCGATCTTCCGAAAATCCTGAGCATCCTATTGCTCTTGAAATTCTTGATTGCTTGCATTATGGTTAATCCCATAAGTCTAGTAAACTTGTTGACATCCATTGTCATTGTCATTTTGAGTCCGTTGATTCGATTTGTTGCGAATGCTCGCAATCCTCAAACAGATCCTAGAATTCATCCTTCCAGCTCAGACGTCGTTTTAATCATGAGCTAGTTCTCGCCAATTAAATTGTCGTCGATTGTGCCCCTAAGTCTATTGAACTTATCCATCCTTGATCAGAGCATCTGCTTCTGATCCTTCGTTTTGTAAATCATAATTCCTTAGCAATTGAGCTCTAAGTTATTCAGTTGTTTCTATAATCCAATGTCTTTGCCTTGCTTCTTCCTCTGGTTGTGTGCCGATACTCACCCCAGATCCTTTGTTGGATTTTATCCGACAATATCCTTCATATTCAATAACCTTGAGCCTTTCCTAGGATATATACCGCCTTTGGTAAATTGTATCCTTTGCTTTGTCTACCATGCTCTACTTTGAGCTTGTGTTAATTACTCCTGAAGTTCATGGTATATGTTCTAAGAAGCCCCGATGGCTTGAACCTATGCCTTCCTTAATATGTGTGAACTAGAAAGTTTTCACGAGTCATACACTCCTGGTATTTTGCCAGATAAAATTTCAACACTACAACCTCCTCGAAAGTGAGAAGTGAATGAAAGGTTGTGCATTGGAGAAGTGGGAGTCGACCTTGAACTTGTGTTCATGCCCATGGACACGATGTAGATCTTATCATTAAAGCTTCTCTTAAATTAATTATCCCTTTGGTATAAGTTCATCTTATATCTGGGATCTGGCCTTTTGCAATCGTGGTTCCGACCATGTTCTCTTTTAAATACCATTTCTTGTGCAAGTTTAAGCACTTGTCTTCTATAGAGCAATACCCCAGTCCAACCTCTACTTTGATCTGTCATCGAGTATTACCCCCCTGGTATCTCGAGATTATCATGGAACTGCGTAACTTCTTATGAGTTCTTCATCAAGTGCTACATTCCCACTGATTCCAATTTTTCACGGGCTCTGAGTTTTTAAACACTCAAAGACACCAATAACTGAACCAAGTCCGCACTACGGTTCAACAACTCTTCAGTAAGCTTCTATAAGTATGAGTTTGTACCCGATCACGCCATTCCTAGCCTGTTTGACTATATCATTGTCGTGATGATTCTAACTGTGCTACCTGGTCCTTATTCTCGGAGCACCAATTTGCGATGATAGCTAAGCTTACGTCGATTTTCATCGTCATACCCTTTCACCTTAAACAACAAGCTTGAGTTCGAGTTTGTGTCGTAACTGTGGTTCCAATAACCTCTTGCTTCATCATTCCTTTGACTTGATGTCGTCGCTGATTGATTACATCTACATGAAATCTCTCGACAAAGGTGTCGTGATCATCATCAACCTTATGAGCTCTTCTAGGATATCAACCGGATTCATGAAGAGAAATACCATCCTTGCCCTCGATGAGTTGTGTTATCATCGGCCACTTATTGCCTTCCCTCCAACACAAACTTGTTCGTGTTTCGTGTTATACCTTGAGTTCCTTGCTATCCAACTTATGTTATGATTCTACCGCGGAGTATTACCGACTTTGATGTCAGGAATGTTGTGAGGATTGCTCCACCTCTTTAGAATTCTTGCTATAACGATACTTCTCACCATCACCATTCTTTCTTGGTCCTCGTGTTGATTCCAACCGAGGTACCCACAAGTGAGCGGTGCTGTTTGGATTCTGCCTTCTAGCAACCCTCTTGCTTTGAATTTAATGGTCGGCCGTTCATTCTTAGATTGTTGATTATTGAATCACCATTCCGACGTTGGTCGTGCAACCCAGCCCATATTCAGGTGCACCTTTCAACCAATGTTTAAATGTGTATGTTTTCCTCGAGCATACATCATTATACCATTTGATCTGACAAATGTTATCTCCTTGTTCACATAATTATGGAAATCCATCTTTGTTAATCTCGATAAATTGCCGCTGATTCCACCAGCCACCCCCCCTCATCCTCTCCTTGGGTTAATTATGATGAATCCATTGTATATCCAAGCCCGACCTTTGCTTGAAGACCATGTCAATGCTATCTCGAAGCATGTCTGTGATACTCCAATTTTCAACAAGAACATTTAAAGCCCCATGCTAAATGTTTCTTTATCAATTATCCAAACACCGTTGTATGGGTAATGTCACGAAATTTCTCTTCCCTACCTAAAAGGTTTTCTACATTATATCCTGTCATGGATATCCTGCTCTGCTTATCATTGGGAAGGATATACCCCTGGAATATCTGATAATCATATTTTCATTTCCATTATATGGTTTAACCTTTCTGGTGATCATTATGGTCTAAGCAATATTAATTCCCTCCTTATGTAAACCCCTCGGTGTACAATTCTATCAGTAAGACCCTGTTACTTTTGTTGATGACATTCCGGTAACCACCGATGGACGAGAACTTTGCCTATTGGTCCGCCTCGTTGCAACGAGCAGGAAAATGGTTCTCTTCGTCCCTCGCCCTTGGTACCAACGTTGTTGCCGACATAGCTGACATGGTACTCCCTGACATGCCTTGCTATCATGACCGTGCAAGATGTCACTACTCTAAAAAAAACCCACATGGTGGGCCCATAACCCATAGTTCCACAGGATCGAAACCTGACTCTCCTGTACACCCCCAATTTCCAAAGTTATTCCTCGCTCTTGACTTCTTATGTAACTTACAGGCCCCTTGCCAAGTGATCTATTCGGGTATCAGACGCAATACTTATTCTCGTTGCTCTGAACCCCTTCACCTTCTGATAGGCATTGAACGCTTGCCTATCGGTTTGAAACTTCTCATGGTACCTTCTTACTTTGCTCTCGACATCTTCTTAAGTTTCAATTCGGGAGATACTTATGCTTCTTCCCCTGGGTTAACCGTCTGATGCTCGATCTTGTTAGAATCCGTCCTTATAGGGTTCTCCGTTCTCACGCTTCCTTAAGTACGCTGAAGATCCTGAAGGAAGGACGACAAACTTCATCATGAGGACCTGAAGCAGAGAAATTAAGACATCAATGTATTGGATCAACCTCTTCGAGAAGAGTAATGAAGAACGAGAACCCTCGCTAGAATTTTTTAACCAGAACTTTCCCCCTTACTCCCCTCTTAAATCTCGGGACGAGATTTCTTGTAGTGGAGGAGAATTGTGACGCCCGGATAATCAAGCTACAGTAGCCTCTGTTAATGATGCCACGTCACCACTCTTACAGTTTCTAACCTCGCAATGATTCGAAACCTTTTCACATTCAAATTCAAATTAATGTCAAACGACAAAGTTTTCAAAATATTAAACTAAAATGTTCGGAGTGTGCAGTTAAATGCCTAGGTGATTATAGTGCAACGAACACCCTTTTTGAAAATGTCTAAATATATTAAGATGAAATAAAACAGAAAAGTGAAATAAATAAATAAATAAAAGGAAAAGACAAATCTATCTAAAAATAAAAAAGAGGCCCCCCCCACTGGGCCATCTGCGGCCCAGCTGGCCAGCCCAACTGGGCAAAGGCCCAGCCGACTGGACCAGCAGGCCGACCCACTCCCTCCATATCCCCACCAGGGAGGAAACCCTAACCCACGACCCACCTCCCTCCCCACCCCCACGATCCCACTACCCCTCTCACCGATCCAGATCGGATCGGGGCACGACCCCGCCGCCTCGTCAACACCCGCCGTTGTCGGCGCCCCGAGCTCGCCCCCCCCACGCCAGGACGCCGCCGCCTCGCAGGACTGCCTCCCGCTCCGCCGCTCGTCCCGTCGTCCCCCGACCTCCATCGAGCCCATTGCCCGCCCCTGCTCCTCGATGTGAGCTCCGCCCTCGCCCTCCTTCTCTCTGTCCCGATTGTCGCGGTCGCGTGACCGACGACCGACCCCCAGCCCGTGCTCACCGTGGCCTCGCCCGCCGGCGTGCCTCAGACACGCGCGCCAGCGCGCGCCGATGCTTTGCCTCTTCCCTCACGCGCCCGCGCGCCTTTGTCGCCGCCCTGCGCCGTGCGCCCACGCCGCGCCGTCCCTTGGTCATTGCCGCTGCTCCAGCCAAGCGGCGCCTCGCCGAGCCCGCCTCCTCCGTCCGCCCCTGTCCCGCGCTGCCGCCATCCCCGTCATCCGCCCGGTTGGCGCCCGGCGAGCCCCGCCGTGGTCACCACCCCCCTGCTCCGGCGACATGACGGCTCCGCCCGCCCCTGTGGTGCGCCCGAACGAGCGGGTGCTGGGCACCGTTGCGCTCTCGCCCGTTCGGGCGACAACCACGCACCCATGCGCCCGAAACCCGCAAGGCCCCCTGAGGCCAATGACATGGGGGCCCCAGCCCCAGAACGTTTTAATATAAAAAAGAGAATAAAAAAATAAAATGTGATAATAAATAATAAAAATAATTAATTAATTAACTTAATTACTTCTGATTAAATTAACTAATTAAGATTAATTAACCTAATGATTAATTAACCTAATTAACTACTGTTAATTAGCTAATTAATTAGTATGACCAGTGGGGCCCACCCCCTAATTAATTATTATTAGTTTAATTAATCTGTTTAATTAAAATGTGTCACTGACCAGTGGGACCCATTGGTCAGGTTGACCAGTCAACTTTGTTGACTGCTGACGTTAGCATGACATCATGCTGATGTCATTAATGCATTTTCGAATTAATTAAATAATTAATTAAATTCTAGAAATTAACAAAATCTTTAGAAAATCATATCTTTTAATCCGTAACTCGGATTAAAATATTTTGTACATGAAAGTTGCTCAGAACAACGAGACGAACCCGAATAAGCAGCCCGTTCGTCTGCCACGCACCCCTAACTTATCAAACTCGCAACTTTCCCCTCCGCTCCTTTGTTCAAAACGCTAAACACCGGGATACTTTCCGGATGTTTCCCCTTCACCGTATCACCATACCGCGTTAGGGCACCTCTAGCACCGATATTTGTCATGTCATGCATCGCTATGCATCCGCTTGCTTAAATATTTATTGTTTCTTCCCCTCTTCTCTCGCTAGACACCGAGACCGACGCTGCTGCTACCCAAAGGCGACTACGGAGTTGACGACCCTCTCTCTTGCCGAGCAACCAGCAAGCCCTCCCCTTGATCACCGGATATCGCCTATTCTTATCTATACTGCTTGCATTAGAGTAGTGTAGCATGTTATCGCTTTTAGTTAATCCTATCTTCGCTGCATAGCTTCGTCCTTGCTACTCTGTTGTTACCTTTACCGCTATCCTATCGCTTAGTATAGGATGCTAGTGTTCCATCGGTGGCCCTACACTCTTGTCCGTCTCGCCATGCTATACTATGGGCTGTGATCACTTGGGAGGTGATCACGGGCATATACTATATACTTTACACTATTACAATACCTGTGATACTGTTAGGAGATGGGGCTGAAAGGACAGTGGCTCCATCCCGGTAGAGATGGGCCTGGGTTCTCGACGGCCCCGATCGTTACTTTGTGGCGGAGCGGCAGTGGCAGGTTGAGACCACCTAGGAGAGAGGTGGGCCTGGCCCTAGTCGGCGTTCGCGGATACTTAACACGCTTAACGAGATCTTGGTATTTGATCTGAGTCTGGCTAATGGCCTATACGCACTATCCAACTACGCGTGAGCAGTTATGGGCACTCGACGTTGTGGTATCAGCCGAAGCCTTCATGACGTCAGCGACTGAGCGGCGCGCACCGGATTGGAACGTAAGCCTGCTCTTGTATTAAGGGGGCTAGTTCTGCTTCCGGCCGCCCACGCAACATGCAGGTGTGCTAAGGCGATGGGCCTGCACTTCGTGGCGCTTAGGTTTAGACCGGCGTGCTGACCTCTCTATTGTGCCTAGGTGGGGCTGTGACATGTTGATCTTCCGCGGCCGGGCATGACCCAGAAAAGTGTGTCCGGCCAAATGGGATCAAGCGTGTTGGGTTATGTGGTGCACCCCTGCAGGGAAGTTAATCTATTCGAATAGCCGTGATCTTCGGTAACAGGACGACTTGGAGTTGTACCTTGACCTTATGACAACTAGAACTGGATACTTAATAAAACACACCCTTCCAAGTGCCAGATATAACCCGGTGATCGCTCTCTAACAGGGCAATGAGGAGGGGATCGCCGGGTAGGATTATGCTATGCGATGCTACTTGGAGGACTTCAGTCTACTCTCTTCTACATGCTGCAAGATGGAGGCTGCCAGAAGCGTAGTCTTCGACAGGATTAGCTATCCCCCTCTTATTCTGGCATTCTGCAGTTCAGTCCACTGATATGGCCCTTTACACATATATCCATGCATATGTAGTGTAGCTCCTTGCTTGTGAGTACTTTGGATGAGTACTCATGGTTGCCTTGTTCCCCCTTTTCCCCCTTTCTTTACCCGATTGCTGCGACTAGACGATGGAGCCCAGGAGCCAGACGCCACCGTCGACGACGACTCCTACTACGCTGGAGGTGCCTACTACTACGTGCAGCCGGCGACGACCACTGTGAGTAGTTAGGAGGATCCTGCAGGAGGTCTGCGCCTCTTCGATCTATATCCCGTTTATGCTTAGCTGTCTTATGGCAAACTTGTTTAACTTATGTCGTACTCAGATATTGTTGCTTCGCTGACTCGTCTATGATCGAGCACTTGTATTCGAGCCCTCGAGGCCCCTGGCTTGTATTATGATGCTTGTATGACTTATTTATGTTTTAGAGTTGTGTTGTGATATCTTCCCGTGAGTCCCTGATCTTGATCATACACATTTGCGTGCATGATTAGTGTACGATTGAATCGGGGGCGTCACAGACACGCACGCACGCACGCAAACCCCCCCACACACACACACTAAGACTCCATATCTTTCTCTCTCTCACACACACACAAACACACACACGCACGCATCCCCCCCCACACACAGACACTAAGACTCCATCTCTCTCTCTCACACACACAAACTAAGACTCCATCTCCTTTGTCTCTCCACTCTTTCTCTCTCACACACACGCACCCCCCACACACACTAAGACTCCATCTCACACACACATTCTCTAGGCGGAGCATTTGTTCCTACCACCCTTCATCCAACCTTACCCGTATGATAAACAATCACCTTTATTTACTTGCATAACATGGACAAATTCCACTTTACTTTAGTAGTAAGCAAACTTATCATCTGTACCCTTATAAAAAAACGAATTGGCGATGATGGTGTGCCTGCCATCTTGTAATATAGACCGTACGATCTATATCTTACGGATAGAAAGCAAACTATGATAATTTTACAAAAGATACCTGCACCTCTCTCCACATCATTATCTCCCGCAACCTCGTTGCTTAGCAATTAAAAAAGGAATAAGTCTCTGGAACAATCTAGCATGCATGGTGTCCGCAGCCGCCTGTCAGCACCGTCCATCCCCATGCCTCCACCCATTCCGACCACCAGTCACCACCATGCTCCACTCCTCCTCGCCTTATCTCTCATCTTTCATTTTTTTGATGACATTCTCGAGATACCTGTTTTCCGATAAAATTCTCGAGATATCATTAGTTTTTACACATGGGATAACTCTTGCATGGGTCAATCACAACAGGCATTTTGTAAAAAAAATGCATATTGATGTTCCGTGCAATGCACGAGAATCTTGCTTGTAATTATATAACGCAAATCACGAGCAGGAAGTGACATTTTTTTGACACAACCACATTAACATGGCCACGTAAATCACTAGCTAAAGTAAATACCATTATACTTATATCATGATGCAAAAGGTTGAGTACATTGCTACCTCTTGAGCACTGCGTTGGATGTCCCCAAAGAGGAGAGGATGATGCAGCAAAGTAGCGTAAGTATTTCCCTCAGTTTTTGAGAACCAAGGTATCAATCCAGTAGGAGGCCACGCGCAAGTCCCTCGTACCTGCACAAAACAATAGCTCCTCGCAACCAACGCGATTAGGGGTTGTCAATCCCTTCATGGTCACTTACGAGAGTGAGATCTGATAGAGATGATAAATAACATTTTTTGGTATTTTTGGTATAGAGATGCAAAGTGAAGAGTAAAATCCAAAGTAAAAACAAAGCAAGTATTAAAGTGATGGAGATTGATATGATGAGAATAGACCCGGGGGCCATAGGTTTCACTAGTGGCTTCTCTCAAGAGCATAAGTATTCTACGGTGGGTGAACAAATTACTGTTGAGCAATTGATGAATTGAGCATAGTTATGAGTATATCTAGGTATGATCATGTATATAGGCATCACGTCCGAGACAAGTAGACCAAACAATTCTGCATCTACTACTATTACTCCACTCATCGACCGCTATCCAAAGATGCATCTAGAGTATTAAGTTAAAAACAGAGTAACGCCTTAAGCAAGATGACATGATGTAGAGGAATAAATTCATGCAAGATGATAAATACCCCATCTTGTTATCCTCGATGGCAACAATACAATACGTGCCTTGCAACCCTTTCTGTCACTGGGTAAGGACACCGCAAGATTGAACCCAAAGCTATGCACTTCTCCCATTGCAAGAACTACCAATCTAGTTGGCCAAACCAAACGGATAATCCGAAGAGCCTTGCAAAGATAACCAATCATACATAAAAGAATTCAGAGAAGATTCAAATATTATTCATAGATAATCTAGATCATAAACCCACAATTCATCGATCTCAACAAACACACCGCAAAAAGAAGATTACATCGAATAGATCTCCACGAGAGAGGGGGAGAACATTGTATTGAGATCCAAAAATAGAGAAGAAGCCATCTAGCTACTAGCTATGGACCCGAAGGTTTGAAGTAAACTACTCACACTTCATCGGAGAGGCTATGGTGATGATGTAGAAGCCCTCCGTGGTGGATGCCCCCCCGTGAGCTCCTAACAGGCCCCAAGATGGGATCTCGTGGATACAGGAAGTTGCGGCGGTGGAAATTAGGATTTTGGCTCCTGTTCTGATCGTTTGGGGGTACGTAGGTATATATAGGAGGAAGGAGTACATCAGTGGAGCAACAGGGGGTCCACGAGGCAGGGGGCACGCCCCCCACCCTCGTGACCGCCTCTGTTACTTCTTGGAGTAGGGTCCAAGTCTCCTGGATCACGTTCGGTGAGAAAATCACGTTTCCGAAGGTTTCATTCTGTTTGGACTCTGTTTGATATTCTGTTTCTTCGAAACACTGAAATAGGCAAAAAACAACAATTCTGGGTTGGGCCTCCGGTTAATAGGTTAGTCCCAAAAATAATATAAAAGTGGAAAATAAAGCCCAATATAGTCCAAAACAGTAGATAAAGTAGCATGGAGCAATCAAAATTTATAGATACGTTGGAGACGTATCAGGCATCCCCAAGCTTAATTCATGCTCGTCCTCGAGTAGGTAAATGATAAAAAGAGAATTTTTGATGCGGAGTGATACTTTGGCATAATTTCAATGTAAATCTTCTTAATTGTGATATGAATATTCAGATCCGAAAGATTCAAGACAAAAGTTCATATTGCCATAAAAATAATAATACTTCAAGCATACTAATCAAAGTAATCATGTCTTCTCAAAATAGCATGGCAAAATAAAGTTCATCCCTACAAAATCATATAGTTAGGCTATGCTTCATTTTTGTCACACAAAGAAGTTCCCAACTTCTATACCCCCGATGACAAGCCAAGCAATTGTTTCATACTTAAATAATCTCAAACTTTTTCAACCTTCACGCAATACATGAGCATGAGCCATGGATATAGCACTAGGGTAGAATAGAGTATGATGATGGGGATTGTGTGGAGAAGACAAAAAAGGAGAAAGTCTCACATTGACGAGGATAATCAACGGGCTATGGAGATGCCCATCAATTGATGTCAACATGAGGAGTAGGGATTGCCATGCAACGGATGCACTAGAGCTATGAATGCTCAACAAAAGAAAACTAGTGGGTGTGCATCCAACTTGCTTGCTCATGAAGACCTAGGGCATTTGAGGAAGCCCATCGTAGGAATATACAAGCCAAGTTCTATAATGAAAAATTCCCACTAGTATAAAAAGACAACTTATCAGACCCACTATATGAAAAACATGGTGCTACTTTGAAGCACAAGTGTGGAAAAAGAGATAGTAACATTGCCCTTTTTATTTACTTTTTTTGGGCCTTTCTTTTTTTTGGCCTTTCTCTTTTTTTTGATTTGGCAATTCTCTAAAAATGATGATCATCACACTTCTATTGATTACAACATAAGGATTACAACTCGAAACTAGAACAAGATATGACTCTATATGAATGCCTCCAGTGGTGTACCGGGATGGTGCAATTAATCAAGAGTGACATGTATGAAAAATAATGCATGGTGGATTTGCCACAAATACGATGTCAACTACATGATCATGCAATGGCAATATGACAAAAGTAAAGTATGTCATGATGACGATGAACGGAACGGTGGAAAGTTGCATGGCAATATATCTCGGAATGGCTATGGAAATGCCATAATAGGTAGGTATGGTGGCTGTTTTGAGGAAGATATAAGGAGGTTTATGTGTGATAGAGTGTATCATATCACGGGGTTTGGATGCACCGGCGAAGTTTGCACCAACTCTCAAGGTAAGAAAGGGCAATGCACTGCATCAAGAGGCTAGCAAAGCGGAAAGGTAAAAGTGCGTAATATCCATGGACTCAACATTAGTCAAAAGAACTCATATACTTATTGCAAAAATTTAGAAGTCATCAAAATCAAGTACTACGCAGATGCTCCTAGGGGATGGGTTGGTAGGAAAAGACCATTGCTCGTCCCCGACCGCCACTCATAAGGATGCACAAGCGTGTACACTTCATGTTTCAAATTTGTTACACAACTTTAACCATACGTGCATGCTACGGGACTTGCAATCTTCAACACAAGCATTTCTCAAATTCACAACTACTCAACTAGCACGACTTTGATATTATCACCTCCATATCTCAAAACAATTATCAAGCATCAAACTTTTCTTAGTATTCAACGACTCAAAAGAAAGTTTCACATATCTTGAATACCAAGTATATTAATATTAAGCAAATTACCATGCTATTAACGACTCTCAAAATAATCTAAGTGAAGCATGAGAGATCAATAGTTTCTTTAAAACAAATCCACCACCGTTCTCTAAAAGATCTAAGTGAAGCACTAGAGCAAAAATTATCACGCTCAAAAGATATAAGTGAAGCACTATGAGCAAAACTATCAAGCTCAAAAGATATAAGTGAAGCACATAGAGTATTATATCAAATTCCAATTTATGTATGGCTCTCTCAAAAGGTGTGTACAGCTAGGATGATTGTGGTAAACTAACAAGCAAAGACGCAAATGATACAAGACGCTCCAAGCAAAACACATATCATGTGGTGAATAAAAATATAGCCCCAAGTAAATTACCGATGGAAGTAGACGAAAGAGGGGATGCCTTCCGGGGCATCCCCAAGCTTTGACTTTTTTGTGTCCTTGGATTATATTGGGGGTGCCATGGGCATCCCCAAGCTTAGGCTCTTGCCACTCCTTGTTCCATAATCCATCAAAAGAATTCACCCAAAACTTGAAAACTTCACAACACAAAACTCAAGAGAAATATCGTGAGCTCTATTAGAGAAAGAAAACAAAAGACTACTTTAAGGTAATGTAATGAACTCATTATTTATTTATATTGGCGTTAAACCTACTGTATTCCAACTTCTCTAATGATTATAAACTATTTTACTAGCCATAGATTCATCAAAATAAGCAAACAACACACGATAAACAGAATCTGTCAAAAACAGAACAGTCTGTAGTAATCTGTAACTAACGCAAACTTCTGTAACTCCAAAAAATCTACCAAAATTAGACGACCTAGAAAATTTGTTTATTGATCAGCAGCAATTGAAATCAGTATTTTATCACGTTCTGGTGATTTTTAATAATTCGGGCACTGAGCGCAAAGTTTCTGGAAATTACAGCAAAATCAAATAACTATCATCCAACAAGATCCAATAGGTCTAGCTTGGCACAAACACTAATTAAAACATAAAACCACATCTAAACAAAGGCTAGATGGATTATTTATTCCTAAACAGAGGCAAAGAGCAAAAACTAAAAATAAAATTGGGTTGCCTCCCAACAAGCGCTAGCGTTTAACGCCCCTAGCTAGGCATAAAAGCAAGGATAGATCTAGGTATTGCCATCTTTAATTTTCAGTTTTTTAGCGGAGTCATGCTCGAATCCGGGAGGTTCTTTCCACTTCCCTTCATACTCGGAAATATTTAGATCTATAGAATCCAACCTCTTATTAGAAAGAGTAATCAACATATTCATGCAATGAAGATTTCCGCTAACACTTTTTAGAGGCTCAAGAGACTTTTGTAAAAAAATTGTTACTTCGCAAATCTTTCCAAACACTTCGGTTTCTTCTTGGGTAGGATGAGATCCTCCCTTTTGGGGTAGTGTTCCCACTATTCCCTCTATAATTTCATGCGCAATACTGGGATCAATCTCAATGAAATTTCCCTTGGCAATGCAATCCATGAGTTGTCTATGCGTCATGTTTAACCCAACATAAAAATTACGAAGAAGAATTCTAAATTTCACCTCTAGGGTGCACTTGCAATAAGATTCCATCATCCTATACCAGGCATCTTTTAAGTTTTCTCCTTGCCTTTGCTTGAAGTGAAGAACTTCAAACTCGGGAGACATAGGAGCGGATAAGGAATTGGGCATAACGACAAGCAAGCAAACTAACACACGAGCAAACAAGCAGACGAGGAAAAAGGGAACGGGAAAAAGAGGAGGAGATTGGGAAAGAGAGGGCGAATAAAACGGCAAAGGTGAAGTGGGGGAGAGGAAAACGAGAGGCAAATGACAAATAATGTAATGCGGGAGATAGGGATTGTGATGGGTACTTGGAATGGTGCTTGACTTGCTCTTGTGTGAGCCTCCCCGGCAACGGCGCCAGAAATTCTTCTTGCTACCTCTTGAGCACTGCGTTGGATTTCCCCGAAGAGGAGAGGATGATGCAGCAAAGTAGCGTAAGTATTTCCCTCAGTTTTTGAGAACCAACGTATCAATCCAGTAGGAGGCTACGCGCAAGTCCCTCGTACCTGCACAAAACAATAGCTCCTCGCAACCAACGCGATTAGGGGTTGTCAATCCCTTCACGGTCACTTATGAGAGTGAGATCTGATAGAGATGATAAATAATATTTTTTGGTATTTTTGGTATAGAGATGCAAAGTGAAAAGTAAAAGGCAAAGTAAAAACAAAGCAAGTATTAACGTGATGGAGATTGATATGATGAGAATAGACCCCGGGGCCATAGGTTTCACTAGTGGCTTCTCTCAAGAGCATAAGTATTCTACGGTGGGTGAACAAATTACTGTTGAGCAATTGACAGAATTGAGCATAGTTATGAGTATATCTAGGTATGATCATGTATATAGGCATCACGTCCGAGACAAGTAGACCGAAACGATTCTGCATCTACTACTATTACTCCACTCATCGACCGCTATCCAACATGCATCTAGAGTATTCAGTTAAAAACAGAGTAACGCCGTAAGCAAGATGACATGATGTAGAGGAATAAATTCCTGCAATATGATAAATACCCCATCTTGTTATCCTCGATGGCAACAATACAATACGTGCCTTGCAACCCTTTCTGTCACTGGGTAAGGACACCGCAAGATTGAACCCATAGCTATGCACATCTCCCATTGCAAGAACTACCAATCTAGTTGGCCAAACCAAACGGATAATTCGAAGAGACTTGCAAAGATAACCAATCATACATAAAAGAATTCAGAGAAGATTCAAATATTATTTATAGATAATCTGGATCATAAACCCACAATTCATCGGTCTCAACAAACACACCGCAAAAAGAAGATTACATCGAATAGATCTCCACGAGAGAGGGGGAGAACATTGTATTGAGATCCAAAAAGAGAGAAGAAGCCATCTAGCTACTAGCTATGGACCCGAAGGTCTGAAGTAAACTACTCACATTTCATCGGAGAGGCTATGGTGATGATGTAGAAGCCCTCCATGGTGGATGCCCCCTCCGGCGGAGCTCCGGAACAGGCCCCAAGATGGGATCTCGTGGATACGGGAAGTTGCGGCGGTGGAATTAGGTTTTTGGCTCCTGTTCTGATCGTTTGGCGGTACGTAGGTATATATAGGACGAAGGAGTACGTCGGTGGAGCAACAGGGGGCCCAAGAGGCAGGGGCGCGCCCCCCACCCTCGTGACCGCCTCTGTTACTTCTTGGAGTAGGGTCCAAGTCTCCTGGATCACGTTCGGTGAGAAAATCACGTTTCCGAAGGTTTCATTTCGTTTGGACTCCGTTTGATATTCTGTTTCTTCGAAACACTGAAATAGGCAAAAAACAGCAATTCTGGGCTGGGCCTCTGGTTAATAGGTTAGTCCCAAAAATAATATAAAAGTGGAAAATAGAGCCCAATATAGTCCAAAACAGTAGATAAAGTAGCATGGAGCAATCAAAATTTATAGATACATTGGATATGTATCATACATGTCCGAAGAGTAGAGTCGCACACACGCACTCTGTCTCTCAGAATCTCTCTCACACACACACCAGTTACGTGATGCCCACTTAAGCAGACACGTATGTTACAATTTGTGCACCCGCGAGTACACGTGATGCTGCACATTTATTTAAGCCGGAAGGCGAACCCAAACAGTAGCTGCATTCATTTCCCCTCCCACCGCCTCTTCTCTGGTCACCGTCGCCCGGTAGCCATGGGCCGGCCGAAGGTAACAACATACGCCATACTCCCGCCGGAGCGGCGCTTTAATATGGAAATTTTAGTGGTCATGCATGCATCTTTTTGTGCTAGCACTCCTATATAAGGGTTGACCGGTCACTTCCCGCAGACGTGCGCGGGCGGTGGAAGAGGAAGTAGAAGGGAAGCGGGCTGTGGAGTAACATTTTTTACCACAATTTCTTAGGAAACTGAGTGCAATAATTGAGTAGTTTTGCAAACTACCAAGATTACACCAAACGGTTCAAAACCTATACTCCTTGCAACAAGGCTTCCCGCGTGAAACAGTCAGCGTCACCTTGGAGCGTCAGTACCGCATTAATGCCCGGCCAGAGCGAGGCGACCTCTCACTAGCGCCGGCTTTGGAGTGGCGCGACTGCCGAGAGAGCGCCGCTTCCCGGTGCACGCGACTGCTCCGCGTCGAGACTGGCCATAGGCCCTGTTTGGATCCATGGGTTAGAGTTAGTTTGAGCTAGTTGGGGCTCAAATATCCCTAAAGTATCCAAGCACGAGGGTTTAAATTGGAGCAAGTTGCACCGAACCCACCAAAAAAAATATCCCACCAAAGAGGTGCTAACTGGAGATAGTTCTCATTGGGACCACTGAAAAATCACTTTTCTCTCTCCATGAAGTGCATTTATTTTCAATCTAACCCTGTCACCCAAACACCTCTTTGGCTACAGTTAGTTTAGGGTTAGTCATGAGTTAGTCTAACCTCTAGCTAAGTTAGAGTATCAAACAGGAGCAGTATAGGACATGCAAGTTGCTCAAAGCATACAGGCAAATTCATACGTGAAAGGATTTTTTTCTTTTTGAAAACGGAACGTGAAAGGAATTTTTTTAGAATGCTCTTGGCATGTCGTTAACATGTGATAGTTAACCGACCTCAATAGAAGGCACAAACGCCAGCCCGCTGCAGTTTGATAGAGACGAGGAGGGAGAAGTGATACATGCTGTTGGACTACTAGAGATAGGTGTCGCACGGAAGCCAAGAAATATGGTGATAGAGTGGATTAGCCATGTACTAGTATGATGTAACTACACTGGGCTGCCGTCTTTCGTACTCTTCCTGTCCGCTGTGGAGATGATTGGTTAATTTTATATCGCTGAATAACATTAAATATTATGAGTGCAGACGCTCCACCACGAGGTTCCTTGCTCCTTCTCGGTCGTCCGGAATCTATGTTCTTCCACTCTATTTTTTTTACGTGAGCTTTGTTCATCCTTTTGCCAACACGCGAGACATCTAGCATCAAGGTGCACGTGTTATGCAAGGATCGTTCCATCTATATGAAGAACACGTGGGACTGGAACTACGAGACAGATATGTACCCAGGAGTGGACGTACGAACTTGAGTAATGTAGCGCAGTAAGTGAAGTAGAAAGGCACAAATGGTATGAACATGCATGGCATATAGGGAGTGTTTGGTTGCGTTCTCGTCTCAGCATAGTTGTTCCCTCTTCATGCATGCTCAACTCAACACCACTCTTCATGCATTCTGTCTTCATGCATGCATACTTCTAGTGTATTTATGCTAAACTAGTGTGGACTCATGCACCCTCCATACACTCTACCAAACACCCAAAATTAGGTCGAGAAGGGAACTCTTGGGCGGCATTTGTCTCTTACTACGTACTACCACTAAATGTTGTACGTGCAATGCGCGGTGATGTTATGGACTACGTGCCTAAGTACTCTACTACTACTATATTAGTTGGAGGCACATATTAACTTTTATATTTGTTTACGTGTACGCCCCAAGACCTTCCAACTAGACGTGTCTTTCTCTCCAGGTCGCACTTTGTATCGTTCATGCCACTAAGTACTACTACGTGTGGTCTCCGACCCAGAAGTGGAAGAAGTGGAGACGCTCTACCACGTTGTTTTTTTATGTTGGGCTCTACCACGCTGTTCATGTCCCACTCCTTTCGCTGACGTGTGGGACATCCAGCACGTGCCGTGTTTGGCACCCTTCATCGTAAGAGTTGAAACGCTAGCATTCATCAGAAATAGAAAATAATTATAAATCGGAAGTGATAGTATTTTTTTGCGAACCAATCAGCAGTGATACTATACCACGCGGTTTCCTTGCTCCTCGATATCGGAAAGAATACTTCCGTTCGCCAACATGTGGGACGTCGACCATCCTGGTCCACTTGCCATGCACGCAGAACTCCAAGGGAGAGTCACCCAGGTCATCGCGCTGCAGTAACAATGACTAATGAGCCATCAAATCACAGGCCCACTTCCCACTTTGAAGTTGCTCGGACGAAGGAACCATCATGACTTCGTTGAATTCTGCTTCTTGAAGAAAACTACTGTACCAGCAGTACTGCTAGCTACAGTAGTTACTCCAACAGAGGCCTCCTTTCGTTCATAGGATAGGAATATGAAAATCATAGGAAGTAAGATGACATGCATCTCCATTCCTATAGACAAAGAGATGCCATTTGATGCTTAGGATAGGAATTTTTCCATTTAGTCTAGGCTAATGTACTGGTAATTTTCTCTAAAAACTACAGTAATAACTAGTAGTACCGGTACATGCTCGTACTCAGATACAGACACACACACACTAACTACTAGTACTACTACTTCTCACATGCTGGCCAGACAACGTCGTTCTCCTTCCCGGCTTTGTCGGCGACACCCCACCGTGCTTGGATCTCCGCCGACCTCTCCACGGCAGCGCAGGCATCCTTTTCTTTCTTTGGCGGCGGGCCTCTTTTCTTGAGTGCTTTCGACTTTTCCGCCCTCTCAGGCGGCTTTGGCCGCTTTCTTGCTCTACCGCCCATTCGCCTTGGCATCTTCAAATTCCTCCCACATAGTTGTGAGGTCGCGAGCGGCGATGAACTCAGCACGGCGGGATGCCATCGCTTCCCTACCATTTTGTGTGCGGTCGTATGGCGAGGAACTCGGCGGCGGGATGCCATCGCTGCCTTACGGTTAGTGTGCGGCGCGGTGGCATGAGCGACGCTTGGTGAGAGCTCTGGGGTGGAGTGGCCGGACAACCGTATAGTGCATTGCTTTGTCAAGAGCTCATGGACAGAAGATGAAGCAAATTTGGATTCCCCTTCAATCCTGGCATTTATTACCGAGAAAAATGCATTGGCGGTCATCGAACTTGTCTTGATGGCTCACTTTAATAATTGTATACGATATATAGTGATTATACGGTCACTGGCTCAGCGTATAGCTCCGTATTTGTCTAGTTGACCAGTCAAACAGTCCGCATGCGCCTCATCAACTCGTGTTCTTTATCTATCTACACGGGCCTACCTGTCAATGGAGAAATAAATACTGTAAAAACCAAAATTATGCGTATGTGGGGAATCAAACCACAGACTCGTCGCTGCAACGCACCCTCGTCAGCCAAATGAAAATGAAATACTTCGCGTCAGACACTCACGCTCACACTGTCAAAGCATGCTAATGCATGCACGTCGCCCTCTAAATCAAAGTCCTGCTCATGGCGCAACGCAAACGGCGAGCCCGTCACCTGTGCGCCCCGGCGGTGCCTGACATTACTGTTTAGATGTTTGATGGAGGCCTACGCGAACGCCGAGCATGTATTCACCTGGCTCAACACCAACGGTCATACTCGGACCGCCTTGCTCATGTATATCGTCCATCACAACGACAATCTATAAAACAGCCCAAGTTAGAGAGGGTACTATGGTAGTATGTGATATGTCCATTTTGCATCATGCTTTTATATCGATATTTATTGCATTATGGGCTGTTATTACACGTTATGTCACAATACTTATGCCTATTCTCTCTTATTTTACAAGGTTTACATAAGGAGGGAGAATGCCGGCAGCTGGAATTCTGGGCTGGAAAAGGAGCAAATATTAGAGACCTATTCTGCACAACTCCAAAAGTCCTGAAACTCCACGGAATATCTTATAATAAATAATAAAAAATCCTCGCCAAAGATGAAGGCCAGGGGGCCCACACCCTGTCCACGAGGGTGGGGGCGCGCCTCCTAGGGCGTGCCCCCTACCTCGTGGGCCCCCTGGTGGCCCTCCGATGCCCATCTTCTGCTATATGAGGTCTTTCGTCGAGAAAAAATCATAAGCAACCTTTCGGGACGAAACTCCGCCGCCACGAGGCGGAACCTTGGCGGAGCCAATCTAGGGCTCCGGCAGAGCTGTTCTGCCGGGGACACTTCCCTCCGGGAGGGGGAAATCATCACCAATGCCATCACCAACGCTCCTCTCATCGGGAGAGGGCAATCTCCATCAACATCTTCACCAGCACCATCTCCTCTCAAAACCCTAGTTCATCTCTTGTATCCAATTCTTGTCTCCAAGTCCGGGATTGGTACTAGTAGGTTGCTAGTAGTGTTGATTACTCCTTGTAGTTGATGCTAGTTGGTTTATTTGGTGGAAGATCATATGTTCAAATCCTTTATGCATATTAATACCCCTCTGATTATGAACATGAATATGCTTTGTGAGTAGTTACGTTTGTTCCTGAGGACATGGGAGAAGTCTTGCTATTAGTAGTCATGTGAATTTGGTATTCGTTCGATATTTTGATGAGATGTATGTTGTCTAGCCTCTAGTGGTGTTATGTGAACGTCGACTACATAACACTTTACCATTATTTGGGCCTAGAGGAAGGCATTGGGAAGTAATAAGTAGATGATGGGTTGCTAGAGTGACAGAAGCTTAAACCCTAGTTTATGCGTTGCTTCGTAAGGGGCTGATTTGGATCCATATGTTTCATGCTATGGCTAGGTTTACCTTAATACTTTTGTTGTAGTTGCGGATGCTTGCAATAGAGGTTAATAATAAGTGGGATGCTTGTTCAAGTAAAAACAGCACCCAAGCACCGGTCCACCCACATATCAAATTATCAAAGTACCGAACATGAATCATATGAACATGATGAAAACTAGCTTGACGATATTCCCATGTGTCCTCGGGAGCGCTTTTCCTATTATAGGAGTTTGTCCAGGCTTGTCCTTTGCTACAAAAAGGATTGGGCCACCTTGCTGCACCTTATTTACTTTTGTTACTTGTTGCTCGTTACAAATTATCTTATCACAAAACTATCTGTTACCACTTGTTTCAGTACTTGCAGAGAATACCTTGCTGAAAACCGTTTATCATTTCCTTCTGCTCCTCGTTGGGTTTGACACTCTTACTTATCGAAAGGACTAAGATAGATCCCCTATACTTGTGGGTCATCAAGACTCTTTTCCGCGCCGCTGTCGGGAGTGAAGCACCTTTGGTAGGTGGAATTTGGTAAGGAAAAATTTATATAGTGTGCTGAAATTTACTGTCACTTGTTACTATGGAAAGTAATCCTCTGAGGGGCTTGTTCGGGGTATCTTCACCCCGACCAGTAGAGCAAATAGTTGCTCCACAACCTAATGAACCTACTGAAAATGAATATGAAAATATTCCCTTTCAATTTCCTTCGGGTATGATGGAAAGACTGCTAGCTAATCCTTTTGTAGGAGATGGAACAAAGCATCCTGATGAGCACCTAATATATGTGGATGAAGTTTGTGGACTATTTAAGCTTGCAGGTATACCCGATGATGTTGTTAAGAAGAAGGTCTTCCCTTTATATTTGAAGGGAGATGCATTGACATGGTATAGGCTATGTGATGATATGAGATCATGGAACTACAAAAGATTGAAATTGGAATTTCATCAAAAATATTACCCTATGCATCTTGTTCATCGTGATCGCAATTATATATATATATAATTTTTGGCCTTGCGAAGGAGAAAGCATCGCTCAAGCTTGGGGGAGGCTTAAATCAATGTTATATTCAAGCCCTAATCATGAGCTCCCAAGAGAAACAATTATTCAAAATCTTTATGCTCGGCTTTCTGAAAACAATCGCACCATGCTCGATACCTCTTGTGCTGGCTCTTTTATGATGAAGACTATTGAATTTAGATGGAATTTATTGGATATAATTAAACGCAACTCTGAAGATTGGGACCTCGACGAAGGTAAGGAGTCAGGTATGACACCTAAGTTTAATTGTGTTAAATCTTTTATGGATACCGATATTTTCCGTAAGTTTAGCACTAAATATGGACTTGACTGTGAAATAGTAGCTTCTTTCTGTGAATCTTTTGCTACTTATGTTGATCTCCCTAAGGAGAAGTGGTTTAAATATCATCCTCCCATAGAAGTAAAAGTAGCTGCACCTATTAAAGTTGAAGAAAAGATTGTCACTTATAATGATCCTATTGTTCCTACCTCTTATGTTGAGAAACCACCTTTCCCTGTTAGAATAAAGGATCATGCTAAAGCTTCAACTGTGGTTCGTAAAAGCAATATTAGAACTTATACACCTCTTGAGAAAGTCAAAGTAGAACCTAATATTGCTATTGTTAAAGATCTCTTGTCTGATAATCTTGATGGGCATGTTATTCAATTCTGCGGTGAAACTGCTAGAATTGCCAAACCTAGTGCTAAAGATAAACATAGACCTGTGGTAGGCGTGCCTGTTATTTCTGTTAAAATAGGAGATCATTGTTATCATGGCTTATGTGATATGGGTGCTAGTGCTAGTGTTATACCTTATGACTTATATAAAGAAATTAAGCATGAAATTGCACCTGTTGAGTTAGAAGATATTGATGTTACAATTAAACTTGCCAATAGAGATACTATATCTGCAATGGGAATTGTTAGAGATGTTGAAGTCTTGTGTGGGAAAACTAAATATCCTGCTGATTTTCTTGTTCTTAGCTCCCCACAAGATAGCTTTTGTCCCATTATATTTGGTAGACCCTTCTTGAACACTGTTAATGCTAAGATAGACTGCAAAAAGAATATTGTTACTATTGGTTTGGATGATATGATTCATGAGTTTAATTTCTCTAAGTTTAGTAAACAACATCGTGAAGAAGAATTGCCTAGTAAGGATGATATTATTGGTCTTGCTTCTATTGCCGTACCTCCTAGTGATCCTTTAGAACATTATTTGCTAGACCATGAAAATGATATGTTTATGAATGAAAGAAGGGAAATAGATGAAGTATTCTTTAAACAGGAATCTATTCTGAAACATAATTTGCCTGTTGAAATCCTAGGGGATCCTCCTCCACCCAAAGGTGATCCCGTGTTCAAGCTTAAACCGTTGCCTAATAATCTTAAATATGCTTATCTTGATGAAAAGAAAATATATCCTGTTATTATTAGTGCTAACCTTTTAGAGCATGAAGAAGAGAGATTATTGAAATCCCTGAAGAAGCACCGTGCTGCTATTGGATATACTCTTGACGATCTTAAGGGAATTAGTCCCACTCTATGTCAACATAAAATAAATTTGGAAGAAGATGCCAAACCAGTCCGTGATCATCAACGAAGGCTTAATCTTAAGATGAAAGAAGTGGTAAGAAAAGCGATACTAAAGCTTCTGGAGGCAGGTACAATTTATCTCGTTGCTGATAGTCAGTGGGTAACTCATGTCCATTGTGTCCCTAAGAAGGGAGGTATTACTGTTGTTCCTAATGATAAAGATGAATTGATCCCGCAAAGAATTATTACAGGTTATAGGATGGTAATTGATTTTCACAAATTAAATAAAGCTTCATGAATCTTCCAACATGTTGAGCTTGCCTTCCCCCCTCATGCTAGCCAAATTCTCAGCACCAAGTATAGATACTACGTGTGCTTCCAAAAACCCTTGAACCAGTTTTGCCATGAGAGTCCACCATATCTACCTATGGATTGAGTAAGATCCTTCAAGTAAGTTGTCATCGGTGCAAAGCAATAAAAATTGCTCTCTAAATATGTATGATTGATTGGTGTGGGAGAAATAAGCTTTATACGATCTTGTGATGTGGAAGAAATAAAAGCGACGGACTGCATAATAAAGGTTCATATCACAAGGGGCAATATAAAGTGACGTTCTTTCGCATTAAGATTATGTGCATCCAACCATAAAAGCGCATGGCAACCTCTGCTTCCCTCTGCGAAGGGCCTATCTTTTATTATTATCCTCTAGCTTATGCAAAAGTCATGGTGATCTTCACCTTTCCTTTTTACATTTTATCCTTTGGCAAGCACAGTGTGTTGGAAAGATCCTGATTGATATATCTAATTGGATGTAGGGGACATGAGTTATTGTTGTTGACATTACCCTTGAGGTAAAAGGTTGGGTAGCGAAACTATAAGCCCCTATCTTTCTCTGTGTCCGATTACAACTCCGTAACCACAAGTATCACGTGAGAGTTAGCAATTATGAAAGACTAAATGATAGTTGAGTATGTGGACTTGCTATTAAGCTCTGACATAGACTCTTTCTGATGTTATGATAAATTTCAATTGCTTCAATGACTGTGATTATAGTTTGTTGGTTCTCAATAAAGTTCATGATTGGTATTCTGCATTGTGAATGGATTATTACTTGAACATAAGAAATCATATGACAATATCTATATATGTTGCTGTTATGAGAATAATCATGATGCCTTCATGTCCGTATTTTATTTTTATCGACGCCTCTACCTCTAAACATGGGGACATATTTATCGTTATCGGCTTTCACTTGAGGACAAGCGAGGTCTAAGCTTGGGGGAGTTGATACGTCCATTTTGCATCATGCTTTTATATAGATATTTATTGCATTATGGGCTATTATTACACGTTATGTCACAATACTTATGCCTACTCTCTCTTATTTTACAAGGTTTACATAAGGAGGGAGAATGCCGGCAGGTGGAATTCTGGGCTGGAAAAGGAGCAAATATTAGAGACCTATTCTGCACAATTCCAAAAGTCCTGAAACTCCACGGAATATCTTATAATAAATAATAAAAAATCCTCGCCAAAGATGAAGGCCAGGGGGCCCACACCCTGTCCACGAGGGTGGCCCCCCCCCCTCCAAGGGCTCGCACCCTACCTCGTGGGCCCCCTAGTGGCCCTCCGATGCCCATCTTCTGCTATCTGAGGTCTTTCGTTGAGAAAAAAATCATAAGCAACCTTTCGGGACGAAACTCCGCCGCCACGAGGCGGAACCTTGGCGGAACCAATATAGGGCTCCGGCAGAGATGTTCTGCCGGGGACACTTCCCTCCGGGAGGGGGAAATCATCACCAACGCCATCACCAACGCTCCTCTCATCAGGAGAGGGAAATATCCATCAACATCTTCACCAGCACCATCTCCTCTCAAAACCCTAGTTCATCTCTTGTATCCAATTCTTGTTTCCAAGTCCGGGATTGGTACTAGTAGGTTGCTAGTAGTGTTGATTACTCCTTGTAGTTGATGCTAGTTGGTTTATTTGGTGGAAGATCATATGTTCAGATCCTTTATGCATATTAATACCCCTCTGATTATGAACATGAATATGCTTTGTGAGTAGTTACATTTGTTCCCGAGGACATGGGAGAAGTCTTGCTATTAGTAGTCATGTTAATTTGGTATTCGTTCGATATTTTGATGAGATGTATGTTGTCTAGCCTCTAGTGGTGTTATGTGAATGTCGACTACATAACACTTCACCATTATTTGGGCCTAGAAGAAGGCATTGGGAAGTAATAAGTAGATGATGGGTTGCTAGAGTAACAGAAGCTTAAACCCTAGTTTATGCGTTGCTTCGTAAGGGGCTGATTTGGATCCATATGTTTCATGCTATGGTTAGGTTTACCTTAATACTTTTGTTGTAGTTGCGGATGCTTGCAATAGAGGTTAATCATAAGTGGGATGCTTGTTCAAGTAAGAACAACACCCAAGCACCGGTCCACCCACATATCAAATTATCAAAGTACCGAACGCGAATCATATGAACGTGATGAAAACTAGCTTGACGATATTCCCATGTGTCCTCGGGAGCGCTTTTCCTATTATAAGAGTTTGTCCAGGCTTGTCCTTTTCTACAAAAAGGATTGGGCCACCTTGCTGCACCTTATTTACTTTTGTTACTTGTTGCTCATTACAAATTATCTTATCACAAAACTATCTGTTACCACTTGTTTTAGTACTTGCAGAGAATACCTTGCTGAAAACCGCTTATCATTTCCTTCTGCTCCTCGTTGGGTTCGACACTCTTACTTATCGAAAGGACTACGATAGATCCCCTATACTTGTGGGTCATCAATATGGTACGGAGTATGTACTATCGTGAGCGACCGATCTTAGTGCCACTGCACAACGAAACCCCTTCCATCGCTAGCGCGCGCTTCCCGCCTGAAACGGTCACCGTCTCTCCAGAATGTCAATGGCGCATTCACCGGACTTAACTGCAGGTGCAATTGGTGTGTCACTGACATGCAGGCCAGATGCCCGTTGGGCCCACATGTCAGTAACCCAAACGCATCTGCAGTTAAGTCACTGAAGCAGCGTCCGCATTCACGCCCGACGAACCTACTCCGGCGCCAGTTGTCCATCCGTCTGCCGCGGCTCATTGCCATTCGCCCGCTATATTAACTTGAGCCCCAGCTCCTAGCCATAGACAAAGACCCACACTTATTATCCTCCGGTCCCTTCCTTCTGGCGGCACCACTTCAACCATGGCCTCTTGGCGCCCAAGCTTTCTTGGACGATCGTCGCGAGGAGCGGAGCGAGGACATCGGCGACTCTGCCCGGGCGCTCCAAAGCTCTTCGACGTCATTGTCGAGGAGCAAATGAAGGAAATCGCCGGCACTTCGCCGCCTCCGCCACCCGACCACGAAGCGGGCGCGGCGCTTGGCGCAGCCGGCAGTGAGGAAGAGTAGTACACGGTAGGTCGCCGCTGCTCTGGTCCCGGGAAGGCGACCGCTACTCCACTCAGTCGACGCCAAGCTTGGTGGGGTAAACATCGGCGGCCGATTAGCCACTTGACGGTGACGTGGAGGCGGAAATCTTCAGAACCTTGTTGTCGGTGTCAAAACCGGCGGATCTCGGGTAGGGGGTCCTGAACTGTGGGTCTAGGCGGATGGTAACAGGAGACAAGGGACACGATGTTTTTACCCAGGTTCAGGCCCTCTCGATGGAGGTAAAACCCTACTCCTGCTTGATTAATATTGATGATATGGGTAGTACAAGAGTGGATCTACCATGAGATCAGAGAGGCTAAACCCTAGAAGCTAGCCTATGGTATGATTGTTGTTCGTCCTACGGACTAAAACCATCCGGTTTATATAGACACCGGATAGGGTTAGGGTTACACAGAGTCGGTTACAATGGTAGGAGATCTACATATCCGTATTGCCAAGCTTGCCTTCCATGCTAAGGAAAGTCCCATACGGACACGGGACGAAGTCTTCAATCTTGTATCTTCATAGTCCAGGAGTCCGGCCAACGGTGATAGTTCGGCTATCCGGACACCCCCTAATCCAGACTCCTCAAGAGCCCTGAACCAGGCTTCAATAACGACGAGTCCGGCGCGCATATTGTCTTCGGCATTGCAAGGCGGGTTCCTCCTCCGAATACTTCATAGAAGATTTTGAACACAAGGATCGTGTCCGGCTCTGCAAAACAAGTTCCACATACCACCGTAGAGAGAATAACCTTTGCATTGATCTGCTGACGTATTCCGCGGCATGACATCACACCACGGCCAGGCCTTTATAGGAATCGTTTTTACTGTTCCACCTCAGCGCGTTTAGCGAGGCAGTTTCCTTGGCACGTCTTATCAAAGCGGAGATCGTGCCCCCTTTTCCGGGATTCCCATCAATACGGATGTGGGTAACCCAACCGCGCCATTGATTACGGCGCTTGGGAGATAAGCGAGTTTTACCAGGCTGGCGGGGGACGCATAGCTTCGTCCGTCCATATAAGGGGATAAGGATCCACCTTTTCACCTACGCCTTCTTCCTCCTTTGCTCATCCATTTCGCAAGACTCGAGCTCTAGCGCCCAAGTCCGCACATCCCTTCTCAACCTCCTCCAGCCATGTCTGGAGCGGGAGGCAAGTGGATGGTCTCCTCCGTCACGGAGGGACAAGTCAAAAAGCTGCGGAAGGCCGGATACTTGTCCAGCGACATCGCGCACCGGCTCCCCGACGAGGGGTAGCTTATTCCCACCCCTAGGCCCCATGAGAGGGTGGTGTTCCTCACCCACTTCCTCCGCGGACTAGGTTTTCCACTTCACCCATTTGTCCCGGGGCTCATGTTCTACTACGGCCTGGATTTCCACGATCTGGCCCCGAACTTCATCCTCAACATCTCGGCGTTTATCGTCGTGTGCGAGGCCTTTCTCTGCATCCAGCCCCACTTCGGCTTATGGCTGAAGACCTTCAATGTCAAGTCAAGGTAGTGGGCGCGCTGCTGGAGTGCGGAGGTGCCATGGTTGGCAAGATGGCCAAAGTCCTATGGCTCGAGGGCTCCTTTGTGGAGACCATAAAGGGGTGGCAATCGGGGTGGTTCTACATCACCGAGCCGCGCGACTCTCAATGGGCGGCGGCCCCCGAATTCCGATCCGGCTTCCCCACACGGCTCACATCATGGAAAGAGACGGGCCTGACGTGGGGTGATTCGGAAGAGTTGTCCGGACTCCAAACCTGCGTCCGAACCCTGGTGGACAAGAATCTCAGGCTTGTCAATGTAGTCCAGGTTATGCTCATCCGCCGGATCCTCCCATGCCAACAACGGGCCTTCAAATTGTGGGAGTTCGATCCGGCACAGCACCAAACTCTGAAAAGGCTCTTCGACACTACGTACGAAGATGCCTGGAAGGTGTTGTTCAAGGCGCCGAGGTTCTACATCCGCCATCAAGATCGCGGATTCAGCTCGCAGCGCCAAGCTACCGAGGTAAGCTATTTTCCTTTACGGGACATTTGTTTTCATAGTTTGACTCTATGTGGGATCTAAACTCCTTACCTTTGACAGATGGCGAACACGTCCGGCAGGTTAACTGTCCGGCTCCCTTGCCATAAGACCCAGTGGACGCCCACTTGACGGGGCTGCTGGCTCCGGCACCTCACGTGGTGCCGGAGAAGAAGGCCAAGAAGAAGGCCACGGGAACTCGAAGGAGCTCCCGGCGCCAGGTGCTGTCGGACTCATCGTCCGACGACTCTGAGGCGGAATCCTCCCCTGAAGACGAGGAGGAGGAAAAAGAAGCCTCTCCCCCAGCTGGGGGAGAGAAGAAAAGGAAAGCCGGCCCGACTGGGGAGGCCGGAGGGTCCATGAAAGGAAAGACCCTTCCTCCGGACTTCTCCACGAACGCCGACAATGACGAGAAGGAGTGGCCAACAAGGGCCAAGCCCCTGGCGAGATCGTAAGTTTCCGGACTCCGAAATAGCTCACGACTTTTTATTTGTCGCATAGTGTCTTCTAACGCCGAATATAACCATGTAGCCCGCCCAAGGACGAGCTCGCCTCTTCGTCGAGCGGCTCCCTGGATTCGTCGGATGTGAATAGCACTTCACTTCCGACCGCCTCCTCTCCTCGTGACGCAGACGACACCGCGGTGGAGTCCCAAAAGGGGCCCAGCCAGGAGGATGTGGTCCTGAAGGCGCCGCAAGGCGACCTCCCGGACTCTGGGCGCAAAGGGGGAGAGACCCCCGAGGGCTCTAAGTCCGCCTGTGCCGACTCCGATCGAACCTTCAGTGGTTCGAAGCCCGCAAGCTGCCCTTCAGAAGAAGGGCAAGACTGCGACGCCGGTGACCTCCGCCCATCCGGAGGCACCAGATAGCTTGCTGGAGGCGCTTAACGGTGCCCCCATCGACGAGGAGCACCGCCTTTATTATGAGTGTGGTGATCCGAAAGTTCAGTCCACCAAGAGCGGGCTGATGAAGCTGTATCAGCCTTCTAACAGGCTTTGAGGTAAGTTTAGAATATGTAAAATATTACGCATAGACAGTAGCCCTCGATGCTTAGTTCGGTGTTCGGAAAGAAAAGCCGGACTGAGGATCTAAAAGATATACGCAGGAGTCTAACATAAGTATGTCAATATGGGAATGCAGGCTGAGCTGCCGACCTCGCCCGACCGATCATGGAGGTCAATGCATTGAAGCAGAGCCTCGAGCGGTCCGAGAACGAGCTCGGCCTTGCCAAGAAGTAGCTCGAGGACAAGGAAGGCAAGTAATACCTTATAGAAATGATTTGGTTGCAAAAATGACAGGACTAACGTGGGTATTGTAGGGGCCACGAACGAGGTGGCGACCCTGAAGGAAGCGGTGTCCACGGACGAAAGCAAAGCGGCCATGAGCGCACCGAGCGAGAGAAGCAGGAGGCGGGTGGCGGAGGTGCGGCAAGAGCTCCAGGCTCGTGGAAAAACATGAGAGTTTGGAGCGTGACTCAAGACTCGAGAGTCCGAGCTCGCCTCGGCTCTTGAGAGTGCCAAAGCCGCTAAGGCGAAGCCCAAAAAGCCCTCCAGAAATTGAATCATTAAAGAAGATAGCGCGGTAAGGCATTCTTTATGCAAAGCAAGCATGTGAAAGTGGATTATCTATTACTTACCCGAATCCGGAGCTCTCCAGGAGCATTCGCAGATCTGCCCCGTAGTGTGTCTAATGCTGCCGCATTCTACCGCGCCAAGGAGGGGAGCTCGACGGAAAAGGTGTTCTGGTCTCGATGATCGAGGCCGGACATCCGTGCCTCGAGCGACCAGCTGAAGCAGCTGGTCGAGCTCCACAAGGTCGCCGAACAGGCCATGAAGGGTCTCATAATTGGTTGTGGCCATTGGAAGCCATGCCAGGAGCTACTGGCTAGTGCGGCGGCTGGTGGACTTTGTCCATGGATTGAAGTCATCAAGCGCCGTCTGCATTGAAGGTGCCCGTCGGGCCCTTGCCCATGCTAAAGTGCATCGGGCAAGCTGGATGCTGAGAAGCTTCGACGGACGGGCCACCAAGGGCAAGGAGCATCGCAAGCCGAAATGTACTATGAGGGCATCTGAAGGGTGCCCGCTTTATAGCGGTGAATGCTCCAAAGATGTAATTTTGAATAGACTCGCATTTGTTATCCTGTACGCTGAAAACTTGTTCATGTGCGCTAAGAAACGCTTGTGAATTTAAAATATTACCTTCTGTGCGGCCGTTTATCAAATTTGAGAGATGGCAAGCCGTTGGCTTCAGCCCCCATGCCACGAGTGCTGGGGTGTTCGGGATAAACTTGAGCGCTCTTGTTCCCAATCTTGGGTCCTTCGAGGGAGGCGCTCAACGCAACGAACAAGGCAACCGGATTATAGTGCTTGAACACTCTCGCTTAGCCATAGAATTCTATAATTTTAAATTTCGGTGAAGCCCCTAGTATTCGGAAGGCCGAGTTCGGGGCGCTATCCACGCCTTGGCCGGACAATGCAAACTCCTTGCTCTAAGCGGCATAATTCTTTAGGGACCCGAAAAAACCTCTCGAACAGCGACCGGCTCTCGCCCTATCATGACGGTCAGTTTTAGCTTTCTCCACTGAGGTGCTCAACCCAGCTCAATCGGGGCACGATCGCAGTGGTTCTCCCAGCGTTACCTTAGCCGATATAACAGAACGTAAGGTACCAAAACATGGGAGCCGGGCAAACCCAACTATTAACCCAAGACATGATTCGGAGCCGATGCATATAATGCTATAAGTTCAGGGCGCTGCACTTGTGAAAGTGTTCGGACTTATCACACCATACTTTTGGGGTACTTAAGCCCCTGGTGTATTGGCCGTACCAAAGTGTACGGGTGAAACATGTCATGAATGAATATATATATATATATATATATATATATATATATATATATATATATATATATATATATATATATATATATATATATAAAGGAGTGCAATAATAGGCAAAAGCTATGTATTGTTTATTCAAAAGGTACTGCAATGAAGGTGGAACGATACAAATAGTGCGATAAGCAAGGGATGGGACTATTTAACATGTCCCCTCCGTGGTAAGCTGCGGGATGGTATGTAAAACAGGTATAATGCTCGTAGTAGAGACCACTGGACACTCGACGTAGCTTTCGCTTCCTGGCTATTGCATCGTGAGTTCGCAATTTTAGTGCGGACAGGCTTCGGAAAACGGAGTCCTGAAAGTAAGAGAAAGAAAAAATGACACAATCGGAGCCCCAGTGCGGTTGAGCCGCATTCAGGTGTGCCGTGGTCGTGCCCCTCCCTTATGCCCATGGTATCTCCAGAGCGTAGTTATGTACGCAGTAATCTGGCTTCGCATTTCGCGAGGGCCGGGTTGGGGCCGGATTGCTACGCTGCGTTTCGGATCGTGCCAGCGGTCTTGTTGTAGGTTACCCGGCGCGCTTGACGGTGCCCGGACGCTTAGTAGCCGGACTCGAGAATTGCTGTGAGAGGCTGCTTTGCACCTCCGCCGCGAGGGCCGCCAGATGCTCCTCCGCTCGAGAGAGCGCTCGTGTTTCCATTGACCGTGATTACTCCTCGAGGGCCTGGCATATTGATCTTGAGGTATGCGTAAGCGGCACCGCATTGAACTTTGCAAATGTGGTTCGTCCAAGCAGTGCGTGATAGCCGCTGCGGAAAGGGACTATGTCGAAGATTAATTCTTCGCTTCGGAAGCTATCCGGGGATCCAAAGACCACTGCAAGTGTAACTGAGCCTGTACAATTGGCCTCTACACCTGGTATGACGCCTTTAAAGGTCATCTTTGTGGGTTTAATCCTTGAGGGTCTATGCCCATTTTGCGACCGTATCCCGATAGAGCAGGTTCAGGCTGCTACCGCTGTCCATCGTGACTCTAGTGAGGTGAAATCCACAATGATTGGGTCAATAACCACGCGCGAATCCGCCATGGCGGATGCTAGTGGGTGGTCCTTCGATCAAAGGTGATCGGGCAGGAGGACCATGGGTTGAACTGGGCGACTGGCTCCATCGCATATACGTCGCCCCTTAGTGCACGATTCCGCTCCCTTTTGGGTATCGGGTTGCGATATCATGTTCGCCGTCCGCACTTGTGGGGGAAGCCCTTCGTCCTCTATTGTTCGGGCGGCCGCTCCTCCTCGCCATCGCTATGCAGCCCCTTGTCATTGAGTTCGGCATTTAACTTGCCTGCCTGTTTGAAGACCCAACAATCTCTGTTGGTGTGGTTGGCTTGTTTTTCGGGGGTGCCATGTATTTGGCACGAGCGATCGAGTATTCCGTCCAGATTGGACGGGCCCTAAGTAGTTCTTTTGAACGGATTTTTCCGCTGACCGGGTTTAGAGCCTCTGAATCCGCATTGATCGTCGATCTTCAGCATTATCGCCCGTTAATGCGCTTGTGCTTGTTGCGACGCGACCTGCCATTACTGTCCTTGGTATCCGAACTACCAGGGTTTTTGGTCAAGTTGTTGCTACGAGCTAGCCACCTATCCTCTCCCGTGTAAAAGTGGGTCATGAGTGTTGTGAGGGCTGCCATGGATTTCGGCTTTTACTGTCCTAGGTGCCGGGCAAGCCACTCATCGCGGATGTTATGTTTGAAGGCTGCAAGGGCCTCTGCATCCGGACGATCAACGATTTAATTTTTCTTGGTTAGGAACCGTGTCCAGAATTGTCTGGCCGATTCTTCTGGCTGCTGAATTATGTGGCTGAGGTCATCGGCGTCTGGTGGTCGCACATATGTGCCCTGGAAGTTATCAAGGAATGCGGCTTCCAGGTCCTCCCAACAACCAATTGATTCTGCTGGCAAGCTGTTAAGCCAATGCCGAGCTGGTCCTTTAAGCTTGAGTGGGAGGTATTTGATGGCGTGTAGATCATCACCGCGGGCCATGTGGATATGGAGGAGGTAGTCCTCGATCCAAACTGCAGGATCTGTTGTGCCATCGTATGATTCGATGTTTACGGGTTTGAAACCCTCGGGGATTTGATGATCCATCACTTCGTCTGTGAAGCATAGTGGGTGTGCGGCGCCTCTGTATTGAGCTATATCACGACGCAGCTCAAATGAGCTTTGTCTACTGTGTTTGGCCCGGCCGAAATTGTTGTATCCGGCGTGACGGTTATCACGTGTCGTGGGGCGCCCATGCGATCCGTAGATCAATCTTGTTTGCCTTGCCTTGTCCTCCAATATGTCTCGCAGGTCTGGCGCGTTTCCCCATGCCTTGGTACTTTTCGAGCGACGCCGGGGTGCGGCTTGAATGGAGGGTCTAGAAGCCTCTCTGTCGCGACCACGGGGTGGCCGGTCGGCCGCATCATGCGCTGGTGATGTAGGTTTGGGTGCTGCTTCCTCTAATTGGGGTAGCAGCCTGCGCTTTGGGTATCTCTTGAGGGCGCTCGAGTTCGTATTTTCGCTGCAAGGACTTCATCCATCTGTCGCCTAGCAAGTCTTGGTCAGCTCTAAGCTGTTGCTGCTTTTTCTTGAGGCTGCTTGCCCCATAAGCCTGCGCTTGAAACGCTCCTATTGGCGGGATCCTCAGCACGACAAATTGGCCATCGCCGAGGCTTGCCTCATCTTCGGAGGGAGGCATATAATTATCGCCCTCCACCTCCCTGTCTCGCCGCCTATCATGAGGGCTAGCTTCTCCTCCTCCGTGTTGAATCCTGCTAGAGGGGTTGTCTTCGCACTGTCCGGGTGTTATTATCTCCGTGCAGGAATCACCGCTTTTGCTGTCATGGATTTAGAGTGGCGCCACGACGCCGGGCGCTTGGGCTATTTCTTGAGGGGTCATCCTCCGCTGTTCCATCGCCGCTCCCATCTTTTGGGATGTCCACCATGTATATGTCGATGACGAGGTGGCCTTCCAGCGCCTCTGTAGGCGCTGGTTCTTGGTCGTCTCGAAAGATCGCCGCCCATACCGTCGATGTCTTCGGAGTTGAAGTCGAGCATGTCGGTTAAATCATCGACAGTGGCTACAAAGTGGGTGGTGGGTGGGCGTTGAATTTCTTCGCCGCTCGCATCCCAACCTTCCCGACCGTAGTCCGCCAGGCTCTCCTGATAAAGAGAGAGACTTTAGTGAATTCAGGATGTCGCCAAAGGGCGAGTGCTGAAAGATGTCCGCGGCAGTGAACTCCATGACCGGCGCCCAATCGGATTCGATTGGCCGGGGCGCGGGAGGTTCGGAGTCCGGAGAGGAGTTCGGCACCTTGGAGTCACGGGATTCGCAAAGGACAGGGATGGTGTTCGGCTCAATCGCCGTAGAGATCGTAGCCCCTGAACCGATGTCCATCCACTCGTCCTCGATCGGCAGAGTCGGCTCCGAGCTAAGGGTCGGAGCAGACGCTGGTGCGGCCTCCAGGGCACTGTTCGAGAGCGGAGCTAGATCGTGCCCATCGAGACAGTGCGGCGCGCTTGGCTGTGGCTCGAATCCTTCGAAGATCAAGTCTCCGCGGATGTCGTCCGTGTAGTTCAAACTCCCAAACCTGACCTGATGGCCAGGGGCGTAGCTTTCGATCTGCTCCAGATGGCCAAGTGAATACGAAGATCTGTCCAGGGAGAAAAGTCTCACCCTGGACCATGTCGTTGTTGATGATCGAAGGAGCCATCGGGCCTAAAGATGACGACACAGAGGAACTCTCAATGAAAGCACCAATGTCGGTGTCAAAACCGGCGGATCTCGGGTAGGGGGTCCCGAACTGTGCGTCTAGGCGGATGGTAACAGGAGACAAGGGACACGATGTTTTTACCCAGGTTCGGGCCCTCTCGATGGAGGTATAACCCTACTCCTTCTTGATTAATATTGATGATATGGGTAGTACAAGAGTGGATCTACCACGAGATCAGAGAGGCTAAACCCTAGAAGCTAGCCTATGGTATGATTGTTGTTCGTCCTACGGACTAAAACCCTCCGGTTTATATAGACACCGGATAGGGTTAGGGTTACACAGAGTCGGTTACAATGGTAGGAGATCTACATATCCGTATCGCCAAGCTTGCCTTCCACGCCAAGGAAAGTCCCATCCGGACACGGGACGAAGTCTTCAATCTTGTATCTTCATAGTCCAGGAGTCCGGCCAACGGTGATAGTTCGGCTATCCGGACACCCCCTAATCCAGGACTCCCTCACTTGTGCTCCGGAGGAGGAGGTTATCGAGGCGGATGAGCAGGAGGCAAAGGCAATGGCCGGCTTTCTCGGGTTCATGGTCGGACATGGTGGTCAGGCGCCGGTGATCGTTTAGATTAGGTTTACATTAAGTTTTAGTACGGTTTGTGCGAAATATGTAATGAATTTCATCCAGTTTGTAGGAAAAGTTTTCGAAATGTAATGAATTTCATCCGGTTAATTTGAAATTTGCTTTGTTTGCATGAATTTCGTCCGGTTAGTTCATATAGTTGACGAAAGGTATGCGGGCTGCATCTGATGGCATCCATCAGTGTCCTCGGACAGATGCCGGTGTAAATTTGTGGGCCAGCGCTGGAGATGCCCTAACTATCATGCTATAATCACTAACAATCCTCCATTATTTGGCAGGGAACAGTTATCCCTCGATCAAAATCAGATCCACGGTGTTTCGCACTCCTCCCGCATAAGAGTGTAAACTCTTGCTTACATAAAAATGGAGCAAGTGGACGGCACTGTAGCACGTCATATCACTCGAACTAGCCCGCCTAACGAGCGGGAAAGAACCGCCCTCGTCATTTTGTTCTGGATTTATATCGATCCATCGCGCGAAAATGTTACGCTTTGCAAGTTCTAAAGGAAAAGGCGGCACAATTACGACTCGTACGCGTCGCAACCCCAATAGTCCGGCTCGCACGCCGCTCACCAGAGGGGACACGCGTTGTCTCGCAATTTCACTGACATGTGGGACCATAATTGAATAAACCGTCGATAGCCAAAATCTAATCGCTCGGCGGGCGTCGGCTGAGAAGAGAGAAACGGGGGAGGGAGAAGAGATCGCCCGCCCGCCGCGCACGGACTCCAAGAAATATATGGTGATAATGTGAGGTGGGCCATGCTGGAGTCCGGACCGCCTCGAGCCGCGCTTACCGCCTGCCCTCAAGACGCCAGCTGCCCGCCGCATGCATGCATAGCAAGTAGTACTCCTTATGTGGAGGAGAGAGAGGCATTGACAAAGTCAAGGAGTGGGCTCTGCAAGAGCCCGTCTCTACACGTGCTCCTAGGTATAAAAAATAATTCTAAAAAAGGCATAAAAAACAATTGTGTCTTAAAAAAGAAAGGTAAAAACATTTGAGAGGAAATAGATAGAGAGAGTGAGAAAAGCTGTAACCTGGCATTACATGAGGAAGGAGGGAGTGGTGCACATGCCAAGTTCACTAGGCTGCCGTGTTTCACACTCCTCCGTCGTAACAGTGGAGACAATAGCTTTCGTCAAAAATAAACAATGAATACTTGTTGCTCGTCCTCTATATCGGAAAGAATACTTTCATTCGCCGACATGTGGGACGTCAACCATCCTGGTCCACCTGCCATGCACAAAATTATCCTGGTCTACCCAGGTCGTATCGCAGGCCCAACCTTTCCCACTGTGAGTTGTTCGGACGAAGGAACCATCATGACTTCGTTGAATTCCGCTTCTTCAAGAAAACTTACTGCACCGCATAATACTGCTACCACACGCCGAAGACCGGACGGCACTGCACCACATCATATCACCGAAACCCACTAGGCCAAACTAGCCCGCCTAGGTCATCTATTTTGTAACGGAGGGAGTACGCGTCTCAAGACTGCTATGATTTTGTGTTGCACGCTCTTCGTACTTTTGCTACGATTTTCCTACCCTATGAACCAAATGAGGCCTGAATGTATGTCGACTATTGTCTGATCGATCGCTAACCCTACAATTTTAGGAGCTAGGGCTATTGGTCGATCGACGAGGGATAAGTATAAGTGTACCACGAGCTCATCAGCCCCAACGTTTCTCTTCGGTGAGTGTTTTGCAAGTACTATAGCTCGCACAGTAGCTAGCCTACTAACACCAAGAATCATCAAACAAGCCCTGCTGATATGATAAACAGTTCAAACTTACATCTAAGCATGCCATATATTACATCAAAAGCTGGTGAGGATACATCTGTTTCCATAACTCGGAGAGGGTTCGCATGATTCATCGCATGATTCACTATCAAAGAAAAGTAGCAAGATCCGCCCACACAAGACAGTGCACTAGCCCTAAGATGGTTTGATAACATTCATCGTTCTGGTAATTAAACACAGGGCAATGCAAACTACCCTGAAGGATTAGCGCGACCAACTATTTCTTGGCATCGATCTCTCGGGCAATGACCACAGCACGAACAGCGGCATGGGAATCGATTTCTGGGGCGATGTACACAGGACTAACCTCGACATCGGAATTGGTCTCTGGGCGATGTCCACAGGATGGACAGCAACATCGAAATCGATCTCTGGGGCGATGCCAACAGGACGGGCCACGACATCGGAATCATCTAGGACAACCACCGACACCTGCACAACCCTAACATATTAGAAAGCACATTGCAAATAATCAAAAACCACAACTATGGTAATAAGCCATTATTTTTTACCTTATGCAGCTCACTGGGGGATCTCATCCCTCCCGGGGACATCTCCTCGTCCTCGATGGGGGCCATCACCTTGCCAGGGGAATACTGCTTCTCAACGGCGACTATCTCCTCAAACTCGGTCTTGAGCCTCACATAGGTGGCAATCAGAGTTCCTGGGGTAGGCACGGTGGGGCCCTTGCTGTTCTTCCAACTTTCTTTGAGGAGTTCGTCCACCAACGTCCTCAACTCTTTGGCCAGTGCTTGTTTCTTGGAGTTCTTCGTCTGCATGGGTTGGCCCGCCAACATGGTCAACTCGTTGGTCAGTGCTCGCTTCCTAGAGATCGCTGTCTCCAGTGGGTTGTCTGCCGGCAACTCTTTGCCTAGTGCTCCAGGATCCATCAATGAACTGACAAACAAAAAGCAATTGAAAGGAAACCACAATCGCAATGAAAATGGGAAAGGAATAGGATGTGAGAATCGATCGGTGCTTTGCAAAAAGAAGATTATTGGAATGAAAATATAGCAGCATAACTGATTCGCCCACCTTTCCTTAGTCAGTACAGAAGAAAAATGGCAGAAGTGAGTAGCCTGGAGTGAGGTTTTCTTCAAGAACGGGAAGAAAGGGCTTGAATAAGCGTTCCAGTGAAATGATGGTTGCTTCGTCCAGTCCAACTTGAGGCCACCTTACCACTGCTGGTAAAGGTGTGGGTTTTGTGATATGACGGGTCATGACGGCCACACCGGGGTGACAGGTGAGTCTCGACTGTAGCACCTCGTTGTGATTTGGTGGATGGCACACATGCCCGGATGCTTCGAAATGTCCAGCATGTAGATAGTGCGGCTAGTCATATAGGAGTGCTCAATATTGTGCACCACGACCAAGGCTGAGAGGAAAATGAGAGAACTACGTAATTAATGCATGAGTTTAATTAGGGTAGTTTTGTAAAGTACGAGATACATTCCTCCAATCGCAAAATGCCTTGGTTCATGAGATTTGAGATTTGAGCCCTATAAACCAGAAGGGAGGGAGTACTGCACACGGTGTACTCCCTCCGTCTAGGTGTGTAAGTCATTTTACGAAAACCAAATAATCCCAAAACACTTAGGTGCGGTACATTAACTTCTACACTGTTTCTTGTTTTTTTGACATATCTACTAATGAGAAATGAGGGTGTGCATGTTTTTAATGACTTGAGACTACCAAACACGACATGCAGTGGTTAGTTCATTGCATGCAATGCTATTAATTAGCCAATAGACATTAAAGTCTCTCGTTTTTCCCTCCTCCTTGGTCACGGTGCACAACCTAAGATGACTTACTCACCTAGACGGAGGGAGTAGTCTAGTCACTTCTTGAAATCTCTAGAAAGGCAAATACTCCTTTCCGGTTTACAGGTCTATACTACTCCATCCGTCTAGGTGTGTAAGTCATCTTACGACAACCAAATAGTCCCAAAACACTTAGGCATGGTGCATTAACTTCTACCTTGTTTCTTGTTTCTTGACATATCAACCAATAAGAGATGAGAGGTGTGCATGCTTTTAATGACTTGCAATGGCTAGTTCATTGCATGCAATGCTATTAATTAGCAAATAAACATTGGTGACCCCAGGAGGAAACGGTGCTAAGCACGTGGACCTATGCAAAATGAGTATCAACCAATGGACAATGGAGTTTAATTGTTAAACAATAGCAATTTTGTCTCATGCAAGAGCCTGGCTAGTATGTGCGTGCTCCAAGGAACCGCACCACGCGAGCGTTCGCAACTGCCACGTTCTGGTTGCGCTTGGCTCTTCGCCTCTTCGAGAAGACGAAAAGGGATGTTACTCCTACTTCTACAGTATCGAATCCACTATTGCATGTCCGTCCACCTCGTGCGGGAGGGATAGCGTGTAGCGAAAGCTTCGACTTACTGCTCCTGCCTTTGCGACTATGACAGGTGGGCCCAACAGGTGGTTGGTCCTCCTGTCATGCAGCCAAAGGCAGGTGCAGTTAAGGCGTCGGAGCTCAGTCTGCAAGGGAGAGGGCATTGTAGTAATCAAATTTCTCGATCTTGTACGAGTTGACGCGACACATCAAAGCACTGCACTCGATATAAGTCTTTTTACACATTTCAAATGGGCTACTTCGTATGTACGACATATTCTGCTTCGTATGTAGTCACTTGTTGCAATATCTAAAAAGACTTATATTTGGAAACAGAGGGAGTACAATGCATGCATGCATGCCGTGACTTTCCTTTTGATACTTGCATGTGTTGATTTGATGCACCTTGCCAAATTTGACTATAAATTTAACTAACCAAATTTTCATGCATGTCACAAAAAATTACGGGGCTGTTTGGATTGTGACAATGTTTGTCTTATGTTGCCACATTATTTTTCCCACACTTGCGTAACCTGAGTTGCTCAAATTGTTAGACACACTTTGGCTTGCCTAAGGGAAGCTTGCCACAATTTTTGTGTCTATGACATGTGAGGTTCACTGCTAATAAAAAACATTCTTGTCTTACGTGTGGCTAATAAAAAGACTTATATTTAGGAACGGAGGGAGTAGAAAATATAAATAATAATGCATGTTGGGGAAACCCACGTTTTCGCTAATTTTAGCCGTGGGCTGCTACCTCTTGAGCATTGTGTTGGATTTCCCCGAAGAGGAGAGGATGATGCAGCAAAGTAGCGTAAGTATTTCCCTCAGTTTTTGAGAACCAAGGTATCAATCCAGTAGGAGGCCACACACAAGTCCCTCGTACCTGCACAAAACAATAGCTCCTCGCAACCAACGCGATTAGGGGTTGTCAATCCCTTCACGGTCACTTACAAGAGTGAGATCTGATAGAGATGATAAATAATATTTTTGGTATTTTGGTATAGAGATGCAAAGTGAAAAGTAAAAGGCAAAGTAAAAAACAAAGAAAGTATTAAAGTGATGGAGATTGATATGATGAGAATAGACCCGGGGGCCATAGGTTTCACTAGTGGCTTCTCTCAAGAGCATAAGTATTCTACGGTGGGTGAACAAATTACTATTGAGCAATTGACAGAATTGAGCATAATTATGAGTATATCTAGGTATGATCATGTATATACGCATCACGTCCGAGACAAGTAGACCGACTCCTGCCTGCATCTACTACTATTACTCCACTCATCGACCGCTATCCAGCATGCATCTAGAGTATTAAGTTAAAACAGAGTAACACCTTAAGCAAGATGACATGATGTAGAGGGATAAATTCATGCAATATGATAAAAACCCCATCTTGTTATCCTCGATGGCAACAATACAATACGTGCCTTGCAATCCTTTCTGTCACTGGGTAAGGACACCGCAAGATCGAACCCAAAGCTAAGCACTTCTCCCATTGCAAGAACTACCAATCTAGTTGGCCAAACCAAACGGATAATTCAAAGAGACTTGCAAAGATAACCAATCATACATAAAAGAATTAAGAGAAGATTCAAATATAATTCATAGATAATCTAGATCATAAACCCACAATTCATCGGTCTCAACAAACACACCGCAAAAAGAAGATTACATCGAATAGATCTCCACGAGAGAGGGGGAGAACATTGTATTGAGATCCAAAAAGAGAGAAGAAGCCATCTAGCTACTAGCTATGGACCTGAAGGTCTGAAGTAAACTACTCACACTTCATCTGAGGGGCTATAGTGATGATGTAGAAGCCCTCCGTGGTGGATGCCCCCTCCGGCGGAGCTCCGGAATAGGCCCCAAGATGGGATCTCGTGGATACAGGAAGTTGCGGCGGTGGAATTAGGTTTTTGCCTCCTGTTCTGATCGTTCGGGGGTACGTAGGTATATATAGGAGGAAGGAGTATGTCGGTGGAGCAACAGAGGGGCAACGAGGCAGGGGGCGCGCCCTAGGGGGGGCGCCCCCCACCCTCGTGACCGCCTCTTTTGTTCCTTGGAGTAGGGTCCAAGTCCCCTGGATCACGTTCGGTGATAAAATCACGTTCCCGAAGGTTTCATTCCATTTGGACTCCGTTTGATATTCCGAAAGAAACACTGAAATAGGCAAAAAAACAACAATTCTGGGCTGGGCCTCCGGTTAATAGGTTAGTCCCAAAAATAATATAAAAGTGGAAAATAAAGCCCAATATAGTCCAAAACAGTAGATAAAGTAGCATGGAGCAATCAAAATTTATAGATACGTTGGAGACGTATCAGGCATCCCCAAGCTTAATTTCTTCTCGTCCTCGAGTAGGTAAATGATAAAAAGAGAATATTTGATGCGGAGTGATACTTTGGCATAATTTCAATGTAAATCTTCTTAATTGTGGTATGAATATTCAGATTCGAAAGATTCAAGACAAAAGTTCATATTGACATAAAAATAATAATACTTCAAGCATACTAACTAAGCAATTATGTCTTCTCAAAATAACATGGCCAAAGAAAGTTATCCCTACAAAATCATATAGTCTGGCTATGCTCCATCTTCCCCACATAAAATATTTAAATCATGCACAACCCCGATCTTTAACATTTTCAAAACTTTTTCAATCTTCACGTAATACATGAGCGTGAGCCATGGATATAGCACTATATGTGGAATATAACGGTGGTTGTGGAGAAGACAAAAAGGGAGAGGATAGTCTCACATCAACTAGGCATATCAACGGGCTATGGAGATGCCCATCAATAGATATCAATGTGAGTGAGTAGGGATTGCCATGCAACGGATGCACTAGAGCTATAAGTATTTGAAAGCTCAACAAAATAAACTAAGTGGGTGTGCATCCAACTTGCTTGCTCACGAAGACCTAGGGCATTTGAGAAGCCCATCATTGGAATATACAAGCCAAGTTCTATAATGAAAAATTCCCACTAGTATATGAAAGTGACAAAATGAGAGACTCTCTATCATGAAGATCATGGTGCTCCTTTGAAGCACAAGTGTGGTAAAAGGATAGTAACATTGTCCCTTCTCTCTTTTTCTCTCATTTTTTTTATTTGGGCCGTTTCTCTTTTTTTATGGCCTCTTTTTTTCATTTTTATTTTTTTTCGTCCGGAGTCTCATCCCGACTTGTGGGGGAATCATAGTCTCCATCATCCTTTCCTCACTTGGGACAATGCTCTAAAAATGATGATCATCACACTTTTATTTTTCTTACAACTCAATAATTACAACTCGATTCTTAGAACAAAGTATGACTCTATATGAATGCCTCCGGCGGTGTAGCGGGATATGCAATGAAACAAGAGTGACATGTATGAAAGAATTATGAAAGGTGGCTTTGCCACAAATACGATGTCAACTACATGTTCATGCTAGCTATATGACAATGATGGAGCGTGTCATAATAAACGGAACGGTGGAAAGTTGCATGGCAATATATCTCGGAATGGCTATAGAAATGCCATGATAGGTAGGTATGGTGGCTGTTTTGAGGAAGATATATGGTGGGTGTATGATACCGGCGAAAAGTGCGCGGTATTAGAGAGGCTAGCAATGGTGGAAGGATGGGAAAAAGTGCGTATAATCCATGGACTCAACATTAGTCATAAAGAACTCATATACTTATTGCAAAAATCTAGAAGTTATCAAAGCAAAGTATTAAGCGCATTCTCCTAGGGGGATAGATTGGTAGGAAAAGACCATCGCTCGTCCCCAACCCCACTCATAAGGAAGACAATCAATAAATAAATCATGCTCCGAGTTCATCACATAACGGTTCACCATACGTGCATGCTACGGGAATCACAAACTTCAACACAAGTATTCTTTAAATTCACAACTACTCAACTAGCATGACTCTAATATCAACATCTTCATATCTCAAAACAATTATGAAGCATCAAACTTTTCTTAGTATTCAACGCACTCAAAAGAAAGTTTCACATATCTTGAATACCAAGTATATTAATATTAAGCAAATTACCATGCTATTAACGATTCTCAAAATAATCTAAGTGAAGCATGAGAGATCAATAGTTTCTTTAAAACAAATCCACCACCGTGCTCTAAAAGATCTAAGTGAAGCACTAGAGAAAAAATTATCACGCTCAAAAGATATAAGTGAAGCACTATGAGCAAAACTATCAAGCTCAAAAGATATAAGTGAAGCACATAGAGTATTCTATGAAATTCTAATTTATGTATGGCTCTCTCAAAAGGTGTGTACAGCAAGGATGATTGTGGTAGACTAACCAGCAAATACGCAAATAATACAAGACGCTCCAAGCAAAACACATATCATGTGGTGAATAAAAATATAGCTCCAAGTAAATTACCGATGGAAGTAGACGAAAGAGGGGATGCCTTCCGGGGCATCCCTAAGCTTTGACTTTTTAGTATCCTTGGATTATCTTGGGGGTGCCATGGGCATCCCCAAGCTTAGGCTCTTGCTACTCCTTGTTCCATAATCCATCAAAATAATTTACCCAAAACTTGAAAACTTCACAACACAAAACTCAATAGAAATCTCATGAGCTCCGTTAGAGAAAGAAAACAAAAGACTACTTTAAGATACTGTAATTAACTCATTATTTATTTATATTGGTGTTAAACCTACTGTATTGCAACTTCTCTATGGATTATAAACAATTTTACTAGCCATAGATTCATCAAAATAAGCAAACAACACACGCAAAACAGAATCTGTCAAAAACAGAACAGTCTGTAGTAATATGTAACTAACGCAAACTTTTGGAACTCCAAAAAATCTACCAAACTTAGACGACCTAGAATTTTTTTTTATTGATCAGCAGCAATTGGCATCAGTATTTTATCACGTTCTGGTGATTTTTAATAATACGGGCACTGAGCGCAAAGTTTCTGGAAATTACAGCAAGATCAAATAACTATCATCCAAGAAGATCCAATAGGTCTAGCTTGGCACAAACACTAATTAAACATAAAACCACATCTAAACCTAGGCTAGATGGATTATTTATTCCTAAACAGAAGCAAAAAGCAAAAAAAACTAAAAATAAAATTGGGTTGCCTCCTAACAAGTGCTATCGTTTAACGCCCTAGCTAGGCATAAAAGCAAGGATAGATCTAGGTATTGCCATCTTTGGTAGGCAATCCATAAGTGGCTCTCATGATAGATTCATATGATAATTTTATTTTCTTTCTAGGAAAGTGTTCCATGCCTTTATTTAATGGAAATTGGAATCTAATATTCCCTTCCTTCATATCAATAATTGCACCAATCGTTCTAAGGAAGGGTCTACCAAGAATAATAGGACATGAAGGATTGCAATCTATATCAAGAACGATAAAATCTACGGGCACATAATTCCTATTTGCAACAATAAGAACATCATTAATTCTTCCCATAGGCTTTTTAATAGTGGAATCTGCAAGATGCAAGTTTAGAGAGCAATCAACAAAGTCACGGAAATCTAGCAAATCACACAAAGTTTTGAGAATAGCGGAGACACTAGCACCCAAATCACACAAGGCATGAAACTCATAGTTTTTAATTTTAATTTTAATAGTAGGTTCCCACTCATCATAGAGCTTTCTAGGGATAGAGACCTTCAACTCAAGTTTTTCTTCGTAAGATTGCATCAAGGCATCGACAATGTGTTCGGTAAAGGCCTTATTTTGACTATAAGCATGATGAGAATTTAGCACGGATTGCAACAAGGAAATACAATCAATTAAAGAGCAATTTTCATAATTAAATTCCTTGAGATCCAAAATAGTGGGTTTAGCAACATCTAATTTTTTATTTCTTTCAATCCCACATTTATCAATTTCATCATCAAGATCTAAAAACTCTGAATTCTTAGAACGCCTTCTAGGTAAAGGAAGATCATATTCAGTTTCATCAAGATTCATATTGCAAAACAAAGATTTAATGGGGGACGCATCAATAACTTTTAGATCTTCATCTTGATTTTCATAGGAATTTGGTTTAGCGGCCATCTTATTGACTAAGGTAGCTTGCATATCCGAAATTTCAGCGGTCAACTTTTCAAGACGAGCAATTTGGGATCTTATACCATCAAATTCTTTAGACATATCATCGGTCTCTTTATTCATATAACTCATAAAACCTTTTTGTTCCTTAAGCTCATTTCTAAAGAAATTATTATGCTCAAATTGCAGAATCATAAACTTCCTGACATTGGTTTCGATCTCCTCTAACCTTTTAAGGTGAAGATCACCAAATCTAGGTAGAGTCATCGCGACAAACAAGCAATCCAACAGACGAGCAAACAAAAGGCAAGCGGACGAGGAAAAGGCAACGGGAAAAAGAGGAGGAGATTGGGAAAGAGAGGGCGAATAAAACAGCAAGGGTGAAGTGGGGTAGAGGAAAACGAGAGGCAAATGGAAAATAATGTAATGCGGGAGATAGGGATTTTGATAGGTACTTGGTATGGTGCTTGACTTGCTCTTGCGTGAGCCTCCCCGGCAACGGCGCCAGATATTCTTCTTGCTACCTCTTGAGCACTGCGTTGGATTTCCCCGAAGAGGAGAGGATGATGCAGCAAAGTAGTGTAAGTATTTCCCTCGGTTTTTGAGAACCAAGGTATCTATCCAGTAGGAGGCCACACACAAGTCCCTTGTACCAGCACAAAACAATAGCTCCTTGCAGCCAACGCGATTAGGGGTTCTCAATCCCTTCACGGTCACTTACGAGAGTGAGATCTGATAGAGATGATAAATAATATTTTTGGTATTTTTGGTATAGAGATGCAAAGTGAAAAGTAAAAGGCAAAGTAAAAAACAAAGCAAGTATTAAAGTGATGGAGATTGATATGATGAGAATAGACCCGGGGGCCATAGGTTTCACTAGTGGCTTCTCTTAAGAGCATAAATATTCTATGGTGGGTGAACAAATTATTGTTGAGCAATTGACAGAATTGAGCATAATTATGAGTATATCTAGGTATGATCATGTATATAGGCATCACGTCCGAGACAAGTAGACCGACTCCTGCCTGCATCTACTACTTATACTCCAACTCATCGACCCTATCCCAGCATGAATCTAGAGTATTAAGTTAAAAACAGAGTAACGCCTTAAGCAAGATGACATGATGTAGAGGGATAAATTCATGCAATATGATAAAAAACCCGTCTTGTTATCCTCGATGGCAACAATACAATACGTGCCTTGCAACCCTTTCTATCACTGGGTAAGGACACCGCAAGATCAAACCTAAAAGCTAAGCACTTCTCCCATTGCAAGAACTACCAATCTAGTTGGCCAAACCAAACGGATAATTCGAAGAGACTTGCAAAGATAACTAATCATACATAAAAGAATTCAGAGAAGATTCAAATATTATTCATAGATAATCTGGATCATAAACCCACAATTCATCGGTCTCAACAAACACACCGCAAAAAGAAGATTACATCGAATAGATCTCCACGAGAGAGAGGGAGAACATTGTATTGAGATCCAAAAAGAGAGAAGAAGCCATCTAGCTACTAGCTATGGACCCGAAGGTCTGAAGTAAACTACTCACACTTCATCGGAGGGGCTATGGTGATGATGTAGAAGCCCTCCGTGGTGGATGCCCCTCCGTGGAGCTCGAACACCCCACGATGGGATCTCGTGGATACAGGAAGTTCGGCGGTGGAATTAGGTTTTGGCCCTGTTCGATCGCTTGGGGCAATGAGGTATATATAGGAGGAAGGAGTACGTCGGTGGAGCAACAGGGGCCCACGAGGCGGGGGCGCGCCTAGGGGGGCACCCTCGTGACCGCCTCTTTTGTTCCTTGGAGTAGGGTCCAAGTCCCCGGATCACGTTCAGTGAGAAAATCATGTTCTGAAGGTTTCATTCCGTTTGGACTCCGTTTGATATTCCGTTTCTTCAAACACTTGAAATAGGCAAAAACAGCAATTTCGGCTGGGCCTCCGGTTAATAGGTTAGTCCCAAAAATAATATAAAAGTGGAAAATAAAGCCCAATATAGTCCAAAACAGTAGATAAAGTAGCATGGAGCAATCAAAAATTATAAATACGTTGGAGACGTATCATGGGCTTGTTCACAATTTTTACGAGGGGGTGGTTGTTCATTTAATGGAGGGACTTGTAGTACCAGACTTGAACGATACAAAGTGCGACCTGGCACACCATAACACCACTTGGAACAAGCGGGTAGCTATCTCAAAAAACAATCAACAACTAAAAAAACTGCGACCTGGCATGTAGTAGTACACAATTTTAAACGATTGTTTTGATGGAGTGAAAAAGGAAAACTACCCCACTACGTATATATAGGCTGGAGCCTCCGCGCTTGCTTGCTAGGGTTGCTCTATTCACACACTCTCATCCTCTCCAGATCTAAACAAGATAGGGGTAGTAACACTGTCTTTCTCCTTCAAAAACACCGGCTTTCTATCCTCACCGCTGGTTACAAACCGGACGATCCCTCCGCCGGTGAAGGGAGGAGGGGCAGCGCTTAGGCCGTCGTCGACAACAAGGGAGGAGACCCACCGCCGCCGCCGCACTGCTATCTCTGGCCGAAGCGCCGCGCTGGAGGTCCTCCGATCCTTCATCGTTGCCTGGGCGGACCCGCCTCCCGCCACCCACCTATCCACATCCCGACGACCTTCGGTATATCTTCGCTCAAACCGCTTTAGCTCTACTTCCCCAGCTCGCCACGTCGCTGCATGTGCATCATTTTCTACCTCTCAGCCCCTCTCGATCGGATGGTCCAACGTCACCTTTTTTTTCTTCTATTGTTAGAGGTAAAGCTACTTCATGGAGTCGAATCTTGTACTCCCTCTGTCCGAAAATACTTGTCATTGAAATGGATGTATCTAGATGTGTTTTAGTTCTAGACACATCCATTTTGATGACAAGTAATTCCGGACGGAGGGAGTACTTGGTTCAAACAAGAAATAAAGTGGGGGTGGGGGAATTTAGTATGTACATCGGACTTGGTACAAACAGGAAGGAAAGGGGTGAAAGTAGTACAGAATGGTCATCCAACCGGTCTCTTGGTCGAAAAGGGAACTATAGGGGTAACGCTGTACACAGTGGTATGACCAGGACTAGATTTGCTATCCACACATAGGAGTAGGTGGCTAGAGTGAACAAAAATGGGACCAACCCAGATATGTTTCTTGGATGTTTGTTTCTCGGGGAAACAAACTATGAATCACCACTTTATGCCCTGTTTATGTACATGGTGCTGGACTGCTGGTGCACCCACTGTCCCATGCCCTTATACCAAATATTTAGGCTCCGTTCGGAATAAAGGGGCAGAAAACATAGGTCTTGATGAAAATAGAGGAATAGGAAAGGAATGTAGGTATAAAACTATGGAACAGCGAATCGGAGGAAACTCTCAAGAGAATGTGTTCGGATGGACTACGAAATGTACAGATTTGTTTTTTCAGAGTAGCATGCTTGGCAGTATGAGATGCTATTTGTTTATTCAGCTGCACAGTGACTACTCTTGTCCTAACCTCACGTACCACACATAGGTTGATTTTTTTATTCCGCAAACGCAGCACATCAACCTGTCTAACGATGGCAGCGAAGCGCTTTGCCTCGGCTTCCGCCAAAAAATGAGCAAGGCGTGGATGTTTCTAATCCTATGGAATCAGTACTACTGCACCAGCTTTCCTATGAAACACTATTCACCTTTCCCGTGTTCAACGGTTGGAAGGGAAAGAATACCATAGGAATTGTGTTCCTACGAAAATCCTGCACCAAACCTGTGAACCGAACGCAGCCTTAGCTGTTCTTAATCTAATATCCCTGGTAAAAATGAAGCCATGTCACTGTTATAAGCCATGACAAGTATAGCCAAATGTTTTTGCCTATAATTGTTTGAGACTATGACTGTTTCCTCTGTGCCTTTTTGTGCAAATAGGGATATCCAATTCACCTGGTTGCTATTGTGACCTTTTGGTGCACTGCACAAAACTCTTCTTAAAAGAAGTGACTTTTGTGCTGTTTAACTGGAATGTCAGAATGGAACAGTTGGTTCATTTTGGTGGTACTACACAAAGAGAGATCTGTGTTCCAATCCCCATCAACCATATTGGCGCCATAACCTTCCTTTAGGTAAGAATGATATTTAATGCATGTGTTCATCTCTATTTTCCGACTGTCATTAGAAAATAATGCTGTTTTTTACTAGTACACTTGTACTCCCTCACTGACAAAACCAATTCTGAATTAGAAGGCCAATCATGTACTTGGTTTCACCAACTGGTGAGGAGAAATAGAAACAGAGCATGAAGAGGAATAAGAAGAAGAATAAACAGTGCCGAGGCGATCTTGCTGAAGCTAGAGGCCTCAGTCGAGGCCATTCAAGGGCTCCGGCAACGACTACCTTACATGTGAGACGATCCTCCAGGGAGCCCTTCCACTTCTGTTGTCTCACTTAATTAATTAGGAGTACTTAAGTACCACTAATTTATTACTGCCTAATTTTCCTGTTGGAGTTAAACAAATCTATAGTAGGACCCTATGCTGAATCATGTACGTGTGTATGTTTGTCTATGGAGGTGAATCATGTGGTGGAGCAGGGAGGGAATATTATTAGTGTCTTGACATAATAGTGCTATTGTTTTGCATGTCAATTTATTGCCATTGGTTCAATGAGGTAATGTTTTGCGTATTGTCCATCATGAATTTGATGCTACTATTTGAGTAATATGCTAATGTCTTCCTATCCTTTCTCACTAAGCTAATGAAGGTTTCACCTTGTTCCTACTTGTGCAAACAGGGGTCATGTTGTGCCAATCATACATTTTAGTGGAACTACACAAGACAATATAATGAACTGTATCCCAGCCAGTGCTTTAACTCTGCTGGAAGTTCTTGATAATCTTTCGATATAATCTCAGCACTAGTAAACAAGAGTGATTTCAACCATACATTTGAAGTGCACAAAAATATATAATATTGTGTGATTCCAGTGAGTGCTTTATCATCTCTTATGGGACTACATGAATAAGCTTTTTTCTCAGGTTTGTACGGGCCTAAGGCCTTAATCCATAGTAGCTTGCTGTCATCTCTATTTGTATCGTGCTACTGTCATGAGAAACTCCTTTATCTTTGCACGTTAAAGTTTTGCAACCTATGATAAATGGCAATGCTTTGAGTGTTGAGTTGAGCTAATTGGCACTGATTAAATAAACTAATACCTCTCTTTAAGCAAGACTACTATGTTGCTAACTTTACCCATTAAGATAATGAGGGTGCTTCTATTTGTTAGTGTATGTTTCATCAACTAGTCCCACTATTACAATAATCTCACTCTCTCAATATATGTGCCAACAGGGATGCTCGATTTTGGTGGAACTGCACAAAACTTTGGGTGCTTCATTGCCTCGACAGCTTCCGTCCTTTCCTGTCAGTCGCTAATCTCGGCTTGCTTTCTTCCTTTGTGTCACCGCTGGCTTATCTCAGCTTCCAGTCAAAGGAAATAGTAATTGATATGCTACCTCACACAGGTTGGTACTGGTCTTTATCCTGATTATTGTGCCTGTCATATGTAGTGGTAATTTGGTATTGTGCTACTGTTTACCGTTTTCATAAAGGAGTAATTTGGAGCCTGAACTCGCAGGCAAATCATTACATCGGGTGATTTCAGTAGAACTGCACAAAATGATCAGATGGACAGGTACTTATGCTGCTACTACGTACTCCAAAGTTCACTCAAACAAGCATCGATGTAGACAAGAAGTGCCTATATTCATTCGAGTATCAACCGGCGTCAACCAATTGTCAAACTCCAAGTATTAGGAGAGTGAACGCCAAAAATATTGCTTGGTCCATAGCCCAGAAAAAGGCAGTCCAGTCTTTGGTCCCAACTTGTGCCTTTTGGTTATCGGCACATATGGTAGCGAACTATATGGCATGGAGTCTAAAGATTCCAGACAAGTTGGTTGACGCGTATATTCATCTGCCACTAAATCAGTCTACACGCCAAGGATGCTCCATTTCAGTTGAACTGCACAAAAAAATTGGGTGGTTCATTTTCTCAACCGCCTCCTTTCTCGTCTGCAATGTAGAATTTTGGCGAGATACAGGACCAAGATGAGCCAGTAAACTAGTTGGATGAAAGTAGTGGCCAAGTTGCTCAAACCTCCCTCGGCATGAGGCCACTATTTGAGGATAAACCTACAAGCAAAGTTCAGATTGTCTCAGGTTGCCGTTATGTACTCGAAAGTTTACTCGCATAACAACTAATCTTAGCAAGAAGTACCTCTGATTGAACACCATTTACCAGTCTGTACCCTAGGTAATTAAAGTTCGTCCATGGATCATATTGGCTGTGATCTCAATCATTTGGATGCATAAACATACTGAACATGTGTATCTCTGAATCTTTTTGTGAATTATGTATGAATATTGTCGTGTGATCTATCAATCATTTGGATGCATAGATATGCCGAGCTTGTGTATATATGAATCTTTTGAGTTGTTGATAGTGAATGTTGGCTATGAATATGAACGTGTCCTGTGAACCTGAGTTTGATATGGATGTTTACCGTTTCTGTTGTATTTGTCTGTGAACTTGTTAGTATGTCTACTGTGGGGTATAAAACGCAGGTCTCTTATAAAAGTAATGTTGTGTCCAATTTATGTTCTCCCTTCTAACCACATTATATATATTTATATTATTACTATTATCATATATTTTATAGAGACTTATATATACATTATAAAAACATCCCACGTGTTATTAACTTATAAAAGTAAATGTTTAACGGAAGTTGGCAAGGAAAATCCTGGTTGTTTTTGACTCACAGCAAGGAAAATCCTGGTGATTATGCATAAAAGCTTGCGAAGATTTTAAGGACCAATTTAATAATAACGCGCTCATTTTTATTTTGAGCAATAACTCGCTAATTTGTTAATTATATATATATATATATATAATGTGCCTCTCCGGTTTATTCTTTGATATTAGTTGCTCCTTCTAACATAACATTATATATATAACGAGCCCACCTAATACGTGTATTTCAAGGAAGTGCAAATGGGCTGGGATTTCTTAGAAAATATAAATGGGCCTGATTGACGCGAAATTATTTGTTCACCCAGCCTAGCAAATGGACTGTACATTCTAGAAAACATGGGTTAAATATATGCCACATTTTTGCAGGCTGACATGTGGGCCAATAGGTCGAAGTCTACGCAGGGCGTTGTCAACTTGGTCAACAAATGATTGTGTCATCCACATCCATTGAATTTATATCCAACGGCCGGCATGCACCTTCAATCTCTCGTCTTCTTACTCCAGCGTCGCCGGGACCGCCTGGTCTGGCCTCCGGCAGCTAGCGGCTCTGCTTAGCACGCATCGCTGCGAAGTGCTACCCCACCATCGGCCAAGCTATCCCTTCACCCCTCGACACCTCTTGTTATTCTCCACAGACTACAGCCCCACGCCGCAAAACCCTTCTCCTCCTCTCAATCTGCGACTCCACTGCCGCGTTTTCCCATCTACGAGTCGTTCCCGTCTGGGGCCTCGCCGTCGTCCATCGCCTCGCTGCGCTCGGTGCGGCGTGGACAACAAACAAGAGTCATTGGAAGAGGACTGTACGTGGAGAGCCTGACGGCTGGGACCCACGAGGTCCATGGTCGCACGCAAGGAAAGTTCCTCATTATTAAGCTAAAAAATGTTTCCTCCACCTGACAGCTGGGACCCACCAGTTGTATCTTCGCACGGAAGGAAGTGCCTCCTTGTTTTGTTAAAAAAAATTATTCATCCCGTTGACAGCTGGGACTCACCAGATTTGGTGACTGACTTGTGGGCCTACTAAGGGGACGTGTACGCACGGCTTTGTCAACTTAATCAACAAATGATTCTAGCAGCTGGATCGTTGGATGTTAATCCAACAGCCGTGCTCCTTCTTCAACCTCTGTTCTTGCTCCTGTCTCCCGTGGGCGGCACCGCGGCTGTGCTGCCGCGCACCCAAACCAGTGAAGTTTCCCACTCCTCTCCATCTGCGACTCCACCGCCACGCCTTCCCCATCTCGTGGTCGTTCCGGCCTGCGCGCCGCACAGTGTGGTCAACATGGTCAACAACCGAGAGTCATCAGAAGATGACTGTATGTGAGAGGCTGACAGTGTGGACGCACCATGCCCATGGACGCATGCATGCAACGGAACGCGGCGAGGTCAACGTGGTCAAGGAACGACTTCCATCGGAAGTATACTGTATGTGGAGAGTCTCAGCTGGGTCCACGGCCGCAGCAAGTAAGTGCCTCCTTATTACGCGGAAAATAATGATTCCTCCAACTGACAGCAGGGACCCACTTGACGGGCCACCATATTTTGCGAAAAAACGTTTGCCCCCCACCGTATTTCGCAAAAAAAATGTTCCCCCTGCTGTCAGCTCGGACCCACCGGAAGTGCCTCCTTATTACGCATAAAAAAATGAATACTCCCCCGGCTAGCTGCGACCCACCTTGTGGGAGGCTAACTTGTGGGCCTACTAAGTTGACGGGGACGAAGGGATTTTTCAACTTAGTCAATATGAACGATTCTAGCTCCAGTGACTGTACGATGTCCATCCAACGGCCGTAGTGCTTCTTCAACCTCTGGTCTTCTTGCTCCAGCCGCCCAAAGCAGCGCCGATCGTGCCGCATGCTACTGCCTCCCATAGCCGGCTGTGCTGCCGCGGAGGCCTCACCGCCCCCTACTATTCCCACCGCTGGCCAGGCTCTGCGGTGATGACAGCCTCACACCGCAGCCGAACCAGTGAACCCTCGTACTCCTCTCCGTGCGGGTTCCACTGCCGTGTCTTCCCCGGCTCCGCGTCGTCCCCTTCCGAGGCCTCGTCGTCGTCCACCGCCGTGGTGCTCTCCGTGCGGCGTGGTCAACGTGTTCAAGGAACGGCTTCCATTAGAAGAGTACTGTACGTGGAGAGGCTGACAGCTGGGTCCATGGCCACAGCCAGTTTTTTTGTGATTTGCCAAGTAAGTCACTTTGTCAGGCCTGTTGGGCTGTAAATCTTTCAAGACGAGGAGAGCTTTCATTCGGCTGGCCGAGAAAATGGCCCATCAGTAATGAGAAATGGGTTGTACATTTTTAAAACACATCAAACCGGCAATTAGTTTCAAATATCTTTTTTTTTCATTTCGAGATTTTAAATTACATTAATCTTTATGCGTGGAGAATTTGTTGGATTTTATATTGATATACATTTATTTTTAAAATCAGTTTGAATGTGAGTCGAAATTTTGGGATTAAAACAGTTCGGACCACACCGAAATATGCAAAATTTCATATAATTTTTTAACCATGGCCACAATATGGGCTGTAATGCTAACAAAAAGAATATGGGCTAAAAAAACCTTAAGAATTAGCAAATGGGCTGTAAATTATTAGAAATAATGGTAGATGGGTTGTATGTTGTTTTCCACAGATTTGAGGCTTTCGTAAAAAAAAGTTTGATCCACAAGCAGTGACTCTTGGATGTCCATCCAATGGCCGTCGTGCTTCTTCAATCTCTACTCTTCCTGCTCCAGCCGCTCAAACAAGCGCCGGCGGGACTGCCTGCTCCCTTCTCCCCGCGGTCGGCTCTGGTGCCGCGCAGGCCTCACCGCCCCACCGTACTCCCATCGCTGGCCTAGCCATCCCTCTACTCACCCACACCTGCTATTATTCTCCGGCGACGGCAGACGAACCAAGAAACCTCGTGACAGTCAGATCCCCTCCGCGTGGGAAACAACTGCCGAGTCTTCCCTGCCTCCGTGTTGTTCCCTTCCTAGGCCTCGCCATCGTCCACCGCCCTGGTGCTCTCGGCGCGGCCTGGTCAACGTGGTCAACGACCGACATGCATCTGAAGTGGACTGTACGTGGAGAGGCCGACAGTTGGGTCCACGGCCGCACGCAAGGAAATGCCTCCTTATTACGCGCAAAATAATGATTCCTCCACCTGACATCAGGGACCCACCAAAAGGGCCTCTGTATTTCGCGAAAAAATGTTACCGCCGCTGACAGCTTGGACCCACCAACTATATCTTCGCACGCAAGGAAGTGCCTCCTTATTACGCAAAAAATGAATACTCCCCCTGCTAGCTGGGACCCAGTATAGTGGCAGGCTGACTTGTGGGCCTACTAAGTTGACGGGGACGGAGGGTGTCGTGGTTTTGTCACGGCAGATGTCCTCAGGAAAGGACTTAGTCGCGGAGCCATCGCTACGGGTTAACTTGGAGGGGTTAAAGCGGACGCAAAGACACGAGAGTTATACTAGTTCGGCCCCTTCGATGAAGGTAAAAGCCTACGTCTAGTTTGTGATGGGATTGATGTGGTCCCGATGACTAGGGAGCAAATAGCTTCGCCTAGGCCTCGAGTTGTTGTTCTCTGTCCCTTGAACCGCCCCGGGTCGTCCCCTTATATAGACGGGTGACGCCCGTCGGCTCAGAGAGCCCCAACCTCCGGTTCATATTCGTATCCGGGTTGGTCTCTCTCTCTATTCCTAACTTACAATACAAGTTTATACATTAGGCCGGTTTACGGCTATAGGTTCTGAACCGACTACAGGCCTTGGTCCCTTACACTCATGCCCCTTGGGCTTTTACACCATTGAAGTACTGATGAAGTTAACCCGGCCCAGATAGGCCGGTTTACGCCCAGTAGTAACATCCCCAACATTAGGCCCCAGATTGATTTGAACAGGTTCATGTCAATCCTTGAGAAAAAACCTTTATCTTCAATGCCTTCTTGAAACCGTTGAACCGTCGTGATGTCACTTTTCTCCGGTGCTGTAAACCGGTCCGACGTCCTCAGAAAGATAGCATCCGCGATATCTTCTTTGTTTTAATAGATCCGCAATAATCGAGGCGACAGCTCCGCTTTCTAGGGTTATGGTTCCTTGATTCCCGCGCCTGACACAGGTATCCTACCTTATAAATAGGCCCGAAGGGTCATCCCTGATCTTCCCTTCGTCCCCGTTTCTCTTCGTCTTCCTCGCATCGCTGGCCTCAGAGCTCCGCCGCCGCCGTCGACCTCTGCACCGTCCTAGGCCGCTGCATCGACCTTAACACACCAGAGAAACGCAGATTCTTTCACCTCTCCTCGACTCAGGTAGGTCCTTGGTTCCCTTTTGACCTAGATCCATTCTAGGGTTTCCTGTCCTTGCCGTACTCCATGAACTGTTCCTGTTCATAACAGACTCTTGAATATATCTGTGATACTTTGCGCTGATTAGCAGCAAATTTTATGCTCCGCCTATAGTCTCGTGCGTGCATCCAAAGATCTCGTGCATCCTCTCTGCTCATTGTATCAATACTGCTCTGCTGTCTTCCTTTTTTGAATATTTTTCTTATTTTCCGATCTCGCGCCGATCCTTCGTTGTAGAAAAAACTTATAAACCTGTTTCGCACACTTAGCCGCTCGCAACCTTCATTGCTTTCAATATTTAGACCTTAGACCAGGCGGTTTAACTTAACATAGAAAAAATTAGATAAACCGGTATACACCATTAGCCCTCTTGTTGCACCGCCAGAATTTCTGGAGCAAATGATGTCGCTTCATAAAACTCCGGTTTAGCATTGTACACCGGTTCTCTCTTTATCCCACCATATTTCTTTGAACCGGATTTATATATCTTTTGTAGATGGCCAAACAAGTGTATGAGTGCAACTGGGCTCCTTCCCGTGTCACTGAGACTCAATTAAACAACCTGGTCCTGACTGGCGCTTTAGCCAGTAAAAATAGCATCCATTGGAGGGTCCCTGGCAAAGAATGTCCACCCACCCCTCAGGAAGGAGAGGTTGTAGTTTTCGCAGATCACCTAGCCCGGGGCTTCAACCCGCCCGGCTCAAAATTTTATCGAGATGTGCTAGCCAATTTTCAACTCCGTCCACAAGATATAGGCCCCAATTTTGTTACCAATATCTGCCACTTCCAAGTGCTCTGTGAGGCATACTTTCAAGAAGAACCCATAGTGGAGCTGTTTAGAGACTGCTTCCATATAAACCGCCGCACAGAATTCACTGACGGGCCCAACACGGAATTAGGTGGTGTGGCGATTCAGAAAAGAAAGGAGGTCACTTATCCTCATGTCAAACTGCACAGCCACCCCAAGGAATGGAATCAAACATGGTTTTATTGCAAAGATACTTCACCTGCCAATGAGAATCCCTTGCCTGGTTTTCGTCCGGAGCGACTCAGCAACACACATCCCTTTCCACAAAGGTTAACTGCCAGTGAGAGAAGTAAATATGCTCCTCAACTCTCCAAGCTCAGAGCCTTCATGGCTAACGGTTTAACCGGCATTGACCCTGCGCGCTGTTGGATATCATGGAGCATACTGCCCCTCTCCCAGCGCTCCGGTTTAATGTGCGAGTACACTGGTAGTGTCGACGACTCCCTCCGACACATTAACATCCAGCTTACCGATGACGAGGTCACCGAGGCGGTGAAGAAGGTGCTGAACGAACCGGAAAATCTCTCGTGTCCGGACCGGTTCGCTCCCCTTCAAGGCTACCAACAAACCGCCAGCTGTAAGATTTCTTATTATTTTTTACTGAATATATTAACGCCATCCCGGTATAACTTTTAATACCGACTATTGCTGAACCAGGGCGATGATCCGTTCTGGAGCAAGAAACGCCCGCAAGAGAAACCGGAGAAACCAGACAAACCGGAAAAACCACTTAGGCAAAAGACAAAAGCTGTCAAGAAGACTGCTCATAAGAGAAAAACCACTGCCGCTTCTGATCCGGCTGCGGATGATGATGTGGGTAATCCGGACCTTGAGGTAAAATTTGATTCACTTGGTTTACCTTTCACATGCCTAATTAATGATGATGTTTGTTAGGATGATGCTGAAGCCAGTAACGCTGATGTTGTAGAGGTAACCGTTCTCTCCTCTGACTCAAATCCTCTGCCTTCGCTAAAAAACCGTCAGGCAAACCGGAAAATTAAATTTTCTCATCCCCTTGCTTACTTGGATCCCAAATTTCTTATGAAGACTCAACAACATCAAGCTCGCCGCACAACTCGGCACAGCGGCCAGGTAGTTACCTCCACCGGTTTACCAAACAGTCCGGTTCGGAAACGCCGTTCAGAGGTCTCTAATTTCCTTGTCAGTGCTCCTCCTAAAGCAGGTTGGTTTCGTCAACCCCTTAATCCGTCTAATTCTGATTATCAGGTCACTTCTCACTCCTCATCTGGCGAGTCATCAGCCACTCAGCTGCCGCCGCTAAAAATGGTGCTTGGGTAAGTTATACTTTTCATATTCCTTCTACTGCATCACTATGTTGTATATGCCGTATTTACCTCTTGTTGTGCTTTTTCAGGGCCAAGACTAGGCCGAGCAAAAAGGCTCGTCTGGGCAAAGCGGCCGACGAAGAAACTGCCCCTGAACCGGGGAGCACCCCAAACCTTGAAACGGATAACTACGAAGACACAACCAATGATCCGCCACAGCAAAATGACGATCTTGTTACTGAAGAAAGGCCTACTGACACCGCCCTTCCTGCTGATCAGCCTAGAAGCCCAACCCGGATTGAAAAATCCACCAGTCCATTCCGGCCTGCTGACCAACCGACGGTTCCTGGTCAAGCCGGTAGCTCCAAGGACGACGACGTCGTAATTACTGGTTTTGGCCACAGTGAACCGGGCAATCCAGTTGCCTTATCTAAACATTCTGCCAAGGAGGAGTTTGCCACGCTATGAGCAAGGGCAAGTGGGATGTTGATCCGCCACTTATGCCGCTCGAACCTCAAGACCTTCACTCCGGCTACTTGAACCGGCTGTATACCAGCCGTGACTATGAAGCTGGCCTGGTGAAAATGATGAAGGAGAAACTCGAGGTAACCTCCATGTTCTTTTCTTGCCTGAATATTTCCATTTTTGTTAACTCTCCTAGTTCCCAAGGGCCGGTTCAACTTAGCATAGTTAAACCGGGACTTAATATAAACTCAATGCTTCAGAATCCGCTGATGTAGCCCCCAAGAGCCGGTTCAACTTAGCATAGTTAAACCGGGACTGTATTTTATATCGCCACATCAGTACATGTTTGAATAAATAGCCATTAGCCCCCAAGTGCCAAGTTGAATACTTGTATTGAGCTTGGGACTTTGTGATTGCATTAACAGATGAAGATTAAATATGCATTAGCCCCCAAGTGCCAAGCGTATAACAGGTTATGCACTGGGGACTTGAAATGACGATATGTAACATGCTTCCTTGTTGCAGAGTGAGATACGTCAACAAGCCTCACAAATCCAGGACCTCCAAGAAAATCTGAAATCTCAACAATCAGAAACCTCCAAGGCCAAGGATGAACTGAAAACCGCGTTAACTACTATGGAACAACTCAAGGAGTGGTTCAAGTCTGAGCGGGCCGGCTGGGATACTGAAAAGGCCGCTTTGACCAAAAAACTTGAAAATGCTGAGGCTGCCCTTAAACCGGTGGTAGACGAGCTGACCAGCGTGAAGCGGCAAGTGCATTCCATGACTGCTGCCATCTTCGGTAAGTTTCCTCTGGTTTCTATGATAATCTTGACCTTTCTTATGATAAGTCCGGTTTGTAATTTCTCTTGCAATGCTGTAGGCACACGCATTGGTCACTTGGGGTCAGATGTTCGGAAAAAATTGAAGGCTGCCTATACCTTAATAGAGCAGCTGTATACTGGAGCGCAGCGGATCATCTCCACCGCATCTCATAACAATCCGGCGCCTTCCTTAATTCAGGATACCCTTAAGAGGTTGTCCATGCTTCCCGCCCGGATTGAAGAGCTGAAGAAATCTGCTGCACGAACCGGCGCCATCAACGCCTTAATCCGGGCCAAAGCATGGGTGCCTGATTTCGATCCCATTGAAGCGGCTCAGGGCTATCCCAGTCTGAAGGAAGACGGCTCAGAATTCAACGAAGATGACTTGAGAGCAATAAACCGGCCAGGCGCCTTTGGCTTGCCAATTAGTGAAGAAGCCAACTTGTCGCATTATCAAGCTCAAGATGATGATCGAACAAGTTTAGTGGCTGCACCTATCCCTGAAGCGGAGAACCTGATCCCTCCAATCCGTAAGCATACTTATGCTCCTGATATTGACCCAACTTCCCTGATCCATGAAGAGGCTGTCTTTCAAGCTTTAATGGGAATCGACTGGACCACTGTTGATTTCCAGCAGCTGGGTAGAGAGGAAGAGGCTGAAGCGGCGCAGGACGATCCACAACCATCAAACCGGGGCAGCGAACAAGCATGAACCAGAAGCCGGTTTGAAGAGCTGCTTTATTATATTCCGTCCAGAAACAATGATCTTATTTGGGCACCATGTTGCCTTGTAATAGGATAGCCAACACTCTTTCTTTGAACATGCCTTCGTGCATGGGTGCTGATACTCTTGCTTGAATGATCAAAACTTTTCATCTTATATTGCCTGCAGCTACAAAATCTTAAACCGCCACGGCAGTTTATACCGCCAGCTGGTTTGTGATATTCATGTATTCATATAATGGAATATTTAAGGCATATAATCGAAATTTATGATATCAAATACCTGCCATTGCTGGGCATAAGGTTGGCTTAGCCAATCTTGAAGCGGAGGTTGTATAAACCTCACCACAAAGGAGAAAACAGCTCCTGTCATTTATACTGCCGGTTTACCATGTAAACCGTGCCGGGTCATAATAAGCCCCCCTGTTACTCCATAATAGGATGTTAACAGAAAAAACATCAAGCCGGTGAAATTATCGCCGGATTAAAAATTTGACCGAATTCCATCAACTGATAGTTTTGAAAACGGTTTAAAAATGTTGCCGGTTTAAGGAACGCAACCAAAATTAAATAACAGTGATGAAAAAATATGGAAGCAAAGGCAATGATAAAACCATTTGCAAAAAGAGGCTTTACTGAGCCGATCAGATGGTGTTACCATGGTCGGACACGACCAAGCTCCCAATAAGGTGTAGCTATGGTTCAAGTCAGCCAGGCCCCCAACTGAAACCGTGGCATTATGCCGATCAAGTGGCGTGGCAATGGTTCAGGTTCGACCAAGCCCCCAAGTGACTCTATGGCCTTAGGCCGATCAAGAAGCGTGATCTGGTTCAGACTTGACCATGTCCCTGCGATCTGTTGGCTTTCGCCTATCAAAAGGTGTTGCATTGGTTCGGATACGACCAAGCCCCCAAGTGATATCACAAAGCTTTTGAAAAGCAAACTCAAGGGGTAAACCGGAGGCCGCTCTAAGACAGAACAACTCCATGTAATCATGCAGGATGTAACAGAACGGATACCCCGCTTTAGCCGAGGCTCCGGTTTATTGCTTTATTCATAATATATACACTGTCATAATATGTACATAAGTAGAGCCGATGGCTCAGGTATAATAAGGCCGAAGATGAGCTATGTTCCATGGCCTGTTGGTCTCCTCTTCTGACGTGCGTGAGTCTTTATGCTCTCGAACATCGATCAGATAGTACGACCCGTTGTGCAGATTCTTGCTGATCACGAAAGGTCCCTCCCAAGGTGGGGACAGCTTGTGCATATCCGTCTGGTCTTGAATGAGCCGAAGCACCAAATCTCCTTCTTGAAAGGCTCTGGTTCTGACCCGGCGACTATGATAACGACGAAGATCCTGCTGGTAAATCGCCGAGCAAGCAGCTGCTATGTCTCGTTCTTCATCCAGCCGATCCAAAGCGTCCTGTCGTGCTGTCTCGTTATCTGCCTCAACATAGGCTGCCACGCGAGGTGAGTCATGAAAGACGTCGCTGGGGAGAACCGCCTCCGCTCCATAAACCATAAAGAATGGCGTGTATCCAGTGGATCTGTTAGGTGTAGTATTTATACTCCATAACACAGACGGTAGCTCTTCTACCCAACAACCCGGTGTCCTTTGCAAAGGGACCATAAGCCGGGGCTTGATGCCTCTCAGGATCTCTTGATTGGCTCTTTCCGCTTGACCATTGGACTGTGGGTGAGCTATCAAGAAACGCTGCGGATGTGCTCACGTCAGAAAACTCCTTCATGGCACCTTTGGACAAATTGGTACCATTATCTGTAATGATACTGCGCGGAAAACCAAACCGGAAAATCACCCTTTGATGAACTGAACCGCCGTGGCCGCATCACACTTGCTAACAGGTTCTGCCTCTACCCACTTTGTAAATTTGTCAACCGCCACCAACAGGTGTGTCTTCTTGTCCTTGGACCTTTTGAAAGGTCCAACCATATCCAGCCCCCAAGTCGCAAACGGCCAAGTAATTGGAATCATCCTCAATTCTTGGGCCGGTACATGAGCACGTCTGGAAAACTTTTGGCAACCATCACATCGTCTGACCAGATCTTCCGCATCAGCATGGGCAGTCAACCAATAGAAACCGTGGCGGAACGCCTTAGCCACCAAGGATTTTGAACCGGCATGGTGACCACAGTCTCCTTAGTGGATCTCACGCAATATTTCACAGCCTTCCTCAGGGGACACACAGCGTTGAAACGCCCCTGACACACTGCAATGATGCAACTCGCCATTAACAACGGTCATAGACTTAGACCGCCGAACTATCTGTCGGGCCAACGTCTCATCTTCTGGTAACTCACCCCGTTTTATGTATGCCAAATAAGGGAGCGTCCAATCCGGAATGACATGCAGAGCTGCCACCAACTGAGCCTCCGGGTCAGGAATAGCCAAATCCGCTTCATCAGGGAGCTTGACTGACGGATTGTGCAAGACGTCGAGAAAAACATTGGGCGGACCGGTTTGCGTTGAGAGCCCAACTGCTCAAAGCGTCCGCCGCCGTTCTTCCGACGATCCACGTGGTCCACCGATAGCCTTTAAAATGACTGCGACAACATCCACCTCACGACGATATGCAGCCATGAGTGGGTCCTTGAATCCCAAGTGCCGACACTGTTGAGCCACTAGGTCCGAGTCACCAAGCACTTAACCCGCTTAGATTCATCTCCTTAGCCATCCAAGACCATGGAGCAAGGCTTCATACTCAGCTACATTGTTAGTACAAGGAACATTAAGCGGAGGACGAATAAAACTTGTCACCTCGTGGGGATGTTAACACGACTCCAGCCCCGAGCCTCCAACTGCTGGATCCGTCAAAATGGATGGTCCAATAGGTATGCTCGGCTTTTCTTCAGGCGCTTGTAACTCCGTCCAATCATTAATGAAATCCACAAGTGCTTGAGACTTCACTGCCGTTCGAGGTACATACTTCAAACCGTGCGGCCCAACCTCTATAGCCCACTTGGCAATCCGGCCAGTCGCCTCCCAGTTCTGTATGATATCACCTAAGGGAGCTGAACTGACCACCGTGATGGGGTGCCCCTAGAAATACTGCTTCAGCTTCCGGCTTGCCATAAAAACTCCATACACTAGCTTCTGCCAATGCGGATATCTTTGCTTAGACTCAATAAGCACCTCGCTGATATAATAAACCGGACGTTGAACCGGATGCTCCTTCCCTGCCCCCTTCCGCTTACCATTAATGGCAACGCTTAATCGCTCTGGCGTTAGCAGCAACATACAGCAGAAGCGGCTCCTTGTCGATGGGCGCGGCAAGCACAAAGCGGTTGGCCAATTGCCGCTTTAAGTCCTCCAACGCTTCATCAGCGGCTGGACTCTGCATAAACTGATCTTTCTTCTTCAAAGATCGGTACAAAGGGATGGCCTTCTCCGAGGCGGCCGATAAACCGCTCAGCAAGGCAATCCGCCCGCCAAACGCTGGACATCATTAATACATTTTGGTTTAGCCAGGAGGTGATAGCCGTAATCTTCTCCGGATTAGCTTCAATCTTCGCTGAACACAAGAAAACCCAATAACTTGCTCGCCGGAACACCAAGACACATTTGGCCGGGTTAAGCATCATCTTGTAAACCCGCAGGTTGTCAAAGGTTTCTTTCAAATCATCAATCGTGTTTCCTTCTTCCTTGACTTAACCACAATATCATCCACGTAAGCATGCACATTACGGCCGATCTGTTCATGCAAGCAATTCAGACGTTAACGCCGATAAGTTGCTTGGGCGCCTTGAGCCCAAAAGGCATAGACACATAGCAGAAGGCTCCAAAGGGAGTGGTAAATGCTGTCTTCTCCTAGTCCTTAACCGCCATCTTGATCTGATGATATCCAGAATATGCATCCAAAAAGCTCAAACGCTCACAACCCGCAGTGGCATCAATAATCTGGTCAATGTGGGGGAGGGCAAAAGGATCTGCTGGACAAGCCTTGTTAAGATCTGTGTAATCCACACACATGCGCCAAGTGCCGTTTTTCTTAAGGACCAGCACCGGATTAGCAAGCCACTCTGGATGGAAAACTTCAACGATAAAACCCACTTCTAAGAGCCTGGCAACCTCCTCTCCAATGGCCTTACGCCTCTCCTCGTTAAACCGGCGGAGAAACTGCTTTACCGGTTTGTACTTGGGATCAACATTAAGAGTGTGCTCAGTGAGCTCCCTTGGTACACCTGGCATGTCAGAAGGCTTCCATGCAAAAATGTCCTGATTCTCACAGATGAACTCGATGAGCGCGCTTTCCTATTTTGGATCCAAGTTGGCACTGATGATGAACTGCTTGGATGAATCGCCAGGTACGAAGTCAACAAGTTTAGTCTCAGCTGCCGATTTAAAGTTCAGGGCCGGATCGTGCTCTGTAGTTGGCTTCTTCAACGGAGTCATGTCCGCCGGATCAACATTATCCTTATAGTACTTCAGCTCTTCGGTGGCACAAACCGACTCTGCGTAAGCCGCATCACCTTCCTCACACTCCAAAGCGATCTTGCGGCTCCCATGAACCGTTATTGTCCCCTTGTGACCCGGCATCTTGAGCTGCAAATAGATATAACAAGGTCGCGCCATGAACTTGGCATAAGCCGGCCGCCCAAACAGGGCGTGATAAGGACTTTGAATTTTCACCACTTCAAACGTCAATGTTTCTGATCTGGAGCCATGTTCATCCCTGAAGGCCACCTCCAGAGCTATTTTACCAACCGGATATGCTGACTTGCGAGGCACCACACCATGGAACACTGTATTGGACGGTTTGAGATGTTTATCTGTTAACCCCATACGACGGAAGGTCTCGTAGTACAGGATGTTGATGCTGCTCCCTCCGTCCATAAGCACCTTGGTGAACTTATAACCTCCCACCTGAGGTGCCACCACCAGGGCTAGCTGACCCGGATTGTCAACCCGGGGAGGATGATCCTCTCTACTCCACACAATGGGCTGCTCTGACCAGCATAGGTAATGAGGCACGGCCGGTTCAACAACATTGACTGCCCGCTTCTGAAGCTTCCGGTCGCGCTTGTCTAAGCTGGTGGTGAAGACGTGGTACTGCCCACCATTCAACTGCTTTGGGTTGCTCTGATAACGCGACTGCTGCTGCTGCTGATTGTAACCACCTTGGTTATTCTGATTGTTCTGATTGTTATGTCCGCCGGATTACCATTAAACCTCGACCGAATTTCTCCACCGTAACCCGGCTGGACCTCGAAACCGCCGAACCTTGATCATACCGAAAGCATTAGAACTTTTGAACTCCTGCATAATGTAACAATCCTTCCAGAGGTGGTTTGCTGGCGCCTCCTTCGTCCCATGCTTCGGATAGGTTGATTCAACAGATAGTTCAATCGGTCCGGATTGGGATTAGGCGCACCACCTGATTCCGGCTGTTTACCCTTGCGCCGCTGGCCCTTGTCCTGCGCGTTGGTGTTGGCTACGAAGTCCATGTTGCCGTTTGCTTTACGCTTACTTCCACCATTACCTGCCGAGTGATGCTGCTGGCCTTTGGAGTTGCTGTTCTTCTTTCCCTTCCCTGTCTCATCATCATCATTAGACTCGGGATCCTTGGTACTATCAGAATCAGCATATTTCACTAAAACGCCCATGAGAGTGCTCATGTCATTGCAAAACCGCTTCATGCGTCCCAGCTTCAACTTTAAAGGTTTAAACCGGCAGTTGCCCTCTAGGGTCAAGATCACAAAATCAGCGTTGATCCGGTCTGAAGAATGTAAGACTTCCAAACGCGCGCACCCAATGGGTTGTTGATTCCCTCAGCTCGACACAAGCCGCCAAGTCCACCACGCATATGGGCTGCTTACAGTATCTTTGAAATTGAATGAATCGGGTCCGCGAATCGGGCCCATGAACTGATGGAATTGGGTGGCAAGTTTTTCAACCAAGTACGGGCCGTGCCTTCGAGCATCATGGTGAAGTACTTTGCACACGCGGCTTCATCCACATCCAAAGCATCTCCATGGCCATCTCATAACTCTCTATCCATGCTTCTGGAGCCAGATCGGCGGTGTAATTTGGCACCTTGCGCGGCCCCTTGAAATCCTTGGGCAAACGTACATTGCGTAAAGCGGGGACGAGGCAAGGCACCCCCAAAGAGCTAGAGGTAACTCCAGGCTCAAAGATGGTCGGACGAACCGGCGTAAGCTGATAATCCTGATGTTGTGCTGCTAACTCGGCCTCCCTACGTGCCCGGGCCCGGTCCACCACCTCCTGAGCGTTGTCGAAACCACCCGCCGGGTTGTTGCCACGGGGCGCACCGCACCATGCATTACTTGACACGACCGGTTCATCCACGCGCCTGCTATAGCTCCGGCTTGGGCGGGGGGTAGAGTGGATCCGATCGCGGCTGTACGAATACGCTTCCTGTTGGACCAGAGCTGTCCTAAGGAGCTCCTTGACCCGGCGCGTCTCTACCGCCTGTGGTGAATCGCCTTCAATTGGAATCGCCTCCAACCGTGCCGCAGCTGCAACAAGGTTATCCATCGGGTTGGAGTAGTGACCTGGAGGTGTTTGCACAGCCTGAGGTGTGCCGGTATGATGGCGAGGTAGATCTATTACGCGGAGCTGAACTGCGCCGCCGCCCCTGTGTGCTTCCGCCGGTTTACCACCGCAGATTCTGGTCCCTGCCCGGGTGTTGAAGAGATCTCTTCCTCGAAAACTGAAGGCAAACGGGATCTGTATTTCCTCTTCATGACTTCATGCGACGCGCTCGATCCAGATGAGCCTATAAGCTTGCGATCCAAAGCGGTCCGCTCTGCCGCCATCCGGCGTCGCAGCTGCCGATCCGCTTTAGCCCGAGTGATTTGTTCTTCACCTTTGCAATCTCCGCTATGAATGTCCTGGTCCGCCGGGTTAGCCTCTGCCATGAGCACAGCCGACGCATCGAATAGTTCTGATAAAACTTGAGCCGGCGGGCGCACAGGGCCTCCAGCCCCGGCTGCCATCGCCGCTGTTGAACCGGTGATCATTGTCGCAGTGGTCGAAGAGTGAAGCATTGCTTGTGTGCCGGCCATGAATATTCCAACCCGGTTGGGCAGATCAAAGGGGTCCGGAATACTGTCACCGTCGGAACAGCCCCCAATCTGGCCATCTTGCAGCTGATACAGAGACTCAGTTTCTCCGGTCGACGACTCGTCATCAGAGTAGACGACGGTTTCGCCACCAGATGCTGATCCGTCCTCATAATTTCCTCCGTGGATGACTCCCACGAAAGCACGCTTGACGGCCGGTTTAGCCTGGGCAGGTTTCGCACGCTGAGCCGTCTCGACGAGGTCGGTGCAGATGTCCGGCTCAGGCCCTGGCTCACCGATCTTGCCGATGAAAACGTGTATGCCACCAAAGGGGACCCGCACCAGACTCAATCGAGCCGCCTCGGGCCCCAGCCTGCATCGTCGATGTAGAGCTTGCCGCGACGACTCTTGGTCATCCGCCCACAGCGTAGCCTTCGAGTCCTTCGAGCTTTCCTCCAAGATCATCAAACCATCGTGCGATAGCCCCACGGTGGCGCCTAACCGTCATGGTTTTGTCACGGCAGATGTCCTCGTGAAAGGACTTAGTCGCGGAGCCATCGCTACGGGTTAACTTGGAGGGTTAAAGCGGACGCAAAGACACGAGAGTTATACTAGTTCGCCCCTTCGATGAAGGTAAAAGCCTATGTCTAGTTTGTGATGGATTGATGTGGTCTCGATGACTAGGGAGCAAATAGCTTCGCCTAGGCCTCGAGTTGTTGTTCTCTCGTCCCTTGAACCGCCCCTGTGTCGCCCCTTATATAGACGGGTGACGCCCGTCGGCTCAGAGAGCCCCAACCTCCGGTTCATATTCGTATCTGGGTTGGTCTCTCTCTCTATTCCTAACTTACAATACAAGTTTATACATTAGGCCGGTTTACGGCTACAGGTTCTGAACCGACTACAGGCCTTGGGCCCTTACACTCATGCCCCTTGGGCTTTTACACCATTGAACTACAGATGAAGTTAACCCGGCCCAGATAGGCCGGTTTACGCCCAGTAGTAACATCCCCAACAGAGGGATTTGAAAACTTAGTCAATACTCCAGTGACCGTATGATGTCCATCCAATGGCCGTAGTGCTTCTTCAACCTCTGGTCTTTGTTCTCCAGCCGCCCAAAGCAGCGCCGGTCGTGTCGCATGCTCCTGCCTCCCGTGGCCGGCTGTGATACCGCGGAGGCCTCACCGCCCCCTACTACTCCCACCGCTAGCCAGACCATCCCTCTACTCACCCACACCCCCTGTTATTCTGTGGCGACAGCAGCCTCACACCGCAGCCGAACCAGAGAACCCTCATACTCCTCTTCGCGTGGGCATCCACTACTGCGTCTTCCCCGGCTCCGTGTCGTCCTCTTCCTAGGCCTCGCCATAGTCCACCGCCGTGGTGCTCTCGGCGCGGCATGGTCAATGTGGTCAACGACCGACTTCCATCGGAAGAGTACTGTGCGTGGAGAGGCTGGCAGATGGGTCCACAGCGGCCGCAAGGAAGTGCCTCCTTATTACGCGCAAAATAATTATTCCTCCACCTGACAGCTGGGACCCACCAGATGGGCCACCTTATTTCGCGAAAAAACATTTTCCCCCTGACTGCTGGGACCCACTATCTACACCTTCGCACGCAAGTGCGTCCGAAAAAAAACGATTCGCCCCGCTCACTACTGGGACCCACCAGCTACATTTTCGCAGGCAAGGAAGTGCCTGACAGTCGGGACCCAACTGGTCGAAGCGTACGTAGCGTTGTCATTCTGGTCGCGAACGTGTACGTACATATATACTAGTCGATGTAGAGGCACGCACGTGTCGTAGTAGAGGCGCGTACGTGTCGTATTAGAGGCGCGCATGTAGCATGTACACGTACGTACAGCGGCCAGGGTGCAAGAAAGAAAATACGGCCACATATGTGTACATACGGGTGGGGTCTCGAACGCCTACTCGCGCATACGTACGGCCGGTGCTCGTGTACATGGCTGGGTCGGAACGGAGAAACAGCGTCGTCGTCGTGTTCATGGGGAGGCAACGGAATGCGTCGTCTTCATCGGGAGGCAACGGAACGCTTGGGAGCCAACCGGCTGGGTCGAAACGGAATGTGTGGTCGTGTTCATCGGGAGGGCTTGGACGGAACAGGCGATGGAAACGAGGCCTGGCATACCGCACAACGGAGGAAACAGACTTGTGTTCGACCGGCCACATTCTAAACAGGATCCTGTTGATCGGGAGGGGACTGGCGTACCGCAAAATGGAGGAAACGGACCTCCTATGGTCGAAACGGGGGTCCTGTTGATCGGGAGGGGTGTGGCATACCGCAAAACGGACGAAACGGACCTCCTACGGTTGAAAAGGGGGTCCTGTTCATCGGGAGGGGTGTGGCATACCGCAAAACGGGACTCCACGGGATACTGTTCATCTCCACCGCCGACCTCCTCCGGCCTCCACGGGCCCTCGCTCATCCAGCCTCCAACGCGCTTACTCCACCGTCTCTCGCTCAACCACCCTCCACCGCTCACTGCTCATCCAGCCCTCCACACCACGGGTCCTGTTCAACCACCCTCCACGGGCACCCTCCACTATCTACCGCTCATCCAGCCCTCCACACCACGGGTCATGTTCATCCAGAGGCAACGCCACCGCCATCGCTCATCCAACCCCCGAAATGCTCACTGCTCATCCAATCTATCGGCTTCGATTAGCAGCAGAGCGGCGAATCGCCGATCGGGTTCGATTAACAGCCATCGATCGATCGCCGGGTTCGAGAACGCATAGCCTGCAGGCAATCGCCGGGTTCGATTAGAGCCCAACGCCGCCGGGTTCGATTAGAGCCAACGCCGCACACACGCAGCAGACATGTACGAGAAACGCATCGCTAGGCCCCCGACCTCCCCACCATAACCGGCAACTCCCCGAAATTTTCCTCGCCCTCGCTTCTACCACGGTTTTTTCCGTCATGGACGGCCAAAAGAATATCATGCAGCTGCGTCTCCGGCCCGCCCAGGATGAAAAGCCCATCTTCTGTCATGATTTTCTGTCATAGAAGTAGGATCCCACCACATCTATGATGATACCGGGTTTTGTCACAATTATCGTCATAGAAGTGTCATATGTATGATAGAAAAAAAATTCGTTCGGCCCAAAATGTCATGGATGTGTCTTTTTTTGTAGTGTTCCCAACACGCGGCTGCCCGTGCCTCGCCGTCTTCGTTTGCTCGCCAACCACCCTCGAGCATATCGATGATGTAATACTTGCCTCTCCTATGGTCCGGCCGGGTTTGCATTAAGAAGCCTATTAGTTACTGCTCTCCATCGCGGTGAGGCATATTTCCTCGCAACCCGCTTCATATTTCGTTTTGTATGTTCCCAAATTGGCTATAAAATAACGGAGAGCGTATATATGTTAATTATCTACCTTCCTAACTAGTACATATAAGTTGTATTTGATCCAATAAGTTACTGCCGATTAACAGATCGCGGGTGCCCGAGTCACACAAACTTAACAATTTAGCCGTATATTTTCTAAATTATTGCATGACATGTTTAGATAGCTTGATACCAAGTTGTTAGTTTTATGCTTATCCTCCTTTCTTGAGTTTCGCATGTGTTCTCTGTAGATGCCGAATAGCAGCAACAACACTCATGCTTTAGGCCATGTATCTCCATCTGATTCTGACAACCCTAGGTCTTCAGAAGATGGCGAGGGATCAAGTAATCTTGAACGGGATAGAGATGCAGCAATTACCCTTCCGGTCAGGACACGGAGGTACGCTCCAAGGAAGCCCACACACCAGCCTAAAGGTGTATATGAAGTAACTGACATCGATTTAAAGTCTTGGGCTCCAACTAAACCAGATAAAGCACGCATGAGGTTCAGGAGTGTGTGTGGATTTGTTGGCAGGACAAGGCCCAACATAAATCTGCCGGGGTTTCGGAAGGCTGACATAGAAATACGGCGACGGATAGTCCAGGAGATCATGGATCACTTCAACATTCCAAAGCAGTGGAGAATGCAGGTGGAACATGCTGCACTGAAGAAGGCTAGGGATGCTTCGAGAAACTGGAAGCACGTGTTGTACAAGAAGTACTTGGGTGAAAGTAAGGACCCAATCCCCGCATACCCCCAAATTACAAAGGCAGACTGGGCAGAATTCAAAAGGGTCAAGGCAACTAAAGAGTTTGCTGAGAAGAGTTTCAAGCAATCGAAACTTCAGAAGAAGAACACACACCCCCACCATATGGGTGTGGCAGGATACTACAGCATGAAACCGATATGGAACCAGGAGGACAAAGAAGCAGTAGCGGCGGGTGGGGAACCGGCCTTTAGTGAAATCAGGGGCGAACACGCCAGAGACTACTTGCGGGCACGTGCAAAGAGGCGTGATGATGGAACTTATTACTTTAAAAACTCACATGACAAAAAACTATATCAAGTGATGGTATAGGCTTCCAAGATCCCTGGAAGGTTCTACAGGAACTCAAGGCCATGTGACATTCTATCCATTGCTCTGGAAACAAAAGAGCCCCCTTGTCGTGCAAGGGGTATAGGTGTTAATGTCCCGCACAAGAGGGCTTTCACACTCAACAAAGAAGACAGACTCAGCATGAAAAAAGCGAAGAGTGAAATAAAGAAGAATGAATTGTATGAAAGGTTGAGGAAGGAAATGTATCCGGCCGTTCGAAAGGATCTTGAGCAGTCAATGATGATTGGGAAGACTCTAACACTGACAGATAGCCAATAGATGGGAGGGGAGGCGGTCCTGGAGGATGGTGCTTATTGCGCGACAACATAGCACAAGAGTAGCTGTGCATCAGCTGATCCCAGCAACACTGAGACTGCAGCTGCTCGTGATGATGATATACTGATCTATCTGGAATGAAAGACAGACTAAAGGGCGTGCTTACACATTATGAAGATACATTAAAAATGTGCAACATCCTGGGTTTGCCCACCCTTCTTGGAAGAGGGCCTCTTGTTGGACAATGTGCCATTGAAGCCGGGCTGTGTGAAGTGCTAAGTGACTGAACTAAAGCCTGGATTCAATGAATTTGCCATCAAGAATGTCCTAGGAGACTTTGATGAGCAAAGGATCTTGGGAGAAACACTGTTACATCACATCCAGTGGCCATGAAAGGAAATAGAGTTCATCGATGAGACCCCTGAAGCCCCGCCAAGAGCAACCAATGTCGCCCCTCAACCGGTGACGCTCTCCTTGCCACAGCAGCTCTTGCATGCTTCCCCCAAAGAACCTAATACTCATAATCCAACGGCTGATGTATCAACCTGTGATCAGTCGGCCCGACGTTGTGGCGTACGGGCCATGTCATCCTCCACCCCAAAGAAGCCAGTGGCATGGCCTACAACTGCTGAAGGCGAACCACCAGTTCATATGTCGGCCGCTGAAGCAGTGGGGGGAGACCCAGCTTCAGCACATGCTCAGCAGACCAACCTGGTGGAACGAACTGCTAAGCAGTCTCATGCTTCGGAACCACCTGCTAAGCAGTTTGTAGGTCCAGAACCGACTGCTCATCAGTTTGTCGGCCGGCAGTCGTGTGATCAGCATACCAATGCGCCAGCACTTCCTGCTCAGCAAACCAACGCGTTGGCACGGCCTCCTCAGCACACCGACAAGTTGGCACCACCTGCGCAGAAACAGGACATAGCTTCAACGCCTGGTCAGCAGTCTGATGCCTCTGCTCCTACAGCCCAGCAGTCCATCACAGCAGCATCGCCAGCTCAGTGGTCCAGCAAAGATAAACCGTTTGCTAAGCAGTCCGTCAAAGCTTCACTGTCTGCTCGGCAGTCTTCCTTGCAGGCAACCAGAAGTTCTGCCAGAAATGCTTCAAGTACCAAGAAGGATTGGCCAAAAATCCTACACCCACGAAGAAGCGTGGCGCGATAGTGAAGAGGAAAGAGAACGATTGCCTCTTTCTTAAAGCACGCATAGCTCGGAACCAAATTAACATCATGTTGTTCGAATCGGGGAGTAATATTATTTCTGACGACATGGATGATGAAGAAGTAGAATTGATGCTTGCTAAAAGTAAAGCAGACGTACTTGAAGTACGCAATTACGTCCATGTCCAGCCATTTCTTGTTGGCAAATACTTTGATGAGTGCAGCTCCAGTTGCCACAAGTTACATGAATATTGCTTAGATCAAATGTCACCAGGTCTAGGTCATCATGGTTTGCTAGTCCACTTCAACAGAGATCATTTCCGACACGATGCTGGTCCATTCGATGTGAGTTTCGAGGACTTACATCTCTTCTTCAACTTCAACGAGCTCGATGCCACTCTTGTTAGATGCCTGATTTTGTAAGTACTTAACAAACTCTGATCAACTTCTCCATACAAGGTTGTAAACGATAGACAACTATCTGCATTTTATTCCTCTCAGGGATTGAACGTGTAGAGAAGAAAAAGAGAGAGTGTGTATTTCATAGATCCTGCATTAGCAAATGGCACAACATTACATGGTAAGGACACGGGACTGGGCCATTAACACGGTCGTCTGTATCTTCGAAAACACGTCCCATGCAGAATCATTTCTCTGGCCATATCATGAAAGGTGAGTCAAGTAAACAACCACGCATACACTGGTTGTCTTTCAGATTTTGACATAATTCGTAAGTTCATGGCTTTCTTAATATGTAGCAGTCAATGGATATTGCTATTCATTGTTCCAAACAAGAACACGATTTACTACGTTGGTTCTCTCATAGAGTCAACAAACGCTCAGGATCTGACGCATCTTCAGCCATTCATGGATAGGTATTGAATTATATGATGTTGAAATTAATTTGCATTCATATCTAGTTCAATAATTGATGTTGTCAAAATTCATCTTCATTTGCAGTGTGCTCGCATTGTGGAAAACTAAATCAGGGAACCTGTTCAAGAGGTAACTACCTCTGCAGCACGAGATCGTTTCTCCGGTAACACACCGAAATCCATTATTTTTGGAAAATTTATCCAATAGTGTACAAATACCTTTTCTTATGCTAGTCAAATGTTCAAGCTTCTAAATAAACCTCTTTCTATTTTGTCCAAAGAAAAAATAATACATCTAAAATCAGTTAGGTTATTCCTAACAGGACAAATACATGACTAATTCTGTACAAAAAATTTCAATGTCCTCAGCAAGAAGCAGGGACCAACCTTTGTGGATACTATGTTTGCAGACACATGATCTCCATCTGCATATCTGCTGATAGTTGTGATGATCCTGGCGAATTAGTACCAGTAAGTCTATCTTAATTAATATCTTCTACTCCACTCATATGGCACATTCTGATCTTAAAAATAATGCAGCTCATCTTAGAACCGAGGACCCCTGAACCGCTCCCGGCTGGTGAATTGCTGATGGTTCGGAAATTTATCAGCAACTACTTCCTGAATAACTACATCTATCCCACTGGTGATAATGAAGATTTCAGCATGCCTTCTCCTGAAACATTGAGTAAGAGTTAACCGCTAAACATATACGCATGGATCCATTGTTTTCCATCTGATGAGGTCTTCGTATTTCGTACACTATGATTAATTATGTAATGCATATATGTGTGCACAAATCATTGGAATTTAGCTACCATATGTTCAATTGCAATTGTTGCGAAATCTGATGAATGTTCTTCCTGTGGACACTATTTGTTCAATTGAATATTGTGGCGGATTTGCTTTTTGCGTGCCTATTCAAAATGGGATATTCTTGTTTATTTGTTCAATTGAATATTCTGGCCAATTTGCTTTATGTGTGCCGATCCAAAATGGGATATTTTTGTTTATTTGTTCAATTGAATATTGTGGCGAATTTGCTCTTTGCATGCCGATTCAAAATAGGATATTTTTGTTTTAACCTGGCAATTGCTCCGCACGCGGTTCGACTAAATGAGTGTATGCGATCCACATCGGAAAGCATACGTGAACCATAGTGGAACCAACGGTGATACACTGCAGATCGCAAACGATTTGCAGTGCTACTACGTGTGCGTAGGCTCTCCGGAACCGTTTGTGATATCAAATTATCGCACACGAGTAAACCGTGCCCAATGTAAAATACAATCCCAGTCGTATTTTTTTCAGGAAATGTGTGGGATCCCAAACGAAAAGCACACGTCACTCTAGCCGCAACCGTCGGTGATACACAGCAAATCACAAACGGTCTGCAACACTTGTATGTGTGCGAAGGGGCTCCTGAACCGTTTGTGATAGAACATTATCATATACGATAAATGTTGGGAGAACGTGTGCGATGGAGTCTTGCATGGCAGACAGGTTCCCAGAAAACTCGTGTGTGATAGGGCACATATTGCACACAGTTCATATGTTGGCCCGTGTGCCTTACATACTATTTCCCAAACGGTTCATTACGACACACCGTTTGGTTTCACTGCGTCATTAGAAATGTTTAATCACCGATCCAACATGTGCGAAAGAATTTAGTGTGTGTTGCATCGCACACAATTACGTTTTGCAAGGCCTCTGGATCATGGCTCCATATCCCGACGGTTTCTGGGTCGTGTGGGAAGGACCCCCTATCGCCCACACTCACTTGGCGACGGTTCCAAATGCCGTCGTGAAAAGGGGTTTAAAACCATTTGTATAGCACCGACGCGTACCAGTGATGGATCGAACTAAGAAAGTAAAGGAAAAAGATAGTGGAGATGATACGATACAGGGGCACCTGCCCCAAGCTTGGTGAAAGCCAAGGGGAGTGCCCATACCCAATACTCAGTTTCCTTTTGGTGGTGAAGAAGGAGGTGGTGGTGATGAAGTAGTGGGTTTGCCTTCCTTCCTTAGTTTACGCTTGAGGACGGAATTCTCATCTTTTAGTTCATGAATCTCCCACTCAAGCTCCAACACCTTTTGCACAAATCTTGCTTATTTTCCTGCAAGAGACGAAAAGGGATAAACTGGATCTTAGGCCTCTTTGCTTTGTTGGGGAGACTAGACTTCTTAAATTCAATGTGCATGTCCCCAGGTTGGGGCAATGGAACGCCATCCTCCTCCAAGCTCGTCTCCTCCTTCTTCTCAGGATCATGGTCTCCTTCTTCCTCCAAAGTCCAGCCATAGTGCTCCACATCCCCATAGACCTTGGAGTTTGCGATATAATCTGCAACATAGCTCTCACCCTCCGAGTCTTGGGACGACATAATTCCAGATCTGTCAGGAAAACAGAGATAAAAGAAAACAGGGGATTTCTCTGCGATACGGAGGTTAACAGGTTCGGGAGGTATATATAGATTTTTTATCTTGGGGAACAAGCAGAACGGAAGAAAAATGGAGTCCGGAAAGTACCCGAGGTGGGCACAACCCACCTAGGCGCGCCCTGGTGTATCTTGCCGACCAGGGTCACTTTCCTGGAAGTTTCTTATTTTCCTAATTTTCTAAATATTCCAAAACTGACAAAAAATATTTTTGTAGATTTTTCGAAGTCTGTTTACTTACCGTATCACGTATCTCCCTTTTTTTCATGATTCCGGAGTGTTCCGGAAGGTTTCCTTTATGTGTTCTTCCGGTGTCAAAGTTTGGATAATATTGCTTTCAACATTAATGGGCGTACCTGAGATATAATGTTTTATTCGTTGCACATTGACAACCTTCAGGTTAGTGCCTTCGGCATTATTTATTTTGATAGCTCCGGCCGATAGACCTCCTCGATGTCATAGGGTCCTTACCATTTGGAGAGGAGTTTTCCTGCAAAGAATCTGAAACGAGGGTTGTACAAAAGAACATATTCTCCAAATTTAAACTCACGCTTTTGGATTCTTTTGTCATGCCATCTTTTAACTTTTTCTTTGAATAACTTTGCATTTTCATAAGCCTGGGTTCTCCATTCATCTAATGAGCTAATATCAAATAACCTCTTTTCACCAGCAAGTTTGAAATCATAATTGAGTTCTTTAATTGCCCAAAATGCTTTATGTTCTAACTCAAGAGGCAAATGACAAGCTTTTTCATAAACCATTTTATATGGAGACATTCCCATATGATTTTTATAAGCTGTTTTATAAGCCCAAAGTGCATCATCTAATTTCTTAGACCAATTCTTCCGGGACCTATTGACAGTGTTTTGTAAGATTAGTTTTATTTCTTTGTTGCTAAGTTCAACTTGACCACTAGACTGAGGATGATAAGGTGATGCAATTCTATGGTTAACATCATGTTTAGCAAGCATTTTACGGAAAGCACCATGAATGAAGTGTGAACCACCATCAGTCATTAAATATCTAGGGACTCCAAACCTTGGGAAAATAACTTCCTTAAGCATTTTAATAGAGGTGTTGTGATCAACACTACTGGTTGGAATAGCTTCTACCCACTTAGTAACATAATCAACAACAACCAAAATATGTGTATGCCCATTAGAGGAAGGAAAAGTTCCCATGAAATCAAATCCCCAAACATCAAATGGTTCAATAGCAAGTGACTAATTCATAGGCATTTCTTGACGCTTACCGATATTACCTATTCTTTGGTATTCATCACAAGACGAGACAAACTTGCAGGCATCTTTGAAGAGAGTAGGCCAATAAAAACCAGATTGCAATACCTTATGAGAGGTTCTATCTCCCGCATGATGGCCTCCATAAGCTTCCGAGTAACATTTCAGTAGGATTTGTTCCTGTTCATGCTCAGATACACAACTTCTAATAATACCATCTACTCCTTCTTTATAAAGATGTGGGTCATCCCAAAAGTAATGTCTTAAATCATAGAAGAATTTTTTTCTTTTGTTGGTATGTGAAGCGGTGGTATGTATTTAGAACAATATAATTAGCATAGTCAGCATACCAAGGTGTACTATGAGAAACATTTATTGCAGCTAGTTGTTCATCATGAAAGCTATCATTAATAGGTTGTGGGTCAAGAATATTTTCAAGCCTAAACAAGTTATCAGCTACGGGGTTCTCTGCTCCTTTCCTATCAGTGATATGCAAATCAAATTCTTGTAGCAGAAGAACCCACCTAATGAGTCTAGGTTTAGCATCTTTCTTTTCCATAAGATATTTTATAGCAGCATGATCGATGCGAACAATTACTTTAGAATCAGCAATGTAAGATCTGAATTTATCACAAGCAAACACCACTGCTAAGAATTATTTTTCAGTAGTAGCATAGTTTCGTTGAGCACTGTCTAGAGTTTTACTAGCATAATGAATAACATTCAGTTTCTTATCAACTCTTTGTCCTAGAACAGCACCAACAGCGTAATCACTAGCATCACACATAATCTGGAAAGGCAAGTTCCAATCAGGTGGTTGAACAACAGGTGCAGTAATTAAGGCTTTCTTTAGTGTTTCAAAGGTTTCCAAACAATCATCATCAAACACAAAGGGAATATCCTTTTGCAAAAGATTCGTAAGAGGCCTAGAAATTTTAGAAAATTATTTGATAAACCTCCTATAAAAACCAACATGACCAAGGAAACTGCAAATACCTTTGATATCTTTAGGACATGGCATTTTCCCAATTGCATCAACCTTGGCTTTGTCCACCTCAATGCCTCTTTCAAAAAAAATTATGGCCCAAAACAATACCTTCATTAACTACAAAGTGGCACTTCTCCCAATTCAAGACAAAATTTGTTTGTTCACATCTCTGCAAGACTCGATCAAGATTTCTTAAACAATCACCAAAAAACTTCCCATAAACAGAAAAGTCATCCATGAAAACCCCAACAATATTTTCACAAAAATCAGAGAATATAGCAGTCATACATCTTTGAAAGGTAGCAGGTGCATTACATAAACCAAAAGGCATACGTCTATAAGCAAATGTTCCAAAAGGACAAGTAAAAGTGGTCTTTTCTTGATCAGGTTGTAAAACAAGTATTTGTGAAAAACCAGAATATCCATCAAGAAAGCAAAAATGTATGTGCTTAGATAATCTTTCTAACATTTGATTGATAAAAGGCAGAGGGTAATGATCTTTTCTAGTTGCTTTGTTTAATTATCTATAATCAATTACCATCTTATAGCCTGTAACAATTCTTTGTGGAATGAGCTCATTCTTATCATTAGGAACAACAGTAATACCTCCCTTCTTAGGGACATCTTATAGCCAGAAGTTTCAATATTTCCGTTCTTACCAGTTCTTTCATCTTCGGATTTAATCGGCGTTGGTAATCAACAACGGGCCATATTAATCTTGTGTTGACATAGAGTGGGACTAATGCCCTTAAGATCATCAATAGTATATCCGATAGCAGCCCTGTGCTTCCTTAGAACTTTCAATAATCTTTCTTCTTCATGTTCGGAAAGGTTAGCACTAATAATAACATGATATATCTTTTTCTCATCAAGATAAGCATATTTCAAAGTGTCTGGAAATTGTTTTAATTCAAACACAAGATCACCTTTAGGTGGAGGAGGACCTCCTAGAGTTTCAATAGGCAAACTGTGTTTAAGTAGAGGTTGTTGTTCGAAAAAGATTATGTCTATTTCATTTCTTTCGTGCATATGAAAATCATTTTCGTGATCAAGCAAGTATTGTTCCAAAGGATCGGTAGGAGGCACAGCTACAAGCAAGACCAATAATTTAATCCTTACTAGGCAAATCTTTCTTATGAGGTTGTCTACTAACCTTGGAAAAATTAAATTCATGAGATTCGTCACCAAAGCTAACACCGACAGTTTGTTTCTCACAATCTATTTTAGCATTGACGGTGTTCAAGAAAGGTATGCCAAAAATAATGGGAAAAAGTCATCTTGTGGGGAGCTAAGAACAAGGAAATCAGTTTGGGTATTTTATTTTCCCACACAAGACTTCAACATCTCTAGGAATCCCAATTGATGATATAGTATCTCTATTAGCAAGTTTAATAGTGACATCTATGCCTTCTATTTTAGCAGGTGCTATTTCATCTTTAATTTCTTGATATAAGGAGAAATGAATAGCACTTAAACTAGCACCTAGGTCACATAACCCATGATAACAGTGATCTCCTATCTTAACTGGTCTATGTTTATCTTTTCCTTCAGGTTTGGCAATTCTAGAGGCTTCATCACAGAAGTAAATAACATGCCCATCAATATTATCGACCAAGAGATCTTTAACCATATCAACACTAGGTTCAAATCTGATTTGTTCAGATGGTTTGGGTGTTCTAACATAACTTTTGTTAACCATAGTTGAAGCTTTAGCATGTTCCTTCATCCTAACAGGGAAAGGTGGTTTTTCAATATAAGTAGTGGGAACAACTGGATCAACATTGTAAATGATAGTTTCTTCCTTAGCTTTTACCGGTTCTTTAATTTCTTATTTAATAGGTGGGTGATATTTAAGCCACTTCTCCTTAGGGAGATCAACATGAGTAGCAAAAGATTCACAAAAGGAAGCTACTCTCTCAGAGTCAAGTCCATATTTAGTGCTAAACTTTTGAAAAGCATCGGTCTTCATAAAAGATTTAACACAATCAAACTTAGGTTTAATACCTGACTCTTTAATTTCGTCGAGTTCCCAATCTTCACAGTTGCGTTTAATTCTTTCTAAAATATCCCACCGGAATTCAACAGTCTTCTTCATAAAAGAACCAGTACAAGAAGTATCGAGCATGGTTTGATCGTTACGAGAAAGCCGAGCATAAAAATTCTGAATAATAGTTTCTCTTGAGAGCTCATGATTGGGGCATGAATATAACATTGACTTAAGCCTCCCCCAAGCTATAGTGATACTTTCTCCTTCACGTGTCACAGCCCTAGAGCTTGCTTGTAACTAGTGGCATTGCATCCATGCATCATGTTTAATTTTCATGAAATTTGAAATGGGGATTGCCTAAACCTAGCATCAAAGGAATTCAAATAGGTTCAACTAAAAAAATATTTTTTCAGTGAATCCAAATGGCTTTAGAAAATGTTCATCATTTCTGGAAAAATGCTATAAACCATAACCAGAGGTGCTGCACATTTTTCATAACATATTTGGTCGCTGGGTTAATTTATTACTTATTTGCATTTGGGCATTTAAATACTATAAAATATTTTAAATGCTCAAATAATCATAAACTTAAATGTTTGTTGTTGGATATTTTCCAAACAGTGGGCTTGAGCAAGTTTCATGATTTTTGGGATAGTATTAGTATTTTTAATAAAGCCCTAAAGACTACAGAAAAATAGAAAACAGGAATTAAAAGAGAAGAGAGAGAACTTACCGGCCAAACCCCTGGATCTGGCCGGCCCACCTGGCCGTGCAGGATCATCACCTACTCTGCCAAGAGGCAGAGGAGGAGACAGACAAGACGCGCGCGCCGGGCGCCACGCACCTCCCTGCTGCGCTGCGTCACCGAGGCCACCGCGACGCCTCAAGCCCCTCCTCGGTGCCGCTCTGGACCCCTGGGCCCTCTCCTCTCTCCTCGACCTTTCTCCTCCTCTGTCTCGCTCTCTCGAGCTCACCGAGAGCGACCGCCGCCGTTCGCCATAGCCGCGCCACCGCCATCCCTCTTCTCCCAGTGTGTCCAGCGCCCGCCGACGCCATGGAGCACCAGGACGGCACGCGCCGCTGGACACCAAGCAGCGTCGTCGTCTTCATCTCCGTCATCGGCCACCGGAGATCCCTCACGCCGCCCCGCTTGCTCCGGCTCGTCCCCGACTCCTCCGACTCGCTCGTCTGACTCGCCGTGAGCCCCTGCTCCCAATCCCTGTCTTTCCTCTGCCGATTTCCTCCTCTAGCCCCTATGGCCACCCCGACCGAAGCTCGCCGCCGTTGCGCTTCGTCGCCGCCGTGGCTAGAGCCCACCTCCACCGCGTCTGAGAGCGTCACCGTGCTCAGCACGTTTGCAGGAGCACCTAGCACCCCACCCATCGACCTGCCGTGCACCACAACGCCGGTCCCGAGCGCAACCGAACTCCGGCCGCCGCCTGGCTCGACGCCGGCGCCGTTTTCGGCCACCCCGAGCCCAACCAATGCCACCAAGAGCTGCGGGTTGCTCCCAGCTACACTTAGACGCCCCGCGGCTCATTTGTCGCCGGAGCGCCAAACCCACTCTCACCGCTGCGTTCGCTCGCCATGGCGGCTAAACGCCGCGAAGTTGACCCGCTAACCTCTCGTTTGACCATGGTGGGCCTGGTTGACTCTCTGAGTCAACGATGTGGGGCCAGCCGATTTCGCTAACTAATCAGATTAGTTTTAATTGATATTTAGTTAAGCTAATTATGCTGACATACGGGACCCACCAGTCAGATTTGACCCGGCTGACCTCTGTTGACCTGCTGACATTAGAGTGATGTCATGCTGACGCAATATGTATTTTCTGGATTTATTTTAATTCAGGAAATTCCAGAAAATATTCTAAACTTCTAAAATTCATAGAAAATCAACCGTAGCTCCAAATCAAATAATTTATATATGAAAAATGATCAGAAAAATATGAAGAATCTGTTTATGGCACTTTCATGCATGATTGAACAAGTTAACCTCACTGAATAGGATGAATCATGATTAGGGCAATTTATGAAATAACATTTGGAGTTGGAATTTGTTCTTGTTTGAATTCCACTTCAATTAACTTGGCCTACTGCTGCATTAGGTCAATTCAGTCCCTTAACATGACATGTCATTCATTTGTTCATGCATTGCATTGATTGTGTTTCCTCTTATTGTCGTTGTTGTCCTAATGCAGTAAAATAGAGCAGGAGCGAGAGAGTGGGATTATATCGGAATGAACAAGGTCACATCCCTAGCTTCTGGTGCCGCCTAGTGTTTGCATCATGTTTAAATTTTTGAAACTTGAACTGAGGAAATTTGGAAGCCTCAAAAACTTAAATAAAAGAAGGGCAAAACCCTAAAATCTCATTCATTGTTCCAAAATGCTCTTCTTAAATGTTTGATAATTTTAGCAAGGGTTCTGGTCCCAACCAAAATATTGAACATTTTAAAGGACTTAATCTCGGGACTTTGAATTTAAATCATTAGCTATTTGAATTTGAATTATATTCATATAATTACAATATAATTTCAAATACCCCTGAAATATTTTATGAGCTTTTGGAAAAGTCCATCTAGCAAAATAAAAATATTCAGAGGAGTTTTTGGCATTGTTTGAATTGTTTTAAATTCAAAAGAGTGGCAAAAGATTTAAAAAAACAGAAACAGGAAAACAATAAAAGAACAGAAACTCACCTGTAACTTACCTGTGCGGCCCACCAGAGCCAGCCCACCAGGGCTAGCCGAGCAGCCCAGCCCAGCAGCCCACTTACCCCCTCGCTCGTCGGCTTCCTCTGCCAGTAGGCAGAGGCGAAGGCGCACGCGCGCGCTGGGAGGCCTCCACCTCCTGCTTCGCGCTGGCAGCGCCCCCGCGAGTCCAGCTGCTCGCCTGGAGACGCCCAACCCCCCTGCACCGCTCTCCACTCCCTCTCACCGCTCTCCCTCCCCCTCCTCTGTTTCTCCCGCCGTTTGTCGCGGCCACAGCCACCCCCTCGCCCCCTCTATGCATCCCTGAGCTCCGCCCTGACCCGTGGAGCTACACACCCGACGCACGCGACCAGAGGAGGCCCCAATCGACCGGAGCGTCGTCGTCTCCATCTCCGGTGCCCGGAGATCACCGTCGTCAATTCGCCGTCGCAGAAGCTTCCCCGAGCCCACCGAGATTCTCTCCCGACCCATTGTGAGCTCCTCTTCCTCTTCCCCTAGTCCCCGTGCTCGTTCTCGTGCCGTAGCTGCTGTCCCCGCAAGCACCGAGCTCCGGCCATCGCCATGGCCGGCGAACCTCGCGCCCCAGAGCTCTTCCGCTCGCTCCAGTAGCTCTCGATGCTCTCCAAGTCCCTGTGGTCTGACGCGCTCCTCTGCTCTCGGCTATCGAGCTGCAGCCCCGCGCCTGCTAACCAATTCGGCCGCCGCCCGAACTCCGCTCGGCGAGCTCCGGCCACCCAAGATCCTCCGTCGCCTCCCTCGGATGCGCGAGAGCCCGGCTATGCCCGGTGCCCTTAGACGCCGCCCGTGGCTCAGAAACGGACACCGCCAGTGTCCGTGGTCGCCGGCGACGACCTCGCCCGGCTTTGGCAGTGGACCCCACGGCCAGAGTTAGTTAGCACTAACCCCCTCCCCACCTATGACATCGCGGTGGGCCCGGAGCCCTAATCTTTTAATTAGATTAGCAATAACCTCTGTTAACTAGTTGTGTCACCGACGTGTGGACCCCACACGCGGGTTTGACCGGACCGCCTGTTGACTGCTTGAGGTCAAGATGATGCAATCTTCGACGCGATAATAGGTTTTTCTGGATTTAATTTAATTCAGGAAATTTCAGAAAATACCCCAAACTTCTAAAAATCATATAAATTCAACCGCAGCTCCAAACGAAATAATTTATATATGAAAAATGATCAAAAAAAATCCAATCTATCCATCTGTACCATTTTCATGCATGATAGAACAACTTTTGTTCACTGTTTAGTTCAAATCATTTAAATGGCATTTGACTAATCACATATGGAGTTTGAATTTGAATCTTGCATTCAAACCAACTTCATTTAATCTGTTGCTAGTTGCATTAGCTCAAACCACAGCATATTGCCATGTCATGAGCATGCATCATATTGTGCATTGCATTGATTGTGTTACCTTCTGTGTTGCCGGTATTTATCCCCTCTCAGTAGACGACGTACCGATGATGAGTTCGATGACACCGATGAAGAACTATATTATCTTCAGAAGTGCCAGGCAAGAAAAACCCCCTTGTTCATTCCGATACAATCCCACTCTCTCGCTCCTGCTCTATTTTACTGCATTAGGACAACAACGACTCATGTGTTACTTGCTGCATGTAGCTGAACCCTTTATCCTCTGTGATGACCTGTCATTCCACAAGAATTAGATGAAACCCACTAGCATGAGTAGGAGTTGTTTGAGCCTGTTGTGCCTACTCATTCATGCTTGTTTGTCATGCCCTCCATGCTTAGAGTTGAGTCAGTCGATTCATCGGGAATGAATTGGAATGGTTGTGTGAACATGTCCTCTGTGTGTGAGCTAAGTGTGTGAACACGATTTGGTAAAGGTAGCGGTGAGAGGCCATGTAGGAGTACATGGTGGGTTGTCTCATTGTAGCCGTCCTCAGAACTGAGTTCGTGTTTGTGATCCATGAACAGTTACTACCACACATTGGGTTCCGTAACTCGACCCTCTCGACTTATTAATCAACTTGATCTCGTCCGGGAGTTGCAACTAGTTTCGGTGTTTGTAGGTAGTGTTAGTAGTCTACCAAGTGGCACCCGTGCAGGTGGGCTTGGGACAGACTAGGCACCGTGGCACGGTGTACCAAGCGTAGATCCACCCGTCGAGGTGGGCTTGGGAACCCTGCGCACATCGTTTGGGGCCGTGAGCGACACCCCGGCCGGATCTCCTTGCGGATGGAACCCGAATAGGCGATAAACCTAGACGAGAGACTTGTGTGGTTAGTCAGGTCGTGGCCGACTCCCTCGCTCGGCTTCCGCTTGAAGGTTGCCGAGGTACATGACGTGTATAGGGCGATAAGTGGCGAGAGCGTGTGTGAAGAAGTACACCCCTGCAGGGTTAATATGATCTATTCGAATAGCCGTGTCCGCGGTAAAGGACTTCTGGGTTGCCTATATCAGTTCATAGACAAGTGAAAGTGGATACTCTAAAGTGCGCAAGATAAGCGTGAGTGCTATGGATGGCGTTCTCGTAGGGAGACGGGAGCGGGTCCATAGTGGTGTATTGATATGGTGAATATGTGGACTCATGTGCGCCACCTCAAAAGAGTTATTTGCAGTCGTAGTTTAGGATAGCCACCGAGTCAAAGCTGGCTTGCTGCAGTCAAACTCCACCACCCCCTTTTGATAAGGATGCATATGTAGTTAGTTCTGATGTAAGTCTTGCTGAGTACGTTTGTACTCACGTTTGCTTATTTTATGTTTTGCAGAGAGACGTCAGTCTCGCTAGTAGTTCTGCTTGGACTTGACGCTTAGCTTGTTACCTCAGCTACGATCTTGTGCCCCGGCAGATGTGGTAGATAGTCGGGCTTCTCAGCCTTTTTCATTTGTAGATGTCGTACTCGGACATGTTAAGCTTCCGTGTGTGCTTTGTTTTGTATGTTCGAATGTTGGGTCATGAGACCCATGTTTGTAATATCTCGCTCCTCGGAGCCTAATGAATAAATATTTGAGTCGAGAGTTATGTTGTGATGCCATGTTGTATTTACACATATTGAGCATATTGTGTGTATGTTTGAAATGCTTGGTATGTGTGGGATCCGACAATCTAGTTGTTTATCCTTGGCAGCCTCTCATATGGGGAAATGTAGTCTAGTGCTTCTGAGCGATAGTAGTCCGCTACAGCCCGGTTCACCGAGTCCTGCTAACCCAAAGACTCTTGCTTTGGACACTTGATCTGGCGGCATGTGTTTCACTTCGCTCGTGTTCTCCCTTCGGGAAATGTCACGCGGTGACATCCGGAGTCCTGCCTAGCCTGCTACAGCCCGGGTTACCGGAGTCCTGTTAGCCCAGTGCTACAGCCCGGATTCATACGTTGACGACCGACATGCTCGATGTGATTCATGTATGCCTGTCCCCATGGGTTAGCGCCGCTTTGGGTTCACGACTAACCATGTCGGCCCGGGTTCACAAGATCGTAGCTGAGGTAACAAGCTAACCATCGAAGTCCACACGGAACTACTAGCGAGACTGACGTCTCTCTGCAAAACATAAAATAAGCAAACGTGAGTACAAATGTACTCAGCAAGACTTACATCAGAACTAGCTACATATGCATCATTATCAAAAGGGGGTGGTGGAGTTTGACTGCAGCAAGCCAGCTTTGACTTCGGTGGCTATCCTGAACTACGATCGCAAGTAACTCTTTTGAGGTGGCGCACACGAGTCCACATATTCACCATATCAATACACCACTATGGACCCGCCCCGCCTTCCTACGAGATCGCCATCCATAGCACTCACGCTTATCTTGCGATTTTAGAGTATCCACTTTCACTTGTCTATGAACTGATATAGGCAACCCAGAAGTCCTTCTCCGTGGACACGGCTATTCAATAGATCATATTAACCCCGCAGGGTGTACTTCTTCACACACGCTCACCACTTACCGCCGTTTACACGACATGTACTCGGCAACCTTCAAGCGGAAGCCCAACGTGGGTGTCGGCCACAACCTACCTAAACACTCGAGTCCCTAGTCCAGGTTTATCGCCTATTCAGGTTCCATCCGCAGGGAGTCCGGCCGAGGTTTCCCATACAACCCCGAACGATGTGTGCAGGGTTCCCGAGATACCAAACGGGCACTCGGTACGCCGGGCCACGGTGTATCTACCGCATCATAGCCCACCCCTAGGGTCAACGCTACGCACGGCCTCCAACACATATCCTACAAACACCAGAAACTAGTTGCAACTCCTGGACAGAGAACAAGGGTGGTTAAGAAGCCGAGAGGGTCCATTGGTTTCGGGCCCAATGCGTGGTAGTAACTGTTTCATGGACCACAAACACAGAACTCAGTTCACGAGGACGGCTGCAATGAGACAACCCACCATGTACTCCTACATGGCCTCTCACCGCTACCTTTACCAAATCGTGTTCACACACTTAGCTCACACACAATAGGACATGTTCATAACAATTCCAATTCATTCCCGATGAATCAGACCCGACTCAACTCTAAGCAGTAGCAGGCATGACAAACAAGCATGAATGAGTAGGCACAACAGGGCTCAAACAACTCCTACTCATGCTAGTGGGTTTCATCTATTCTTGTGGAATGACAGGTCATGCAGAGGATAAAGGGGTTCAGCTACCGCAGCAAGTAACACATGAGTCGTTGTTGTCCTAATGCAGTAAAATAGAGCAGGAGTGAGAGAGTGGGATTATATCGGAATGAACAAGGGGGTTTTGCTTGCCTGGCACTTCTGAAGATAATATAGTTCTTCATCAGTGTCATCGATCTCATCGTCGAAACCACGTCTATCGAGAGGGGACAACCACCGACAAACAAGAGGAAACACAATCAATGAAATGCATGAACAAATGAATGACATGTCATGTTAAGGGACTGAATTGACCTAATGCAGCAGTAGGCCAAGTTAATTGAAGTGGAATTCAAACAAGAACAAATTCCAACTCCAAATGTTATTTCATAAATTGCCCTAATCATGATTCATCCTATTCAGTGAGGTTAACTTGTTCAATCATGCATGAAAGTGCCATAAACAGATTCTTCATATTTTTCTGATCATTTTTCATATATAAATTATTTGATTTGGAGCTACGGTTGATTTTCTATGAATTTTAGAAGTTTAGAATATTTTCTGGAATTTCCTGAATTAAAATAAATCCAGAAAATACATATTGCGTCAGCATGACATCACTCTGATGTCAGCAGGTCAACAGAGGTCAGCCGGGTCAAATCTAACTGGTGGGTCCCGTATGTCAGCATAATTAGCTTAACTAAATATCAATTAAAACTAATCCTGATTAGTTAACGGGGCTGGGCCCCACCCGTCATTGACTCAGGAGAGTCAACCAGGGCCCACCCGTGGTCAAACGAGAGGTTAGCGGGGTCAACTCGCCGGCGTTTAGCCGCCGGCGAGGCCGAACGCGGGCGGTGAGAGTGGGTTTGGCGCCCGGCGACAAATGAGCCGCGGAGGGCGTCTAAGTGTAGCTGGGAGCAACCCGCAGCTCTTGGTGGCATTGGTTGGGCTCGGGGTTGCCGGAAACGGCGCCGCCGTCGAGCCAGGCGGCGGCCGGAGTTCGTTGCGCTCGGGACCGGCGTTGTGGTGCACGGCAGGTTGATGGGTGGGGTGCTAGGTGCTTCTGCAAACGTGTTGAGCACGGTGACGCTCTCTGACGCGGCCGGAGGTGGGCTCTAGCCACGGCGGCGACGAAGCACAACGGCGGCGAGCTTCGCTCGGGGTGGCCATAGGGGCTAGAGGAGGAAATCGACAGAGGAAAGAGAGGGGTTGGGAGCAGGGGCTCACGGCGAGTCAGACGAGCGGGTCGGAGGAGTCGGGGACGAGCCGGAGCAAGCGGGGCCGCGTGAGGGATCTTCGGCGGCCGATGACGGAGATGAAGACGACGGCGCTGCTTCAGGTGTCCCGCGGGCGCGTGCTTCGTCCTGGTGCTCCATGGCGTCGAGGCGGAGCGCCTGGACACGGCTGGGAGAAGAGGGTGGCCGGTGAGCGCGGCTATGGCGAACGGCGGCGGCGGTCGCTCTCGGTGAGCTCGAGAGAGCGAGACAGAGGAGGGAGAAAGGTCCAGGGAGAGAGGAGAGGGCCCAGGGGGTCCAGAGCGGCGCCGAGGAGGGGCTTCGAGGCGTCGCGGTGGCCTCGGTGACGCCTTGCGCAGCAGGAGGCGTGTGGCGCGTGAGGCGCGCGTCTGCTGTCTCCCTCCTCTCGCCTCTTGGCGAGTAGGTGATGACTGGCACGGCCAGGTGGGCCGGCCCAGTCAAGGGGTTTGGCTAGGTAAGTTCTCTCTCCTTCTCTTTTAATTCCTGTTTTCTATTTTTCTGTAGACTTTAGGGCTTTATTAAAAATACTAATACTATCCCAAAAATCATGAAACTTGCTCAAGCCCACTGTTTGGAAAATATCCAACAGCAAACATTTAAGTTTATGATTATTTGAGCATTTAAAATATTTTATAGTATTTAAATGCCCAAATGCAAATAAGTAATGAATTAACCCAGTGACCAAATATGTTATGAAAAATGTGCAGCACCTCTGGTTATGGTTTATAGCATTTTTCCAGAAATGATGAAAATTTTCTAAAGCCATTTGGATTCACTGAAAAAATATTTTTTTTAGTTGAACCTATTTGAATTCCTTTAATGCTAGGGTTTAGGCAATCCCCATTTCAAATTTCATGAAAATTAAACATGATGCATGGATGCAATGCCACTAGTTACAAGCAAGCTCTAGGGCTGTGACATCACGAGGCCAAAAATTATATATATAATTCCGATCATGATGAACTAGATGCATAGGATAATTTTTTGATGGAATTCCAATTTCAACCAATTCCAGTTCCAAGATCCAATATCATTGCATAGCCTATACCATGTCAATGCTTTTCCCTTCAAATATAAAGGGAAAAACTTCTTCTTAGCTTCATCTCCGGGAAAACCTGCAAGCTTAAACAATCCACAAATTTCATCCACATATATCAAGTGCATATCAGGATGTTCGGTTCCATCTCCTGCATAAGGATTAGCCAGCAGTTGTTCTAACATACCCGAAGGAATTACATATTCAACATTTTCAGTACGTGCAGTAGGTTGAGGGGTAACTAATTGTGGTTCCGGTCGAGGTGAAGATACCCCGAACAAACCCCTCAAAGGATTGTTTTCCATAGTAGCAAGTGACTATAAATTTTAGCATGTAGCAATAATGTTTCCTTACCAATTTCCACTTACCAAGAGCGCTTCACTCCCCGCCGACGGTGCCAAAAAATAGCCTTGATGACCCACAAGTATATGGGGTCAATTGTAGCCTTTTCGATAAGTCAGAGTGTCGAACTCAACGAGGAGCAGAAGGAAATGACAAGTGGTTTCAGCAAGATATTGTCTGCAAGTGCTAAAATTGTAAGTAGAGGAGTAGTTTGATAGCAAGATAATTTGTAACGAGCAAGTAACGATAGTAGAAAAAAGTGCAGCAAGGTAGCCAAATCCTTTTGAGGCAAAGGACAGGCCAAAATGGTTTCTTATGATAAGCAAAGTCTTCTTGAGGGTACACGGGAATTTCATCTAGTCACTTTCATCATGTTGGCTTAACTCATGTTCGGTACTTTGATAATTTGATATGTGGGTGGACCGGTGCTTAGGTGTTTTTCTTACTTGAACAAACCTCCTACTTATGATTAACCCTCTCGCAAGCATCGGCAACTATGAAAAAAGTATTAAGAATAAATTCTAACCATAGCATTAAACTTTTGGATCCAGTCGGTCCCTTACGGAATAGCGCATAAACTGGGGTTTAAGCTTCTGTCACTCTCGCAACCCACCATCTAATAACTACTCCACAATGCATTCCCTTAGGCCCAAATATGGTGAAGTGTCTTGTAGTCGACGTTCACATGACACCACTATGAGAATGGCAACATACATATCCTCAAAATATCGAACACATATCCAGTTCACATGATTACTTGCAACACAATTTCTCCCATGACCTCAAGAACAAAAGTAACTACTCACAAATGGTATGCATGCTCAAGATCATAGGGGTATTAAATAGCATAATGGATCTGAACATATAATCTTCCACCAAATAAACCATATAGTAATCAACTACAAGATGTAATCAACACTACTAATCACCCACAAGCACCAATTTATAGTTTTGGTACAAAGATTGAACAAAAGAGATGAACTAGGGTTTGAGAGGAGTTGGTGTTGTTGAAGATGTTGATGAAGACAACCCTCCCCAAGATGGGAGAGTTGTTAGTGATGATGATGACGATGATTTCCCACTCCGGGAGGGAAGTTCCCCCGGCGGAACCACTCCGCCGGAAGGCAAAAGTGCACCTGCCCAAGTTCCACCTCGAGGCGGTGGCGCTTCGTCCCGAAAGACCTCTCCTCATTTTTTTCTAGGTCAAAATGACTTATATACCAGAAGATGGGCACCGAAGGTGGGCCGAGGAGGGCAGCACCCACCCGGGTGCACCTGGGCCTCCTAGCACACCCAGGTGGGTTGTGCCCACCTGGTGGCCCCCCTCTGGTATTTATTTGCTCCAATAATTCTTAAATATTCCGTAAAAATCCTCGGGAAGTTTCACCACATTTGGAGTTGTGCAGAATAGGTAGCTTGACGTAGCTTTTTCAGGTCCAGATTTCCAGCTGCCAAAATTCTCCCCCTTGGTGTATACCTTGCATATTATGATAGAAAAGGCATTAGAATTACTCCAAAAAGAATTATTATACAATAAAGCAACATAAATAACAATAGGAAATCATGATGCAAAATGGACGTATCATACCTCCCTGCAAAACTTATAGCAAGGCACACATCAGGTCTCGTACACAGCATAGCATACATGATAGAACCTATGGCTGAGGCATAGAGAATGACTTCCATTTTCTCTCTATCTTCTGTAGTGGTCGGGCATTGAGTCTGACTCAACTTCACAACATGTAACACAGGCAAGAACCCTTTCTTTGATTGATCCATTTTGAACTTCTTCAAAACTTTATCAAGGTATGTACTTTGTGAAAGTCCTATTAAGCGTCTTGATCTATCTCTATAGATCTTGATGCCTAATATGTAAGCAGCTTCGCCAAGGTCTTTCATTGAAAAACTTTTATTCAAGTATCCTTTTATGCTATCCAGAATTCTATATCATTTCCAATCAATAATATGCCATCCACATATAATATTATAAATGCTACAGAGCTCCCACTCACTTTCTTACAGGCTTCTCCAAAAGTCTGTATAAAACCATATGCTTTGATCACCTCATCAAAGCGTATATTCCAACTCCGAGATGCTTGCACCAGTCCATACATGGATCGCTGGAGCTTGCACACTTTGTCAGCACTTTTAGGATCGACAAAACCTTCTGGTTGCCTCATATACAACTCTTCTTTAAGAAATCCATTAGGAATGCTGTTTTGACATCCATTTGCCAGATTTCATAATCATAAAATGCGGCAATTGCTAACATGATTTGGATAGACTTAAGCATCGCTACGGGTGAGAAAGTCTCATCGTAGTAAACTCTTTGAACTTGTCAAAAACCTTTTGAGACAAGTCGAGCTTTATAGACAGTAACATTACCATCAGCGTCAGTCTTCTTCTTGAAGATCCACTTATTCTCAATGGATCGCCGATCATCGGGCAAATCAACCAAAGTCCACACTTTGTTCTCATACATGGATCCTATCTCAGATTTCACGGCCTCAAGCCATTTATCGGAATCTAGGCTCATCATAGCTTCTTCATAGTTCGTAGGTTCGTCATGGTCAAGTAACATGACTTCCAGAATAGGATTGTTGTACCACTCTGGTGCGGATCGTGCTCTGGTTGACCTACGAGGTTCAGTAATAACTTGATCTAAAGGTTCATGATCATTATATTAGCTTCCTCTCTAGTTTGTGTAGGCATCACGGGAACGGATATCTCAGATGAGCTACTTTCCAAATTGAGAGAAGGTACAATTACCTCATCAAGTTCTACTTTCCTCCCACTCACTTTTTCCGAGAGAAACTCCTTCTCTAGAAACGTTCCAATTTTAGCAACAAAGATCTTCCCTTCAGATCTGTGGTAGAAGGTGTACCCAATTGTTTCCTTAGGGTATCCTATGAAGACGCACTTCTCCGATTTGGGTTCGAGCTTACCAGGCCGAAGCCTTTTGACATAAGCATCGCACCCCCAAATTTTAAGAAACGAAAACTTAGGTTTATTGCCAAACCATAGGTTATACAGTGTCGTCTCAACGGATTTTGACGGTGCCCTATTTAACCTGAATGCAGCTGTCTCTAATGCATAACCCCAAAATGATAGTGGTAAATCGGTAAGAGACATCATAGATCGTATCATATCTAATAAAGTACGGTTACAATGTTCGGACACACCATTACGCTGTGGTGTTTCAGGTGGCGTGAGTTGTGAAACTATTCCACATTGTTTTAAATGAAGGCCAAACTCGTAACTCAAATATTCACGTCCGCGATCAGATCATAGAAACTTTATTTTCTTTTATGATGATTCTCCACTTCACTATGAAATTCTTTGAACTTTCAAATGTTTCAGACTTGTGTTTCATTTAGTAGATATACCCATATCTGCTCAAATCATCTGTGAAGGTCAGAAAATAACGATACCCGCCGCGAGCCTCAACACTCATCGGACCGCATACATTAGTATGTATTATTTCCAATAAGTCATTGGCTCGCGCCACTATTTCGGAGAACGGAGTTTTAGTCATCTTGCCCATGAGGCATGATTCGCAAGTATTAAATGATTCATAATCAAGTGATTCCAAAAGTCCATCTGCATGGAGTTTCTTCATGCGCTTTGTACCAATATGACCTAAACGGCAGTGCCACAAATATGTTGCATTATCATTATCAACTTTGCGTCTTTTGGCATCAATATTATGAATATGTGTATCACCACAATCGAGATTGAACAGAAATAGACCACTCTTCAAGGGTGCATGACCATAAAAGATATTACTCATATAAATAGAACAACCATTATTCTCTGATTTAAATGAATAACCATCTCGCACTAAACAAGATCCAGATATAATGTTCATGCTCAACGCTGGCACCAAATAACAATTATTCGGGTCTAAAACTAACCCCGAAGGTAGATGTAGAGGTAGCGTGCCGACAGCGATCACATCGACCTTGGAACCATTCCCAACGCGCATCGTCACCTCGTCCTTAGCCAATCTTCGTTTAATCCGTAGTCCCTGTTTCGAGTTACAAATATGAGCAACTGAACCGGTATCAAATACCCAGGCACTACTACGAGCATTAGTAAGGTACACATCAATAACATGTATACCTTTTCCATCCTTCCTATCCGCCAAATACTTGGGGCAGTTCCATTTCCAGTGACCAGTCCCTTTGCAGTAGGAGCACTCAGTTTCAAGCTTGGGTCCAACTTTGGGCTTCTTCCCGGGAGTGAAAACTTGCTTGCCATTCTTCTTGAAGTTCCCCTTCTTTCCCTTGCCCTTTTTCTTGAAATTAGTGGTCTTGTTAACCATCAACACTTGATGCTCCTTCTTGATTTCTACCTCCGCAGCTTTGAGCATTACAAAGAGCTCGGGAATAGTCTTTTCCATCCCTTGCATATTATAGTTCATCATGAAACCTTTGTAGCTTGGTGGCAGTGATTGAAGAACTCTGTCAATGACACAATCATCTGGAAGATTAACTCCCGGCTAAGTGAAGTGATTATGATATCCAGACATTCTGAGTATGTGTTCACTGACAGAACTGTTCTCCTTCATCTTGCAGCTATAGAACTTGTTGGAGACTTCATATCTCTCAACTCGGGCATTTGCTTGAAATATTAACTTCAACTTCTGGAACATCTCATATGGTCCATGACGTTCAAAACGTCTTTAATGTCCCGATTCTAAGCCGTAAAGCATGGCACACTGAACTATCGAGTAGTCATCAGATCGAGCTTGCCAGACGTTCATAAAATTAGCATCTGCTCCTACAGCAGGCTTTCACCAAGCGGTGCATCAAGGACATAATTCTTCTGTGCAGCAATGAGGATAATCCTCAAGTTACGGACCCAGTCCGTATAGTTGTTACCATCATCTTTCAACTTAACTTTTTCTAGGAACGCATTAAAATTCAAGGGAACGGTAGCACGGGCCATTGATCTACAACATAGATATGCAAAAACTATCAGGACTAAGTTCATGATAAATTAAGTTCAATTAATCATATTACTTAAGAAGTCCCACTTAGATAGACATCCCTCAAGTCATGTAATTGATACATGATACAAATCAACTAAACCATGTCCGATCATCACGTGAGATGGAGTAGTCATCAATGGTCAACATCCCTATGTTGACCATACCTACTATATGATTCACGTTCGACCTTTCGGTCTCCAGTGTTCCGAGGCCATGTCTGTATATGCTAGGCTCGTCAAGTTTAACCCGAGTATTCCACATGTGAAAAACCGGCTTGCACCCGTTGTATGTGCACGTAGAGCCTATCACACCTGATCATCATGTGGTGTCTCAGCACGAAGAATTGTCACGGCGGTGCATACTCGAGGAGAACACTTATACCTTGAAATTTAGTTAAGGGATCATCTTATAATGCTACCGCCGTACTAAGCTAAATAAGATGCAGAAAGATAAACATCACATGCAATCAAAATATGTGACATGATATGGCTATCATCATCTTGTGCTTTTGATCTCCATCTCCAAAGCATCGTCATGATCTCCATCGTCGCCGGCTCGACACCTTGATCTCCATCATAGCGTCGTGGTTGTATTGCCAACTATTTCTTCAACAACTATCGCTACTGCTTAGTATAAAGTAAAGCAATTACATGACGTTTGCATTTCATACAATAAAGCGACAACCATAAGGCCCCTACCAGCTGCCGATGACTTTTACAAAACATAATCATCTCATACAATAACGTATATCACATCATGTCTTGACCATATCACATCACAAGCATGCCCTGCAAAAATAAGTTACACGTCCTCTACTTTGTTGTTGCAAGTTTTACGTGGCTGTTATGGGCTTCTAGCAAAAACCGTTCTTACCTACGGCACAAAACCACAACGGTGATTTATCAAGTTTGCTGTTTTAACCTTCAACAAGGACCGGCCGCACTCAAATTTGATTCGATTAAAGTAGGAGAAACAGATACCTGCCAGCCACCTTTATGCAAAACTAGTTGCATGTCTGTCGGTGGAACCGGTCTCATGAACGTGGTCATGTAAGGTTGGTTCGGGCCGCTTCATCCAACAATACCGCCGAAATAAATTAAGACATTGGTGGTAAGCAGTATGACGATCACAGCCCACAACACTTTGTGTTCTACTCGTGCATATCATCTACGCATAGACCTGGCTCGGACGCCACTGTTGAGGAACGTAGCTTGCAATTTAAAAAAATTCCTACGCTCACGCAAGATCTATCTAGGAGATGCATAGCAACGAGAAGGGGGAGAGTGTGTCTACATACCCTCGTAGACCAAAAGCGGAAGTGTTTGCCAACGTGGTTGATGTAGTCGAACTTCTTCTCGTTCTGACCGATCAAGTGCCGAACGTGCGGCACCTTCGAGTTCTGCACACGTTCAGCTCGATGACGTCCCTCGAACTCTTGATCCAGAAGAGTGTCGAGGAAGTAGATGAGCTTTGTCAGCACGACGGCGTGGTGACGGTGATGGTGAAGTTATCCATGCAGAGCTTCGCCTAAGCATACGAGAATATGACAGGAGGCGTAAACTGTGGAGGGGGGCGCCGCACACGGCTAACAATCGTTGGTGCGTGTTCTAGGCGCCCCCTCCCCATGTATACATAGGTGGGAGGGGGAGGGGAGCTGACTTGTAGTCATGTCCTCATCATCTGGGCGCCCCAAGTAGGAGGAATCCTACTTGGGGGCCCTATTCCAATTCGGCGCCCCAGTAGTAGTAGGTTTGTTTTGACAACGACTACTTTTTGTGAACTACTAGATCATGATTGGCGCGCGTTGCAGCGCCCGTCTATTTTTCCAATAGAGTGATAGTAATTTTACAAATAGATAGTTACCATCTTGTATATTTTTCGGGTCATAATGACCAACCTCTTAGTTCCATATCTACCAAGTTTTTTCTAGCATCTCATAAATTGGATGAAAATCTACAGCATAAGCATTTCATGACCATGAAAGTGCCAATAGGTGATCCTACAAGGAAAGTGAAAACAGATGGTATTCCATGAAAGTAATCACTATACTAATCTTGACAAAGCTTCTCAGTGAAACATGTCACACTATGTCAAACTAATAATAGTGTGACGTCCTTACAAAGCCCTATTTTCACTTACTTACATATATGTAAGTGACATCAGCAATGCAATTAAAGAACAATTAAAGGATGGAGTATCTGATGCAACTAAAGCAGATGGATTAATCAATGGCATGTGGAAAGCTGCAATGCTCTCGGTGGGCGGATGAGCTCCTTCAACCGTTGGTGCTTTAGATACTCCCAATTCTTGCACCTTGCATTTGTATAGGAAAAAAGATTAGTGGAAGTACTACATACTTTTTGTTCTGATCAATACAAATGAAAATTTTGTATAAATAATAATCCAAGACACTGCAAATATAATACTATTTGGTGAGCCATGTGGCCGCATTTGGTCATATACATTACAAACTTAACTATATAAAAACTATGCAAAGTTGAGCGCACATTATTCTTACCAAGAATCAATGTTAGCTTCAGTTGTTTCAGTGCAAAGTACAGAAATCACCGGCACTTATCATCACAGCAACATCAATCTCTCATCAATCTGATGAACATGACGATGAACATATGTGAGGACTAAACTGAACTAAATTAAAGATGCACCAGAAGGGTAATATTGGGATAAATTTGTAGACAGACAGATAAGATGCAGCAATGCCCTATGCTCTTGACAAACCTCTATAGAGGTTCCGAATAACACAAGCATATACTTTAGGAGGATCCATTTTGCAAGAAACCCAATAAAATGTAAGAGCTATTTATTCTAAAAAAATAATGCAAGGAAGCGATAACTCTAGAAATGAAAGGACCATACTACTTTAACATCCATTCATCTAAATATCTTACGAGTCAAGGGGGTGTTTATTCAAAATACTAATGTAAGAAGAAAAAAATGACGCCTAGAAATTTTTTATTCCAAATCATAATGCTAATAATTTGGCATATCATCATTGTACTGCAAGATGAAGCAACAAGGTAGAGTGATCATGGTCGTTCCATCGTTGTCTATCAATGTCAGTAATGATATAGAAAATCACACAAAAAGTACAATAAATAACAGTATAAGAAGGGTAGCAACATGGCAAAAGTCACATCTGAAATGTAATAGGGAAAGGGGAAACAAAGCCTTGATGAAGAATGGGGCAGAGGGATCACGATTTATCTTATGTAACTAAACATATAAATGGGTGCACACTTTTTTATTTGTTTTTCAGATAGCTAACGACTCATGTTCATATTGAGTACACTCTATAACAGATCGAATCACATTTTGTGCCCACTGCTTGTACATGCCCGTCATCGTCTAGAAAAAAAAATCAGTGCCAGTAAAACGCCACATTCAGCATCTCCCGTTTGTGCCTACTGCCTGTACAACGCCCGTACCACAACCTTCTCCTCAAATCACAACAGGGACCAACAGACCACCAGATTTAATAAATCTAAAACTCACAGCTTCCAACCAGTATTAGAGATGTAGTAATTGCCCCTGATCGTGGTGAGGCGAGTGGTGGATCTCATCTAATTTGGCTCTCACCAGCATCAACTTTATATCGTGGCCGGAGGTGTCCACGCCCAGCCCCTGATCTTGCTACTACAATTACAGACCCAGAGGAGAAAAGACAGGAAAGCAAATAGATTAGATTGAAGAACATACATAGGTGGGGCATCGCATACAAGGACAATCCAGAGGAAGCAGCAGGAGCGACGATGGCTCCCTGAATGTGTTACCCATTGTGGTGAAGGCAGACCGACGGAGAAGTGCAGCCGAGTCCAGACGACAGCGAGATTTGAGGCAGCGGCGGCCAGGGAAAGTCTAGGCGGCGGCGAGGCAAGTCCAGCGGCGAGCAAGTCCCGCCAGCGGCGGCAGCGGCTGCTCCTTCGTGCAGTCGCCCAAGACCTGCTGTCGTGCGAACAGAGAGAGGGGGAGTTAGGGTTATTCGTTCGTGGGCTCCGACTTCATCCTACGTCTGTTCTTTTTTCTTTTTCCTTTCTAATCTAATCTCCCCCCCCCCCCCGATTTTAAGAGGGGGTCTTATTTATTCTAATTAAATCAAGCCACGTACGCGGGAGCATGGATGGGAGCACGCGCAGGGAGCAGGCAAGTCTTGTCCGTGCGTGAGAGGGCTGGAAAGTGGCTCGGTTTTACTGTCCTTAATGATAACTAGGCCGTCAAGCAGTGGCGGAGGGCAAACTTAGTCACTGTAAGCTTAGTTTTAGTGGATAAATAGATCTAATGCAGAGATATATACACATATTTTTCAAGGAGCTGAGGGGGGGACACGCTCATCTGCCACTGCCATCAAGCATTGGCCTTCTTTTTTAACGGTGACTAGTTATGTTAGTCATATGGATAAACGTAAAGACGAGGGAGAAGACGACACGGTTCGGGAAGTCAGAGAGATAAGGACCGCCGTAAGATGCAGATCGGATGACAAACAAAGCGTTCTGTCAAAGCACTAAAATTAGAGTGTTCACAATACTGATTTCTCCATAACTTAATAGGTGAACCCCACTCATCTATTTTTCTCAACATGCAAATATACCACCTCAACATACAATTATGCATGGGAAAAGATCTACGTCAGCACGCAATAGTGCCAACAAAACTATTATGCTACTTATATTCAATAAATATATTACAAGTCGTCAATAATCAAATACAATATCCCCCACAAAAATAAATAAATAATCAAATACAATAAATCATAACTATTACATTTTAGTTCATATATTATTAATTCAAATATTCATATTCAAATCTCATTGAAATGTTGTTAAAAATTCTCTTTTTTTTGTAATAGCTTTGAAATAGATTACCTCCGGTTGCATTGAGTCGGAAAATGAAACCGTGTCTCACAGTGGTGTCCAGGAATAGCCTCTAACTCCTTTTTTTGTACTACAAGTGAGTTAGTTCTGACAATGACCGCTTTTGGTGAATTATGGTAACTAGTCCGTGAAGCATTAGCCCCTTTTTTTTAGTGGTGACTGGTCTCTGCAACTCATATATGGAGAAACATAATATATTGGGATGGAATAACACAATATACTTTTCTCTAAAAAATAACACATTATAGTTGAAAGGAAATATCTTTTTGGATCGTGATCGGACGAAGTCATCATAGACGTCGATGACAAGCAAGCTCTAGCTTGCAGCAGTCCCAGGTAGAAAAGTAATGGCGCCTTGCCTTGTTATTTCTCCTGGTCCAACCTTGGAAAAGTAAGTTCAATATTTTCTTGATAAAGAAAGTAAATTTAATCTCATCAAGTAACCCAAGACTGATCGCTGTCAGGAAAGATGACACTGTACCTTTGACATATAAATTCAAACATGTGTGTTTCAGAGGAGCTGAGTGGCCTCGAGTAACTACTCTCCGTAACACTTCCTAAACAAGCACACGAGTTTACGGAAATTCGATACGGGTCATACAAGCCTTTTACTAACACACTATTGATTCTTCAACTTGCACTGGAATAAAATTAGCCAGCATATGCAGTGACTTAACCAATTTGGGCACTTGTGGTCGGGTCGTACTCAACAGTAGTACTCTGACGCACAAATAAGACTTTCTGAAGGTTTTACTCGAAAAAAAGGACTTTTGAAGCTAATCAAAACGTCCCTCTTTCTTTCTCTCTCAGCACCCAAATGCCGTTTGTGTTTGAAAATGCAAATTGGTCAGCTGAACAACTCTCGCCTCTCTCTCTCTCTATATATAACGACATACTAACTGCACAAATCAATCAAATCAATCCACCAAATCTTCGGTTCCGCCCTTCCTTGCTGCATGCATTCAAGTACGGACATGGCGAGGTCCTGGTCGCTTCTTCTGCCGTTTGCTCTAGCATTGGTTGCTTCTGCTTCTCACGCTGCCATTGTGGAGCACACCTTCAATGTAATTGGGCACTTTTTTTCGTAGTATATGCGCACAGTTCTGTTATTCACTTCCCATGCATAGTTTACAAGCACATCGTGCATACATTTTTATTTACTAGGACATGAAGGTATGCATGTCATCGTATTTCTGTTCTTGATAATTGGCATGCATGCATGCCACCTTTAATATGCTTACTGTTTTTTTTCGAAAAGGCGCGCTTTATTACTTTTAAGCATTACATCCGGCCTTTGTATAACTAAGAAGCACACAGCCATAATATGCTTACTGCTATCTTTTATTTATTTTTGCACATAGCCACCATGCAACAGCTGGATTGGATCTACCCACTATGCAATCTTTTATTTTGGCGGGGAATATGTCGAGCATAATTGGTTTGATGCCAAAAGTTGGGAAGCAGCTCCCCTGATGTACTGCATATGCCGTTCGGGGCACTGACATGTGGGCTTGATTCCCAGCGGGCCCACCTGTCAGTGGCCGAATGGTACCATGCCGCACGGCAGAGGATCCGCGTCCCAAAAGTTGGCATGCCAAATTTTGGCAACAGCCAAATATTGGCTAAAGATTGATTGCTTACTAATTTTATTGCCAATCTCATAAAAAGTTGCCAAATGTTAGCAACTTCTGATTTTGCCAAATGTTGGCTTGCCAAATACTGACAATGCCAAATGTTGGTAGCAAACCAATTATGCTCGTCATCTTTTGTTTACTTCATATTTGTTTATTTTGGTTGGATCAACAGCTGGATTGTCACGATGACACATGTGAATTATTATTTTTGATTTTTAAAAAATTTGACCTTCTTGTGGCATGATTTCATGTCAAATTATCTCATACTTAATCGAATCCAATAGCATCCTATGAATTTTGTGTCAAATTATGCCAAACCGCTCGTGCCACGTGTTGAATATGTCTGTAACAAAAATGGGTGCAAGCTGTCCTCTAGTCAGCCATCATATCATCCTAACATGTGGTACTGGTACATGATTGTCCGTTTTGGAGAAAATAATAAAATAGGGTAAAGTGATGCCAGGCTATTTCATCATATTTCAATCCAATCCTACGAATTGTGTGTCAATTTATTGTCAAACTGCACCTGCGCCACGTTGAATACGTCTATGACGAACACGGGCTCAATCTGTCCATCTAGTCAAGCTGTCACATCATATTGACATGTGTTTCAAGATTGTTAGCTCTGGAGAAAATAATAAATAGGATTAATATTTGTCGCATTGTCACTACCGAGTAAACAATGAGATATACCTAAAAATATGTTGACTGTCTTTTAACCCCGCCTACTTGAAAGTTTCTGTATATATTTGGTGGTAATCTTCCATGTCATAAATATTTGATCTCACTCACCAGGTCGGCAACCTCTCCATTAGCCAGCTCTGCCAGCCGGACAGGATCATCACGGCGGTGAATGGCCAGCTACCGGGCCTGACGATTCGGGCCAGCGAGGGCGACACGGTGGTTGTACACCTCGTCAATGAATCGCCATACGGCATGACCATCCACTGGTAATCATATTACTTAGCATATGTCCTAAAAGAACTTAGTATATTCGTTTTGGCTTAGACCAAACTTTGTGAAGTTTAACCAAAGAAATAATAACATTAATTCATCCACCATGGAAATATATTCTCATATTATATTTATTTAGTATTATAAATGTTATTGTTTCTTCCTTAAACTCATTCAAACTTCACAAATTTGACTTAAAATAAAAACCAATGTGCTAAATAAGTGCGAAACAATGGGGTACTACTTAATTTTTTGATGGGTATCAAAATGTCGACCATGCAGGCATGGCATATTCCATCGCGGTAGTCAGTGGGCAGATGGGCCGGCGATGGTCACGCAGTGCCCCGTCCAGCCAGGCGGCAACTACACGTACCGCTTCAATGTCACCGGGCAGGAGGGCACGCTCTGGTGGCACGCCCATTTCTCCTTCCTCCGTGCCACCGTCTATGGTGCCCTCATCATCCTGCCCCGGGGCGGCGTTGACGCCTATCCCTTCACTAAGCCCGACAAGGAAGAGATCGTCATGTTAGGGGAGTGGTGGAACGCCAATGTATTCGACTTGCAGCAGATGGCGCTCCTCACCGGAATGCCTGCGGGGCCAGCCGATGCATACACCATCAACGGCAAGCCGGGAGACCTCTACAACTGCTCTGCCCCAAATCGTATGTGTCAGCTAACCTTCATCTGCCCAAGATCGTTCTCCATTATTATGGATGGTGTGATCAATAGAAGTTTTAGTTTTTGTCACAAGTTAGTTTTCTGTAAGTTTGACCATATCTATAAAAAAATATATTAGTAACGTTATATACTCTTATCTCTCATGTGAAAAGAGGGGGTAAGAGGAAGCATGTTAAAACTGCTCAACTAAGTTTAACCTGGAACAAACCTAGAATTCAATTAATTTAGAGCAGAAGGAGTACATTTTTTATGAAATTTATGTTTGCGTGCAGAGACGCACATGTTTGAGGTGAGGAAGAATGAGACGTACCTGCTCCGGATCATCAACGCTGCGCTCAACACGCCTCTGTTCTTCAAGGTCGCGAACCACACCTTCACCGTCGTGGCGGCCGACGCGTGCTACACCACGCCGTACAAGACGAACGTGGTGGTGGTCGGGCCCGGGCAGACCGTGGACGCGCTCATGGTTGCGGATGCCACCGTCGGGCGCTACTACATGGCGGCGTCCCCCTACGACAGCGCGATACCATCGGGCCCACCATTCAGCAGGACCGTCGCGACAGCCGTGCTGGAGTACGCCGGCGGACCGAACACGACCACGCCGCCTACGTTGCCGGAGCGGCCAGAGTTCAACGACACAGACACCGTGCACAGGTTCCTCTCCAACCTCACGGCGCTGGTGCTCCCCGGCAAGCCGACCGTGCCGCTTTCGGTGGACACCCGCATGTTTGTCACCGTCGGGATGGGCGTCGCCGACTGCCAGCCGGAGCAGACGCTGTGCAACCAGAGCCGCACCGTGTTCGCGTCGAGCATGAACAACGCGTCCTTCGTGCCGCCGAGGAGCACCTCCATGCTCGAGGCCCACTACAGCAACGCGACGGCCGGCGTGTACACCCGCAACTTCCCCGACCAGCCGCCGATCCTCTTCGACTACACCGCCGATGCGAGCAACAACGCCACGATGCAGTACACGACCAAGTCGACCAAGGTGAGGACGCTCCGGTACAACGAGACGGTGGAGATGGTGCTCCAGAACACGCGGCTCATTGCCAAGGAGAGCCACCCCATGCACCTCCACGGCTTCAACTTCTTCGTTCTAGCACAGGGCTTTGGGAACTACAACCAGACAACCGCGGCGCCGCAATTCAACCTCATCAACCCCCAAGAGCGCAACACCGTCCTCGTCCCTACCGGTGGTTGGGCTGTCATCCGCTTCATCGCCGACAATCCAGGTACACATCATGCATTGAAGATATTCTTACTATATACTTCCTCCGTCGCAAAACAAATGTCGCTAATTTAGTACAACTTTAATATAAAATTGTATTAAATCGGCGACGCTTATTTTGAGAAGGGGGAGTTCATTTCCTTAGAAGTTAGAATCTTTATGTCATGTTGTTAGCTTGCTAAGAAGATTTGAGCTTGAGCATATGCTAACTAAATGTGCGTGCTTGTTAATTGCAGGGATGTGGTACATGCATTGTCACTTTGAGGCTCATCTTGATCTCGGTTTGGGAATGGTGTTTGAGGTTCAGGACGGGCCCACACCGGATACTTCTCTGCCGGCGCCACCTAAAGACCTGCCGCAATGTTGATCGATAACCTAGCTAGGGTCATTTATTTTAATTTGTAATAAATAAGTAAACGATATGTCGACAATAAGAGCTGAAGAGGCTACCATATGATTGGTTGGTGTTTAATAGTTGTGCATTACTTGTTAGTGTTTGCAAGTTCAGCTGTAATATGATTGTGGTGCGTATTTGTCAATTATCTTAGGTGATTTTTTAAATGGCACTTTCTTGAAGCGTCAAATTCACACAAATAAAAAGACCTACCCTCCAAAACGATACAATGACCTAGGGCCTCTTGGCTCTATCGTGGAATTGCACATTCCACAACCGAAGGAAGAAGGAATGTAGGTCAACACTAGGGCTGCAAGAAAAGCTCGAGGCTAGTGAGCCGGTCGAGATCGACTCGTTTTTTTACTCGACTCGAGAAGAAACGACTCGAGTTTGAACACTTTATGTAGATCGATCGAGAAATGAGCCGATCTTGAGTCAATGTTGGCTCACTCAATTTTAGCTCGATAACTCGGCATAATATCATTTATGTTAAATGATCATGTCATATATTAAATGGAAATAAGATAATTTATTACCATATATGTTGTTCAAAAAATTTCTCCATTCTATTTACCAACGAACATGGAAACTTAATTAAGTGCAGAAAAGATTTAGGCCTAATTATGGCACATGGTCGACTATGTGTTAAATATCCTATATCTTTGGCAAAAGTTCCCAGCATATTCGCCTTAATTTTTTTGTTTTCCATCCGTAGTTTTATAGCTTTTATCATCTCATTTAGCTCGAAACTAGCTCGAGATCGATACAACAAGCTGAGCACGAGCCATACACTACAGCTCGATCATGAGCTTCACTCAGTTTGAGCTCGCTCCAATTTTCATATGAGTTGAGCTGAGCCAACTCCAACTCGCTCGAGCTCGACTCGACTCGTTTGCAGCCCTAGTCAACACCATCTTGATTGAGCCATTGGTCAAACTGCTTTGGAGGATAGGAGAACGTTAATGAATTGTTCATTTTTTTTTTCTAGAACCGCTCCTTTTTAAAAAATCAAAATTGTTTGGAAATAAAAAAACACATGCTTTTAAAATTTGTTCATGCTTTTCAGAAAATATTGAGAATTTCACAATTTCCTCATGTTTCCAAAAGCTGTTTGTAATTTCGAATTTTTTTTATTTTTTTTCAAAAAGAATTGTCCATATTTTTCATAAAATTGTCAAATAATTCAAAAAACGCAACTTGCTACAGCCGCTGGTGGGCAGGTGAGTCTTTTGTTTTTTGAGTAACTGGTGGGCAGGCCAGTCAAGTCGCCCCTGCGTCCTGCTGCTTGTTGGATCCTGAGAAGTAGGCCCAGTGTTGAAAAGTCAGGCCTGCGTCGCTTACTGCTCCCCAGTAGAAACCAGCCAGATAACAATATACCCTGAGAATTAGGCCCAGCCCCTCGATGGCCCTGGCTCTCGCTCGTGTCGCCGCCATTGCCATTCGCGTTCTTCCTCATCGCGTGCGTCCTTGCCGCCTCCACCCCGCCCTCAAGGTTTGGCCATTGCCCATTGAATTTCTGCGATCTGTGCCTTTTCCCCGCAACCCCCGAGTCGTTGCGTACAGATCTGACCTGCAGCCCACGGTGGTGGTCACATCACATATATCGATCTTCGGCTCTTGTAAATAAACCACGGTTGGACCTCAATCTCATGCCTCGTATCTTCTCTTCGTTTTCTCAAATTGGATTTGATTTAACGGTCTGGTCATTCATGATTGTTATCACAAGCAAATCCTTAAGGGTTTCTTCTCTAGCAAAGGGCACTTTCATATGATAGTTACATTGCTATTCCGAATTTCAACTACTGCCGCTGTTTCTTTTGTTGGATTATTGCTGACCCTTGTGGGTTTTCTTCTCGCACAAGTTTATTTCTTTCATGGTGCTTGAGTGGAGATACATACAGTACTACTACACTAGTTCCTAACTGATATTACCAAGAATTCTTGTCCGTTGAAAATAATAGCCTTATTTAAGCTTCACACTTCTCCCTGTGCAAAAATGAGCCCTGGATATTGGTTAATTTGTTCAACTTCCACGGCTGCTAAGCATGTATGCTTTAATCAGAACTACTGCTATGGACCGCTTACATTTTAGTTCACTTGGCATGTGCCTAACCTATGTGTTGACTTCATGTTATATGGCGGAGGGAAGGAGCTTTTTGTTTAATTTGCAGGACATGTGTTGATTTTGTCTAGAAATATGAGCCTCCTGTTTTTCATCATTGTCTTTAACATCAGTGCTTGAACGATGCTTATAATGTCAAATTTATTTGACAAAGCAGTAGTATTTCTCAATTGAATCAACTAGCACTAGCAGTTTGTAGGAACAAAGCCATTTCAGTGTTGAAGCAGTTATGAATGAAGTTTGCAATGCCTTACTGTAAAATTGTGCACAATACAGCACTTCCATATTGTATTACATGTAAGTCTTTTTCATGAAATACGTTTTTTTAACCTAACTGATGAGATTGCCACATTTGACATTTATGTGAAGTTTGGAGGTTTCTCTGAAAATTCTAGCATCCCAACTTCGTATTGCTCCACCATCTCTTAAAAAATGTTGAGTCAGACAAGGTGTGAAACTGATTTGGGATGCAATTCCTGGTTGGTTAAACTTTTTTCAGCCAAACAAACAGTGGATCTGGAATTCCAGGCCAGTTCGGCAGCAATGGATAAAATGCACAAGGAGGAGGAAATGAAAACCACATATCATGAAGATACTACCAGTACTGATGGATCAATAAGCACGGATGAATATGATCCATGTAATCCTCCGTATCCTCCATGCCCTCCTGCTGTTGGAAATAGCTTAAGTGACTCTATCCGTTTAGTAGCTAAGGTGCGGTAACTAACCAACTTTTTTTTTTGAACTTCATGGCATTTCTATCTTATCATGCTTGCTTTCCCTAGTATAGCTCTTGACGCCTCCCTCCCTTTGCAGTTGTTACGTGAGAAAGAAGCTGCAATTGGTGCCCTTAGAGCATCCAGTATAATTGTTCCAGAACGCATCCCTAAGGTTCTCTGCATTTGAAAAAAATAATTTGGTTAATTACTTTTTCCTGCAGTACTGTGTGTGTGTGCTACTTATGCAAATATTTTGCTTTGTTGTCCTATAGTGCATTGCTTATTTCATTTTGCTTTGCTAATCGGATAACCGATTTCCTCGCCTCTTTTGATTCTGAATGGGTCAATTTAGGCAGTGAATCTTCTCTTCCAAGATAAAGTGCACAATTTGGCACCCATCCTGGATAAGGATAGCGTCCGGCGCTTTCTCAGCTATATGTGGGTGAATGGGCAGGGCATGCTATGGGGTTCGGTCATCACACCAGAGGCTTTGAACCATATGATTTCACAAAATGCTGTTAAATGTGTCAAAGTTGCCTTGGAGGGCCAGGCACCTGAGCTTGATGGGTGCCAAGCCGGTCCCAACTGCATGAACCAGTATGGGTACTATCCCCTCCACCGAGCTGCTGAATTTTTTTCGGTTGACATGATTCAGTTGCTCGTTCGCCACGGCGCGTCCGCCAATCTACGCACAGCCGGTGCTGAGGTCATCGAGGGCCTTCTCCCACTCCATGTTGCAGTCGAGAACACGTGCATGCATAAGTATCTGGAAGACTGTCTATTTCCTAACCACGAGCATCGGGATTACAGTGAGGCAGATGCCAACTTTATCTTCAAGCTCATCCATCTTCTGTGCCTACCTGAAATGGTTTGTCTCACATCCATCCCTTCACAATTTACTACTCCAGCATAACAAAGTCACATATCTTAAATAACGGACGGAGCAATAATACTCAAGGGACCATAAATTCCTACATCTCCATTTGCCATAGTCGGAATACTTTTCTGTGCTGTAGTGACATTTTTTAGCCTTCGACTCTTTGTTGAGAAAAACAAAATCTATTTTGCTGTTAACAGAGAAAATAAGATTGTTATGTTATTTAGATTGTTGGTGAGAACACATTTTTCAAGTTAATCAGCAGACAGCACTACCTTCTTGCCTATAAATTATAAAAGGACTGTTTTTGTTCCGTGTTGGTGGTTTTTGCAGAAGATCTTCATGGATACGACTCGGCTAATTGCAAAATACACAGATAATCTATTGGATGAGCTGTGGAATTACATAAAAGAGGGAAAGCTTGCCGAGACAGCCGTTTTGCTCTTGGCAGCTCAAGAGCAGATACGCATGGTGGGAACTTCTCGCAAGAGAAAGGGAGATAGTAAGCCAGATGGGTTTGCTATTATTCGTGACCGAATTTTGTACAACAATATTACTTTGCATTCTGAGAAGGGTCAGCAAGTGGAGGCAAGGATACAACTTAATAATATGGCATTGATGCTTGTTCATGTAATTTCTAAAGCTGGTGAAGGTCTTGATTCATACATTCAGAAGCATCTAGAGGTATCATTCTGTTGGTGCTTGCTGTTACAATTCTTGATTTTCTCTGCTTTACAAAAATTGCATATATTGGCATAGTATATTAGCCTTTTGGTAATTCCTGCATTTCTGATCAATATAATATTTTTTAGAACACTGATCAAAATTTGCAATATATCTAATACTTATTATAGGCTCATTCAAGAATGTAAGATTTATTTGGGGTCATTGGCAGAAAATACAGTTTGTAAAAGGACTATTAAAATATGAAGTTCATTTAGACTCGCTCTCCTTCACGAAAACTCCTCGTCTTGGAATTAAGGTTCAAATTAGCGTTAGGTGTAATTGATGCGGTTTTGTTCAATTTCTATTGGAACAAGAGCAGTAGGGGAGGACTGAACTCAATATATACCAAAAGTTGAAACAAATAGGAGTAGGAGATATGTTACAAAATAAAGTTGGGAAATGTTAGTAGTAAATGCTCCTGTTACAAAAAGACTGATAATCATAATAGTAAATGTTTCCTTATTTTCGTAGTCTGCAACTCTGCATAACATCTAGGTGCGGGTGTTTATAGCAACTTCCTGCTGGTTTCTTGGGAAAAAGAAGTCTTGTCCAGTTTACACAAACTCTGGGCAATCAGTGTTTCACAGTTTCACACGTAATGGAAGCTGTTTGGGCTGTTTCTTCAGTTAGATAGTGTGGACAATATCAACTCACTACTCTTGTAAAAGCCAAAACTAAACAATTGGGTCAAATTTGGAACTAAAATAAAATAACGCCATATATCTAATTAACTCAAATAACTAAGACAAAACGTGTGTCCTGTAGTATTGATGTCATAAAAATATATTCATTCTACAATGTTGTTAGTATTCTTAAGTTTTTCTTTTGCCTTTCCACTTTTATTACATTAATACTGTTCCCACTGCAAACAATTGTTTCTGTCATATCTCAATCATCATGATTCATGGTGCTCATGACATACATCTCACAAGTTAAAACGGTCATGCAGGTGCCGTACTTCATGCAGCTGCCTCATTTGGAGGTCACTGAACGTGTTTCCTCGATTCTCAAGGATAATGGTTTTTGTCCTACTAGTGAATGCATAGAAATTGGAAACCTGTATGTTTTGTTCAAGGAGTATGTTTTGTATACATACACAACTGATATGATCTTTATTTAATTATTTCTTCCACTTGTTCTTGCAGCTGCCCCTATGAAGATGTGTTGTCCAGTGAGGATATACCTAACAAATCTGGTATATATCTGTGTGTATTGATTGAAGTATTTCTTTCAAGATGTGAGGAAAAAAACTAATTAATTTTTTATGGATATGATATGATGAAAATTAGGGGAAAGTGACACAAACAGGGAAGCTCTAGAAATGGATTATCTACACACAGTAGTGAATAAGGTGAATATATGAAAACATCATGTCCAAAGATTTATTTGTTTGATTTTGATGACTACATATAATTTGGATTATTCAAGCTGAATTGATCTGACGCTCAAGAGCTATCCAATCTGTGATGTTTTGGGGTTTCTAACATTTAGATCTTTATTGACTCTCAAGAGCCAGGCTGCAAGGAGGAAGAGAAAACCGAGACGGTGGGAGCTCAAACTCGCCAGGAGAAGCTTCTTCCCATGGTGGAGATCAGTGTTATCTTCCCGGCCTAATGCCAAGATCACCCCCCACAAATGGGCACGTCCATCTGAATGCTTGGATCTCGAGATGGCTTGGAAGAAACCTACTCAAGGCTTGGATGGTGAGACAGCTTCGAAGAAGGCAACCGTCGAGGATGGGTCTGCTTCTGCAGCTCACGGCGTGATGGGCCGATTTCCCATGGTGGTATATAGTAGCAAGCCCGGTGAGCTGTTTACTACAATACCGCTTGATGATATACCCAAATACATGAGGCAACAACAGAGAAGGCAATGCAGAAGGCTGTTTAGTACAGCGGTTAATTATCAGCCCAGGATTGCGATTGGTGCAGCGGTTAATTCTCAGCCCAAAAGGCTGTTTGGCACAGCGGCATTGATGATCCTAAAAGTGCTGAAGAAAGCATGATAAGTAGGAGTAGAAAGGTACTTCCAGTTCAAGTTTATGAGCATGCTCATGTTATGCAAGGCACTTGCCTAAATGACAAACAGACTTACTCCCTCCGTCCCATAATATGAGAATGTTTTTGACACTAGTGTAGTGTTAAAAACGTACTTATATTTTGGGACAGAGGGAGTATCTGCATACACTGTGTACATCCTGTGTTCGCTTATTCTTTTCTTGAGCATTGTTCTTCTTAATCCTGGTTGGCGATCTCCATGGTAGCGTTGCTTATTCTTTTCTTGAGCATTGTTCTTATTAATCCTGGTTGGCGATCTCCATGGTAGCGTTGAGGAGCCAATGGTGAGTCAATTGGGTTCAGTTAAACTGATTTTGCTCGCTCAGCTGCACGCCATGGACGAGTTGAATGCAATCTCAGATGCCGATAAACCTCTGACGCCAAATCCTGCTGACATTCAGCAATTGCTCGTGAATACACCTGCTGACATTCCTAGATAATTGGATTTTTCTTATATGCTGGAGCTGGATATAAGAGTGCATCATTGGCGCATAAACCTGTTATTGTTTACTCCATATTTTCGAATCAACATAAAAATAGCAGCATGACCCGACAGGAAGAAAGCAAAAAGAAGAGGGCAGCAAAGAAACTGCTGTTGCAACAAACGATCTCTGGATAGATTAGTCCACAAAACCCATGAAGATGTGTGCGCTTTTGGTACCAGAAATATCGGCCGCTTCAACAAGGGGGGTGACAAACACAAATCCATCACATAAGTTGCAGCACCGGACACGTTGTTATGATAATCAAATCCACTGAAATAACATGATGGCGAAACTACATTTATGATAGTTACTAACGCAGCTAGAGGCAGAACGCGGAACATCTATGGCTCGACAGTGGTCACTTGCTGCCATTCACCGTCAACGGCTTCTTTCCACAGGGTCACATTGTTGTTGCCATCAGAGACTGCCAAGATGTTGCCCGTCAGCGACCACGACAGCCTCCAAACAGGGGTTCTGAAATCACTGAGAACCCTGCCCTCCCACTGCTCACCTTCTTTCGGTGCGGTCCAGATAACGACGGTTCCATCCTGAGAAGCGCTGGCGATCGTGGACTTTGGGAGGCCTAGGTTGGGCGCCCAGGCGACGTCTCTCACCCAGTCCCTGTGCATCTGAAGGGCCGGAAAGCAGTCCATCCTCCAACTCCCATTGGTGAGCTTCCACACCTTGACCGTGTTGTCGCAGCCACCAGAAGCAAGTTTCTGAACATACTCGAACTGCCCAGAAGGCCCTGGGCTGATTAGAGCACCCGGCGCCATTGATGGGGCCCAGGAAACAGAGGTAACTCCCACTGGATGTGCCTGATCGATGCGCGTCGTCTCCCACCCTCCATCAGAACGAGCCATGAAGACGGAAATGTTCCCATCAGACGAACCGCAAGCCAAGCAGAGGCCGAGCTCATGAGGCGCCCAAGCAATGGAATTTACAGAAGACTTGTGCTCATTGAAAGTGTGTGCCTGTGCCCACTCATCAGGCTTACTCCCTTCTTTCCATATGATGACCCGACCATCATAGCTGCAGGATGCAAGCATTGAATCATACTTGGGATGAGCCCATGCGATTTGCCAGACTGGGCCCTCGTGTCCGCTCAAAGTAGCAAGTTGCTGGTGCGAGGTGCCACTCACGCCAATGATCTTGATTGTGTTATCAGAGGAGGCAGTGGCAATGCGCTTCCCATAGTAATCCATAGCGATGTCATGCACCACATCTTGGTGGCCAGTCTCTATCTTATGAGGCGGCATTGTTCCAGGTATGTGTCAGCTTTAAAGTAGTAACCAACTGTTCTGTCCTGACCACCTCAGGCTCCTATCTGCCAGTAATAGAAAACTAACATTTAGAGGACATCGAGTTAAAGAATAAAGAAAAAAAATGCAGTATACAATTCACTGATACAAGTAACACGGTTGCATTTTCACAACATAAGGAGCTGAGTTGTTACAGTTAGAAGTTATAAAAATTATGATATTACAATTATAATTCATAACAATTTTGGTACACAAGATACATACACTGCCTTGCTACCAGCATGTCAATACATTTTTTTTCTGTAAAATAACAAAATGAAATCTGACTGCTTGTTATAATCATGGTGATCGCAAGTATAAACCTGTCTGACTAATATTTAGAAATCCTGTGACAAAATTAGCCTAATAAACAAGGAATTCTAGCAACAATATACAAAGATACTACTGGGAAATTCAAGGAAGAAACTTAGACATCCCCAGAAGATAAAAATGTCTTTCAAGTGTTTAACTTGTTTCTCTTCTCCCATAGTATAATGCATGGCATGACATGAGATGGTTTTATTTAATCACATGCTCAGGGAAATTGTGATTGGCAACAAAACAGTGTCCAGCTAGTTGACAATAATAGAACTAAATATTGTTCACTTTGAACATCTTATAACGAAGGACAAGACAGCAAGGCCATGTCACGAGAACTACAACATCTTTTGCTTCACAGAAGTCGACACTTCACAGTAATTAAGAATTCAGAGGACAGTATCATCAACATCACAACTTCTTAGAAAGTATCATGCACTATTTGGAGATGCATTCAAATGGTGCATTAAGTATAAATATAACATTTGCAACCGTCAAACAACCGATGCTTAGTAAAATTTAAAGATACCACAATAGGCTAAAATAGATAATGCTCCAGCAAACACACCAAAAATAAGACGGCTCAAGTTGAAAATTCAAAGAATAAGAATCAGTTGAACCAAACAAACTTACATGCAAATGGTGCCAATCAACCCAAAATGTACACTCACAGCATTAATAATGTCATATAGTGTGTAGGCCCATTTACTGACTAGGTTTTTGTTGGTCCAAACAAGCAAATAAATTAATTTTCCAACATGTAGCTGCTGTCTTGAGGCTTGATGATTATGTTATGGAAGCAACATGTCTTAATATTTTCAAACTTTAGTGAGTACCTATGAACTTAAAAATAGTCATCCGAGAGAATGCCTTTGGAGCTTAAAAGCTGCTTGCCTGCTCCATGTAAAGCTACTGGATATGCATTCTCTTGGATCACTATTTCTCTTTTGGTTGAGTCTTATTATCTTGCTCCGTATATGTACATTTACAGCAAGTATATATGTGGACAGCAAGCATACGTGAACCATTCAACAAGGCCCTAATAGCTAGCAAAGATTAAACAGTTCATACATAATACCAAAAGAACATTAAATAAAACAAGCATCAAGGACATGAACAACCAGCAATCATCCAGCATACACATGAGCTATTGTCCATACATGAACTAAAAGTCTGAAACACATTATAACTGAAGCATGACTAAACCCGATTCGCAGAATAGAAGAAAGGACATGTTAAAGTCTAAAGTAAATCTGAAATGTTTTCTTATCCCAGGCACAGAACCCTCTCCTATTACTGTTAAATCGACGTATTCAAGATCTATAATACTCTCAGAATTAACAGTGGCCTTTTGGTGCAGAAAATTGCAAGATTGAGCTAGCTGTAACAAACTGATGCATGTCCACACCTGAGAGGCTGAAACAAAGTGGCAATTGAGGACCTCTACCTCTCACTAATCTGCAAATTACTACACCCTCAGAGGTCCTCAATTGCAGGTTAGTGTCTACATGTGTCAGGCAAGCAGCTTCTATGGATTAAAGCTCCAAATGCATTCTCAAGGATTAAACTGCCAAAACGTCTTATCTTTGGGAACAGAGGCAGTAGTTCATTCCTTCCCTGTAACTTTTATCGGAGCAAGAACAGATAACTAGTACTGTAGAACTTTTTAATTTCTCCGGGGGACTCAACCGGTCTGTTAACTGCATCGACCATTGAGTGAAAAAGGCCTCACAAGATCTTCAGGATCACACCACTGCCTGGCTCATTCGTCTTGGTCCTTTTCGAAATAAAAGGTGGGGAATCTCTACCCCCGGTGACAATTCAAACAAAAGGCCTCACAAACATCTCTCGGAAAAAAGACCATGCAGTACCTCGATCTTCTTGCGGGAGGCTGAAGGCTGCAGTGTTGGGGAGGAGTTGTCGACGGCGTCAGCAGCAGACGGCGGAGGTCGGCGGCAGGGGTCGGGGAGGCGCGAACGGCGAGGAGTCGGGGAGGGGCTTGCTCGGCGGCCGCAGAGAATCGACGGCGCTCGATTGAGGAGGGGGTCCGGTGTCAGACCCGCATCTGGATCTGCTTTAGGTTTTCTCTCAAGAACAGATGAACAAAATGGGTGGATCCTATATGACGCCCGTTAGCGTCAAATCGGCGCAGCTTCGCTGAAGCGAAGCGAAGCGAGCGGCCGACACGGGCCGGCCCACTAGCAGCAAAGCAAGGAACCGGTTTTGGGAACTTTCTAGAAGGTTCCCTATACCGGTTTTTCCCTGTTTTGTTTTTTCTTACAGGGGTTTTCCGGTTTTCTTCATTATTTTGGCTTTTCGTTTTCCTTTTTCTTCCTTCTTATTTCTTCCTTTTCTTTTCTTTTTCTACTGTTTTCCGTTTTTTTGTTTTTTCATAAATTCAATATTTCCAAAAAATGTTCAGAATTTTCAGAAAAATGTTTGAAATTCCAAATGTTGTTCAAGTTTTCCGATTGTCGTTCCTGTTTTCAAATTTTGTTCACGTTTCCAAAAAAGTTCGGAATTAACTTTTGTTCGCCGTATTAAAGAAAAATGTTCACCGTACATTTAAAAAATGTTCACTCCTGTATAAATAATGTTCATCGTGTGTAGCAAACTTTGTTCAAGTGCACTTGGAAAAATGTTCATTGTATTTAAAAAAAATTGTTCAGTGTGTATTTGAATAATATTCATGGTATACTAAGAAAATGTTCAATTAGTATTTTAAAGTATTTTTAAAAAATTGTTCAAAGTTAAAAAAATTGTTCAGATTTTCGAAATTTGTTCACAATTCTAGATTATTGTTCCTGTTTTCAAATTTTGTTCACTCCAAAATACTTCGGTATTCCCTTTTGTTCCCAGTATTGAACAAAAATGAATATTAGAAAATCTTCAAATTTGTGTCCAAGAAATGTTGAAAAAGTTGAAAATACTCGGACCTGCCGCTTTTATATTGTAGAACATGTTGTGCCATCTATCAGCCATACTCAGTCCATAGCTTAGCTGGCTAGCACTGCTTGTATCCCAGCCGATTCCTTTTTTTTTACTGTGCTAACATCCAGACGACTGGACGTTAGGCAACAGATCTGCAAAATTATTCTCTCGCGATCTTCTCCCGCTTTCTTTTTATTTTCTGGAAAAAATGTGATAAAAATATTGTTGAAGGTGGGAGTTGAAATCACTACCTCTTCGCCCATCATCACTTGTCATGTCCACCTGGTTTAGTTTCAACTTGTGATTACAAAGAAAATCGATAAACATTTATACTGGTACATACACGACTAGAAAAACAAGCCATTTTCTTTTCTTTCTTTTTACCAATTTTTCTTCCCTTTTGTACACAATAATTCATGCATGATAGACCTGACAACTCACGCACCGCTGTAACTTTTTGACCCTGGGTAAAAAATTATTGTAATACACCCCGATAACTTATCTGTAAAAGAGTGGTAATTATACGTTTGGACTGTGCTAACGTCCAGTCGTCTGGACGTTAGGCAACAGATCCGCACGATCCTCTCGCGATCTACTCTTTCCGTTTCACGCGTGATCTTCTCCGCTTCCTTTTTATTTTCTGGAAAAAACGTGATAAAAATATTGTGAGAGGTGGCAGTCGAAATCACTACGCCCATCATCACTTGTCATATCCACTTGGCGTAGTTTCAACTTGTGATTACAAAGAAGATCGATAAAACATTTATACTGGTACATACGCGACTAGAAAAACAAGTCATTTTCCTTTCTTTCTTTTTACCAATTTTTCTTCCCTTTTGTACATAGTAATTCGTGCATGATAGACCTGATAACTCACGCACCGCTTTAACTTTTTGACCCTAGATAAAAAATTATTGTAATACACCCCGATAGCTTATCTGTAAAAGAGTGGTAATTATATGTCATGAACCTGATAACTCACTCACAAACACCGTGATACCTATTGACCCGAAGGAAAAAATGTTGTTGTAACACATCCCGATAACTTATCTGTAAAAATAGCATGGTAATTTATATGCTATGAATCAGATAACTCACACACAAACACTGTGGTAATGTTTTATTACCATAGGAATTTTTTTTATAACACACCCCAATAACTCTCTATAAAGAGCATGATAATATATACGCCACGAACCTGATAAACTCATAAATACTGCGGTAACTTTGGGCCCAGAGGAAAAAGGTTTTTGTAACACATCCCGATAACTTTTTCGTTGACAATAAAAAAGACATGAATTGAGAAAAAAGTGTCCTACATGGGATCCAAACCTGCATCAGATAGCAAGGAACCAAGACCAACAATCATTACACCAACCTACATTGTTGTTTAATACTTGAAAAAAATCTTTTAAAACAATTTCTCACCATTGTCAGATGACAAAAGGAAGGTATTTTCCTCAAAAAAATTCACTGCATAAATGATGATGTACTATACGTGTGAATGTATAGAGGGGCTCCTCTATGACTTTTTATCAGGGTCGGGTACATAAGTTATCAGGTCTGCGATGTGTGAGTTACCATGTTATTCACACAAAAGTTACCGAGAGGATGTTTTATCAACCCTCCCCCCACTCCCATCGCCAAAGTTATCAGGACCGGGGTACATAAGTTATCAGGTCTATGATGTGTGAGTTACCATGCTATTGACACAAAAGCTACCGAGGGGATATTTCATCAACTCCCCCCTTGTTGCCAAAGTTACCAGGATGGGGTTCATAAGTTATCAGGTCTGCGATGTGTAAGGTACCATACTATTAATACAAAAAGTTATCGAATGTATGTTTACACAAGTTTTTATTTGGGTCAAGAAAGATACCACGATATTTGTACATAAGCTACCAGGTCTATGATGTGTGAGTTATCATGCTATTGACACAAAAGCTATCGAGGAGATATTTCATCAACTCCCCCCACCTCTCGTTGCCAAAGTTACCAGGATAGGGTGCATAAGTTATCCGGTCTGTGCTGTGTGAGTTACCATGCTATTGACACAAAAGTTCGTCAACCCCCCCTCGGTCGGCAAACTTACCAGGACAAGGGTACATAAGTTATCGGGTTTGCAATGTGTGAGTTATCATGCTATTCACAGAAAAGTTACCGAGAGATATAACTCCTCAAAAGGAAAAAATGAAAAAGGAAGCAACAGTGAATGGTCAAATAGTATGACGTGCATTCTTTTGCACAACAAATATTCCAGCTGAGCTGGTTAGTGTGTCTTTCACATTAGTTGCTTGGCATGGGTTCAAATCCCATATTTAGCATCATTTTTGGGCGTGCCAATAGATCTAGCACCCAAAAAATAAATAGATCTAATCGAGAGAAAAAATCACGGCAGTCAAGGCCATAGTCTCCGGATTCTTCCCATTAAATTCGCCATCAAGTTAGCAAGTCAATCACATTTTAAATCTTAAACACAGAGCCACTATGTAATACATTTATAGTCTAGGCGCTTTTGACAACAACAAACTCTGGGTGTGTTGGTTACTATGGCGGTGCACTTGCAGGAGGTCGGGGGTTCGAATCCTGTCTTGGCCGCCCCACCCTTTCTTTTTCTCGCGGAGTTTCTGCGCCGCATGATTAGGATCCGACGACGATGGGGTTGTATGTGCCTGTCGCTAACTGCCAGTCGGCAGGAAAATAGCTTTTCGTTTTCTTTTTGTGATTCGCTCGGCGCCTGCGAACTGGGCTGGCCCATTTGCGCGCTACCTTTAGCGAAACCAGCTCGTTTTGACGCTCAAAGCATCGAACAGGAGCTCCCAACAAAATGGGTCCCGAAATAACATGTGTTCTCGAGAAAGTAATGATATTGCCCACTAGTAACAAAAGATTTTGAAAAAAAAATAAAAATTATAAACGGACCGTGCCATGCCGACCCATGTGACCAGGCAGGGCCCAAGGTGTGCCACGTGCCGGGCACGGCCTGTTTAGCCTGTGCCGTATCTGGCCCATGGCGGGCCGTGCTCGTGGACCGGCCTGATTGGCCTGGCCCGTTTGGCCAGCTATACCACCAGGTTCATAAGTTTAGACTTGACACGTTTGTTCTTTGCTAAAAAAGGACAAATTTGTTCTGGATTTATTTTAGCCTTTTGACAATGTTTGTTTACTGAGAGCAGACAGGCTTCTGACGATGTTTGTTCACTGAGAACACACGTTCTCATTGACCATAGAGGTATCTAAGAGCAACTCTAGCAGACCCCGCATTTTGCCGACCTGTAAAATGTGTTTGCAGGTCGCACAGGGGTGGTTATGCAGACCGGATTTTGCGGCGGCAGACTAGAAATCGCAAACAAACCCCTAAAATTTTTAAAAAGTTGTTTCGCGCGAGAAATTTAAGCAACAGCTCGCCGGAGCTCGCTTGTATAGATGGTTCTTCTTCGCATATAAGTTCATACAAGCCACATACATACATAAAGGTTAGATATGCTAGACAGGGCCTACGCTACCGCACCATTGCAACAAAATTGAGCTCACCGGAGCTCCTACGGTAGCTGCCCACCGGCGGCGATCAGTCGGAGCCGGAGTCGAGATCGACGAAGAGCTTCGCCTGCTCCTCCTTCATCACGCGCAGGTCGGCCTCCTTCGATGCGTGCGCCTGCGATGCCGTGAGGCCCGTCTCGAGGAAGAGCCGCTCGTACTCGAGCTCGCGACGGGCGCGCTCGAGCTCGAACTCGTCGAGCTCGCGCCGGTCGAATGCCGGCGGCAGCCGGGCACCCCGGTTGAGCCACCGACGCACCTTCGCTTGCGCGTGGCGTTAGATCTGGCGCGGCGGTGGCGCTCCGCCTCATCCCCCGAGTCGGCCATGGTGGTTCAAGGCTCGCCGGCGGCGAGAAATCGAGCGGCGCGGTGGGGAATTGAAGGGAAACACGGCAGTGGCAGGATAGGGTTTCGACCCGCATCTGCCCCACAAATCCGCAGTTATAGTGGCTCGGGGGTTGCGTATGTGGGCTGCGGTAAAAAAAGTTTACGGGCCGGACACCGATGCAGGCTCTGGTCTGGCCAAAAAAATAGGCCGAGCCCGTATAATCACCGGAATTATGCGGGTTTGCGCCGGATGCGGGGTCTGCTAGAGTTGCTCTAAGTGATTTCGTGTGCTCGTTGAGCCTCTTAGTTGCTCGTAGGGATGGGATGCGCGTGTGCGTTAATATGAATGAGTGTATGTGTATATGTATGAGCATTTGCGTGTGTATTGTGTTCAGAAAAATGTAAAAATAAACAATTACGCATGTAGATGTCCATGTTCTATATTCTTTATGAAAAAAACATTTTCAAGCATATGGCACAAGATTGTGCTTCGGAAATTGTTTTTCCAGTGTATTGTTTTTTCTTCAGAAATCAATTAAATTTTCTTTTTACTAAAATCATGATGCAACATATGCTACGAAAAACGAATCGGGTGAATCGCTCGCTCGAGGCCATTGCAAGATCGCAGGAGATAGGAGAAAGAAGAAGCAATGCAGACAGGATAAATTGCCTCGCTTCCACGGTGCGCCTCTAAAAAGGTGAGTACAAAAGAACCGCTTGGCCTAGCAACCGCACCCATCGTCGCACCTCACTCCAGTCCAGAGACAGATCTTCATGTGGTCGGACGGATACTTCTAGCTGCCATGGCCCCTTTGCCTCTTCCTCTTGGATCGATTGCCAAAAAAATCACGTCATCAATACATAATCATGCGTCATGCGCGATAATCAACACTTAATCACGTCATCAACACATAATCACGTCATCAACACATTACCATGGCTTTCCCATGCGCCTCGCTCGGTTGATGGTAGCAACCGCAGTCCACCACGCGCACGCCTTGCATGGAGGCTGAAGCATCCTCGCCGAAAAAGGCTTTTGCTCTGCTTTATGAGTAAAGCAACAACCAATACATAGGAACCATACAAAAACACACCAATACCAACCCCGTGGGGATACCAACTATACAATATAAGCTCACTCATGCAAACACGGAACAAAAAAACAGGGACAAAAGCAAAGCTAAATGAAGCACTAAACTGAAGGGGCTTGCTTGTTCCTAGAAATGAGCATAGGTCTTCCCCGAGCGCCTCGACACCACTCACCAGGCAGGTGATATGTCTCAAACGTATCTATAACTTTTTATTGTTTCATGCTGCTATATTATATTTATATATGCTTTTATTATCATTTTATATTATCTAGACTAACCTTTTAATTGAGTGCCTAGTGTCGGTTCCTATTTTTGCTTGTTTTTTGTTTCACAGAAAATCAATAGTACCTAGGAAGGTCCAAACACGATGCCAATTTTTGACAATCTTTTATGGACCAGAAGGAACAATGGAAGCCTTGTGAAGAGTCAAAATGACCCACCAGCCAGCCACAAGGGCAGGTGGCGCAACCACAGGGTGGCCGCACCACATGGGCTTGTGGGGCCCACCTATAGAGTTTTGACCTAATTCCACCACCATAAATCCCTATAAATTGTTCAATATCGAAAGCCTCTGTTATTCCTTAGAGAGAATACTATCGCCACTATCGCAAGCCTCTGTAACAAAGGGATCCCATCTGGAGGCATGTTCCGGAGTTCTACCGAAGGGGGAAGCCATTGGAGGAGGCCTCTTCGTCCACCTTGCTTCCTCCATCATGATGTGTGAGTAGTTCCTTTGGGACATAAGGGTCCATAGTAGTAGCTTTTCTCTCTCTCTCTTGGATCTTCAATACCATGTTCTCCCCTGAGATCAATCATATGTGATTCTTATGATGTGTTTGTTGGTATCCGATGAATTTGTGGATTTATGTTCAGATTATTCATTGAATATTTTTAAAATTTTGAAGTTTCTTTGTTGTGTAATTTAGTAACTATGTATGTTTTCTGAGTTGTTTGTCTTCTCCGACCAAGATAGATGGGTAATTCTTCAGAGGGAGTGGTGCATAGTAGTAGGTTCAATATTACGGTGTTTTGTATCCCAGTGATAGAATGAGGACAAGACACGTATTTGTATTGTTTCTACTAAGGATAAAATGATGGGGTTTAAGCTTATTGTTAGATTTCTTTCTGTCTATATTATGTCATCTTGTTTATTGTGTTGCTCTATTTTTATAAACTTAATACCTTGAGACGCATGCCGGATAGCAGTTTTGGTGTGGAGCAATAGTAGTAGAAACTGTTGGACAATGACCTACTTATCACGGACGTAATGCCTATACAAGATTATGCCATGAATGATCATAGTTATGAATACAACTTTTCTATCAGTTGTCCAACAATAATTTGTTTATGATCATGCTATGTAGTTGTTTGTATATGAGGCTACTCTATGCAATATATGTATATGCCATGAAATGCAGCGTAAAAATATTTTGTATATGTGCATATGAAATGGAATATTAAAAGTATATCAATGTGGTGTTGTGATTTGTATTGATGTGCAGCCCAAAGCTAGCAGTCAGAGTTTGACATCACAAGCCAACCACTTCTATAGGACTGGTTAGTGATAAGACTTTGCTTAGCACTGACCGGCCGACTCAATCTCATCATAGACAAGCTAACTGGGCCATCTGTGATGATGAAGTCATCACTGACGGGCCATTGACGTGAGTTTTGACCGGTCAATTTATCTTTACGTTGTAGTGGTGAATATTGCATTTCCTTGCTTCTCACCATCCCTAGCTACATCTCAGTTATCATCTACGTGCTCGCTCTCGGCTAAGGGGAGTATCACGGGAAAACAACACCCTTCCTTAGCCTGTTATAATTTTTCTTTGTGATGAACCACAACCCATTTGCTAATCGACATCCTGTAGTTTCATCTAGACTGTGGCATGGGACCGTGTTTATACAATAACAAATTTCTTCATTTTCTGAACCATGATACTTGTAGCTAACTATATGATGTGATTTTTATATTTTATTCTGCATAATGCTGTCGTACTTTTGTTGCAACTGATTACACTGCAACAATTATTGCCTTGATATTTGCAACATCTTTGATGTAAAAAAATGGATTTTGAAGTGTAGCACTGTTATTTGCACAATCTTCATGCAAAAAAAGGACTTTATTATCCGATTATAGACAAATATGAGTTTTACCTTGCAAGAAACCTTGTTTACCAAACTTTTTTTCGTAGAAAGGGGATTTGGGATGTGATGGGTTTAGGTATATTCGTACAATTGAGGGAATTGGGTGGAGGAAGGGGAGACCAAATCTCCTCCAATCCCCACTCGCCCATGGTTCTGAAAAACCATATTGCTAAATGAGGTCGAAATCTGGTATCGAGTTAATGAGAAGTAACTAAGCACATTTATTAACTTGTACTGACCCCTATACATGACATGAACTTTAAATCAGTACTATCTTATATAATGTGGCGCATGTCTCAGATACAATTTTCAACTTTCCATTGTAGCCCTCACGCTCTAAACCTGGAACTCAAAACAGTTGTGCCAATAGAAGCGTGGCAGAGACACGGTGTCGCTCAAAAAGAAGATAACGTGCAGATGGTGAGGGCTCTATAGATGCATGGCTGTCTCCAGGAATTCGGGCCCCCGGTGCAAAATGCACAGTGGGGCATAAAATTTGAACATTTGCTTATAACAAAACCGAACCATACCCCCGCTTCATTATATAACTCCAAACATATATAATTTCATATATGATTCTCTATGATTTATGAACCAAAAATAAAGTAATACACAATGCATTCGAACTCTGTGAATCATATGTAGGTTATCGAAGTAATAAGTAAAAAGGCCAAACTTTTTACAAACGAGCTCTTTGAAATTTTGGACACGTGGCAGATTAAGCAACTAGCCTCCCCCAACAATTTGTGTGCAGAGCAACCATGAAAATAACAATCAATAAACAGATGCACATCTACACGAAGTATGAAAATAAAAAAAACTAATATAATTATTCAATACTGCTTACACGCGCAAAATCGCTAACAGACTAACATATTATTCAATAAAAACAATACTATAGAGTAGTAAATTAAACTAGCACATATGCCCGTACGTTGCAACGGGAGATAAAACTCATGTACACTTAAATTTAATGAGAACTGTATGTGCTAACATAACACCATGTGCTTCGAAGAAAATGTCAGTTTTCCCATTCACAAAAACGACCACCAGGGATAGTAGCATCTGGATGGTTTATTCAAAAATCTAAAACAACTGTTTTTAAGCATAAATTTAGGCATTTTTTCATCGATCGTATTTTATTTATCATGGTGTAATTAATTCCTACCCAATAGAGCCCCCCTACCCCCAAACGCGTCATTGTCGTCCTGTAATTATGCAATGCCCAGGAATTCCTTTAATTATCCCATCAAATATAAAGGTTAATTAGACCCTTAGCCGGCTTGCCTGCTCCCTCCCCATGCTCCCATCCATGCTCCCACCTCATCCTACGGCTGTCTTTTTTCCTTTTTTCTTTCTAATCTAATTATCTCCCCCCTGATTTTAAGGGGGTGGGGCCGGGTCTTATTTTGTTCCAATTAAATCCAGCCACGTATGCAGAAGCACAGATGGGCGCATGCACGGGGTGCAGGCAAGTCTCGTCCCTATATATAGGGTCTCTTGCGCATCATGCAACGTCATTTGATTTCCTTCTTTAAGGATCTCACCAATGGCCATCATTTCCTCCTTTAAATTATGCATGCATGTCTCATGAAACTCGTTTAATTATCTCATGCATGTCTCTTCCGTACCAAGAGTAGTCTTTCTTATATCTCATCCCTCGTTATTTCTTTCTGTGACGTTGTTGGGAATCCTTTACTGAGTCTTGACCCATATTAGATGCCCCAGAAAACTTGAATACGTATATAAATTAGAGTGATTTGGTGCTTTTTTAGCGTTGTTTTTATATATGGGCTTGCCGGCTTCAATGGTACATTTTTTTTGAGCGGTAAAGCAAAAGCTTTATTGATCATAAACCACAGAATGTGGGATACAATTCGGATCATAGGGTTGGACAAGCCAGAGATGGCGCCCCTGATCAAGAGAAAGAGAAAATCTAGCAAGTTTGTGTGCCTCTACATTGACTAACCGACTTTCATAAATAAAAGAGCATGTAAATTTAGTAGCTCTAGCTTGGATCTCCTCGATGATAGCCCCATCGCGGCCTCTGCTTCCAATGTTCAGATCTTGCTCTGCTTGTTTAGCATCCGACGAGATGACCATATTCTGGACTCCCAGGTCCTCAGCCAGCGTCAAAGCCTCCCGACATGCAATGATCTCTAGTGTGGCTGGATCCTGCATGCCATAAATTAGTAAAGAAGAACTGCCCATATACTGTCCTTGATCATCTCTGCATATCGCCGCTGCCGTTCCCCTGGATTGAGCAACAGCGGCATCTACATGTATTTTTGCAAAGCCCGGGGGCGGCGCCTTAGGTCGTGAGCTTCCCACCGTTCTTGTACGCGTACTGGGTTGAGTTGATGAAGGGCCCTTGATCATATCCAGTTCTGAGATGAACCTCTCGACGAACAAGTGAGTAGCATGCGGGCTTTGAAATATCCCTTCGTGAATCGCCTTCCTCCTTGCTGACCAAATCGCCCAGAGCGTTACAGCCATCTTCACAAATTGCGCATGGGATAGTAGATTCATCATTGTGAATAGCCACTGTTTTGCCGAGGGTTCGGTCGTACCTGCTATTTTCTGCCCAATTTCGTCTTCTGTCAGCGCCCAGGTGCATCGTAACGTTGTGCATTCTAACAACGAGTGTCTCCATGAGTCCTGTACTCCGCACATCCCACAAACACTCGATTGCGCCATGTTGCGATGGGCCCGTACGTCATTCGTCGGCAATGATTGTTTTGCAAGTCACCACAGGAACATCCGAACCTTCCCAGGTACCGGAGTGTGCCAAAGCTTCTTCCAGTCTCCACTCTCTCTGCTCGTTGTTGATGACCCTGTGTTTTCTTCCAACCATGCTTCCCGTCTCTTCCTGATCGAGATCAGCATGTTATATGCGGACCTGACAGTGAACATGCCCTTCTTCTCAAAATTCCATGCCCAACTATCATGTATATTTCTCGTACAAATCGGGATGCTCAGGATTGGCTGAACGTCAATGTGTAGAAAAACTTCTTGAAGACGCTGAACATCCCACCTTGCAGACGTAGCATCTATGAGTTCCGACACCAACAATGGAGGGTTTTGTATTAGGCAGCCATAGGGCCTCATCATTTCATCTCTAGGGATCCAGTTTTCTTCCCAGATACTTGTTTCTGTCCCATTACCAATCCTCCTAATAAGACCCAGGTTTAGGACATCCCGACCTTCTAGGATTGCTCTCCACACCTGGCTCGGATGTGATCCCAAACTGGCTTTGAGAATTGTAGTTGTCGGGAAATATACACTCTTTAGGATGCGCGCACTTAGTGTATCCGGGCTCTACAAGATCCTCCATACTTGTTTAGCAAGCAAAGACAAATTAAACAACTCAAAATCCTTAAACCTAGGCCGCCCATTGTTTTTGGCTGAGTCATTTCCTTCCAAGACACCCAGTGCGGCTTTCATTTACCATTCTTACTACCCCACCAGAACTTTCTAATCATCGTGTTTAGATTTTCACAGAGTCCTCTAGGCAGTTTGAAACAGGACATAGAAAAGACGGGCATAGCTTGGGCTACCGCTTTTACCAGAACTTCTTTCCCCGCCGAAGACATTGTTCTCTCAATCCATCCCTTGATTCTGCTCCACAATCGGTCCTTCAAATACTTAAACGAGCCATTTTTTGATGATCCAACATCCGAAGGCATACCCAAGTATTTTTCGTTCAAAGTCTCATTGGGCACATGAAGTAATCCCTTAATCTCATCCCTTACACTATCCGGAACTCCTTTGCTAAAAAAGATAGATGATTTATCATAGTTTATCCTTTGCCCTGTCGCCTGACAATAGATATCCAGAACCTGGTGCACCTCCGATGCTCCCATACCATTAGCCTTGAAAAACAGCAGGCTGTCATCAGCGAATAAGAGATGGTTCACCCGTGGCGCCGTAGGAGCCACTTGCAATCCACCCAGGTTGGATGACTCGTCTTTGGATTTTAACAAGCACGAAAGGCCCTCTGCTGCTATCAAGAACAAATATGGAGAGATTGGGTCCCCTTGGCGGATACCCCTTGATGGCTTGAATTCCTTTAGCTTCTTTCCATTGAACAGAACAGAAAAGGTGACCGAGTTTATAAGATTCATTAAAATTTCAACCCAACTTTCTGTGAAGCCCAACTTGATCATAATTGCCTTCAGATAATCCCACTCCACTCTGTCGTAAGCTTTCATCATATCAAGCTTTAGCGCACAGTGTTGGTTTTTCTTTGCCTTGTTCCTTTTCATAAAGTGTAAACACTCATAAGCGGTGATAATATTATCTGTGATCAGTCTACCTGGAACAAAGACAGATTGCTCGCTCGAGATGATCTCCGGTAGGACTAGTTTCAAACAGTTAGATATGACCTTCGAGGCTATCTCGTAAAGAACATTGCAAAGACTGATTGGTCTGAATTGAGATAGTAAGGTGGGATTTTTTACCTTTGGGATCAACACAAGCAAGGTTTTGTTAATACATTCCGCCGATTCTGTTCCATTCACTATCCTCGGAACAACTTTGGTGACTTACTCTCCACACACATCCCAGTGTTGTTGGAAGAAATGAGCGGGGAAACCGTCTAGGCCTGGTGCTTTGACGGGAAACATCTGAAACAAGCCTTTCTTCACTTCCTCCTGTGTGTACGGTGCGTTTAAGCTGTCATTCATTTCCTGTGTCACTCGGCGGGGGACTGTGTTTAAAACCTCTTCCATGTTTTGTACTCCTTCGGATGTGTACAAGTCAGACTAAAAACTAGTTGTCATCTCCTCAAGTTCCGCTGCGTTTTCTTGTTGGGGAACGTAGTAATTTCAAAAAATTTCCTACGCACACGCAAGATCATGGTGATGCATAGCAACGAGAGGGGAGAGTGTTGTCTCACGCACTCGTGAGACCAAGCGAAGCGATCACAACGTAGAGGAAGTAGTCGTACGTTCTCCTCGCGATCCAACCGATCCCAGCGCCGTTACTCCGGCACCTCCGAGTTCTTGGCACACGTTTAGCTCGATGACGCTCCTCGGACTCCGATCCAGCAAAGCTCCAGGGAGAGAGAGTTCCGTCAGCACGAAGGCGTGGTGACGATCTTGATGTTTTACCGACGCAGGGCTTCACCTAAGCACTGCTACAATTTGACCGAGGTGGAATATGGTGGAGGGGGGCACCGCACACGGCTAAGGAACGATCTCAAGGATCAACTTGTGTGTCCATGGGGTGCCCCTGCCCCCGTATATAAAGGAGGGAGGGAGGAGGAGGCCGGCCTAGGGAGGAGGCGCGCCATAGGGGAGTCCTACTCCCACCGGGAGTAGGATTCCCCCTTTCCTAGTCCAACTAGGAATCCTTCCATGTATTAGGAGTAGGAGACTAGGAAGGGGAAAAGAGAAGGGAAGGAAGGAGGGGGTGCGGCCCCTCCCCTTAGCCCAATTCGGACTAGGGCAAAGGGGGGCGCGCAGCCTGCCCTAGGCATCCCCTCTCTATTTCCCGCAGGGCCCAATAAGGCCCAATACTTCTCCCCGGCGAATTCCCGTAACTCTCCGGTACTCCGAAAAATACCCGAATGACTCGGAACCTTTCCGAACTCCGAATATAGTCGTCCAATATATCGATCTTTACGTCTCGACCATTTCGAGACTCCTCGTCATGTCCCCGATCTCATCCGGGACTCCGAACTCCTTCGGTACATCAAAACTCATAAACTCATAATATAACCGTCATCGAAACCTTAAGCGTGCGGACCCTACGGTTCGAGAACAATGTAGACATGACCGAGACACGTCTCCGGTCAATAACCAATAGCGGGACCTGGATGCCCATATTGGCTCCTACATATTCTACGAAGATCTTTATCGGTCAGACCGCATAACAACATACGTTGTTCCCTTTGCCATCGGTATGTTACTTGCCCGAGATTCGATCGTCGGTATCCAATACCTAGTTCAATCTCGTTACTGGCAAGTCTCTTTACTCGTTCCGTAATACATCATCTCACAGCTAACTCATTAGTTGTAATGCTTGCAAGGCTTAGTGATGTGCATTACCGAGAGGGCCCAGAGATACCTCTCCGACAATCGGAGTGACAAATCCTAATCTCAAATACGCCAACCCAACATCTGCCTTTGGAGACACCTGTAGTACTCCTTTATAATCACCCGATTACGTTGTGACGTTTGGTAGTACCAAAGTGTTCCTCCGTAAACGGAGTTGCATAATCTCATAGTTATAGGAACATGTATAAGTCATGGATAAAAGCAATAGCAACATACTAAACGATCGGTGCTAAGCTAATGGAATGGGTCATGTCAACCAGATCATTCAACTAATGATGTGACCTTGTTAATCAAATGACAACTCCTTTGTCTATGGTTAGGAAACTTAACCATCTTTGATTAACAAGCTAGTCTAGTAGAGGCATACTAGTGACACTCTGTTTGTCTATGTATTCACACATGTATTATGTTTCCGGTTAATACAATTCTAGCATGAATAATAAACATTTATCATGAAATAAGGAAATAAATAATAACTTTATTATTGCCTCTAGGGCATATTTCCTTCAGTCTCCCACTTGCACTAGAGTCAATAATCTAGATCACATCACCATGTGATTCACATCGATAGTTCACATCATCATGTGATTAACACCCATAGTTCACATCGCCATGTGACCAACATCCAAAAGGTTTACTAGATTCAGTAATCTAGTTCACATCGCTATGTGATTAACACCCAAAGAGTACTAAGGTGTGATCATGTTTTGCTTGTGAGATAATCTTAGTCAACAGGTCTTTCACATTCAGATCCGTTATGTATTTTGCAATTTTCTATGTCTACAATGCTCTGCACGGAGCTACCCTAGCTAGTTGCTCCCACTTTCAATATGTATCTAGATCGAGACTTAGAGTCATCCAGATCGGTGTCAAAACTTGCATCGACGTAACCCTTTACTTATTTAACCTTTTTCACTTCCATAATCGAGAAACATATCCTTATTCCACTAAGGATAATTTTGACCGCTGTCGATGATCTACTCCTAGATCACTATTGTACTCCCTTGCCAAACTCAGTGCAGGGTATACAATAGATCTGGTACACAGCATGGCATACTTTATAGAACCTATGGCCAAGGCATAGGGAATGACTTTCATTCTCTTTCTATCTTCTGCCGTGGTCGGGTTTTGAGTCTTACTCAATTTCATACCTTGTAACACAGGCAAGAACTCTTTCTTTGACTGTTCCATTTTGAACTACTTCAAAATCTTGTCAAGGTATGTACTCATTGAAAAAACTTATCAAGCGTCTTGATCTATCTCTATAGATCTTAATGCTCAATATGTAAGCAGCTTCACCGAGGTCTTTCTTTGAAAAACTCCTTTTAAACACTCCTTTATGCTTTGCAGAATAATTCTACATTATTTCCGATCTACAATATGTCATTCACATATACTTATCAGAAATGCTGTAGTGCTCCCACTCACTTTCTAGTAAATACAGGCTTCACTGCAAGTCTGTATAAACTATATGCTTTGATCAACTTATCAAAGCGTATATTCCAACTCCGAGATGCTTGCACCAGTCCATAGATGCACATTTTTGTTAACACCTTTAGGATCGACAAAACCTCTTGGTTGCATCACATACAACTCTTTTTTAATAACTCCATTAAGGAATGCAGTTTTGTTTATCCATTTGCCAGATTTCATAAAATGCGGCAATTGCTAACATGATTCGGACAAACTTTTAAGCATCGATACGAGTGAGAAAATCTCATTGTATTCAACATCTTGAACTTTGTCAAAGACCCTTTTCGACAAGTCTAGCTTTGTAGATAGTAACACTACTATCAGCGTCCGTCTTCTTCTTGAAGATCCATTTATTTTCTATGGCTTGCCGATCATCGGGCAACTCCATCAAAGTCCACACTTTGTTCTCATATATGGATCCCATCTCAGATTTCATGGTCTCAAACCATTTCGCGGAATCTGGGCTCATCATCGCTTCCTCATAGTTCGTAGGTTCATCACGGTCTAGTAACATGACTTCTAGAATAGGATTACCGTACCACTCTGGTGCGGATCTTACTCCGGAAGACCTACGAGGTTTGGTAGCAACTTGATCTGAAGTTTCATGATCATCATCATTAACTTCCTTACTAATTGGTGTAGAAATCACTGAAACTGATTTACGTGATGAACTATTTTCCAATAAGGAGAAGGTACAATTACCTCATCAAGTTCTACTTTCCTCCCACTCACTTCTTTCGAGAGAAACTTCTTCTCTAGAAAGGATCCATCTTAGCAACAAAAAACTTGCCTTCGGATCTGTGATAGAAGGTGTACCCAACAGTTTCCTTTGGGTATTCTATGAAGACGCACTTCTCCGATTTGGGTTCGAGCTTATCGGTGAAAACTTTTCACATAAGCATCACAACTCAAACTTTAAGAAACGACAGCTTAGGTTTCTTGCTAAACCATAGTTCATACGGTGTCATCTCAACGGATTTAGATGGTGCCCTATTAAACGTGAATGCAGCTGTCTCTAATGCATAACCCCAAAGCGATAGTGGTAAATCGGTAAGATACATCATAGATCGCACCATATCATAATAAAGTACGGTTCTGACGTTCGGACACACCATAACGTTGTGGTGTTCCGGTGGCGTGAGCTGTGAAACTATTCCACATTGTTTTCATTGAAGACCAAACTCGTAACTCAAATATTCATCTCCACGATCAGATCGCAGAAACTTTATTTTCTTGTTACGATGATTTTCCACTTCACTCTGAAATTCTTTGAACCTTTCAACTATTTCAGACTTATGTTTCATCAAGTAGATATACCCATATCTGCTCAAATCATCTTGTGAAGGTCAGAAAATAACGATACTTGCCACGAGCATCAACACTCATTGGATCGCATACATCGGTATGTATTATTTCCAATAAGTCAGTAGCTTGTTCCATTGTTCCGGAGAACGGAGTTTTAGTCATCTTGCCCAAACGGCACGGTTCACAAGCATCAAATGATTCATAACCAAGTGATTCCGAAAGTCCATCAGCATGGAGTTTCTTCATGCGTTTTACACCAATATGACCTAAACGGCGAGTGCCACAAATAAGTTGCACTATCATTATTAACTTTGCATCTTTTGGCATCAATATTATGAATATGTGTATCATTACGATCGAGATCCAACAAACTATTTTCATTGGGTGCATAACCATCGAAGGTCTTATTCATGTAAACAGAATAACAATTATTCTTTAACTTCAATGAATAACCGTATCGCAATAAACATGATCAAATCATATTCATGCTCAACGCAAACGCTAAATAACATTTATTTGGCTTTTAACACTAATCTCGAAAATATAGGGAGTGTGTGATGATGATCATATCAATCTTGGAACTATTTCCAACACTCATCGTCACTTCCCTTCAACTAGTTTCATTCATTCGCAACTCCTGTTTCGAGTTACTACTCTTAGCAACTGAACCAGTATCAAATACCGAGGGGTTGCTACGAACACTAGTAATACATATCAATAATCTGTATATCAAATATACCTTTGTTCACTTTGCCATCCTTCTTATCCGCCAAATACTTGGGGTAGTTCCGCTTCCAGTGACCAGTTCCATTGTAGCAAAAGCACTTAGTCTCAGGCTTAGGTCCAGACTTGGGCTTCTTCACCGAGTAGCAACTTGCTTGCCGTTCTTCTTGAAGTTCCCCTTCTTCCCTTTGCCCTTTTCCTTGAGACTAGTGGTCTTGTCAACCATCAACACTTGATGTTTTTCTTGATTTCTACCTTCGCCGATTTTAGCATGGCGAAGAGCTTGGGAATTGTTTTCGTCATCCCTTGCATACTATAGTTCATCACGAAGTTCTAGTAACTTAGTGATGGTGACTAGAGAATTCTGTCAATCACTATCTTATCTGGAAGATTAACTCCCACTTGATTCAAGCGATTGAAGTACCCAGACAATCTGAGAACATGCTCACTAGTTGAGCGATTCTCCTCCATCTTTTAGCTATAGAACTTGTTGGAGACTTCATATCTCTCAACTCGGTATTTGCTTGAAATATTAACTTCAATTCTGGAACATCTCATATGGTCCATGACGTTCAAAACGTCTTTGAAGTCCCGATTCTAAGCCGTTTAAGCATGGTGCACTAAACTATCAAGTAGTCATCATATTGAGCTAGCCAAACGTTCATAACGTCGCGTGACCGCTCCTGCAATAGGTCTGTCATCTAGCGGTGCATCAAGGACGTAATTCTTACGTGCAGCAATGAGGATAAACCTCAGATCACGGATCCAATCCGCAATATTGCTACTAACATTTTTCAATACAATTTTCTCTAGGAACACATATAAAACCACAGGGAAGCAACAACGCGAGCTATTGATCTACAACATAATCTGCAAAATACTACGGGACTAAGTTCATGATAAATTTAAGTTCAATTAATCATATTACTTAAGAACTCCCACTTAGACAGACATCTCTCTAGTCATCTAAGTGATCACGTGATCCAAATCAACTAAACCATAACCGATCATCACGTGAGATGGAGTTGTTTTCAATGGTGAACATCTTATGTTGATCATATCTACTATATGATTCACGCCGACCTTTCAGTCTCCGTGTTCCGAGGCCATATCTGCATATGCTAGGCTCGTCAAGTATAACCTGAGTATTCCGCGTGTGCAAAACTGGCTTGCACCCGTTGTAGATGGACGTAGAGCTTATCACACCCGATCATCACGTGGTGTGCAGGCACGACGAACTTTGGCAACGGTGCATACTCAGGGAGAACACTTCTTGATAATTTTAGTGAGAGATCATCTTATAATGCTACCGTCAATCAAAGCAAGATAAGATGCATAAAGGATAAACATCACATGCAATCAATATAAGTGATATGATATGACCATCATCATCTTGTGCTTGTGATCTCCATCTCCAAGCACCGTCATGATCACCATCATCACCGGCGCGACACCTTGATCTCCATCATAGCATCGTTGTCGTCTCGCCAACTATTGCTTCTACGACTATCGCTACTGTTTAGTGATAAAGTAAAGCAATTACATGGCGTTGCATTTCATACAATAAGCGACAACCATATGGCTCTGCCGATTGCCGATAACTCGGTTACAAAACATGATCATCTCATACAATAAAATATAGCATCACGTCTTGACCATATCACATCACAACATGCCCTGCAAAAACAAGTTAGGCGTCCTCTACTTTGTTGTTGCAAATTTTACGTGGCTGCTATGGGCTGAGCAAGAACCGTTCTTACCTACGCATCAAAACCACAACGATAGTTTGTCAAGTTGGTGCTGTTTTAACCTTCGCAAGGACCGGGCGTAGCCACACTCGGTTCAACTAAAGTGAGAGAGACAGACACCCGCCGGTCACCTTTAAGCAACGAGTGCTCGCAGCGGTGAAACCAGTCTCGCGTAAGCGTACGCGTAATGTCGGTCCGGGCCGCTTCATCTCACAATACCGCCGAACCAAAGTATGACATGCTGGTAAGCAGTATGACTTGTATCGCCCACAACTCACTTGTGTTCTACTCGTGCATATAACATCAACGCATAAAACCAGGCTCTGATACCACTGTTGGGGAACGTAGTAATTTTAAAAAATTTCCTACGCACACGCAAGATCATGGTGATGCATAGCAACGAGAGGGGAGAGTGTTGTCTACGTACCCTCGTAGACCGAAGCGGAAGCGATCACAACGTAGAGGAAGTAGTCGTACGTTCTCCTCGCGATCCAACCGATCCCAGCGCCGTTACTCCGGCACCTCCGAGTTCTTGGCACACGTTCAGCTCGATGACGCTCCTCGGACTCCGATCCAGCAAAGCTCCGGGGAGAGAGAGTTACGTCAGCACGACGGCGTGGTGACGATCTTGATGTTTTACCGACGCAGGGCTTCACCTAAGCACTGCTACAATTTGACCGAGGTGGAATATGGTGGAGGGGGGCACCGCACACGGCTAAGGAACGATCTCAAGGATCAACTTGTGTGTCCATGGGGTGCCCCTGCCCCCGTATATAAAGGAGGGAGGGAGGAGGAGGCCGGCCTAGGGAGGAGGCGCGCCATAAGGGAGTCCTACTCCCACCGGGAGTAGGATTCCCCCTTTCCTAGTCCAACTAGGAATCCTTCCATGTATTAGGAGTAGGAGACAAGGAAGGGGAAAAGAGAAGGGAAGGAAGGAGGGTGCGGCCCCCCCTTAGCCCAATTCGGACTAGGGCAAGGGGCGCGCAGCCTGCCCTAGGCATCCTCTCTATTTCCCGCAGGCCCAATAAGGCCCAATACTTCTCCCGGCGAATTCCGTAACTCTCGGTACTCGAAAAATACCGAATGACTCGGAACCTTTCCGAACTCGAATATAGTCGTCCAATATATCGATCTTTACGTCTCGACCATTTCGAGACTCCTCGTCATGTCCCCGATCTCATCCGGGACTCGAACTCCTTCGGTACATCAAAACTCATAAACTCATAATATAACCGCCATCGAAACCTTAAGCGTGCGGACCCTACGGTTCGAGAACAATGTAGACATGACCGAGACACGCCTCTCGGTCAATAACCAATAGCGGGACCTGGATGCCCATATTGGCTCCTACATATTCTCGAAGATCTTTATCGGTCGACCGCATAACAACATACGTTGTTCCCTTTGTCATCGGTATGTTACTTGCCCGAGATTCGATCGTCGGTATCCAATACCTAGTTCAATCTCGCATTGGCAAGTCTCTTTACTCGTTCCGTAATACATCATCTCACAGCTAACTCATTAGTTGTAATGCTTGCAAGGCTTAGTGATGTGCATTACCGAGAGGGCCCAGAGATACCTCTCCGACAATCGGAGTGACAAATCCTAATCTCGAAATACGCCAACCCAACATCTGCCTTTGGAGACACCTGTAGTACTCCTTTATAATCACCCAGTTACGTTGTGACGTTTGGTAGTACCCAAAGTGTTCCTCCGGTAAACGGGAGTTGCATAATCTCATAGTTATAGGAACATGTATAAGTCATGGATAAAAGCAATAGCAACATACTAAACGATCGGGTGCTAAGCTAATGGAATGGGTCATGTCAATCAGATCATTCAACTAATGATGTGACCTTGTTAATCAAATGACAACTCCTTTGTCTATGGTTAGGAAACTTAACCATCTTTGATTAACAAGCTAGTCTAGTAGAGGCATACTAGTGACACTCTGTTTGTCTATGTATTCACACATGTATTATGTTTCCGGTTAATACAATTCTAGCATGAATAATAAACATTTATCATGAAATAAGGAAATAAATAATAACTTTATTATTGCCTCTAGGGCATATTTCCTTCATTTCTGTCATTGTTCCGTCCGGTAGTTGCAATGATTTTATCTGATTTTTCCTTTGACGTTGGCTTGCTCTAAGGTGGAAGAAATATGTATTTTTATCACCATGAGCAAGCCACTCTAGTCTTGCCCTTTGCCTCCACAAAATTTCCTCTCTGTGAAAAAGCTCTACTAGCCTGTCTGCTATTTTCACCTCCGCATGCGTCGGGGCATATCTCCCTGGGATCGCGCACAATGATTGAAGTTTGCTTTTCAGCTTCTGGATTTCAGCGCGAACGTTCCCAAACTGGGTCCGGTCCCACGTAGTCAAATCAGCGGACAAGCTTTGTAGCTTCGCATGCAACTCGGTTACCGTGTCTTCCAAGTTCTTTATCCATCCTTCTCCCACTACACTCATCAGCTCCGGGTGCCGCTCCCACATGACTTCATATTTAAAAGAGCGCGGGGCTCTGTTTTGCATGCATGCACGTCGGCTCCAAACCTAAGGAGGATCGGCTCGTGATCGGATGAAGCTGCCGTGTGGTGTTCCAGCACAGCCCCAGGGAAAGCACCGCACCACTCCGGTGTAGCTAAACATCTATACAGCCTTAATCGAGTGAAAGAGCCACCAGCCACTTTCCGTTCAAAAGTCCACATCTTCCCCATGTATCCAATATCCAGGAGGCCGCAAGTGTCAATCGCATCCCTAAATGCATCCATTTGGGCTTGGCTTCGTTTGCTTACTCCCTCATGCTCATCTTGACGAAGCACCTCATTAAAATCTCCTATGGCTGCCCAAGGGAGAGTGCTAGTGCTTGCTATTCCTCTTAACAGGTCCCATGTTTTATATCTCTCTGAAACTCGGGCCTCCCCATAGACGAAAGTCACTCTGTTTCTTGTTTCAACCAAGTCTTCCACTACCACATCAATATGATACTCAGAATAACCAATTATTTCAACCTTTGTTGAATCATTCCAAAAAATTCCAATACCTCCACTCCTTCCAGCACTACTAACAACATAGCTCTTGTCAAAGCCTAGAGAGCCAGCTAGATTTTCAACCCTACTTCCCTCAATTTGTGTTTCTACGATACAAAGCATTGAGGGGGCATGTTGCTTCGTGAGCTCACGAAGCTCTCGAACTGTCGCGGGTTTGCCAGCCCTGCGACAGTTCCAGCTAAGTATACTCATTGCGCTAGGCGCGACCCCTCATGGGGGCCCGCCAAATGTGCATCAGAAGGTCTTGCAGAAGCAACTTCCTTGATCGGTGTCGGTGGACTTGGCTTGTTTCTCTTCGGTTCCTGCTTCGGCGGGGGGCTTGACGGCAACTCTGCAGGAAGTAGCATCAGCTGCTTCCTCCCTTGTGCTATGGAGGTTTGATGTTGCTGGTTGGATATTGGATCGCCCGGGGTAGACGTTCCCCTCTTTCTGCTGTTTGGTCCATCATCCATGGCTGTATCCATCTCCTAAGCTGAGAACTCATAACTATATTCATAAACCGGATCACTTGGACTTGCACTTGGACTTGCACGGCCTCGTCCTCTTCCTGCACGGCCTCTACCTCGGCCGCCCCTTGTTCCACTACCTTCTCCTGGCCCGTTTCCAGGGCCACGAACCAAGAAGCTTTTAGATCCTTAAACACTAGGGCCTTCGGTTGGTGTATTCCATCACCGCACTCCTTGAACTGGTGCCCCAGGTTGCCACATACCGCACACCAATCCGACAGTCTTTCATATTTAACTCGGAAGATTACTCGCTCTAGGGCGTCCTTCCTTTTTACCACAAGTGACACAGCGTTCTTCAAAGGCTTAGTGACATCTATCTTCACCCGGACTCGAGCGAAATTGCCTTCAAAGTCTTGAGATTTAGGCTCAGCATATATGAACTCTCCAACAGTTGAAGATAACGCCTTGATTTTGGGGTAGTAGCCATCAGGTAGATCGTGAATTTGCACCCAGATGTCAATTTTGTTGAGCTCTATGGTCGAGGGTTTGGTGAAACCATCATATGGTGCTAAAAACGACCGCCTTCCCCTTGAAATTCCATGGGCCCTTTTCCATCACCCGTTCCCAATCTCCTAGACACGAGAATTGCATCGTGTAGAGATTGTCCTCCAGCGGTCTGATTTTCACCTCCTGTGCCAAGTCCCAAGCCACTCGCATGTTCCGAAAAAACCAATACTGACTATAGGGTTTATCCGTGTGAACCCTAGCCAGCGCCATCCATCGAGTCGCCTCCTGCGACAGCTCTCCCTCTTCAACTATCACATCTTGGAGATCTGCCTCCATCAATCCAAGCTCTTCCATCATCATGGCAAGGTCGGAAGCGGTGGTTTCCGAGCTCGACGCCGTCGCATCCATGATTCTCTAGCCCGAGGGTGTGTATCTCCGCGGGCGGTACCGTCCCAAAGCAGCCCCCCGTCCTGCGCCGTTCCCTGAGACCCGCAGTCCCCCAAGGTCGCCAGCGAGGGGAGGAGAGTAGGGGATGGAAGATCTCTACGGGTTGGCCGCTGCCATCGCCGAGAGGAGCAAGGAAACCCTAACGTGAGGGGAAAAGTTTTTACTATGGCTTCAATGGTACATAGCTTGGACCATGATTTTTTAGCGTGGTTTTTATTTTTATAAACGGGCTAGCATCAGGTGGGCTGGCTCAACGTGAGCTGTGTGTGACGAACGGGCGTGAACGGACTGGATTTGACGTGCAATAACAACTCGTACGTACGTACATAGAGCGTCCGCGAATTAATACCACCTCGCTTATATTATATCTTAAATATGAAATCACCTATAAGCGGGATAAAATAAAAAAATATCACCTTGCTTTATTAGTAGCCGTCCCTTCCTCTAGAGCAACACGCTCCTTTTGATTCACGAGAGCACGGTACGCCGATTTGACAAAGTAAACACCGGAAGTTTCAAAAGCCCAAACAAAATAATCTTCTCCTCCACCATTGCGCAATGGTATATTTAGGATAGCCTCTGCGTCTGGTGCTAGGAAAGTGTTACGGATTAGATCATCTTTCCACCTCCAATTAGTATCATCAATTAACTCCTGAACAAACTGAATTGCGGAGTTGGCCGGTCTAATCATAGGGGACATGCATATTGTACCTGGGATCCACTTGTCGTTCCAAACAGAGATGAAACTGCCGTCTTCAACACGCATTATCAGACCAGCTCGAAGAGCTTCCCTCCCAGCAACAATAGCTCTCCATATGGCAGAGGATGATTGCGGCATTGTTGCTTGCATGAAATCAATATTTGGAAAGTACCTGCTCTTCATGACACGGGCACATATAGATAGACTGTGTAGTTTATATAAAAAGAGGCTGCTAAGTACTTTAGTGCTTCTCCTGGGTGGTGTTGGCCGATGCTACGCCGTGCAATCGCTGAGGCCGTGCTGCCTCCTGCTGCAGTGCGGCTGCCGCCATATATACAACCTGCTTACCTAGGCCTGGCGATTAAAGAAACAAGAAACAGAAACGAATCTGTAATCACAGAAACACAAACGAAACGTTCAGGGAGCTTAGCAGCGGCCGCCCCTATACCTCGCATTAAGCGAGTTGAGTCATCTGACTCGCTGAAGCGCACAACGATATTGGCCGGCCCAGTTCGTGGTACGTACACTGCCTCCTTTTCTATTCTGTTTTTTTTTTCCATGTTTTGTTTTCGTTTTCTGATTCCACCTTTTAGTTTTACTTACACTTTTAATTATTCAAAAACATATATAGTATTTACTTTGCATAAACGTTTAAGAAAATATTAGTCATACTTTGAAAAATGTTGAATGTGTATACAAAAGATGTTGGCCATGTATTAAAAAAATGATGAAATTTCTTGATCATGTATATAAAAAAGTTAATCAACCATTTAAAAATGTTGAACAAGTATTTCAATTTTTGTGAAAAGTGCAAGCAAAGGCCGGGCTCCATAGAGGCCTTTATTTTCTTTTGCAGAGAAAATACTTTCATATACCTAACTTTTTTTCTGAAAAAAAGTATGCATGTAGAAATATAGTTGTAGTATACATGTATAAAATTTCATGAACATACATATTCATATGCGATCTACACAAAAAGACCAAAACATAGATTAAAATAGGTTCTTTCTTTGTTGTATTTGGGTCAGATATTTGTCTTTTTTGTGTAGCATGCAAATAATCAAATTAGTTGATGAAATTTTATAAAAGCTTCAGGAATATACGTATGTATCTGTAGAAAAAAATTACATTTTTTAAAACTTCTAAATATGTTTTGATTTTTTTTAAAACGAGCTCCATGGAGCTTTTTTTTAGGATAGAGCTTGGTCGTTGCAAATCCCCCTAGTACCCAATTACTATGCTATACAGTGCACACTGCTTGTTCACATCAGGCTCTAAAGAAATTCAGCCCAAAGTGGGGGCCTCAGCTCACACAGGCCCCTCAATGGCCCTCCGATATACCTGGCCAAACCTCGGGCCGGGCCGGGCTTCGGGTCAGGCCTAGCCAAGCCCGACACAAAAAACCCAGGCCCGGGCACGGCCCGGCCCGGCCATCGGGCCTGTGTTTCTGGGCCCGAGCCCGGCCCGACCTTCAGAAAAATGCAAAAACTACGGGCCCGAGCCCGGCCTTCGGGCTCAAAAACTAGGCCCAAGCCCGGCCCGGGGGCAGCATCGGGCCGGGCCGGGTTGGGCCAGGCCGGGCTTCCCATGGCCAGGACTACCCTTCGAAGATGGTCTAATCAGCGGTAGTAGTAATGCATCCTAAAAAACTCTGATTGTCGGTTAGTGATAGTTAACCATGCACAGTTTTATTGGAAACTAGTGATTCTTATGCACCCTCTAATGGATAAAAGAAGGAAATAATATGTTTGTGAAAATAAGTTCCAGAAAGTTAGTAAAGAAACACAAAAATATATATGAAAAACTCATTTGCATGAAGCATTTATAACTATTCAGCTTAGGATATGAATTATTTAAAATCGTTCATTAGCCAAATTGACACAAATTTTAGTGCCTATGAACTTGGGTAATATCTCTTTCCAGGTTTGTATGAAACACATGGTTTTTAGATCATCAATTCGACTCAAAACTCGTGTTATACATCACTAAAAATATATCCTTAGGTTAGTTATCAAAGGAAGCTTTAAAGCATTTTTGCGGGTTTTTACGGGACCATTCAACATGAAAGTAAATGTGTAGATGAGCATTGCATTATATGCACTTTCTCCTTGAGACCAGGGATCGAACCCTGGTTCTCCCATTTACTCTCCTATATTTTGATTCTGTATGCGCGTGCCAGTGGGCCGGCCCAATATGAGGCATGTGGAGGAAAAACTTCAGCAAGAGTTCCCCTCTCGCCTCGCTTAAAGCAACAAATAATTGCCGCCCTTAGCAGCGACCGGATGACAGGCCCCAACGACCAGGCCACCAAAAAGGCCCCAATTACTTTTTTCTGAGGAACGTGAGAGAAATAACCCAATTACTCAAAAAGTGCAAGCAAAGGCCGGGCTCCATTGTTTGAAGAGAAAATACTTTTCTATACCTTTTTTTTGAAAAAAGTATACATGTAGACATATAGTTGCAGTATACATGTATAAAATTTCATGAACATACATATTCATATGTGATCTACACAAAAGACGAATACACAGATTAAAATAGGTTTTTCTTTGTCGTGTTTGGGTCAGATATTTGTGTCTTTTGTGTAGCATGCAAATAATCAAATTTGTTGATGAAATTTTATACAAACTTGAAGAATAAATAAATAAATAAATAAATAAATAAATAAATATATATATATATATATATATATATATATATATATATAGAGAAAAAATTGACATTTTTTAAAACTTCTAAATATGTTTTGATTTTTTTAAAACGAGCTCCATGGAGCTTGATGGTTGCAAATCCCCGATTACCCAATTACTATGCTATACAGTGCACATTGTTGTTCACATCGGGCCACTAAATAAATTCGGCCCAAACTGGGCCCCCTGCATTTTGGGGGCCCTCAGCTCACACAGGCCCCTCGATGGTCCTGCGTGGATGGTCTAATCAGCGGTAGTAGTGATGCATCCTAGAAAACTTTGATTGTCGGTTAATGATAGTTAACCATGCACATTTTTATTGGAAACTAGTGATTATTATGCACCCTCAAACGGATAAAAGATGGAAATGGTATGTTTGTAAAAATAAGTTCCAAAAAGTTAGTAAAGAAACACAAAATTATATATGAAAAACTCATTTGCATGAAACATTTAAAACTACTTACCTTAGGATATGAATTACTTAAAATCTTTCAATAGCCAAATCGACAGAAATTTTAGTGCCTATGAACTTGGGTAATATCTCTTTCCAGGTTTGTGTAACAGGCATTGTTTTTAGACCGTCAATTCGACTCAAAACTTGTGTTATACATTACTAAAATATATCCTTAGATTAATTGTCAAAGGAAGCTTTTAAGCATTTTTGTGGGTTTTTACGGGACCATTCAACATGAAAGTAAATGCGTAGATGAGCATTGCATTATATGCACTTTTCCCCTAGGTAGACAGGTACATCTAAATATTACTTTTAACTGGTGATCCATACAATGGAATGAAAGGAGAAAGTCATGGAGAAACGGAGTGTGCGCAGACAAGTTATCCGCAAAAAAAAAAACAAACAGTCCAAACACTGTTCAATAAAGAAAATCCCAAAGAAGACGTAAAGCAGAAGTGAGAACCCCATTGTACCACCCCTGCTGAATTTACGCATGCTCTTGCGGCCCCGTTACTTATTCACCAGCAATGCATCCACATATTTTCCCTTTCGCTCACACTTCCATCGCTGCAGACAAACCCACCCTCCTCCCTGTCGTATCTCACTCTTCACTCCTCACCACATCCACGCCATACCCCTTTTGCCGACGCCGCTTCCAGATCTGGAGTGGTCGCAGAAGCGCCGTTTGAGGGTGCGACTTCGCCCACGACCATGGTGAATTCGACGGAGCCGCCGACCGAGCCCCCCTCGTCAGATCAAGCGATCGAAAGCAGCGCCGGGAGGCGGGGGCACTGCCGCAGAGGCTGTGACAACGCCATCGAGTGCCCACCGCGAGACGCTGTCATCGCTCTCGTCGACACTCAAGATGCCGGGGAGCCATCGAGTGCTGCGATATGCTCCCGTCAACTGCGCTGGCGAAGCCATCGCCCCGGCCATGGGCTCCTCCTCGCAAGATCTCAACAAGGTCAGCCAGAGGCTACAACTCGGCCTCGGTGAAGTGACCGTGGCACCGGGTGTCGGCAACCACAGGGACAACGAGTCCCCTGTGGTCACTGAGGCAGTTTCTCGGCAGCCATTGAAGGCGCACCCCCACCCCCGCCGCCCTGCTATGTCATCCCACACGGACGTGACATCCGTGAGTGTGCCACCGCAGGCGTCCGAGCGCAAGCGACGGTTGGTCCGCGCCGATGCGCTCGACAGGCCACGGTTCTCCGCGACGCTCTCCACGGAAGAGATTGAGGAAGACATCTATGCCCTCACCGGCGCGCTGCCGCGCAGCCGCCCTCGCCACCGCCCACCCGCGGTGCAGAATCAAATCAATGTGAGATCCCGTTCCTCCTCTGCTCCCTCCCTCACTCCCCTTATAATTTGAGCTCCTGTCGCTCCTCACCAGGGACCCATTTGTAATTCTATAAATGTTTTCATCCCCAGCTGCTACTTCCCGGCTCACGCTTATCGGAGATCAATGCGGAGTCCTACCGGGTGCCAGAGGATCGCTGACCCTATCAACTCAACAAACGTCGTCATCCAATAGTAAGCAAGCAAAGTGAATTCGGCGATTACAATTCACATTCAGTTCATTGCTGCCATTGTGAGTTACATAATCCATCGATTAATTGATCACATAGAGTAAGAGTTGGTATGTATGAATCCCATCAGCAGACTAGTTGTAAGCAATGAGTGATGACTTGTCAGTGTTCTTTTGTATTTCGAGTTGTAGTAAGTGATATTCTGTTCCATAGTAATAGTAAGTGATACTCTGTTCCGTAGTAGCACCAGTGGTGGTTCGTAACTTTGGTATCATCAACGATTGGAAGGACGCAATATGGTGTACTAGTAATTTCATTGCCATCGTTGGTCGAGTTAGTACGTTCGTTAACGTCCACCCCCTATTGCAATCTTAATACTAGTACTGCATACAATTTCTTGCTCTTCTTTCTCTGGAAGATGTTTTTGGTAGCTAACTATGGTCGCGAGTGACAGTACTACTGAGTTGCGTTCTAGCTAGCCGACACATGGGCGTGGGGACCAAATGGTTTCAAAAACCCTGGCACTGCGTGGCCTTGGCAGTGGGCGCTGAACAGTTCGTTGTCTGTTCTTTGTGGGGCTGGCGTGTCAAGACGGTCCAAATAAGGTAATTGAATGACATGCACATATCTAAAATCTGGGTGGTCCCTATCGTCGTCCTCGTGGAGCGTCCCATGATTTGGTGATGCAACACGGTTCATACGCTTTCTAGGTGTGTGGCCCGTGGATGGGCTCCGTCCATGCACATATTTAGTTTCTTGCTGGCGGTAGGCCCAAAAAGGTTACATCTGAGCTGCTTATTTATTAGCACATGTTAATATTTGGTTCATATCAATCATAAAACAATATACCTTAGTTGTGGGCCGCAACATTGACATGCATGCATATGAAGCTGAAATAAGCTTAGACTACTCTTTATATCGTTTGGAGGTTCTTTCTATGATTCTAAACCTTATGGTTTCCATTCCTATGAACGCCATTCGGATAAAGGGAATGGTACTGGCAAAATTCATTTGGATTAGCATCCTATATCTCAATTCCATGTGAATTTGAATATTGGCTCCAACCTCTTTTTAACAATCATCCATGTGGGATCAAGATGGTCATTCTTTGTTCTATCCGAGCGACTATTCCTATAGTTTTCATGTCTTTTGTGGCAATACTATATTTTGCACTCCCAAACTTGCCAGATTTATTTGTTATTCGCATTCCTAATACATATGATTAATCTCAAGTCATTTATTGTCCATTCAAAATGATGTATTTCAAAAGGAATTTCTATGGAACTCGACCCAAAAGATTCATAGCACATTTCGAACCTAAAATAGGCAGCATAAATTTCAAATAATTTAGTCCCGAGTTAGGTAGCCCAAGGCTCACAAAGGAATCCAACTTCTGATCTTGCCCCTGAAAATTGGGGTAGATAGTAAATTCTAGGCTATTTATCAATCTATGGGAAGAAGAGGTTAATGGTATTATACAACCATTACATCTAATGTGTTCTCGCTCCTCACATCTCATAGTGTTCCCTCTCTCGGCCATCTACGACCTGCTTTCCTTAAAATTTGGCAAGATTTCACAACTCCAATTAGTACCTAGCAGGGACATCTTAGTCCAAAATTGCTCTTTCTGCTGCCCGTGATCTTCATAAAAAAATGCGCCAAATGTTGATGGTTGGTGGGAATATAATTTTTTGATGTGATATCCTCCTCATTTGGGAGATTAAATCTAAGGCCTACTTAGACAGAACAAACTTGTGCGAGAGTCTGTGATCTTGGCAAAAATTTGTGTGCCGAACATTGAGGGGTGGTGGGGGTTGTTGATGTGATATCCTGCTAATTTGGGAGATCAAATCGAAGGCATGTTTAGACATCCCAAATTTGTACAAGAGTCCACCATCCACAGTTCAATTATTAATCACCATAGAATTGAAACCACACTAATACATTGATATTTAAGACTTGTCGGTCATGTATGATAGCCGACCAGTGTTACAGTGTTGAATTATCACTAACCATTTGTTCTCCATGGCTGTAAGTGGTGACAATGTAAAATATTTTGTGTATGTGCATATGAAATGGAATGTTGAAAATATAACTACGTGATGGTGTGATTTGTATTCATGTGCAACCCAAAGCTACTAGCCAGAAATGGCATCACAAATCAGCCACTTCGATAGGGCCGGTCAGTGACAAGATTGTGCTTAGCACTAACCGGACGGCTCGTCGGTCATGAATCTCATCACAGACAGGTCAGCTAGCCCGTCAGTGACGATGAAATCATCATTGATGGGCCGCTAACGCGTCAGTGATGATACATTTTGGCTTGACAGTTCTATTTGGCGTTGTAGTAGTGAATATTTCCTTGCTTCTCACCTCCTCAGCTACATATGGACATCATCTACGTGGTCTACATGCTCGCTCTCGACTCGGAGGAGTATCAAAGGGAAACAACACCCTTTCTTAGCATGTTGTATTTTTGCTTGTGATGAACCACAACCCATACGTTAACGTCTGGTAGATTTATCTAGACCGTGGCATGTGTCCGTGCTTATACAGTAACATTTTCTGAATTATAGTACTTGTAATTAACTATATGATGTTATTTTAATTTGTCATTTTGCATAATCTTGTATACTTTCATTGCAACTACTTACATTTCTACAATTATTGTCTTGATATTCGCGACATCTTTGATGTAAAAATTGGATATTGAAGTTTACCACTGTTATTTGCACAATCTTTGGGCAAAAAATGGATTTTTATTAGCCGCTGATAGATGAATATGAGTTTGGCTGTACAATACCTTCTACCAAACTTTTTTTTCATAGAAAGGGGATTTGGTATGTTACGAGTTTGAGGATGGTTGTGCAATTGAGGGAATTGGGTGGGGGGACCTCCAAATCCTCTCCAATCCCCACTCCCCCATGGTTCCTGAAAACCATCTTGCTAAATGAGGCCGAAATCTAGTATTGAGTTAATGAAAAGTTACTACTCCCTCCATTCCCAAATATAAGTCTTTTTAGAGATTTCAATATGGACTACATACGGAGCAAAATGAGTGAATCTACACTCTAAACCACGTCTATATACATCCGTATGTAGTCCATATTCGAATCTCTAGAAAGACTTATATTTAGGAAGGAAGGGAGTAAGTACATTTATTAAATGGTACAGTCCACTATACATGGCATGGATTTTAAATCAATATATCTTATATAATGTGGCGCATGCCTCAGATACAATTGCTAACTTCCAATTGTACCCCTCATGCTCTAAACTTCGAACTCGAAATGGTTGTGTAGATAGAAGCAAGGCAGAGATGTGTCGTTCCTCAAATAGAAGATCACATGCGGAGGGTTAGGGCCCGGTAGATGGTTTAATCAATGGAGTAGAAATGTATCCCGATAAACTTTCTAAATATAGATTTTAAGTAAATGAAAGTTAACAATGCACATTTTTATTGGAAACTAGTGATTTTTATGCACCCTCTAATAGAGAAAAGAAGGAAATACTGTGTTTGTAAAAAGAAGTTCAAAAAAGTTAGTAAAGAAAGACAAAAATATATATCAAAAACTCTTTGCATGAAAAATATATAATTATTTACGTTAGGATATGAATTGTTTAAAAAATGTCAATAGTCAAAATGACACAAACTTTAGTGCCTATGACAACAGGTATTTATGAAAATGTGTACTATCTCTATCGAGGTTTGTATAGCAGGCATGGTGTTTAGATCGTCAAATCGACTAGCAAAATGTGTGTTCTACGTCATTAGAATTATATCATTAGTATCATTGTGGAAGGAAATTTATAATCATTCTTATGGATTTTTAGGGACCATTCAACATGAAGTAAACGTGTAAATGAGCATTGCATTATATGCTGTTTTGCAATAAGTTAATGGGAACACCTTAACAACATTAAGAAATGGTGATCCATGCAACGGAATGGGAGGACATATTCGTAGAGAAATGGCACACACAACAATACATATAAAACAATAAAAGCAGATAGTTCTATAATTAAGTCCTAAAACAGTCATAAAGTAGAAGTGGAAACCCCATTGTACCACACACTGAACTCACACATGTGCATATGCCCCTGTTACTTATTGGCCAACAATCCTCCTCGTCTTATTATCCTTTTCTCCTCTCCTCACCACATCCACTCCATACCCCTCTTGCTGTCACCGCCACCAGATTCGAGGTGACGACAAAAGCGGCTGTTGAGGGTGCGACGCCAACGCCGACCATAGTGAACTCGGCGGACCTATCTCCCGTGGCTCCCTCGTCGGATCCCAACGCGGAGGAGGCGTTAGGGAGATAAGGGGCGCTGCCGTGGAGGCAATGTGACGATGTTGTTGAGCACCCATCGTGCAACACTGTCATCGCTTCCATCGACACTCAAGGCGTGGGGGAGCCAATGGGTCTTGCTGTGTGCTCCCATCAACTACGCCAGTGAAGCCATCATCCCGGCTACAGGATCCTGCTCACAGCAGCTCGACGAGGTCAGCCAGAGGCTAAAGCTCAGCCTCGGCAAGGTGATGGAGACATCGGGCATTGGCAACTCTATGGATAACGACTCCTCTGAAGTCACTGAGGCTGTATCTCTGTGGCCGATGAAGGCGTGTCTACGCCGCTACTACCGCCCTACTACATTTTCCCACTCGGCCGCGATAGCTGCAGGCACGACGTCGTAGGCAGCCGAGCACGATCGGTGTTTGGTACACGCCGATGTGCTCAACAGGCCATGGTTCTCCGCAACGCTCTCCACGGAGGAGATGAGGAAGATATCTACAACCTCACGGTGTTTGCTCTACCGACAGCTGCCCTCCCGCCGTCCCCGACGGTGTAGAAGCAACTCGATGTGAGTTCACGTTCCTCCTCTGCAACCTCCCTCACTTCCCTTACATTCCATATTCTATCGCTCCTCCCGGGGAATCCATTGTAATTCCATAAACGTTCTTGTCTTTGGCTGCTACTTCCAACCGCGGGATATCAGAGATTAACGCGGAGTCCTATCGGGTGCCGGGCGATCGCTGACCCCCTCAACTCAACAAGCGCCATCGCCTACCAGTAAGCAAGCAAAGTGAATTCGATGATCACAATTCACATTATTCAATTCATTGCTACCACTGTGAGCTACATAATCCATCGATTATTTTGTCAGATAGAGTCAGAAATGGTATGTATAAATCCCATCAGCAAACCAGTTGTAAGCAACAAGTGATGACTAGTGTGTGATTTTTTTTATTTTTCGAAAAGGTTTTATTTTGAGTTGTAGTTAGTGATATTCTGTTCCGTAGTAGCAATGGTGGTTCATGACTTTGGTATCATCAGCAATTGGAAGGAAGTAATGTGGTGTGTTAGTAATTGCATTGCCCTTGATTTTCTAGTTAGCATGTTCGTGCCATCCCCTATCACAATCTTAATGCTAGCTAGTACCAACTTTAGTGCATATAGTTTCTTGCTCTTCTTCTGTAGAAGATGTTTTTGATAGCTAACTGCCATGGTGAGTGCCTATACTACCGTTTTGCGTTCTAGCTGGCTGGCAAGTGGGTCCGAGACCGAACAGTTTTGAAAACCTTGGCATCGCATGGCCTTGGTGGTGGATGCTGTATTGTTTCCTGGTTCCTCGTGGGGCTGGCGTCCCCCGGTGAGGTAGATTCAACATGCACGTATCTAAACGCTAGGTGGTCTCTATCGTGAATCGTCACCCTGGAGCATCCTAGGTTTGTACACTCTCTGGGTGCGAGTGAGGCCGGTGGATGGGCTCTATCCATGCACATGTTTAATTTCTTACTGGCCGTAGCATGGAAAAGGTTATTATCGAGCCAAGCATTTGTCATCATATGTTAAACAAACTAGATGAATATCACGCGCATTGCTGCAGGACATCTAGTAGGCTTCTAAATACTAAATGGCTTGGTCTCAACAACAATTGAATGGTTGTTTCGTTTTTTAATAGTGGGCCACTTATTCCTTTTTGGTTGTTTGCAAGAAATTGGCATGCGACTAAGTACATGCTAAATAGGATAGAGGATTTGCAGTTAGTATTTTGAAAATTAGTCATACAACCAAATAGCATTTAACGTTGGTTTTGATATACACAAATATGAAAGATGATTTGATTTGATGAATATTTGTCAAAGGCAGATGTTGCTGTGGTGATTTAGTTTTGCAAGTTGAAGAAGTGGAGTTTCCGTTCAACAAATAGTGTAGAATTGCAGACACAGCAAGCAAATGAGGTTAATTTTCAAAAACAGGTCAACTCCTCAACATTGCTTCAAAAAGTATTATTGCAAGCAAGCACAGACATAAGCCAGATGAAGCTAATAAATCTAGCTTGTGAGTTTTGAGTAAACAAAATACCTATATAACCATATTCTGTTGGCCTCATTGGTGGTCACAGATGATATTTTTAGGCTACCGCTATAAGTGGTTCATGACAATCACTCCACCAACAACGACAACCTATAGAGATTTATTTTGGTCTCTCTTTTATGTTATCAAACAAAAAATTAAACCCAATCCGCACTTTAGGAAAGGCAAATAAATTAAACTTCAATGGGACCAGCAAAATTCATAGATTTTTCCACCCCTTGTTAAATCGAGCTCTGCTGCAACTCATGTTGATCTCCACTTTGGTTGAATGCTTGAGAAAATTTGACTGAGATACACAGAGAGACCACTACTGATTAGATTGGAGGTGACATAACTAACAAAACATGCTGGTGGTGGCACCAGGAAGATAGCATCGCTCTTCGGCAATATGGACGACAAAGACACGCGAGTAGACGGCTTTTGCCAGAACCTTGATCGCGTTGTCTGCTTGTGCCACTAGTAAGGAGCAGGAGCAGGAGCAGTAGGAAGATGCCACACAATTTTATCTATGTAAACAATAGGGAGTTAAAAATGCAACTGAACGAAATGTAAAGGAAATTCCGACTTGCAGATTCTTGAGTTAGGTTGTACATGCCGTATGCACATTATATTATATTATTATCTCTACTACTATTAAAAGAGCCAACAAGGGCAGATGAAAACTGCCCTCCCAGGTTCCGCGAAAAAAAAACCCAAGGCTAACCACCAACAGCGTTCCGAGCCGTCCGGCCGCCGCGAGCGGAGGATTGATTCCCGTGGCGTCGAAGCAGATGCGGGAGATCCAGCGGAAGCTGGCGGTGCTCCCTACCCGCGCGCCAGCGTGCCCGCGCAGTCCCTCCTCTTCGCCGGCGTCGAGGGCTACCGCATCCTCGATTGTCTATTCTTTCGGTACGTATGCCCATCGCCCACCCCCGCATATACGCCCCGTCCGTCCTCCGCTGAGCGTTCCGGGCCAGGTTTTGGGGCTCATAGGATTACGAATTGAGGGTTTCGTTTGCTGACATGCTGCTGCTGTGGTCCAGAGACTACCAGGCGACATATCGCCGTTCATGCAGCAGAACTGGCAGGGGAACATCTTCAATTGCGACGAGGAGAACAGCAGGATCCAACACAAGGTTCCTGATCCACACAGTTCGCCACAACCCAGAGTGTAGCCAGGAGCAGTCAAGGAGCGGCACTGGCCGGTGCCGCCACGCCATCCCTCAGCCAGCTCTGCTCTAAATTTTGTACCCTAACAAAACTGTGAAACAAATCTCGGCTGTCTGTGATTGTACAAATTTTATTTCAGGTGCATGCCTATCAAATGAAGGCGCGGACGAAGAACATCATGACCAAGAAGTAGGCAAGGGTCGAGGCAAGACAGAACCGGTGGGTAGTCCGGTCGGCGAGACAAGTGGAGCGCATCCGGAAGATCGACCATGTGTCGTCCCGGTTCTGGTGCTGAAAACCAAACAAAATTCAGATTGCGTCTGACTGAAGAAGCCACAAAATCACAGTGCAAGCTTCTGGGACAAAATGTACATGAAATTATTTGAATCAATGTACTGTAGATGTTGCTTTGCTTTGTATAGTCTGTACAATCTGAAGGTTTGTGACCTGAGCTACAGTATCATGTTACCATTGATAACATGAGCTAATGCTAATGGCCTGCTGACTAATGTACTCAAAACTTGAAATCATCTTTTCTTTAAGCTTAGTGGTAACTGTAGAAAGAAGAAAAACATGAGCTAATACTATGATATTTTATCTTCACATTTATTGGCACATATTTTTTGGTGTTATTATTTTATCTCACTATTTTCTGGTTGCTTCCTAGCTTTTCTTGTAGAACAAATATTAAATTGTGAATTCATTTGAGACCTTGTCATCTTATAATAAAAAATCTATAATGCAATTCAGTTGATGTGTCTCTTTAAACTTGTATAGTGGGTTTAGACTGTTTTAGGTGAAACTGTGAAGGGGCATGTTTGATAACATTCAAATATGGAATTTTGAGAAGTCATATATGTGCATGAGACCAGTTGGTGGTCAGATGCCTTTGATGTTGATTCCGTAATGCCTCACAAGAGTCTTGGAATTTTATAGCTATTCTATTCGAGTGGCAATAGGGATAGATGTTGGTGATGTATTTAATCTCGGTACATTGTAGGAGATCTCATCGAAATTTAAACTTGTAGAGTTTATGGAATGCATCCAAATCATTGCATGTATATGTGGATTGACAATTTAAGCTTTAAATTATTCATATTTTGAAGTCTAACAAGACGTGCATTGCACGTGCATGCTTACTAGTATATTATATGTGTGCACAAAACTATTATACACAAGATCAAATAGCTAGTGTGTTCCTCCGTTGGACTGTGGAAAGGTTGATTTTTCCGTAGCAACGTCGACTTGTCCCGGATTCTTTTCCACTAATGCAATAGCTTGCACCGTATTCGATATTTCGATAAGGCAGTAAATCGGTAGTGGAAGAAAGAAAATACTCTGACTCGGATGGAAATGAACGGATCGATTAGTTTGGAGACACAAGCAAGCTTAAACCAGGACCGACTAACTCGGAGACACCATGCTGGCAGACCAAACAATAGTTCAGTTTATGATTACTAGTAAGTGTGCACGTGCAATGCACGTCTTGTCAAAATTCAAAATTTGAATACTTTAAAGCTTAATTTTTCAATCCACATATATGTGTAATGATTTGGATACATTCCTTAAACTCCACGAGTTTAAATTTTGATGATATCTCCTACAATGTACCGAGATTAAATACATCACCGACATCTATCCCAGTTACCACTCGGATAGAATAGCTATACAATTCCGAAGACTCTTTTCAGGCATTACCGAATCAACATCCAAAGCATCCTACCATCTACTGGTCTCATGCACATAAATGAGTTATCAAAATTCCATATTTGAATGTTATCAACCACATCACAACCCCTTCACAATTTCACCTAAAACAGTCTAAACCCCACAATGTAAGTGTGAGAAGACGCATCAACTGAACAATCTCTTATAGATTCTTCATTATAAGACGGCAAGGTCTCAAATGAATTCACAATTTAATATTTGTTCTTGAAGAAAAGCTAGGAAGCAACCAGAATGTAGTGAGATAAAATATAACACCGAAAAATAAGTGCCAATAAGTGTGAAGATAAAAGATCATAGTATTAGCTCATGTTTTTCCTTTTTCTACAATTACCACTAAGCTTAAAGAAAAGATGGCTTAAAGTTCTGAGTACATTAGTCAGCAGGCCATTACCGTTAGCTCATAACATGCTACTGAATCTCAAGTCACAGCCATTAAGATTGTACAGATTACAGAGTAAAGCAACACCTACAAAACATTGATTCAAATAATTTCATGTACATCTTGTCCCAGAAGCTTGCACTGAGACCTTGAGGCTTCTTCAGTCAGGTTGCATTTCAGACGCAATCTGAATTTTGTTTGGTTTTCAGCACAGGAACCAGTTGCAGCACCGGAACCGAGACAACATGCATTCGGTCTTCTGGATGCGCTCCACCTGTCGCGCCAATTGGAGTGCCCGGAAGTTCTGCCTCGCCTCGACCCTCCACCTTGTGGCCCAATGTGGACAGTCTCTTGGTCATGTTGTTCTTTGCCCGTGCCCTCATTTGATCGGCCTGCACCTGAGATGTATTTGCACAATTACAGCCTGCTGAGATTTGTTTCACAGTTTTGTTAAGAGTTTAGAATTTAGAGCAGAGCTGGCTGAGGGATGCCGTGGCGGCACCGGCCAGAGTGCCGCTCCTCGACTGCTCCTGACTGTCGACCGGCGTCATCTCTGAGCCTACGCCCCTCATCGACACCAATGACGACGACTGCGCCGCCGCCGCCGCTGGAGCGCCTGCCTGGGTGCGGAGCTTCATGTCAATTCGGCAGAAGTTTTTGCTCTGCCGGAGATGGTCTACTTAGGAGGTTACATTCTATGCATCATTTCAGTTGATTTTAAATTTGCAGCGGCGTGTTTAATTCCTGTTGTCTAGAGTTCAGAAGATATTATTGCCGGCCATCAGAATTTTTCAAAAATAACACCAATAAGGTTTAGTACGGAAACTATTGACAGGAAAAAACAAACATGTGCCTTGTGCACTAAGTTCATGTTGCAGGACAATAAATTGCCTTTAAAAATAAGTTCACTGAAACTTCAAAGAAATGCCATGGAACTATGGCAGTACTATGACATACTGAGTGCGTACTGACAAATGAACTTTTACTATTTTCATCCCATCAAAAGTTCAACTAACCAGATCATGACAAGTAGGTCAGAGATAGACAAGAAATTCAAATGCGTAACAAACCAATAAATGATTCGAAAAATGTAGAAAGTGCCTTTAAAATTGTGTTATAACTTATAAGCCTCTCTAACAAGCGGTTTGCAGCTGGACCAAACCCATGCAACGGTGGCACCTCCATCATGTGGGCCAAAGGATGGATTTGGTACAATGACAAATAACTTCTATCTTCTCACAACTAAAAAACACATGGAAAATGATAATGAGAAGTACAAATGATATTCACCTTACTGTATATCATATTGAAGGATTTTACTGTTCCGATAAACGATTGCAATGTTCCCTCAACTTCAACTCTGTCTCGGCATAGTCTTCGTTCAGATTACAGTCATACTGGGCAGCAGAGACTACCCTGTTAGTGCAAATAGTATACTGCAGTGCACTGTCCCCAAACTAACTAATACAATATGCATGGGAATTTCAGATAGAAGTGTATAAATTGATTTTAAATATATGACCAAATCACAACTGTGTGAATATGGAAATAAGATCCAGTGCTGAATTTATACCTTTGAGGCTAGCTCCTGAACCATCTGTTTTGCAGATATGACATCTTTTTGGTATACTCAGAGAGCTTCAACTCTAGTTCTGCTATACCAGGCCTGCAAAATGATAATCAAACTGAGTGAAATGATGTTTTTTCTTAAAATTGCTTGTCAACTGGGGGTCACAAGACGGCAACATATATCATACCATTTCTAAATTATATGGTTGCTAGAAATCTGCGCCTTATAAATAATACAATTGACAAAAACATCAAATTGGGTGCACTTACAGGGGGTAAATTGATTGTATTTGGACACCTTCAGGAAAATATAATGAGAGAATAACTAAACATTGGATGACAAATTGTAATTTGCCAAATGTCTGAAAGAAAGGACACGAAGCAAGTATGCATGGCCCAGTAAAACTACCTAAATTAGCCTAATAGGAGAGAGAACTGAAAAATGCTCAATGTAAACTTGAACTACTTACATTTTACTCAATGAAAGATGACACAGATTCATATAAGCGTCTAGTAAATGCACACAGAAAAGGGGATAATCTGAAACTGAAAGTAAAAGTAAAAAATGACATGCAAATTGTACTTCCTGCATATAGGGGAAACAGTTCAAACAACACATCCGACTGTCAGCGAAGAACTATGTAATAGGTAAGTGTTTTCTACCCCAGTACTGATATATGGTAAGGGAACAATAGTACAAATAGAGGAACAGCAAACTTCAATCCAACTTGTGAGAAGCATGGGCTTGCATCAACCATCATTGAATCTTACCAAAGAAAAAATCAAGCCGGGTTCAAACGAAAGCACATGTCAGAACCTGCATATAGTGGCACTGAGAGAGACAGAGGGAAGCAAGAAGGATTGGGAGAGGGAGAGAGGAAAGAACGATATGGAGAATCTCATCTTGGTGTCATCCGCCACGCTCGATGTCACTGCCCAGCCATGCCCATGGTCCTGACCGCTGCTCCCGCCACTTGTACCTATTGCTGCGCCATTTTCGTCGTGGCCACGCGTCCTTCGAGCTGCCGCCCATCAACGTCCGGGGTGACGGAACGCCAGAGTTTCCAAATGCTAAATGAGGATTGCTCCTTCAGATATATTACAGTTGGCAGAAAAAGTTGAAAAAACATATACCGAATGAATAGTCCATGAGATTCTCCAAGTAAATATGCTATAACATTACACCTTATGAAAATACACTTAAATAATCAACAACAACGATACACCTTAGGGCGGCTGTAGGCTGGACGCGAGGTAGCTGGGCAGAGGCGAAGGCTGACGGCCCATGGGATGACGCGGACGTGGGACGCAGGCGCGGCCTTGCTCGATCCCGTGCGTGTGGAGGCGGCGGTGCTAAGGTATCTTGGGCGGTGACGAAGACCAGGACGGACCAGGACGCCGGTGAAGCAACGGAAAGCTGGGACGGCGGATACGACGCCGGCTCCTCGGATCGTCTGCTCCCTGCCGGATCTGGTGGCAACGATGGCGGGGCAGAGCATCGGGGCGTCGTGGTGGGGAAGACCTATGCTCAATGCACCCGACCGCCGCTGCCAGGCTCATCGACCTCGGCCTCGCCAGCGCCTCCAATGGCTTCCACGCCGCCGAGCTCGGGGTCATTGCGGCCGCGTCCCCTTGCCTCCGGTGGCCATGGCGTCCTGTAGTTTGGGAACAGGGAGAGATTAGTGAGGGAGGGGGGGGGGGGGGGGGGCGAAGGAGGGCGGCGGCGGCTTGCAGCGGGCGACGACTCAGGTGGATCGGGGGGGGTGCGATCTGGGGGAGAGAAAGAAGGACCGGGGATGTCGGCCCAAAAATAGCGGAATCAAGGACGCGGTGAGCGTGCGAACGCCAGAGTTCCCGAAACATGTTTTCTTGTTTAATAATAGTGTAGATTATTCCCTCAGCAGAGGCACATACGGTACGTGCATCGTTCGATCACTTCACTTCTTCTTGGCAAGGAAGACGTCAGAGAGCACGGTGTCGGAGCGCAGCGCCGCCTTGAGGAGGCCGAGCCCCTCGTCCATGCCGACGCTGACGAACTTCTCGGCGAGCTCCACGTCCTTGTTGACGCTGAACTTGTTGATGAGGGTGATGCTGGAGATGGCGGACATGGGGGTCACCTCCAGCCCGTCCGTGACCATGTAGGTGACGAGCCCCTTCACGTACCCGCCGGTCTCGTCGCCGGCCGCAGCGGCAGTGGAGGAGGAGGCCTTGGGAGCGGCGGAGGGCAGCACGAACGTGACCTCGGTCGCCATGGCCTGCTTGCACTGCGGGCATGCCGCCTTGGCCTCCATGGTGGCGGTGGCGCAGTAGCCGGCACAGGTGTACATCTTGAACCTCGCGAGCGGGGAGGACGGGGACGACCCCTCGCCCCCGCCGCCGCCCTGCAGAAGCAGCAGCTCCCGGGCGTCCGGGTGCAGCACCTTGGGCTGGAGCAGGTCGGACTTGTCCTTGTTGGGCTGAAGGTACGAGGAGCCGATGTTGTCGACGCTCTGGTACAGGCGGCCGATGCTCCCCTGCATGGTGCCGGCGGAGATGAGCTTCACCACGGCGCCGATGGGCAGGGTCAGCAGGCTGAAGACGAAGTCGACGAACTCCTTGCCTGCCTCCGCGAACAGCACCTTCTTGGACTTGGTGTCCACCAGCAGCTTCAGCGAGATCTTGTTGCTGGAAGACATGGCAAGCTGATGGTTCCCGTCCCGGAGATGATCAGTCGAGGTGAAGATGACTAGGAAGGGTGATGGATTTATATAGCAGCAAGGGGATCGAAATTAAGGAGGGAGGCCAAGAGATTTGGTTGCTGGGGCAGTAATCAACCCAAGAGAAGTGTTAACGTTTGTCGCTTCGTGTTCTCGACGAGTAATAAAGGAGGAGTCGTTTGGGAACTGTAAACACACGGTAGGGAATAGAATTTTTCTTCTAAATCTTCTCCACCTGTATCCTGGCGTAAAGGCGAAGTATTCAGTGGAAAAAGACTTTTCAGTGAAAATCACAAGGATCAAAGGTGGGCCCGATGGGTTTCCGGCAAGATTCCTGCAAAGAAATTGAAGCACTGTGAAGCAAGATGTGGTGAAGGCGGTCCTGGAATTCTTCAAGAAGGAGTTATGCCGGAGGGAATCAACGACACTGTCATCGTGCTTATTCCGAAAAATAAGAACCCTGAACACTTGAGAGACTGTCGGCCCATTAGTCTATGCAACTTGATATATAAGGTGATATCCAAATGTATGGTGAACCGGCTAAGGCCATTTCTGGACGAGCTAATCTCAGAGACGCAGAGTGCCTTCATTCCCGGTCGATTGATCACGGATAATGCTACAACTGGGTTCGAGTGTTTCTACAAAATTCAGCATAGCAGACAGCCAGCTAACACACACTGTGCCTTCAAATTAGACTTGGCAAAAGCGTATACGATAGGGTCGACCGGGCTTTTTTGGAGGAGGCCCTCTTAAAACTGAGCTTTGACCGTAAATGAGTCGACTGGGTGATGTGGCGTGTGAAGTCAGTCAGATACACCGTCGAATACAATGGATAGCTCTTGGAACCGTTCATCCCATCGAGAGGGCTCTGCCAGGGTGACCCCTTAAGCCCCTACCTCTTCCTCTTTGTGGCTGAGGGATTGTCATGCTTGCTGGACAAAGAAATTCGCCAGGGAAGGATCACACCACTTAAAATAGCCAGAGGAAGCCATGGGATTTCGAACTTGTTGTTTGCCGACGACAACCTGCTCTTCTTCAAGGCGTGCAAAGAGGAGGCGGGATGCATTATGCAGATTCTACACACCTTACAGAAGGATTCGGGCTAACTACTAAGCAACAACAAATGTTCAATCCTATTTAGCGATATATGTTTGGAGGCCACCCAACTTGATGTTAAAGAAGCCCTTCAGATTTCAACCGCCATTTTCGAGAGTAAGTATCTGTTGGGAATCGTTGCACGGAAAACAAAAACTTTTTTACGCACACGCAATGATCTATCTATGGAGATGCATAGTGATGTCTACTACACAACCTTCTTCTTGTAGACGTTGTTGGGCCTCCAAGTGCAGAGGTTTGTAGGACAGTAGCAAATTTCCCTCAAGTGGATGACCTAAGGTTTATCAATCCGTGGGAGGCGTAGGATGAAGATGGTCTCTCTCAAACAACCCTGCAACCAAATAACAAAGAGTCTCTTGTGTCCCCAACACACCCAATACAATGGTAAATTGTATAGGTGCACTAGTTCGGCAAAGAGATGGTGATACAAGTGCAATATGGATGGTAGATATAGGTTTTTGTAATCTAAAAATATAAAAAAAGCAAGGTAACTAATGATAAAAGTGAGCGTAAACAGTATTGCAATGGTAGGAAACAAGGCATAGGGTTCATACTTTCACTAGTGCAAGTTCTATGAACAATAATAACATAGATAGATCATATAACAATCCCTCAACATGCAACAAAGAGTCACTCCAAAGCCACTAATACGGAGAAAAAACGAAGAGATTATGGTAGGGTACGAAACCACCTCAAAGTTATCCTTTTTGTTCTATCTATTCAAGGGTCCGTAGTAAAATAACATGAAGCTATTCTTTCCGTTCAATCTATCATAGAGTTCATACTAGAATAACACCTTAAGACACAAATCAACCAAAACCCTAATGTCATCTAGATACTCCACTGTCACCTCAAGTATCCGTGGGTATGATTATACGATATGCATCACACAATCTCAGGTTCATCTATTCAACCATCACAAAGTACTTCAAAGAGTGCCCCATAGTTTCTACCGGAGAGTCAAAGACGAAAACATGTGCCAACCCCTATGCATAGGTTCATGGGCGGAACCCGCAAGTTGATCACCAAAACATACATCAAGTGGATCACGTGATATCCCATTGTCACCACAGATACGCATGGCAAGACATACATCAAGTGTTCTCAAATCATTAAAGACTCAATCCGATAAGATAACTTCAAGAGGAAAACTCAACTCATCATAAGAGGGTAGAGGGGGAGAAACATCATAAGATCCAACTATAATAGCAAAGCTCGCGATACATCAAGATCGTGCCATAGAGAGAACACGAGAGAGAGAGAGAGAGAGAGAGAGAGATTAAACACATAGCTACTGGTACATACCCTCAACCCCGAGGGTGAACTACTCCCTCCTCGTCATGGATAGCGCCGGGATGATGAAGATGGCCACGGGTGAGGGATCCCCCCTCCGGCAGGGTACCAGAACGGGCTCCCGAGAGGTTTTTGGTGGCTACGGAGGCTTGCGGCGGTGGAACTCCCTATCTATTGTGTCCTTCGATGTTTTTAGGGTATATGGGAATATATGGGCGAAAATAGTCGGTCGGGGGAGTCTCGAGGGGCCCACGAGACAGGGGGCACGCCCAGGGGGGTGGGTGCGCCCTCCTATCTCCTGGCCTCCTCGAAGCTTCCCCGGCTTGTACTCCAAGTCTCCAGGATCATGTTCGTTCCAAAAAATCACGCTCCCGAAGGTTTCATTCCGCTTGGACTCCGTTTGATCTTCCTTTTCTTCGAAATACTAAAACAGGCAATAAAACAACAATATGGGCTGGGCCTCCGGTTAGTAGGTTAGTCCCAAAAGTAATATAAAAGTGTATAATAAAGCCCGTAATCATTCAAAACAGATAATAAAATAGCATGAATGCTTCATAAATTATAGATACGTTGGAGACGTATCACATATCAACGAGGGGAAGAGTGCGTCTACGTACCATCGTAGACCGTAAGCGGAAGCGTTTCACAACGCAGTTGATGTAGTCGAGCTTCTTCGCGCTTCAAACGATCAAGTACCGAACGCACGACACCTCCGTGTTTTGCACACGTTTAGCTCGGTGATGTCCATCGCCTTCTTGATCCAGCAAGACGTCGAGGTAGTAGATGAGTTTTGTCAGCATGATGGCATGATGACAGTGATGGTGAAATGATCTCCGCAGGGCTTCGCCTAAGCACTACGAAAATATGACCGCGGTGCAAACGATGGAGGGGGCACCGCACACGGCTAACTATTGATATGTTGTGTGCTAGGCGTCCCCTCCCACATATATATAGGTGAGAGGGAGGGAGGAGCAGCCAAAGGAGGCGTCCAAGTTGGAGGAATCCTACTTGGGGTCCCTCCCAAGGCGCGCCCCCTTTCCTTATTTGGAGTGTGAGGAAAGGAAGGGAAGGGTGGCGCCCCCCTTCCTTTCTCCCAAGAGAGGGAAAGGCAGGAGGGGCTAGCCCTCCCCCCTAGTGTTGGAAAACGTTGCATGGAAAACAAAAAAAATTCTATGCACACGCAATGATCTATCCATGGAGATGCATATCAACGAGGGAGATAGTGGTCTACGTACCCTTGTAGACCGTAAGCGGAAGCGTTTGACAACGCGGTTGATGTAGTCGAATTTCTTCCAGCTCCGACCGATCAAGTACCGAACTCACGACACCTCTGAGTTCTGTACACGTTCAGCTCGGTGACGTCCCTCGCCTTCTTGATCCAGCAAGACGTTGAGGTAGTAGATGAGTTCCGTCAACACGACGGCGTGGTGACGGTGATGGTGAAATGATCCTCGCAGGACTTCGCCTAAGCACTACGAAGATATATGACCGAGGGTGTAGACTATGGAGTGGGACGCCTTAGACGACTAGACAATTGTCTGTTGTGTGTTAGGCGCCCCCCTCCTCATATATATAGGTGGGTGGGAGGGAGGAGCAGCCATAGGAGGCCCTCCCAAGCCGCGCGCCCCCTTCCATATATAACCAAGGTGGAAGGAAAGAGGGGAGGAGAGGGAAGGAAGTAGGAATCCTAATCCACACTTTTCTTGCCCTCCCCTCTTTCCTTATCCTCCTCATAGGGCTGGCCTCTATAGGGGTGCACCAGGGCTGGTGTGTCCCCTCACTTGGCCCATAAGGCCCATATCTTTGCTGGGGGTGCCCGAAACTCCTTTCCGGTGACCCGATAAGTACCCGGTACCCTCCAGAACACTCCGATATCCGAATACCATCGTCCTATATATCAATCTTTATCTCTCGACCATTTCGAGACTCCTCGTCATGTCCGTGATCTCATCCGGGACTCTTAACAACATTCGGTCACCAAATAACATAACTCATATAATACTATATCTTCATCGAACGTTCAGCGTGCGGACCCTACGGGTTCGAGAACTATGTAGACATGACCGAGACACCTCTCTGGTCAATAACCAATAGCGGAACCTGGATGCCCATATTGGCTCTTCCATATTCTACGAAGATCTTTATCGGTCGAACCGTTATGACAACATACGTTATTCCCTTTGTCCATCGGTATGTTACTTGCCCGAGATCCGATCGTCGGTATCCACATACCTAGTTCAATCTTGTTACTGGCAAGTCTCTTTACTCGTTCCGTAATACATCATCTTTGTAACTAACTCATTAGTCACTTCACTTGCAAGGCTTCTTATGATGTGCATTACCGAGAGGGCCCAGAGATACCTCCACTATATTCAGAGTGACAAATCCTAATCTCGATCTATGCCAACCCAACAAACACCATTGGAGATACCTGTAGAGCATCTTTATAATCACCCAGTTATGTTGTGACGTTTGATAGCACACAAGGTATTCCTCCGGTATCCAGGAGTTGCATAATCTCATAGTCGAAGGAATATGTATTTGACATGAAGAAAGCAATAACAATAAAACTAAACGATCAATATGCTAAGCTATGGGTCTTCTCCATCACATCGTTCCCCTAATGATGTGATCCCGTTCATCAAATTACAACACATGTCTATGGTTAGGAAACTTAACCATCTTTGATTAACGAGCTAGTCTAGTGGAGGCTTACTAGGGACAAGGTGTTTTGTCTATGTATCCACACATGTATCAAGTTTCCAATTAATACAATTATAGCATGAATAATAAACATGTGTCATGATATAAGGAAATATAAAATAACAAGTTTATTATTGCCTCTAGGGCATATTTCCTTCAGTCTCCCACTTGCACTAGAGTCAATAATCTAGTTCACATCGCCATGTGATTTAACACCAATAGTTCACATCTTTATGTGATTAACACCCATAGTTCACATAGCCATGGGACCAACACCCAAAGTGTTTACTAGAGTCAATAATCTAGTTCACATCGCTATGTGATTAACACCCAAAGAGTACTAAAGTGTGATCATGTTTTGATTGTGAGAGAATTTTAGTCAACGGGTTTGCCACATTCAGATCCGTATGTATTTTGCAAATTTCTATGTCTACAATGCTCTGCATGGAGCTACTCTAGCTAATTGCTCCTATGTTCAATACGTATCTAGATAGAGACTTAGAGTCATCTAGATTAGTTTCAAAGCTTGCATTGACGTAACTATTTACGATGAACTCTTTATCACCTCCATAACCGAGAAACATTTCTTTAGTCCTCTTTAAGGTAACTAAGGATAATTTTGGCCGTTGTCCACTGATCTAGTCCTGGATCACTATTGTACCCCCTTGCCAAACTCATGGTAAGGTACACAACAGGTTTGGTACACAACATGGCAACCTATGGCTGAGGCATAGGGAATGACTTTCACTCTCTCTTTATCTTCTGCCATGGCCGGGTTTTGAGTCTTTACTCAACTTCACACCTTACAATACATGCAAGAACTTCTTCTTTGATTGATCTATTTTGAACTCCTTCAAAAATCTTGTGAAGGTATGTACTCATTGAAAGAATTATCAAGCGTCTTGATCTATCTCTATAGATCTTGATGCCCAATATGTAAGCAGCTTCACCGAGGTCTTTCATTGAGAAATTCTTATTCAAATATCCTTTTATGCTATCCAGAAATTCTACATCATTTTCAAAACAATATGTCATTCACATATAATATCAGAAATGCTACAGAGCTCCCACTCACTTTCTTGTAAATACAGGCTTCACCATAAGTCTGTATAAAACCATATGCTTTGATCACCTTATCAAATCGCATATTCCAACTTCGAGATGCTTGCACCAATCCATAGATGGATCGCTGGAGTTTGCACACTTTGTTAGCACCTTTAGGATCAACAAACCCTTTTGGTTGCATCATATACAAATCTTCTTAAAGAAATCCATTAAGGAATGCAGTTTCGACATCTATTTGCCAGATTTCCTAAAACGCGGCAATTGCTAACATGATTCGGACATACTTTAAATATTGCTTCGAGTGAGAAAATATCATCGTAGTCAACACCTTGAACTTGTCAAAAACCTTTTTGCGACAAGTCGAGCTTTGTAGATAGTGACACTACCATCAGTGTCCATCTTCCTCTTGAAGATCCATTTATTCTCAATGGCTTGCCGATCATTGGGGAGGTCCACCAAAATCCACACTTTGTTCTCATACATGGATCCTTTCTCAGATTTCATGGCCTCTAGCCATCTGTCGGAATCTGGGCTCATCATAGCTTCTTCATAGTAGGTTTGCCATGGTCTAAGAACATGACTTCCAGGACAGGATTACCGTACCACTTGATACGTCCATTTTGCATCATGCTTTTATAGTTTTATATCAATATTTATGGCATTATGGGCTATTATTACACATTATATCTCAATACTTATGGCTATTCTCTCTTATTTTACAAGGTTAACCATGAAGAGGGGAATGCCGGCAGCTGGAATTCTGGATGGAAAAGGAGCAAACATTAGAAACCTATTATGCACTGCTCCAAAAATCCTGAAATTCCACGAAACTTATTTTTGGAATTTATAAGAATTATTGAGCGGAAGAAACACCTCAGGGGGCCCACACCCTAGCCAGGAGGGTGGGGGGCGCGCCCACCCCTACTGGGCGTGCCGCCTGTCTCCTGGGCCCCCTGGTGGCCCCCCGGTGTCCATCTTCTGCTATATGAGGGCTTTTACCCTGGAAAAAATCGTGGGCAAGCTTACGGGACGAAACTCCGCCGCCACGAGGCGGAACCTTGGCGGGACCAATCTAGGGCTCCGGTGGAGCTTTTCTGCCGGGGACACTTCCCTCCGGGAGGGGGAAATCATCACCATCGTCATCACCAATGATCCTCTCATTGGGAGGGGGTCAATCTCCATCAACATCTTCACCAGCACCATCTCCTCTCAGAACCCTAGTTCATCTCTTGTATCCAATATTGTATCCAAACCACAAATTGGTACCTGTGGGTTGCTAGTAGTGTTGATTACTCCTTGTAGTTGATGCTAATTTGTTTACTTGGTGGAAGATCATATGTTCAGATCCTTAATGCATATTATTACTCCTCTGATTATGAACATGAATATGCTCTGTGAGTAGTTACGTTTGTTCCCGTGGACATGGGTGAGGTCTTGCTATTAGTAGTCATGTGAATTTGGTATTCGTTCGATATTTTGATGAGATGTATGTTGTCTTTTCCTCTAGTGGTGTTATGTGAACGTCGACTACATGAAACTTCACCATTATTTGGTCCTAGAGGAAGGCATTGGGAAGTAATAAGTAGATGATGGGTTGCTAGAGTGACAGAAGCTTAAACCCTAGTTTATGCGTTGCTTCGTTAGGGGTTGATTTGGATCCATATGTTTAATGTTGTGGTTAGGTTTACCTTAATACTTCTTTTGTAGTTGCGGACGCTTGCAATAGGGGTTAATCATAAGTGGGATTCTTGTCCAAGTAAGGGCAGTACCCAAGCACCGGTCCACCCACATATCAAATTATCAAAGTACCGAACGCGAATCATATGAGCGTGATGAAAACTAGCTTGAAGATAATTCCCATGTGTCCTCTGGAGCTCCTTTCTCATTATAAGAAATTGTCTAGGCTTATCCTTTGCTACAAAAGGATTGGGCCACCTTGCTGCACTTTATTTACTTTCATTGCTTGCTACTCGTTACAATTTATCTTATCACAAAACTATCTATTACCTACAATTTCAATGCTTGCAGAGAAAACCTTACTGAAAACCGTTTAGCATTTCCTTCTGCTCCTCGTTGGTTTCGACACTTTTACTTATCAAAAGGACTATGATAGATCCCCTACACTTGTGGGTCATCAAGACTCTTTTTTGGCGCCGTTGTCGGGGAGTGTAGCACTTTTGGTGAGTGGAACTTGGTAAGGAAATATTTATATAGTGAGCTGAAATTTTATGTTACTTGTCTATGGAAACTAATCCTTTGAGGGGCTTGTTCGGGGTATCTTCACCCCCGAGTTGCTCCTCAACCTACTGAACTTTTTGAAAATATTTACTTTGAGATTCCTTTGGATATGATAGAAAAACTGCTAGCTAATCCATTTGCAGGAGATGGAACATTGCATCCCGATTTACACCTTATCTTTGTGGATGAAGTTTGTGGATTATTTAACCTTGCAGGTATTCCCGATGATGTTGTCAAAAGGAAGGTCTTCCCTTTATCTTTGAAGGGAGATGCATTGACATGGTATAGGCTATGTGATGATACGAGATCTTGGAATTATAAACAATTGAAGTTGGAATTTCACCAGAAGTTCTATCCTATGCATCTTGTTCATCGTGATCGTAATTACATATATAATTTCTGGCCTCGCGAAGGAGAAAGCATCGCTCAAGCTTGGGGGAGGCTCAAATCAATGTTATATTCATGCCCCAATCATGAGCTCTCCCGGGAAATGATTATTCAAAATTTTTATGCTCGGCTTTCTCTCAATGATCGCAACCTGGTTCTTATATGCTGAAGACTATTGATTTCAAATGGGACTTATTGGAAAGAATTAAACGCAACTCTGAAGATTAGGGTTCCGACGATGGTAAGGAGTCAGGTATGACACCTAAGTTCGATTGTGTTAAATCTTTTATGGATACCGATGCTTTTCGTGGATTTAGCACTAAGTATGGACTTGACTCTGAGATAGTAGCTTCTTTCTATGAATCTTTTGCTACTCACATTGATCTCGCTAAAGAAAAGTGGTTTAATATCATCCTTCCGTTGAAGTAAAAGTACTTGCACCTATTACAGTTGAAGAAAAGACTGTCACTTATAGTGATCCTATTGTTCCTACTACTTATGTTGAGAAACCTCCTTTTCCTGTTAGGATAAAGGATCATGCTAAAACTTCGATTATTGTTCGTAAGAGTAATACTAGGACTTATACACCTCTTGAGCAAATCAAAGTTGAACCTAGTATTGCTATGGTTAAAGATCTCTTGGATGATGATTTAGATGGGCATGTTATTTATTTCTGTGGTGAGACTGCTAATATTGCTAGACCAGATACTAAGATAAATAGACATGTGGTAGGCATGCCTATTATTTTTGTTAAAATAGGAGACTATTGTTATCATGGTTTATGTGATGTGGGTGCAAGTGCTAGTGCAATGCCCTATGACTTATATAAAGAAATTATGCACGACATTGCACCCGTTGAATTGGAAGACATTGATGTTACCATTAAGCTTGCTAATAGGGATACCATTAAACCGATTGGGATAGTTAGAGATGTTGAAGTCTTGTGTGGGAAGGTTAAATATCCTGCTGATTTTCTTGTTCTTGGTTCCTGATACGTCCATTTTGCATCATGCTTTTATATCGATATTTATCGCATTATGGGCTGTTATTTCACGTTATGTCACCATACTTATGGCTATTCTCTCTTACTTTACAAGGTTTACATGAAGAGGGAGAATGCCGGCAGCTGGAACTCTGTGCTGGAAAAGGAGCAAATATTGGAGACCTATTCTGTGCAACTCCAAAAGTCCTGAAACTCCACGGAATGTCTTAAAATAAATAAAGAAAAATCGTCGCCAAAGATGAAGGCCAGGGGGCCCACACCCTGCTCACGAGGGTGGGGGGCGCGCCCCCCTGGGGCGCGCCCCCTACCTTGTGGGCCCCCTGGTGGCTCTCCGATTCCCATCTTCTCCTATATGAGCTCTTTCGATGAGAAAAAAATTAGAGACAACCTTTCGGGACGAGACTCCGCCGCCACGAGGCGGAACCTTGGCGGAACTAATCTAGGGCTCCGGCGGAGCTGTTCTGCCGGGGACACTTCCCTTCGGGAGGGGGAAATCATCGTCATCATCGTCACCAACGCTCCTCTCATCGGGAGAGGGCAATCTCCATCAACATCTTCACCAGCACCATCTCATCTCAAAACCCTAGTTCATCTCTTGTATCCAATTCTTGTCTCCAAGTCTGGGATTGGTGCTAGTAGGTTGCTAGTAGTGTTGGTTACTCCTTGTAGTTGATGCTAGTTGGTTTATTTGGTGGAAGATCATATGTTCAGATCCTTTATGCATATTATTACCCCTCTGATTATGAACATGAATATGCTTTGTGAGTAGTTACGTTTGTTCCTGAGGACACGGGAGAAGTCTTGCTATTAGTAGTCATGTGAATTTGGTATTCGTTCGATATTTTGATGAGATGTATGTTGTCTAGCCTCTAGTGGTGTTATGTGAACGTCGACTACATAACACTTCACCATTATATGGGCCTAGAGGAAGGCATTGGGAAGTAATAAGTAGATGATGGGTTGTTAGAGTGACAGAAGTTTAAACCCTAGTTTATGCGTTGCTTCGTAAGGGGCTGATTTGGATCCATATGTTTCATGCTATGGTTAGGTTTACCATAATACTTTTGTTGTAGTTGCGGATGCTTGCAATAGAGGTTAATCATAAGTGGGATGCTTGTTCAAGTAAGAACAACACCCAAGCACCAGTCCACCCACATATCAAATTATCAAAGTACCGAACGCGAATCATATGAACGTGATGAAAACTAGCTTGACGATAATCCCATGTGTCCTCGGGAGCGCTTTTCCTATTATAAGAGTTTGTTCCGGCTTGTCCTTTGCTACAAAAAGGATTGGGCCACCTTGCTGCACCATTTTTACTTTTGTTACTTGTTGCTCGTTACAATTTACCTCATCACAAAACTATCTGTTACCACTTATTTCAGTACTTGCAGAGAATACCTTGCTAAAAACCGCTTATCATTTCCTTCTGCTCCTCGTTGGGTCCGACACTCTTACTTATCGAAAGGACTACGATAGATCCCCTATAATTGTGGGTCATCAAGACTCTTTTCTGGCGCCGTTTCCGGGGAGTGTAGCGCCTTTGGTAAGTGGAATTTGGTAAGGAAAAATTTATATATTGTGCTGAAATTTTCTGTCACTTGTTACTATGGAAAGTAATTCTCTCAGGGGCTTGTTCGGGGTATCTTCACCCCGTCTAGTAGAGCAAAGAGTTGCTCCTCAACCTACTGAACCTATTGAAAATGAAACTCCTTTTGAAGTTCCTTCGGGTATGATGGAAAAACTGCTGGCTAATACTTTTACAGGAGATGGAACAAAGCATACTGATGAACATCTACTCTATGTGGATGAAGTTTGTGGATTATTTAAGCTTGCAGGTATACCCGATGATGTTGTTAAGAAGAAGGTCTTTCCTTTATCTTTGAAGGAAGAAGCATTGACATGGTATAGGCTATGTGATGATACGAGATCGTGGAACTATAAAAGATTGAAATTGGAATTTCATCAAAAGTATTACCCTATGCATCTTGTTCATCGTGATCGCAATTATATATATAATTTTTGGCCTCGCGAAGGAGAAAGCATCGCTCAAGCTTGGGGTAGGCTTAAATCAATGTTATATTCATGCCCCAATCATGAGCTCTCAAAAGTGACAATTCTTCAGAATTTTTATGCTCGGCTTTCTGATAACAATCGCACCATGCTTGATACTTCTTGTGCTGGCTCTTTTATGATGAAGACTATTGAATTTAAATGGAATTTATTGGATAGAATTAAACGCAACTCTGAAGGTTGGGACCTCGACGAAGGTAAGGAGTCTGGTATGACACCTAAGTTTGATTGTGTTAAATCTTTTATGGATACCGATATTTTCCGTAAGTTTAGCACTAAATATGGACTTGACTCTGAGATAGTAGCTTCTTTCTGTGAATCTTTTGCTACTTATGTTGATCTCCCTAAGGAGAAGTGGTTTAAATATCATCCTCCCATAGAAGTAAAAGTAGCTGCACCTATTAAAGTTGAAGAAAAGACTGTCACTTATAATGATCCTATTGTTCCTACATCTTATGTTGAGAAACCACCTTTCCCTGTTAGAGTAAAGGACCATGCTAAAGCTTCAACTGTTGTTCGTAAAAGCAATATTAGAACTTATACACCTCTAGAGCAAGTCAAAATAGAACCTAATATTGCTATTGTTAAAGATCTCTTGTCTGATAATATTGATGGGCATGTTATTCAATTCTATGGTGAAACTGCTAGAATTGCTAAATCGTGTGCTAAAGATAAACATAGACCTGTGGTAGGCGTGCTTGTTATTTCTGTTAAAATAGGAGATCATTGTTATCACGGCTTATGTGATATGGGCGCTAGTGCTAGTGCAATACCCATTGACTTATACAAAGAAATTATGCATGATATTGCACCTATTGAGTTAGAAGAAATTGATGTCACAATTAAGCTTGCCAATAGAGATACTATTTCACCAGTGGGAATTGTTAGATATGTTGAAGTCTTGTGTGGGAAAACTAAATATCCCGCTAATTTTCTTGTTCTTGGTTCTCCACAAGATAGCTTTTGTCCCATTATATTTGGTAGACCCTTCTTGAACACTGTTAATGCTAGGATAGATTACGAAAAGAATGTTGTTACTATTGGCTTGGATGATATGGTTCATGAGTTTAATTTCTCTAAATTTAGTAAACAACATCGTGAGGAAGAATTTCCTAGTAAGGATGAAATTATTGGTCTTGCTTCTATTGCCGTACCTCCTAGTGATCCTTTGGAACACTATTTGCTAGACCATGAAAATGAGATGTTCATGAATGAAAGAAGGGAAACAGATGAAGTATTCTTTAAATAGGAACCTATTCTGCAACATAATTTGCCTGTTGAAATCCTAGGGCATCCTCCTCCCCCCAAGGGTGATCCCGTGTTTGAGCTTAAACCGTTGCCTGACAATCTTAAATATGCTTATCTTGATGAAAAGAAAATATATCCTGTTATTATTAGTGCTAACCTTTCAGAGCATGAAGAAGAAAGATTATTGAAAACTCTGAAAAAGCACCGTGCCGCTATTGGATACACTCTTGATTATCTTAAGGGCATTAGTCCCACTCTATGTCAGCATAAAATAAATTTGGAAGCGGATGCCAAACCAGTTCGTGATCCTCAATGACGTTTGAATCCTAAAATGAAAGAAGTGGTAAGAAAAGAAATACTCAAGTTTCTGGAGGCAGGTATAATTTATCCGGTTGCTGATAGTCAGTGGGTAAGTCCTGTCCATTGTGTCCCTAAGAAGGGAGGTATTACTGTTGTCCCTAATGATAAAGATGAATTGGTTCCACAAAGAATTATTACAGGTTATAGGATGGTAATTGATTTCCGCAAATTAAATAAAGCTACTAAGAAAGATCATTACACCTTACCTTTTATTGATCAAATGCTAGAAAGATTATGCAAACATACACATTATTGCTTTCTAGATGGTTATTCTGGTTTCTCTCAAATACCTGTGTCGGCTAAAGATCAATCAAAGACTACTTTTACATGCCCTTTTGGTACTTTTGCTTATAGACGTATGCCTTTTGGTTTATGTAATGCACCTGCTACCTTTCAAAGATGCATGATGGCTATATTCTCTGACTTTTGTGAAAAGATTTGTGAGGTTTTCATGGACGACTTTTCTGTCCATGGATCCTCTTTTGATGATTGCTTGAGCAATCTTGATCGAGTTTTGCAGAGATGTGAAGAAACTAATCTTGTCTTGAATTGGGAAAAGTGCCACTTTATGGTTAATGAAGGTATTGTCTTGGGGCACAAAGTTTCTGAAAGAGGTATTGAAGTTGATAAAGCCAAGGTTGATGCTATTGAAAAGATGCCATGTCCCAAGGACATCAAGGGTATAAGAAGTTTCCTTGGTCACGCCGGATTTTATAGGAGGTTCATTAAGGACTTCTCAAAAATTTCTCGGCCTCTGACTAATTTATTACAAAAAGATGTACCATTTGTCTTTGATGATGATTGTGTAGAAGCATTTGAAATACTTAAGAAAGCATTAGTCTCTGCACCTATTGTTCAGCCACCTGATTGGAATTTACCCTTTGAGATTATGTGTGATGCTAGTGATTATGCTGTAGGTGCTGTTCTAGGGCAAAGAGTTGATAAGAAGTTAAATGTTATCCATTATGCTAGTAAGACTCTAGACAATGCTCAAAGAAATTATGCTACTATCGAAAAGGAACTTTTAGCAGTTGTATTTGCTTGTGATAAATTCAGACCCTACATTGTTGATTCTAAAGTAACTATTCACACCGATCATGCTGCTATTAAATATCTTATGGAAAAGAAAGATGCTAAACCTAGACTTATTAGGTGGGTTCTCTTGCTGCAAGAATTTGATTTGCATATTGTTGATAGAAAAGGAGCTGAGAACCCCGTTGCAGACAACTTATCTAGGTTAGAGAATGTTCTTGATGACCCACTACCTATTGATGATAGCTTTCCCGATGAACAATTAAATGTCATAAGTACTTCTCGTAGCACTCCATGGTATGCTGATTATGCTAATTATATTGTTGCTAAATTTATACCACCTAGCTTCACATACCAACAAAAGAAAAAGTTCTTTTATGATTTGCGACATTACTTTTGGGATGATCCACATCTTTATAAAGAAGGAGTAGATGGTGTTATTAGACGTTGTGTACCTGAGCATGAACAGGAATAGATCCTACGCAAGTGTCACTCCGAAGCTTATGGAGGACACCACGCTAGAGATAGAACTGCACATAAGGTATTGCAATCTGGTTTTTATCGGCCTACTCTCTTCAAAGATGCCCGTAAGTTTGTTTTGTCTTGTGATGAATGTCAAAGAATTGGTAATATTAGTAGACGTCAAGAAATGCCTATGAATTATTCACTTGTTATTGAACCATTTGATGTTTGGGGCTTTGATTATATGGGACCTTTTCCTGCCTCTAATGGATATACACATATTTTAGTTGCTGTTGATTACGTTACTAAGTGGGTAGAAGCTATTCCAACTAGTAGTGCTGATCATAAAACTTCTATTAAAATGCTTAAGGAAGTTCTTTTTCCGAGGTTTGGAGTCCCTAGATATTTAATGACTGATGGTGGTTCACACTTTATTCATGGTGCTTTCCGTAAAATGCTTGCTAAATATGACGTTAATCATAGAATTGCATCTCCTTATCACCCACAGTCTAGTGGTCAAGTAGAATTGAGTAATAGAGAGCTAAAATTAATTTTGCAAAAGACTGTTAATAGGTCTAGAAAGAATTGGTCCAAGAAACTTGATGATGCATTATGGGCCTATAGAACTGCATATAAGAATCCTATGGGTATGTCTCCGTATAAAATGGTTTATGGAAAAGCATGTCACTTACCTCTCGAGCTAGAACATAAGGCATATTGGGCTATTAAAGAGCTCAACTATGATTTCAATCTTGCCAGTGAGAAGAGGTTATTTGACATTAGCTCACTTGATGAATGGAGAACCCAAGCATATAAAAATGCCAAGTTATTTAAAGAAAAAGTTAAAAGATGGCATGACAAAAGGATACAAAAGCGTGAGTTTAATGTAGGTGATTATGTATTGCTATACAACTCTCGTTTAAGGAAAACTTCTCTCTAAACGGGAAGGGCCCTAAGTTATCGAGGAGGTCTATCGTTCTGGTGCTATAAAAATCAACAACTTCGAAGGCACAAATCCGAAGGTGGTAAACGGTCAAAGAATCAAACATTATATCTCAGGTAATCCCATAAATGTTGAAACCAATATTATTGAAACCGTAACCCCGGAGGAATACATAAGGGACACTTTCCAGACCATTTCAGACTCCGAAAAGGAATAGGTATGTGGTAAAGTAAGTAAACCGACTCCAAAACAATTTTTAAGGCAATATTTCTCCGTTTTGGAATATTTAGAAATATAGAAAAATAAGTGGAAGTCTGGGAAGGACATGAGGCCTTCACGAGGGTGGAGGGCGCGCCCTACCCCCCTGGGCGCGCCCCCCTATCTCGTGAGCACCTCGTGTGCCCTCCAGACTCTGTTTTCTTGCACGATATGTATTTTGGTCGGTAAAAATTCATTATATATTCTCCCGAAGGTTTTGACTCCCGTATCACGCAAATATCTCATGTTCTTGTTTCGAGCTGTTTTCTGTCAGGGTTGTCAAGGCCAGGCATTATGTCGTCCCCCTCCTCCGACAATGGTGACAAAGATGCTTGGCTAATGAAGATAGAGCTGAAGAGGGAAGAACCTATGGAGATCAACAAGGATGAAAGGATCAAGGAGGCCACGGAGGACCAAGCTTCGGCAGCAGAAGACACCCTCCAACTTGATCACAACTTTCTCACCCCAATTGAAATCGAAGCTTTCAAGATGATTGAGTTAGCTCGTATCCAAAACAAGTATCTCACAAGTGAAAATATTTTGTTGAAGGAGCATATTGTTGCACTCAAGGGCATTATCCGCAAGTTGGAGGACCTCTTACGCTCGATGTGCGACTATCCAACACCTCCACCTTCACCGACAAAGAAGGAGATATAATCACATGGGTATGGGCACTCCCCTTGGCAACTGCCAAGCTTGGGGGAGGTGCCTCGGTATCGTATCACCATCACAACTCCTATCTTTACAGTTTTTCTTAGTTCAATCCAATTAGTAGTATCTTGATTTAGTAGAATAAAGTCATGGCATGATCTAGTTTTGAAGTATTGCTTTATGATCCCTCTATGTAATCGAGTCTGTGAGCTATATATATAATAAAGATTAGTGTTGAGTCAAGGGCTTGATTATTTTACCATGATCTTGGGTGAATAAAAGAAAAGAATAAAAAGAAACAAAGAGTTAATATTGATCTTATTGAAAGTAATGACTTCACATAGAAAGAGTATGATGATTAAAAGTTGTTGGGAGTTGGCAAATATAGCTTTGGTCATCGTTGCAATTAATAGGAAGTAATAAGGAGAGAGAGGTTTCACATATAGATATATTATCATTGACATCTTTTATGATTGGGAGCACTCATTAAAATATGACATGCTAAAGAGTTGATGTTGGACAAGGAAGACAACATAATGAGTTATGTTTTCTTGTATCTGAGATAAAGTATGTTGTCATGGATCCTCTAACATGTTGAGCTTGCCTTTCCCCCTCATGCTAGCCAAATTCTCAGCACCAAGTAGAGATACTACTTGTGCTTCCAAATACCCTTAAACTAGTTTAGCCATGAGAGTCCACCATATCTACCTATGGATTGAGTAAGATCCTTCAAGTAAGTTGTCATCGGTGCAAGCAATAAAAATTGCTCTCTAAATATGCATGACTTATTAGTGCAGAGAAATAAGCTTTGTATGAACTTGTTGTAGAAGTAATAAAAGCGACGGATTGCATAATAAAGTTTCACATACAAGGGGCAATATAAAGTGACGTTCTTTTGCATTAAGATTTTGTGCATCCAACCGTAAAAGCGCATGGCAACCTCTGCTTCCCTCTGCGAAGGGCCTATCTTTTATTATTATCTTCTACCTTATGCAAGAGTCACGGTGATCTTCACCTTTCCTTTTTCATTTTATCCTTTGGCAAGCCCAGCATGTTGGAAAGAACATGATATATATATATGTAATTGGATGTAGGGGAGCATGAATTGTTATTGTTGACATTACCCTTGAGGTAAAAGGTTGTGGAGCAAAACTATAAGTCCCTATCTTTCTCTGTGTCCGATTAAAACTTCGTAACCACAAGTATTGCGTGAATGCTAGCAATTATGAAGGACTAAGTAATAGTTGAGTATGTGGACTTGCTTTTAAGCTCTGACATAGACTCTTTCCGATGTTATGATAAATTGCAATTGCTTGAATGACTGAGGTTATACCTTGCTGGTACCCAATAAAGTTTCTGATTCATACTTTTGCATTGTGAAAAGTTCATCACTTGAACATAAGTAATCATATGCCAAATCTATATATGTTGCTATTATGAGAATAATCATGATGCCTTCATGTCCGTATTTTATTTTTATCGACGCCTCTACCTCTAAACATGAGGACATATTTATTGTTATCGGCTTTTCGCTTGAGGACAAGTGAGGTCTAAGCTTGGGGGAGTTGATACATCCATTTTGCATCATGCTTTTATATCGATATTTACCGCATTATGGGCTGTTATTTCACGTTATGTCACAATACTTATGGCTATTCTCTCTTATTTTACAAGGTTTACATGAAGAGGGAGAATGCCGCACTGGAATCTGGGCTGGAAAAGGAGCAAATATTGGAGACCTATTCTGTGCAACTCCAAAAGTCCTGAAACTCCACGGAATGTCTTAAAATAAATAAAGAAAAATCATCACCAAAGATGAAGGCAAGGGGGCCCACACCCTGCTCACGAGGGTGAGAGGCGCGCCCCCCCTGGGGCGCGCCCCCTACCTCGTGGGCCCCCTGGTGGCTCTCCTATGCCCATCTTCTCCTATATGAGCTCTTTCGATGAGAAAAAAATCAGAGACAACCTTTCGGGACGAGACTCCGCCGCCACGAGGCGGAACCTCGGCGAAACCAATCTAGGGCTCCGGAGGAGCTGTTCTGCCGGGGACACTTTCCTCTGGGAGGGGGAAATCATCGTCATCATCATCACCAATGCTCCTCTCATTGGGAGAGGGCAATCTCCATCAACATCTTCACCAGCACCATCTCATCTCCAAACCCTAGTTCATCTCTTGTATCCAATTCTTGTCTCCAAGTCCGGGATTGGTGCTAGTAGGTTGCTTGTAGTGTTGATTACTCCTTGTAGTTGATGCTAGTTGGTTTATTTGGTGGAAGATCATATGTTCAGATCCTTTATGCATATTATTACCCCTCTGATTATGAACATGAATATGCTTTGTGAGTAGTTACGTTTGTTCCTGAGGACACGGGAGAAGTCTTGCTATTAGTAGTCATGTGAATTTGGTATTCGTTCGATATTTTGATGAGATGTATGTTGTCTAGCCTCTAGTGGTGTTATGTGAACGTCGACTACATAACACTTCACCATTATATGGGCCTAGAGGAAGGCATTGGGAAGTAATAAGTAGATGATGGGTTGCTAGAGTGATGAAGCTTAAACCCTAGTTTATGCGTTGCTGTCGTAAGGGCTGATTTGGATCCATATGTTTCATGCTATGGTTAGGTTTACCTTAATACTTTTGTTGTAGTTGCGGATGCTTTCAATAGAGGTTAATCATAAGTGGGATGCTGGTTCAAGTAAGAAAATCACCCAAGCACCGGTCCACCCACATATCAAATTATCAAAGTATTGAACGCGAATCATATGAACGTGATGAAAACTAGCTTGACGATAATCCCATGTGTCCTCGGGAGCGCTTTTCCTATTATAAGAGTTCGTTCTGTCTTGCCCTTTGCTACAAAAAGGATTAGGCCACCTTGCTGCACCGTGTCTACTTTTGTTACTTGTTGCTCGTTACAATTTACCTCATCACAAAACTATCTGTTACCACTTATTTCAGTACTTGCAGAGAATACCTTGCTGAAAACCACTTATCATTTCCTTCTGCTCCTCGTTGGGTTCGACACTCTTACTTATCGAAAGGACTACGATAGATCCCCTATACTTGTGGGTCATCAGTTCCCCACAAGATGATTTTTGTCCCATTATTTTTGGTAGACCCTTCTTGAATACAGCTAGTGCTAGGATTGATTGTGAAAAGGATACTGTTACGTTTGGCTTAGAGGGTATGTCTCATGAGTTTAATTTTGCTAAGTTTCGTAGACAACCTCGTGATAGAGAATCACCTAGTAAGGATGAGATTCTTGGTCTTGCTTCTATTGCCGTGCCTCCTACTGATCCGTTAGAACAATATTTGCTTGACCATGAAAATGATATGTTTATGAAGGAAAGAAGGGAAATAGATGAAGTGTTCCTTAAACAGGAACCCTTGTTGAAACACAACCTTCCCTTTGAAATTCTTGGGGACCCCCTCCACCCAAGGGTGATCCCGTGTTTGAACTCAAACCATTACCTGATAATCTTAAGTATGCTTATCTCGATGAAAAGAAAATATATCCTGTTATTATTAGTGCTAACCTTTCAGAGCAAGAAGAAGAAAGATTATTGAAACTCTGAAGAAGCACCGCGCTGCTATTGGATATACTCTGGATGATCTTAAGGGCATTAGTCCCATGTTATGCCAACATAAAATTAATGTGGAAACCGTTGCTAAACCAGTTAGAGATCCTCAACGATGACTGAATCCCAAGATGAAAGAAGTGGTAAGGAAGGAGATACTAAAGCTCTTTGAGGCAGGTATAATTTATCCCGTTGCTGATAGTGAATGGGTAAGCCCTGTCCACTGTGTTCCTAAAAAGGGAGGTATTATTATCGTTCCTAATGATAAAGATGAATTGATCCCGCAAAGAATTATTACAGGTTATAGGATGGTAATTGATTTCCGTAAAATAAATAAAGCTACTAAGAAAGATCATTACCCTTTACCTTTTATTGATCAAATGCTAGAAAGACTATCCAAACACACACATTTCTTCTTTCTGGATGGTTATTCTGGTTTCTCTCAAATACCTGTGTCAGCGGGGGATCAATCAAAAACTACTTTTACTTGCCCTTTTGGTACTTTTGCTTATAGACGTATGCCTTTTGGTTTATGTAATGCACCTGCTACCTTTCAAAGATGCATGATGGCTATATTCTCTGACTTCTGTGAAAAGATTTGTGAGGTATTCATGGATGACTTCTGATAACCCACAACTGTAGGGGATCGCAACAGCTTTCGAGGGTAATGTATTCAACCCAAATTTATTGATTCGACACAAGGGGAGCCAAAGAATATTCTTGAGTATTAGTAGTTGAGTTGTCAATTCAACCACACCTGGATAACTTAGTATCTACAGCAAAGTGTTTAGTAGCAAAAGTGGTATGATAATAAAGGTAACAGTAGCAAAAGTAAAGATAAATGTTTTTGGGGTTTTGTAGTAGTTGTAACAGTAGCAACGGGAAAGTAAATAAGCGAAGAACAATATGTGAAAAGCTCGTAGGCAATGGATCAGTGATGGATAATTATGCCGGATGCGATTCCTTATGTAATAGCTATAACATAGGGTGACACAGAACTAGCTCCAGTTCATCAATGTAATGTAGGCATGTATTCCGTAAATAGTCATACGTGCTTATGGAAAAGAACTTGCATGACATCTTTTGTCCTACCCTCCCGTGGCAGCGGGGTCCTAGTGGAAACTAAGGGATATTAAGGCCTCCTTTTAATAGAGAACCGGAACAAAGCATTAGCACATAGTGAATACATGAACTCCTCAAACTACGGTCATCACCGAGAAGTATCCCGATTATTGTCACTTCGGGGTTGTCGGATCATAACACATAATAGGTGACCATAGACTTGCAAGATAGGATCAAGAACACACATATATTCATGAAAACATAATAGGTTCAGATCTGAAATCATGGCACTCGGGCCCTAGTGACAAGCATTAAGCATAGCAAAGTCATAGCAACATCAATCTCAGAACATAGTGGATACTAGGGATCAAACCCTAACAAAACTAACTTGATTACATGGTAAATCTCATTCAACCCATCACCATCCAGCAAGCCTACGATGGAATTACTCACGCACGGCGGTGAGCATCATGAAATTGGTGATGGAGGATGGTTGATGATGAGGACGGCGGCGAATCCCCCTCTCTGGAGTCCCGAACGGACTCCAGATCAGCCCTCCCAAGAGAGATTAGGGCTTGGCGGCGGCTTCGTGTCATAAAACGCGATGAAAATTTTTCTCTGATTTTTTTCTCCCCGAACGTGAATATATGGAGTTGGAGTTGAGGTCGGTGGAGGTCCAGGGGGCCCACGAGATAGGAGGGTGCGCCCTAGGGGGGCGTCCCCTGTCTCGTGGACTGCCTGTGGGCCCCCTGGTATTGATTCTTTCGCCAAAAATTCTTATTAATTCCAAAAAGTGCCTCCGTGGATTTCCAGGACATTCCGAGAACTTTTCTTTTCTACACATAAAACAACATCATGGCAGTTCTGCTGAAAACAGCGTCAGTCCGGGTTAGTTTCATTCAAATCATGCAAGTTAGAGTCCAAAACAAGGGCAAAAGTGTTTGGAAAAGTAGATACGTTGGAGACGCATCAACTCCCCCAAGCTTAAACCTTTGCTTGTCCTCAAGCAATTCAGTTGATAAACTGAAAGTGATAAAGAAAAACTTTTACAAACTCTATTTTCTCTTGTTATTGTAACATGAAAAGCCAGCATTCAAGTTTCAGCAAATACTATGAACTAACCATACTCACAATAACACATAGGTCTCACAATTACTCATATCAATAGCATAATCAGCTAGCGAGCCATAATAATAAAACTCGGATGACAACACTTTCTCAAAATAATCATAACATGATATAAAAAACGGTATCTCGCTAGCCCTTTCTGAGACCGCAAAACATAAATGCAGAGCACCTTTAAAGATCAAGGACTGACTAAACATTGTAATTCATGGTAAAAGAGATCCAGTCAAGTCATACCCAATATAAACCAATAGTAATGAATGCAAATGACAGTGTGCTCTCCAGTGCGTGCTTTTTAATAAGAAGGGTGATGACTCAACATAAAAGTAAATACATAGGCCCTTCGCAGAGGGAACCAGGGAGTTGTAGAGGTTCCAGAGCTCGATTTTAAAATAGAGATTGAATAACATTTTGAGCGGCATACTTTCGCTGTCAACGCAACAACTATGAGATGGCTGTATCTTCCATACTACATGCATTATAGGCAACCCAAACAGAATGGTAAAGGTTTATACTCCCCAACCACCAACAAGCATCAATCCATGGCTTGCTCGAAACAACGAGTGGCTCCAACATACAACAGCCCTGGGGGAGTTTTGTTTAGTTATTTTGATTTGCTTTGATCTTTTTGGATCATGGGACTGGGCATCCCGGTTACCGGCCCTTTCTCATGAATGAGGAGCGGAGTCCACTCCTCGTGAGAATAACCCACCTAGCATGGAAGATATAGGCAGCCCTAGTTGTAACATGAGTTGCTCGAGCATACAAAACAAAAATTCATTTGAAGGTTTGGAGTTTGGCACATACAAATTTACTTGGAACGACAGGTAAATACCGCATATAGGAAGGTATAGTGGACTCATATGGAGCAACTTTGGGGTTTAAGGACTTGGATGCACAAGCAGAATTCCCGCTTAGTACAGGTGAAGGCTAGCAAAAGACTGGGAAGCGACCAACTGAGAGAGCGACAACAGTCGTAAACATGCATTAAAATTAATTTACACCGAATACAAGCATGAGTAGGATATAATCCACCATGAACATAAATATCGTGAAGGCTATGTTGATTTGATTCAACTACATGCGTGAACATGTGCCAAGTCGAGTCACTCAATTCATTCAAAAGAGGATACCATCCCATCATATCACATCATAATCATTCTAATAGCATGTTGGCACGCAAGGTAAACCATTATAACTCATAGCTAATCAAGCATGGCACAAGCAACTATAATCTCTAAATGTCATTGCAAATATGTTTACTTCATAATAGCTAACTCAGAAACGATGAACTCATCATATTTACAAAACAAGAGAGGTCGAGTTCATACCAGCTTTTCTCATCCCAATAAGTCCATCATATATCGTCATTATTGCCTTTGACTTGCACGACCGAATGATGTATATAATAATAAGAGTGCACGTGCATTGGACTAAGCTGGAATCTACAAGCATTCAACTCAAGAGAGAAGACAGGGTAATATGGGCTGTAAATTAAATAAACAATCATGCATATAAGAGCCACTAAGCATTTTCAATATAGTCTTCTAAATCCATGGTATAAGATGTATCATAAATATCAAACATGACACTAGGAGAATTATGCGCACAGATATATTGGAACCTCCGCACAAAGGAATCAGTCAATTGATAGTATTGAGGACACTTATCTTGTAAGAAGTCCTCCAGCTCGGCATTATGCACATACGCGTCAAATTCCTCCTTGAAGCCTGCTTCGACCATAAAATCATCGGATGGCCACTCACAAGCATGTACATTTGCGTCCCTTGGCAATTCAACATCTTGGTCACGTATAGCAACCCTTGGCCCTTTCTTTGCCGAGGAACCACCTTGGTACATTCTTCTAAGCATAATTCTTTTTCTGAAAATTTCTGAAATTTTAGTAACTTCAAAATAAAAGTGAATAAAACTAAACAAGATTGATAGCAACTACTCCTACAAGTGCCTAGAGCCTATATCATGCAATGGAATTGCTTGGGACCTCAAAAATTTAACATGCAAGCTCAAGAACATGGTCACCAATGCAACAAAAATTTGCAATGAATAAACCACTAGAACAAAAACTAATTGGACCAATGGAGGAGTCACATACCAAGCAACAATCTCCCAAATCAGTTTTGTGAATGGAGCTTTGAGCAAGGAGATCGAAAATCGCAGCAAAATGAGCTAGAACTCGTGCTTGAGCTGGATGGGGATTTTTTTGGGTAGAAGATGAAGTGTGTGGGTGCTGGCATAAGTGGAGGGGGGCCACCAGGGGCCCACGAGACAGGGGGCGCACCCTAGAGGGGGGCGCCCTCCACTCTCGTGGCCTAGTGCTTGCCCTTCCTGCAGTGTTTTCAGTGCCTAAAATCCTCAAATATTCCAGAAAAAATCATACTAAATTTGCAGGGCATTTGGAGCACTCTTTTATTTTCGGACTATTTTTATTGCACGGATAATTCAGAAAACAGACGGATAATACTATTTTTGCTTTATTTATTCTAAAAACAGAAAGAAAAAAGTGGGTACAGAAGGTTGTGCCTTCTAGTTTCATCCATCTCGTGATCATCAAAATGAATCCACTAACAAGGTTGATCAAGTCTTGTTAACAAACTCATTCCGAATAACACGGAACCGGAGAAATTTCGAATAACACTAAGTTACCTCAACGGGGATATGAAAATCCCCAACAATAAGAATATCATACTTTTTCTTGACAGTAGGGAGAGGAAATTCAAAACCTCCTAAAATGATAGTTGGAACTTTTTCAATAGAATTGATGCTATGAACTTGAGATTGTTTCCTCGGAAAGTGTACCATATGCTCATTACCATTAACATGAAAAGTGAAATTGCCTTTGTTGCAATCAATAGCAGCCCCTGCAGTATTAAGAAAAGGTCTACCAAGGATAATAGACATACTATCGTCCTCGGGAATATCAAGAATAACAAAGTCCGTTAAGATAGTGACATTTGCAACCACAACAGGCACATCCTCACAAATACCAACAGGTATAGCAGTTGATTTATCAGCCATTTGCAGAGATATTTCAGTAGGTGTCAACTTATTCAATTCAAGTCTACGATATGAAGAGAGAGGCATAACACCGGCTCCAAGATCACATAAAGCAGTTCTAACATAATTTCTTTTAATGGAGCATGGTATAGTTGGAACACCAGGATCTCCAAGTGTCTTTGGTATTCCACCCTTAAAAGTGTAATTAGCAAGCATGGTGGAAATTTCAGCTTCCGGTATCTTTCTTTTATTTGTAATGATATCCTTCATATACTTAGCATAAGGTTTTACTTTGATCATATCAGTTAAGCGAATACATAAGAAAATAGGTCTAATCATTTCAGCAAAGCGCTCAAAATCCTCATCATCCTTTGACTTGGATGGTTTAGGAGGAAAGGGCATGGGTCTCTGAACCCATGGTTCTCTTTCTTTACCGTGCTTCCTAGAAACAAAATCTCTCTTATCATAACATTGATTCTTTGATTGTGGGTTATCAAGATCAACAGCAGGTTCAATCTCTACATCATTGTTTTTGCTAGGTTGAGCATCAACATGAACATTATCATTAATATTATCACTAGGTTCATGTTCATCACCTGATTGTGTTTCAACATCAGAAATAGAAATATCATTGGGATTCTCGGTGTGTGTCTGATGAGGTTCACTAGAAGCATGCAAAGTTCTATCGCTTTTTCTTCTTCTTCTTTTAGAAGAACTAGGTGCCTCTAAATTATTTCTCTAAGAATCTTGCTCGATTCTCTTAGGGTGGCCTTCAGGATACAAAGGTTCCTGAGTCATTCTACCAGTTCTAGTAGCCACTCTAACAGCAAAGTCATTTTTATTATTTAATTCATCAAGCAAATCATTTTGAGCTTTAAGTACTTGCTCATCTTGGGTAGCAACCATAGAAGCATATTTGCTAACGCGGTGAAGTTCATCTTTAACTCTAGCAAGATTGTCGCCTACGCGTCCTATCTCGAAAGCATTATTCTTTAACTCTCTACCAACATAAGCATTAAAACTTTCTTGCCTAGCCATAAAGTCATCAAATTCATCTAAGCATGGGCTATGAAATCTAGTAGAGGGGACTTCAACTTTATCATATCTATAGAGAGAATTTACCTTTACTACCTGTGTCGGGTTATCAAGAAAATGTGGTTCTTCAGCAGGCGGTATATTAAGACCATGTATTTCTTCAATAGGAGGTAAATTCTTAACATCTTCAGCTTCAATACCTTTTTCTTTCATCGATTTCTTTGCCTATTGCATATCTTCAGGACTGAGAAATAAAAGACCTCTCTTCTTCGGAGTGGGTTTAGGTATAGGCTCAGGAGTTGGCTCAATTGGTTCAGGAATTACTTCAGGAACTGGCTCAGGAAGAGTCCAATTATTTTCATTAGTCAACATATTATTCAATAGTATTTCAGCTTCATCGACTGTTCTTTCCCTGAAAACACAACCAGCACAACTATCCAAGTAGTCCTTGGAATCATCGGTTAGTCCATTATAAAAGATATCAAGTATTTCATTTTTCTTAAGAGGATGATCAGCAAAGCATTATAATCGGAGAAGCCTCCCCAAGCTTGTGGGAGACTCTCTTCTTTGATTTGCACAAAATTATATATTTCCCGCAAGGCAGCTTGTTTCTTATGAGAAGGAAAATATTTAACAGAGAAGTAATAAATCATATCCTGGGGACTACACACACAACCAGGAGCAAGAGAGTTGTACCAAGTCTTAGCATCACCCTTTAATGAGAACGGAAATATCTTAAGGATATATAAATAGCGAGACTTCTCATCATGAGTAAACAGGGTAGCTATATCATTCAACTTGGTAATATGTGCCACAACAGTTTCAGATTCAAAGCCATAAAAAGGATCAGATTCAACAAAAGTAGTAATCTCAGGATCAATAGAGAATTCATAATCCTTATCAGTAACACAGATAGGTGAAGTAGCAAAAGCAGGGTCAGGTTTCATTCTAGCATTAAGAGACTGCTGCTTCCATTTAGCTACTAATTTCTTAAGATCATATCTATCATTGCAAGCAAAGATTTCCCTAGCAGCTTCTTCATCCATAACATAACCCTTAGGAACAACAGGTAATACATAATCATTGGGAGAACCTTCATCATCACTATCATCAATAATAGCATCTTCAATATTTTCATTCCCCCTAACTCTAGCAAGTTGTTCATTAAGAAATTCACCTAATAGCAAAGTAGTATCACGCACAGAAGTAGTTTCATCACGCATAGAAGAAGTAGCATCATCAATAACATGCGACATATCAGAATTCATAGCAGTAGCAGGTTTAGGTGTCGCAAGCTTACTAATAACAGAAGGAGAATCTAGTGCAAGGCTAGATGGCAGTTCCTTACCTCCCCTCGTAGTTGAGGGCAAAATAGTAGTCCGGTCGTCTTTCAAGTTCTTGATAGTGATCAACAGATATAAATCCCAAGTGAATCAGAGAATAGAGCTATGCTCCCCGGCAATGGCGCCAGAAATTAGTCTTGATAACCCACAAGTGTAGGGGAACGCAACAGCTTTCGAGGGTAAAGTATTCAACCCAAATATATTGATTCGACACAAGGGGAGCCAAAGAATATTCTTGAGTATTAGCAGTTGAGTTGTCAATTCAACCACACCTGGATAACTTAGTATCTGCAGCAAAGTGTTTAGTAGCAAAAGTGGTATGATAATAAAGGTAACAGTAGCAAAAGTAAAGATAAATGTTTTTGGGTTTTTGTAGTAGTTGTAACAGTAGCAACGGAAAAGTAAATAAGTGAAGAATAATATGTGAAAAGCTCATAGGAAATGGATCAATGATGGATGATTATGCCGGATGCGATTCCTCATGCAATAGCTATAACATAGGGTGACACAGAACTAGCTCCAGTTCATCAATGTAATGTAGGCATGTATTCCGTAAATAGTCATAGGTGCTTATGGAAAAGAACTTGCATGACATCTTTTGTCCTACCCTCCCGTGGCAGCGGGGTCCTAGTGGAAACTAAGGGATATTAAGGCCTCATTTTAATAGAGAACCGGAACAAAGCATTAGCACATAGTGAATACATGAACTCCTCAAACTACGGTCATCACCGAGAAGTATCCCGATTATTGTCACTTCGGGGTTGTCGGATCATAACACATAATAGGTGACTATAGACTTGCAAGATAGGATCAAGAACAGACATATATTCATGAAAACATAATAGGTTCAGATCTGAAATCATGGCACTTGGGCCCTAGTGACAAGCATTAAGCATAACAAAGTCATAGCAACATCAATCTCAGAACATAGTGGATACTAGGGATCAAACCCTAACAAAACTAACTTGATTACATGGTAAATCTCATCCAACCCATCACCGTCCAGCAAGCCTACGATGGAATTACTCATGCACGGCGGTGAGCATCATGAAATTGCTGATGGAGGATGGTTGATGATGACGACAGCGACGAATCCCCCTCTCCGGAGCCCCAAACGGACTCCAGATCAGCCCTCCTAAGAGAGATTAGGGCTTGGCGGCGGCTCCGTGTCGTAAAACGCGATGAAACTTTTTCTCTGATTTTTTCTCCCCGAACGTGAATATTGGAGTTGGAGTTGAGGTCGGTGGAGGTCCAGGGGGCCCATGAGATATGAGGGCGCTCCCTAGGGGGGGTGCCCCTGTCTCATGGACAGCCCGTGGGCCCCCTGGTATTGATTCTTTCGCCAAAAATTCTTATTAATTCCAAAAAGTGCCTCCGTGGATTTCCAGGACAATCTGAGAACTTTTCTTTTCTACACATAAAACAACATCATGGCAGTTCTGCTGAAAACAGCGTCAGTCCGGGTTAGTTTCATTCAAATCATGCAAGTTAGAGTCCAAAACAAGGGCAAAAGTGTTTGGAAAAGTAGATACATTGGAGATGTATCAACTTCTCCGTTTATGGATCCTCTTTTGATGATTGCTTGAGCAACCTTGATCGAGTTTTGCAGAGATGCGAAGACACTAGTCTCGTCCTGAATTGGGAAAAGTGTCACTTTATGTTTAATGAAGGCATCGTTTTGGGGTATAAGATTTCTGAGAGAGGTATTGAAGTTGATAAGGCTAAAGTTGATGCTATTGAAAAGATGCCATGTCCCAAGGACATAAAAGGTATAAGAAGTTTCCTTGGTCATGCCGATTTTTATAGGAGGTTCATTAAGGACTTTTCTAAAATCTCTAGGCCTCTGACTAATTTATTGCAAAAAGATATTCCTTTTGTCTTTGATGATGATTGTGTAGAAGCATTTGAAATACTTAAGAAAGCTTTGATCACTGCACCTATTGTTCAGCCACCTGATTGGCATTTACCTTTTGAAATTATGTGCGATGCTAGTGATTATGCTGTAGGTGCTGTTCTAGGGCAAAGAGTTGATAAGAAATTGAATGTTATCCAGTATGCTAGTAAGACTCTTGATACTGCCCAGATAAATTATGCTACTACTAAAAAAGAATTCTTAGCAATTGTGTTTGCATGTGATAACTTTATACCTTATATTGTTGATTCCAAAGTTACTATTCACACTGATCATGCTGCTATTAAATATCTTATGGAAAAGAAAGATCCTAAGCCTAGACTCATTAGATGGGTTATCCTGCTCCAAGAATTTGACTTGCATATTACTGATAGAAAGGGAGCTGAGAACCCCGTTGCAGACAACTTGTCTAGGTTAGAGAATGTTCTTGATGACCCACTGCCTATTGATGATAGCTTTCCTGATGAACAATTAGCGGTCGTTAATGCTTCTCGTATTGCTCCTTGGTATGCTGATTATGCTAATTATATTGCTGCTAAATTTATACCTCCTAGTTTCACATACCAGCAAAAGAAAAGTTCTTTTATGATTTAAGACATTACTTCTGGGATGACACACACCTTTATAAAGAAGGAGTAGATGGTGTTATTAGACGTTGTGTACCTTAGCATGAAGAGGAATAGATCCTACGCAAGTGTCACTCTGGATCATATGGAGGACACCATGCTGGAGATAGAACTGCACATAAGGTACTGCAATCTGGTTTTTATTGGCCTACTCTCTTCAAAGATGCTTGTAAGCTCGTCTTATCTTGTGATGAATGTCAAAGAATAGGTAATATTAGTAGACGTCAAGAAATGCCTATGAATTATTCTCTTGTTATTGAACCGGTTGATGTTTGTGGCTTTGATTATATGGGACCCTTTCCTGCCTCTAATGGTTACACTCATATTTTAGTTGCTATTGATTACGTTACTAAGTGGGTAGAAGATATTCCAACTAGTAGTGCTGATCATAACACTTCTATTAAAATGTTTAAAGATGTTATTTTTCCGAGGTTTGGAGTCCCTAGATATCTTATGACTGATGGTGGTTCACATTTTATTCATGGTGCTTTCCGTAAGATGCTTGCTAAGTATGATGTTAATCATAGAATCGCATCTCCTTATCATCCACAGTCTAGTGGTCAAGTAGAGTTGAGCAATAGAGAGCTCAAATTAATTTTGGAAAAGACCGTCAATAGATCTAGAAAGAATTGGTCCAAAAAATTTGATGATGCATTATGGGCCTATAGAACTGCATACAAAAATCCTATGGGTATGTCTCCATATAAGATGGTTTATGGAAAAGCATGCCATTTACCTCTTAAACTTGAACATAAAGCATATTGGGCTATTAAAGAGCTCAACTATGACTTCAAACTTGCCGGTGAGAAGAGGTTGTTTGATATTAGCTCACTTGATGAATGGAGAACCCAAGCCTATGAGAATGCCAAGCTATTCAAAGAAAAAGTCAAACGCTGGCATGATAAAAGGATACAAAAGCGTGAGTTTAACGTAGGTGATTATGTGTTATTATTCAACTCTCGTTTAAGATTTTTTGCAGGAAAACTTCTCTCTAAATGGGAAGGTCCCTACGTTATCGAGGAGGTCTATCGTTCTGGTGCCATAAAAATCAACAACTTCGAAGGCACAAGTCCGAGGGTGGTGAACGGTCAAAGAATTAAACATTATATCTCAGGTAATCCTATCAATGTTGAAACTAATATTATTAAAACAGTAACCCCAGAGGAATACATAAGGGGCACTTTCCAGAACGTTCTATACTCTAAAAAGGAATAGGTATGTGGTACGGTAAGTAAACCGACTCCAAAACAACTCCAATGGCAAGTTTTATCAGTTTTGGAATATTTAAGAATTTTAGGAAGAAATAAGTAGTCCGAAAGGGACACGAGGCCCCCATGAGAGTGGAGGGCGTGCCCACCCTTACTGGGCGTGCCCCCCCGTCTCGTGGACACCTCGTGTGCCTCCCGGACTCCGTTTTCTTACACGTTACGTATTTTGGTTGGTAAAAATTCATTAGATGAACTCCCGAAGGTTTTGACCACCGTATCACGCAAATATCCTCTGTTTTCGTTTAGAGCTATTTCTGTTTCGGATCTAGAGCATCTCTCCAAGCGCTCCCAAAGACAAGTTTTTCGAGAAGGTTATCAACCCCTACCTTGCGGAGGTGCTGCAACACCCTCAAACCATTGATATGCGTGAGGGGGTGCTGCACATCCGCGATGTGGAGGGACCAAGGCGTACCGGAAGCATGGAGACAAAGCTCGAAGCCGTGGAGCAGCAACTTTTCAAGTGCCAAGGGATGGTGGAGCGTGGACTCAACACCAACCAGATGATGATCACGGAGTTCACCAACAAACACAAGCTATATGCCAAAGTCATTGGGGAGACCATCTTCAAGCTTCAAGAGAAAATCGAGCACCTCCAGGCCCAGATCTATGACCTGCAAAACCAGAATTGTGAGTATGAATATAGAATCAAGAGGATGAGTTTGGCTGCAGATTTAAGGATCCCGGAGACTCGATCATCCTTCTATGATGGTGAGCCTATGCCTTGGAAGATGGACGACAAGCCTACATCATCAACAACTCCTACTTCACCACCTCCGAGGACATAATTACATGGGTATGGGCACTCCCCTTGGCAACTGCCAAGCTTGGGGGAGGTGCCCCGGTATCGTATCACCATCACACTCCTATCTTTACCGTTTTATTTAGTTTGATCCTTTTAGTAGTGTCTTGATCTAGTAGATTGAAGTTTTGATATCAAGTAGTTTTGAGTTTTGCTTTGTGATCTATTTATGTAATCGAGTCCGTGAGCTATCTATAATAAAGATTAGTGTTAAGTCAAGGGCTTTGCTATCTTGCTATGATCTTGAGGAAGTAGAAAGAATAAAAGAGTTCATATTGATCTTATGGATAGTAATGACTTCATACATAGAAAGTATGAGGCATAAAAAATTGCTGAGAGTTGGCAAACGTAGTTTTGGTCATCGTTGCAATTAATAGGAAGTAGTAAGGAAAGAGAGGTTCACATACAATTATATTATCTTGGACATCTTTTATGATTGGGAGCACTCATTAAGTATGACATGCTAAAAGAGTTGATGTTGGACAAGGAAGACAACGTAATGGTTTATGTTTTCTCACATCTTAGTTAAAGTATATTGTCATTGAACTTCCAAACATGTTGAGCTTGCCTTTACCCCTCATGCTAGCCAAATTCCTTGCACCAAGTAGAGATACTACTTATTGTAACGTCCCAAATTTCCAATTTGGAATGTTATACATAGATCATCATTTGCATAGCATATTTTATTGCATTTTGGCTCGACCCTAGAAATTCTACGCAACTCAAGGAACCACGAAGAGAGTTGGGGATTTCGTTATTTTCATATTTGAGTTTTCTCAAATTTTGAAAATAGGATCATTTGATTTTAGTTATTTATCTTCAATTATTTCTATTATAAAAATATGAGAGAGAGAATAAAATGGCTTTCCCAAAATAAAGAAATATTGAAGATTTAATAATAAAACCAAATATGATTTTATTTTGGAGTTTTTCGCTATTTTATTTGAATTTAGGAAAAATGCACGTTTTCCAAAATTGCATTTAGGCCCCAAATAAATGTTCATCTTGTCCGGCTTGATTTTAGAAGCTAGGGAAAATTAATTTCGGGATTTTTGGAGTCCTTTTAGTATTTCTTTTATTTGTTTTTCTGCGTGTAATGTTTAAAAAAAAGTCAGTCGACCTAGCCGGGCCGTAGCCGACCCGGAATCTAGCCTGGCCGGCCTTTATAAGCCGGGAGCCCATCCCAACCCGCCCCAAACCCTAGCCCCAGCCCTTGCCGCCGCCACCGATCCGCCGCCGCCATCGCCCGCCGCCGCCGCCGACCTGCTCCCGCCCCTCGCCGAGAAGCGCCGTCGCCGCCGACCCGCATCCCGAGGTAGCCGCGGTTTTCTTATAAAAACGATCGGTTTTTTTTCGAAACCCTATATCCGTTTTTTTATAAGATCCGATTCAGTTTATTTTTTTTCCAGGTTTAGTCTATTTAGCGGACGTTCGTCCATAAGTTTGTTTTAACAAACGGTTTTCATCGTTTAGCCGTAGACAGCGAACGTTCGTTCGTTAGCCTGTTCGTCCATTTTTTCTTTTTCTCGGATTTTCCGCGATTATTTCTGATCGCGATTTCTGATCCGATTTTCGTTTTAGTATAACTTTTCGCTCGTTTATTGGAATCGGGAGATTCAAGCACCTAGAGTTTCATCTCGAAACCCTCTTTCCGTTTAACCAACTCAAACAAGTTTTTGCTACTGTAAAATCTGACTTAGGTCCAAATTAGTAAAACGAAGCTTGTTTCTTTCGCCGTTTGAGTTTCGTTGCTTCGTCTGATTTGATTCTTTTTGCAAACTGGAGTTCTTAAGTTGAAGTTTCTGGTTAGATCCCTTATTTTTGTTTTACCTGTGCATTAGATGAGTGCTTATTGTATGCTTTTTTGTTTGCGATAGAGTACCAGGAGTGCGCCGGTTGCTACTTTGAATCTCTATAGGTTTCACGGATCATCAGCAAGGCAAGTAACACTTTGATCATACCTCTTTACTACCCAGTTTTATTGCATTAGATCAATCCTCAAACAATTGCGTGATTAGATCTGATTAACATGTGGGTTTTGGGAAGTAGTTGAGGTAGTACCTATATCCTGTTTACTTTCAAACCTTTGGGAGTTACTTCTACGTTTGCTTATATTGCCATGCTATGCTAGTAGACGTGGATTGGGTGAGTGTATCCATGACAGATGTGAGATTGTTAATTAATGGTTTATTTAAGGTGGCAACTTTAATACACATCTGGCTGGATTGAGGCACCTGGGATTCCAGTGATTGCCTGTATTTTTCTTTATGGACCGCCACCCAGGCTCAAAGGGATCATGAGATTATTCATGCTAGAAACTTCCGTGTGCAGCCGCAAGCTACTATGGGCTCTAACATAGTTGACTAAGTCATGTGAACTCTTACAGTGGTAGACTAGCAGATGTAGGGGAAAGTAGGTGTTACGGTCTACCCATCGTAAGGTGCAAACGCTTCTGAAAAACTATGTCTCGGTCATCCATTTCTCAAACACCATGTAGTGCGAGAATCCCAACGAAGGAGATCCAGTCTTGTGGGGAAAAGTGCGCAAACCTCTGCAGAGTGTATAAACTAATCATGGTTAGCCGTGTCCCCGGTTATGGACGTTTTGAGTATCTAGTACTTGGATTATCATGTGAATCTCATCATGTTACTTTAATTAATTTTGTTGGGTTTAATGATGATGCTTAATTGGGATTGAGTTGGGTGAACCTTCTCAATGTTTAACAACCACCATGATAGTTAAATAAAATTTATTCCTTTGCAGTAGGAAAAAATTGGCTTTATGCAAAACTGTAACCATAGAGCTTTCCACCAGCCATATATGCATGTAGTATAGCATTATTCTTTCATTACTCTCTATGTGTTACATTGCCAGCATATTCCATGTGCTGACCCGTTTTTGGGCTGCAACGTTAATGTTGCAGACTTTTTGGACGACGAGTAAGGTGCCTTAGGTCGTGGTCTTATACTCAGTGATGTTGTTGGAGTTGATGGACTCGCTTATCTTCCAAGCCTTCCGATGTTATCATTATTAGATGGCCTTAAGCCATATTTATTGTAATAAGCTCTCTTTTGAGACATTCGATGTAATAAGTGTGTGATTGCTAGTCTGTTATAAATCCTTCAAAAATGCGTGCGTGTCAAGACATTATCGATCCAGGATGACATCTGAAGCACGTAGATCGACCGTCTCGAGGTCTGGTCGCTACAAGATGGTATCGAGCACACCGACCGTATCGGACACGACCACTAAGCTAAAGACCTAGATCACTACTCTCTCTTCTCATTTCTGACTCCTCATCTTTTCTACTTTTTTAGGATGGCGGATGCAAGGAACAAGTTCACGCAACCGGATGAAGATACACCCTTTGGAAGCTACTTGAAGGAAGTCACTAGATACCTGAACATTGGAGTACCCGAAGAGGAGCGCTGGATGATTCAAGTTCAAGTTCCAGGAAGGACGTTCATGCCCGTCACTTAACCCTTAGAGTTTTCCTTTGATGCACCAACATGGAGTATAGGAAAGAGCATGGCAGCCCACATCACCATGGGACGCATTGGAGAAGTTTACCACAAGGATCTCAAGGATACTATTTACCAGATTTGTGGGCGCCGAGATGAGCAATGGGAGATGATCAACACCAGGAAGGATAGATCAATTGCAGCTTTCATCCAGGAGTTAAACCAGCACATTCGTCGCCAGGAGAACCAGATGTGCGCAGGCATGATAGACCTGAAGAAGGCTATGACTAAGATCACAGAGCTGGAAGAAGAACGCAAGTCTACACGCGATGGATATGAGGAGGAAATAGCAACGCTTGTGGAGAAGAGTGATGATCGGAAGAAGAAGCTAAAAGTATTCATGGGATTTCCCACGACTGGAGGAGAAGACGATGATTGCACTTGCCCGGAGAACTACATCATCATCGATGACACCGACTTAGACCCAAACGATAGCGATGATGACTTTGTTGATGAAGCTGGAGCAGATATCATGGAGACTTCGACCGATCAGTTTTTCTATACGACCCCCATAAAAGTAGTAGTATTTCCCCATGTATATAGTATAGTCCGAGCACTTTTGTAACGATAGTTAGACCGTTGTATGCCCTTGTTTGCATTGATTGAAGTGAAATTGATTGAATTTGTCTCATGTGCATATGGGTAGTGTTTTCTCTATAGACCTCTTTCTATTCTATTTCCTCATCTTTTCTAAACCCTCAGATGCCTCCGAGACGTGACAATGGATTTGCTTTCCCACCGGAGCTCACTCAGTTGATCCAGAAGCAGAATGCATTGATGCAGATACTAGTACAGAATCAGAATCAGGGGAACAACAACAACAACAACAACAACAATAAACCACCACCACCACCACCTGTTGATCACTTAGCGCGTTTCTTGAGGGTGAATCCGCTGGTGTTCTCCAGTAGCACCGAGCCGATAGTTGCAGATGATTGGCTCCGCAAGATGGGAAGGGAGTTGACCACTGCAGGATGCACAGATGTGGAGAAGGTGCGTTTTGCTGCACATGAGCTTGATGGACCCACAACATCATGGTGGGAGAATTTCACAGCCACTTATCCTATCGACACTGTCACATGGGATCAGTTCCAGCAGGTTTTCCATACTGCCCATGTTTCAGCAGGAGCTATGGCCATGAAGAAGCGTGAATTTCGCAATTTGCGCCAAGGAGGACGTACTATTGGCCAGTATGTGGATGACTTTAGTAAGCTAGCACGTTATGCCCAAGATGACGTTGCTATGGATGCAGCTAAGCAGGAGAAGTTTCTGGAAGGACTGAATGATGAGCTAAGCATGCAGTTGATGGTAGCAACCTACAACAACTACCAGGAGTTGGTAGATAGAGCTCTCATGATTGAAGGGAAGCAACATCAGATTGACAACCACAAGAGGAAGTATGGACAAGGGAAGTACAATTCTGGAGCTCAGCAGAAGCCCCGCTTTACCCCGAATACGGGAGGACCTTTTCAGCATACTCATGGAGGAGGGAGCTCGCACAACCATAGTGGATACAAGAATGGTAATGGGAATGGGGCAACGGCCAGACCCATACCAACCCATCAACCCCAGCCAAAAGGGATCTGAGCCAAGTCACTTGCTACAAGTGTCAGAAGACTGGACATTATGCCACTGAATGTCCTGAAGCGAAGAGTGGAAATGGCAATGGAAGTTCTGGGAAGAAGCCCAATCCTTTCAACAAAGGACAGGTGAACCACGTTAGCGTGGAGGAGGTTGAAGCCCAGCCGGATGCAGTAATAGGTAAGTTTTTGGTTAAGTCATTAACTACACTCGTTCTTTTTTATACTGGTGCATCGCATTCATACATATCAAGGGGATTTATGGATAAGTATAAACTGCCCACCAAGGTTCTTAGAACACCCATGTTAGTAAGCTCACCAGGAGCGGAGTGTATGGCCAATCGAGGATGTTTTCAAGTGCCATTGAGTATAGGAAGGCATGTTTTCCCATCGGATTTAATCATTTTGGAATCACAAGGTTTGGATGTGATTCTGGGTATGGATTGGCTACCGATGTATGGAGGAAACATCGATTGCGCCAGTAAGTCAATTTTGCTTACCACCCCAAAAGGAAGAAGGATTAAGTATGTATCACGGCATGAGCCAAAAAGGACTCAAGTAAATTCCTTATCAGGAGTTGTACAGGAGGAAGTACCAGTGGTGAAGGATTTCCCTGACGTATTTCCAGAGGAGTTGCCAGGCATGCCACCGGATAGAGACATTGAGTTTTTGATTGAGCTTTTGCCAGGCACAGGGCCGATATCTAAGAGACCGTATAGGATGCCCGCAAAAGATTTGGAGGAAATTAAGAAGCAGATTAAGGAATTATTGGATAAAGGCTATATTCGCCCAAGTTCTTCACCTTGGGGATCGACAGTGCTTCTAGTAGGAAGGATGGATCATTCAGGATGGTTGTTGATTATCAAGGGTTGAATGAGGTGACAATCAAGAACAAGTACCCACTGCCGATGATCAATGACTTGTTTGACCGATTGCAAGGAGCTAAAGTATTTTCCAAGATCGACCTGCGATCAGGATACCACCAGTTGAAGATTCGAGAGCAGGATATACCTAAGACAGCTTTTACTACTAGGTACGGGTTGTACTAGTATACCGTTATGTCATTTGGTTTGACTAACGCACCTGCCTATTTCATGAACATGATGAACAAGGTGTTTATGGAGTTTCTGGATAAGTTCGTCGTGGTGTTCATTGATGACATCTTGGTCTACTCAAAGAATGAAGATGAGCATAAGGAGCATTTGCGTTTGGTACTGGAGAAGCTCAGGGAACATCAGTTGTACGCCAAGTTCAGCAAATGTGAGTTTTGGTTGAAGGAACTTGGATTTCTCGGACATGTTATATCTGGAGAAGGAATAGCAGTAGACCCCACCAAGGTTGTCACTGTGACAAACTGGGAAGCCCCAACAACAGTTGGAGAGATCCGGAGTTTTCTTGGACTTGCAGGATACTACCGGAGGTTCATTGAGAATTTCTCAAAGATTGCGAAGCCCATGACAGAGTTGTTGAAGAAGGATACCAAGTTCATATGGACTGAGTAATGTGAGGCTAGTTTCCAGGAGTTGAAGAAACGTTTGGTTACATCACCAGTTTTGATTCTGCCTGATCAGCGCAAGGATTATGAAGTTTATTGCGACGCTTCTCGTCGAGGACTTGGAGCAGTGCTTATGCAGGAGGGAAGAGTTTTTTCGTATGCCTCACGACAGCTTAAACCTCATGAGTTAAATTATGCTACACATGATTTGGAGTTAGCAGCGTAGTGCATGCATTGAAGACATGGAGACACTTTCTCATCGGAAATCATTGTGAGGTGTACACGGATCACAAGAGTTTGAAGTACATCTTCATGCAGAAGGAGTTGAATCTCAGGCAAAGGAGATGGTTGGAGCTCATCAAGGATTATGATATGAGATTGCATTATCACCCTGGAAAGGCTAACATAGTAGCCGATGCGTTGAGCCGCAAGAGCCTTGTCAACACACTCATGTCCGGAGAGTTACCAAAGGAGTTAGCCGAGGATCTTCGTGATCTATGTTTGGAGATAGTTCCGAGAGGCTATGTAGCAGCATTGGAAATTCAGTCTACTTTGATGGATAAGATCAGAGAAGCTCAGAAGACTGACAAGGAGATTGTCGTAATAAAAGAGAAGATGAGCAAAGGAAAAGCTAAGGGATTTCGTGAGGATGAGCACGATACCTTATGGTTTGAGGACCGCGTTTATGTGCCAAATGACCCGGAGATCAGGAAGTTGATTCTGCAAGAGGCCCATGATTCGCCATATTCGATTCACCCAGGAAATACAAAGATGTATCTGGATTTGGCAGACACTTTCTGGTGGACCGGAATGAAGAAGGACATTGCGGAGTATGTAGCAGTATGTGATGTATGTCAGAGAGTGAAGGCAGAGCATCAGAAGCCAGCAGGATTGCTACAGCCATTGCCGATACCCGAATGGAAGTGGGATAAGCTAGGCATGGATTTTATCACGTGATTGCCCAGGACTCGTTCAGGCTATGACTCGATATGGGTTGTAGTTGATCGTTTGACGAAGGTAGCTCATTTCATCCCCGTGAAGACCACTTACACCAGTGCTAAGTTGGCAAAGATATACATGACCAGGATCATATGTCTGCATGGAGTTCCGAGGAGCATTGTATCAGATAGAGGAACCCAGTTTACCTCAAAGTTCTGGAATCAGTTGCACGATACTTTGGGTACCAGGCTAGAGTTCAGTACAGCCTTTCATCCACAGACAGATGGACAGACCGAGAGAGTAAATCAGATTCTGGAGGACATGCTGAGAGCTTGTGCGCTAGATTATGGATCTAGTTGGGACAACAATTTGCCATATGCAGAGTTCTCTTACAACAACAATTATTAATTCAGTTTGAAGATGGCCCCTTTCGAAGCGCTGTACGGAAGGAGGTGCAGGACACCGTTGTTATGGGATGAAGTTGGAGACCGTCAGCTGTTTGGACCAGATTTGATCAAGGAGTCTGAACAGAAAGTGAAGTTGATTCGCGATAGGCTCAAGGTAGCCCAGTCCAGGCAGAAGTGCTACGCAGATTCTAAACGCAAGGAGACAGTTTACAAAGTCGGAGACAGAGTTTATCTACGTGTATCCCCGCTTCGAGGAGTTAAGCATTTTGGAGTAAGGGAAAGTTAGCGCCACATTTTGTGGGACCATACAAATTTTTAGAGCGTATGGGAGAAGTTGCTTACAAGTTGGAATTGCCCGAAGGATTGTCAGGAGTTCACCATGTGTTCCACGTTTCCCAGTTGAAGAAGTGCCACGCAGAGATGGCTGATATACCGCTGAGAGATACAGTGCCGCTAGAAGCGATTCAGTTGGATAGTGATTTGACCTATGAGGAGAAGCCAGTCAAAATTCTCGAATATGCCAGCCGAGTCACCCGCATCAAGGTTATCAAGTTTTTCAAGGTTTAGTGGAGTCACCATACCAAGGATGAAGCCACCTGGGAACGAGAAGAAGATCTACGAAAGGACCACCATCACCTATTTTCTAGCCAACCCGAATCTCGAGGGCGAGATTCATCTTAAGGGCAGTAGGTCTGTAACATCCCAAATTTCCAATTTGGAACGTTATACATAGATCATCATTTGCATAGCATATTTTATTGCATTTTGGCTCGATCCTAGAAATTCTACGCAACTCAAGGACCCACGGAGAGAGTTGGGGATTTCGTTATTTTCATATTTGAGTTTTCTCAAATTTTGAAAATAGGATCATTTGATTTTAATTATTTTATCTTTAATTATTTCTATTATAAAAATATGAGAGAGGGAATAAAATGACTTTCCCAAAATAAAGAAGTATTGAAGATTTAATAATAAAATCAAACATGATTTTATTTTGGAGTTTTTCGCTATTTTATCTGAATTTAGGAAAAATGCGCGTTTTGCAAAATTGCATTTAGGCCCCAAATAAATGTTCATCTTGTCCGGCTTGATTTTAGAAGCCGGGGAAAATTTATTTCGGGATTTTCGGAGTCCGTTTATTATTTCTTTTATTTGTTTTTCTGCGCGTAATGTTTTTAAAAAAAGTCAACCGACCTAGCCGGGCCGTACCTGACCCGGACTCTAGCCCGGCCGGCCTTTATAAGTCGGGGAGCCCAGCCCGAGCCGCCTAAACCCTAGCCCCCACCCCCGCCGGACCCGCCGCCCCTCGCCGCTAGACCCATGCCGCCGCCGACCGCCGCCCTCATGGGAGTAGGCGCCGCCGCCGCCGACCCGCATCCCAAGGTAGCCGCGGTTTTCTTATAAAACCGATCGGTTTTTTCCGAAACCCTAGATCCGTTTTTTATTAGATCCGATTCGGTTTATTTTTTTCCAGGTTTAGTCTATTTAGCGGACGTTCGTCCGTACGTTCGTTTTAACGAACGGTTTTCGTCGTTTAGCCGCAAACAGCGAACTTTTGTTCGTTAGCCTGTTTGCCCGTTTTTTCTTTTTCTCGGATTTTCCGCGATTATTTCTGATCCGATTTTCGTTTTAGTTTAACTTTTCGCTCGTTTATCGGAATCAGGCGATTCAAGCGCCTAGAGTTTTGTCTCGAAACCCTCTCTTCGTTTAACCAACTCAAACAAGTTTTTGCTACTGTAAAATCTGACTTAGGTCCAGATTAGTAAAATGAGGCTTGTTTCTTTCGCCATTTGAGTTTCGTTGCTTCGTTTGATTTGATTCTTTTTGCAAACCGGAGTCATTAAGTTGAACTTTATGGTTAGATCTCTTATTTGTGTTTTACCTATGTATTATATGAGTGCTTATTGTATGCTTGTTTGTTTGCGATAGAGTACCCGGAGTGCGCCGCTTGCTACTTTGAATCTCTAGGTTTCACGGATCATCAGCAAGGCAAGTAACACTTTGATCATACCTCTTTACTACCCAGTTTTATTGCATTAGATCAATCCTCAAACAATTGCATGATTAGGATCTGATTAACATGTGGGTTTTGGGAAGTAGTTGAGGTAGTACCTATATCCTGTTTACTTTCAAACCTTTGGGAGTTACTTTACGTTTGCTTATATTGCCATGCTATGCTAGTAGACGTGGATTGGGTGAGTGTATCCATGACAGACGTGAGATTGTTAATTAATGGTTTATTTAAGGTGGCAACTTTAATACACATCTGGGTGGATTGAGCACCTGGGATTCCAGTGATTGCCTGTATTTTCTTTATGGACCGCCACCCAGGCTCAAAGGGATCATGAGATTATTCATGCTAGAAACTTCCGTATGCAGCCGCAAGCTACTATGGGCTCTAGCATAGTTGATTAAGTCGTGTGAACTCTTACAGTGGTAGACTAGCAGATGTAGGGGAAAGTAGGTGTAACGATCTACCCATCGTAAGGTGCAAACGCTTCTGAAAAACTATGTCTCGGTCATCCATTTCTCAAACACCATGTAGTGCGAGAATCCCAACGGAGGAGATCGAGTCTCGTGGGGAAAAGTGCGCAAACCTCTGCAGAGTGTATAAACTAATCTTTGTTAGCCGTGTCCCCGGTTATGGACGTTTTGAGTATCTAGTACTTGGATTATCATGTGAATCTCATCATGTTACTTTAATTAATTTTGTTGGGTTTAATGATGATGCTTAATTGGGATTGAGTTGGGTGAACCTTCTCAATGTTTAGCGACCACCATGATAGTTAAATAAAATTTATTCCTTTGCAGTAGGGAAAAATTGGCTTTATGCAAAACTGTAACCATAGAGCTTTCCACCAGCCATATATGCATGTAGTATAACATTATTCTTTCATTACTCTCTATGTGTTACATTGCCAGCATATTCCATGTGCTGACCCATTTTCGGGATGCAACATTCATGTTGTAGACTTTTTGGACGACGAGTAAGGTGCCTTAGGTCGTGGTCTTATACTCAGTGATGCTGTTGGAGTTGATGGACTCGCTTATCTTCCAAGCCTTCCGCTGTTATTGTTATTAGATGGCCTTAAGCCATATTTATTGTAATAAGATCTCTTTTGAGACATTCGATGTAATAAGTGTGTGATTGCTACTCTGTTATAAATCCTTCAAGTACTGTGCGTGTCAGCATTACTGGTCCAAGGATGACACTAAAGCACAGAGATCAGACTGTTTGAGGTCTGGTCGCTACACTTGTGCTTCCAAATATCCTTAAACCCAGTTTTGCCATGAGAGTCCACCATACCTACCTATGGATTGTATAAGATCCTTCAAGTAAGTTATCATGTTGCAGGCAATAAAAATTGCTATCTAAATATGTTTGACTTATTAGTGCAGAGAAAATAAGTTTTATATGATCTTGTTGTGGAAACAATAAAAGCGACGCACTGCATAATAAAGGTCCACATACAAGGGGCAATATAAAGTGACGTTCTTTTGCATTAAGATTTTGTGCATCCAACCCTAAACGCACATGACAACCTCTGCTTCCCTCTGCGAAGGGTCTATCTTTTCCTTTATGTTTTTACTTTATGCTTGAGTCAAGGTGTTCCTCACCTTTCCCTTTTTAATTTTATCCTTTGGCAAGCCCCTTGTGTTTGAAAGATCATGATACATATATCCAATTGGATGTAAGTTAGCATGGGCTATTATTCTTGACATCACCTAAAGGTGAATACGTTGGGAGGCAACACAATAAGCCCCTATCTTTCTCAGTGTCCGGCTGAAACTCCATAACCACAAGTATTGCGTGAGTGTTAGCAATTGTAGAAGACTACATGATAGTTGAGTGTGTGGACTTGCTGAAAAGCTCTACTCTTGACTCTTTCTGATGTTATGATAAATTGCAATTGCTTCAATGACTGAGATTATAGTTTGTTTGTTCTCAATGAAGTTTCTGAACCATACTTGACATTGTGAATTGATTGTTACTTGAGCACAAGAAAACATATGATGAAATCTATTTATGTTGCTGTTATAAGAATAATCATGATGCCCTCATGTCCTCATTTCATTTTTATCGACACCTTTATCTCTAAACATGTGGGCATATTTTTCGATTTTGGTTTCCGCTTGAGGACAACTGAGGTCTAAGCTTGGTGGAGTTGATACGTCCATTTTGCATCATGCTTTTATATCAATATTTATTGCATTATGGGCTGTTCTTACACATTGTATCTCAATACTTATGGCTATTCTCTCTTATTTTACAAGGTTTACCATGAAGAGGGGGAATGCCGGCAGCTGGAATTCTGGCTGGAAAAGGAGCAAACATTGGAAACCTATTCTGCACTGCTCCAAAAATCCTGAAACTCCACGAAACTTATTTTTGGAATTTATAAGAATTATTGAGCGGAAGAAACACCTCAGGGGGCCCACACCCTGGCCAGGAGGGTGGGGGCGCGCCCACCCCTACTGGGCGTGCCCCTGTCTCCTGGGCCCCCTGGTGGCCCCCCGGTGTCCATCTTCTGCTATATGAGGGCTTTTACCCTGGAAAAAATTGTGGGCAAGCTTACGGGATGAAACTCCTCCGCCACGAGGCGGAACCTTGGCAGAACCAATCTAGGGCTCCGGCGGAGCTGTTCTGCCGAGGACACTTCCCTCCGGGAGGGGGAAATCATCACCATCGTCATCACCAACGATCCTCTCATCGGGAGGGGGTCAATCTCCATCAACATCTTCACCAGCACCATCTCCTCTCAAAACCCTAGTTCATCTCTTGTATCCAATCTTTTATCCAAACCACAAATTGGTACTTGTGGGTTGCTAGTAGTGTTGATTACTCCTTGTAGTTGATGCTAATTGGTTTACTTGGTGGAAGATCATATGTTCAGATCCTTAATGCATATTATTACTCCTCTGATTATGAACATGAATATGCTTTGTGAGTAGTTACGTTTGTTCCTGAGGAGATGGGTGAAGTCTTGCTATTAGTAGTCATGTGATTTTGGTATTCGTTCGATACTTTGATGAGATGTATGTTGTCTTTTCCTCTAGTGGTGTTATGTGAGCGTCGACTACATGACACTTCACCATTATTTGGTCCTAGAGGAAGGCATTGGGAAGTAATAAGTAGATTATGGGTTGCTAGAGTGACAGAAGCTTAAACCCTAGTTTATGCATTGCTTCGTTAGGGGCTGATTTGGATCCATATGTTTAATGTTGTGGTTAGGTTTACCTTAATACTTCGTTTGTAGTTGCGGACGCTTGCAATAGGAGTTAATCATAAGTGGGATGCTTGTCCAAGTAAGGGCAGTACGCAAGCACCGGTCCACCCACGTATCAAATTATCAAAGTACCGAACGCGAATCATATGAGCGTGATGAAAACTAGCTTGAAGATAATTCCCATGTGTCCTCGGGAGCTCCTTTCTCATTATAAGAAATTGTCCAGGCTTATCCTTTGCTACAAAAGGATTGGGCCACCTTGCTACACTTTATTTACTTTCATTGCTTGCTACTCGTTACAATTTATCTTATCACAAAACTATCTATTACCTACAATTTCAGTGCTTGCAGAGAAAACCTTACTGAAAACCGCTTATCATTTCCTTCTGCTCCTCGTTGGGTTCGACACTTTTACTTATCGAAAGGACTACGATAGATCCCCTACACTTGTGGGTCATCACCGCTCTGCTGTGGAACATGCTCTGTTCGACCTACGAGGTCCAGTAGTAACTTGATCTGAAGTTTCATGATCATTATCATTGGCTTCTTCTCTAGTTGGTGTAGGCATCATGGGAATGCGGCAAAAGCAGAAGCAAAAGCCCAAACAAGAAGGGCCTTAGTCTCATGCATACCAGGACGGGGCGTCGACCTGTTGACTTTGCAGATGGGGTAGCTGCCAGCCCACCGCTCGCAGAGTTTCTCCTATAAAAAAGCCAACGAGGGTTAGCCCTTGGGTTGGTCTCATCAGTCTCATGCATACCTCTAATGGAAGATGAGTTGGACCTCCTATACAGGATTCTATTTCACATGTTATTAGACCTTAGGAAGAGAAGTGGTTCCTGTGCGCTCCTCCTTCACCGCCAGCCTTGCCACGATGCACGCGCCGTGAGTTGCAGGAACGAGCTGAGCTCACACCTATGCACCTATGTGACGTAGGTGGTAGTGTGAGTGCTATTCCCCACTCCTTATACGAAGAAATTAGAGATGAAATAGCACCTGCTGAAATAGAAGACATAGATGTTACTATTAAACTTGTTAATAGAGATACTATATCACCAATTGGGATTCTTAGAGATGTTGGAGTCTTGTGTGGGAAGATAAAATACCCTACTAATTTTCTTGTTCTTACCACCCCACAAGATAAATTGTGTCCCATTATATTTGGTAGACCTTTCTTGAACACCGTCAATGCTAAAATAGATTGTAAGAAACAAACTGTCGGTGTTAGCTTTCGTGATGAACCTCATGAGTTTAATTTTTCCAAGTTTAGTAAACAACCTCATAAGAAAGATTTTCCTAGTAAGGATGAAATTATTGGTCTCGCTTCTATTGTTGTGCCTCCTACTGATCCTTTGGAACAATATTTGCTAGACTATGAAAATGATTTGCATATGCGTGAAAGGAATGAAATAGATAGAATCTTTTTCGAACAACAACCTCTGCTTAAACACAATTTGCCTATTGAAACTCTAGGAGGTCCTCCTCCACCTAAAGGCGATCATGTGTTTGAATTAAAACAATTGTCAGACACCTTGAAATATGCGTATCTTGATGAAAAGAAGATATATCCTGTTATTATTAGTGCTAACCTTTCAGAACATGAAGAAGAAAGATTATTGAAAGTTCTAAGGAAGCACAGAGCTGCTATTGGATATACTCTTGACAATCTTAAGGGCATTAGTCCCACTCTATGTCAACACAAGGTTAATATGGAACTTGATGCTAAACTTGTTGTTGATCACCTACGTCGGTTAAATCCGAAAATGAAAGAAGTGGTAAGAACGGAAATATTAAAACTTCTGGAAGCAGGTATAATATATCCTATAGCTGCTAGTAGATGGGTAAGTCCTGTTCATTGTGTCCCTAAGAAGGGAGGTATTACTGTTGTTCCTAATGATAAGAATGAGCTTATTCCACAAAGAATTGTCACGGGCTATAGAATGGTAATTGATTATAGAAAATTAAATAAAGCTACTAGAAAAGATCATTACCCTCTGCCTTTTATTGATCAAATGTTAGAAAGACTATCTAAGCACATACATTTTTGTTTCCTTGATGGATACTCTGGCTTTTCACAAATACCTGCTTTACAATCTGATTAAGAAAAACCACTTTTACTTGTCCTTTTGGAACATTTGCTTATAGACGTATGCCTTTCGGTTTATGTAATGCACCTGCTACCTTTCAAAGATGTATGACTGCTATATTCTATGACTTTTGCGAAAAGATTGTTGAGGTTTTCATGGATGACTTTTCTGTTTATGGAAGTCCTTTGATGATTGTTTAAGCAATTTTGAGCGAGTTTTGCAGAGATGTGAACAAACAAATCTTATCTTGAATTGGGAAAAGTGCCACTTTATGGTTAATGAGGGCATTGCCTTGGGTCATAAAATTTCTGGAAGAGTTATTGAAGTGGACCAAGCTAACGTTGACGCAATTGAGAAAATGCCATGTCCTAAGGACATCAAAGGTATTCGTAGTTTCCTAGGTCATGATGGTTTTTATAGGAGATTTATTAAAGACTTCTCTAAAATTTCTAGGCCTCTCACTAGGATTTTGCAAAAGGATGTTCCTTTTGTTTTTGACGATGATTGTTTAGAAGCCTTTGAAACACTCAAGAAAGCATTAATTTCTACACCTATTGTTCAATCACCTGATTGGAACTTGCCTTTTGAAACTATGTGTGATGCTATTAATTAAGCTGTTGGTGTTGTTCTAGGACAAAGAGTTGATAAGAAATTGAATGTTATTCATTATGCTAGTAAAACTCTAGACAGTGCTCAAAGAAACTATGGTACTACTGAAAAAGAATTTTTAGCAGTGGTGTTTGCTTGTGATAAATTTAGAACTTATATTGTTGATTCCAAAGTAACTGTTCACACAGACCATTGATACGTCTCCAACGTATCTATAATTTTTTATTGTTCCATGCTATTATCTTACCCGTTTTGGATGTTTATGGGCTTTACTTTACACTTTTATATCATTTTTGGGACTAACCTACTAACGGAGGCCCAGCCCGAATTGCTGCTTTTTTGCCTATTTCAATGTTCCGAAGAAAAGGAATATCAAACAGAGTCCAAACGGAATGAAAACTTCAGGAGCGATCTTTTTGGAACAAACGTGATCCAGAGGACTTGGAGTGGAAGTCAAGAAACAAGCGAGGCGGCCACGAGGGTGCCCGACGCGCCCCCTACAGGTGGGCGCGCCTCCTGTCGGTGTAAAAACCGGCGGATCTCGGGTAGGGGGTCCCGATCTGTGCGTCTAGGCTGATGGTAACAGGAAGCAATGGACACAATGTTTACCCAGGTTCGGGCCCTCTCGATGGAGGTAAAACCCTACTTCCTGCTTGATTAATATTGAAGATATGGGTAGTACAAGAGTAGATCTACCACGAGATCGTAGAGGCTAAACCCTAGAAGCTAGCCTATGATGGTATGATTGTAATTGTGATCGGCCTTCTAAGGACCAACCCCTCCGGTTTTTATAGACACCGGAGAGGGCTAGGGTTTACCTGGAGTCGGTTACAAGGAAGGAAATATAACATCCGGATCGCCAAGCTTGCCTTCCACGCTAAGGGGAGTCCCATCCGGACACGGGACGAAGTCTTGAGTCTTGTATCATCACGCTTCAATAGTCCGGACGTTGTACACAGTCCGGCTGTCCGGATACCCCCTAAACCAGGACTCCCTCAGTAGCCCCTGAACCAGGCTTCAGTGACGATGAGTCCGGCGCGCAGTCTTGTCTTCGGCATTGCAGGGCGGATTCCTTCTCCGAATACTCCAAAGAAATTATCGAACACTTGAACCATGTCCGGATCCACAAAATGATCTTCACATGCCATCGTAGAGAGAATGATATTTCACAAATGCAATCTGCTGACAACCTTTTAGGCAACGCGACGTGTCATTACGGTCGGACCATTATTCGAACCGTTTTACCACAACCAGCCACAGCGCATATTGCGAGGCGGTTTCTTTGACACGTCTTGTCAAAGCAGAGATCGTGTCCCCCTATCACGGGATTCTCATCAATACGGGTATGGGTAATCCCGCCATGCCATCAATCGTGGCGCTTGGGAAGCAAGCGATTCCCAACGGGCAAGTGGGGAGGCGCACCGCTTTCGTCGCCTCTATAAAGGGATAAGAGTTCCCCATTTTTACCCACGCCTTCTTCCTCCTTTCCCCACTCTTGCCCCCTCGAGCTCCAGCACCCAAGCCCAAGTCTTCTCCGCACAGCTAAACATGTCCGGAGCAGGAGGCAAGTGGGTGGCTTCCACTGTCAAGGAGAAGCATATCGCAAATCTTCGGGCGGCCGGATACTTGGCCGCAGACATAGGGCACCGGCTACCAGACGTCGGGCAGGTCATTCCGACCCCAGGACCCCATGAGAGGGTCGTGTTTGTCGCCCACTTCGTCTGTGGACTGGGATTTCCACTTCATCCCTTCGTCCGCTGGCTCATGTTCTACTACGGGCTAGATTTCCATGATCTAGCCCCGAATTTCGTCCTCAACATCTCGGCGTTCATCGTCATATGCGAGGCCTTCCTCCGCGTCCGGCCTCACTTCCGCCTGTGGCTGCAAATCTTCTGCATGAAGCCGAAGATTGTAAGCGGCCATCAAGCGGAGTGCGGAGGGGCCATGGTGGGCAAGATGACTAACGTCACCTGGCTAGACGGTTCCTTTGCGGAGACCATAAAAGGGTGGCAATCAGGGTGGTTCTACATCACTGAGCCGCGCGGCGCCAACTGGGCGGCGGCCCCTGAGTTCCGATCCGGAACCCCCATGTGGCTCACCTCCTGGGAAAAGAAGGGCCTGGCCTGGGGCGAACCTACAGAGCTGACCGGACTCCAGAACTGCATCAAGAGCATGAAGGACAAGAACATCAAGCTTGTCAACGTGATCCAGGTCATGCTCGTTCGTCGGATCCTGCCGTGCCAAAGGCGGGCATTTAATTTGTGGGAGTTTGTCCCGGCCGAACACCAGACGCTTCGGAGGCTTTACGACATGACACTCAAAGGCGCATGGAAGGTTTTGTTCAAGGCCTCCGAAGTACCTCCCCCCACATTCGAGGACCGCGGACTTCATGACGCCCCCCTGTCCGGTGAGTTTTTGGACTACCACCGGATTCGGTTTTTCCCAATACATTCATGGGGGAGTCTTAAGTGTTTGTGCATATTTGATCAGGACTATGTGGAGACAGCGGAGCAGATTAATTGTCCAGCTCCACTGCCAGAAGATCCAGCTAATGCTGTCCTGACGGAGATGTTGGTCCCGGCGCCCTACAAGGTGCCGGAGAAGAAGGCCGAAAAGAAGGCCCCGGGGACCTGAAAGGGTCTTCGTCGTAAGGTTTTGCTGGAAGCCTCGTTCGAAGACAGCGAGGCACACTCCTCCCCCGAAGGGGAGGAAGAATAAGAAGAAGAAGCCGCCCCATCCGGAAAGGATGAGGGGCCTGAGGAGGCGGACCAGGGGGCCAGGAGAGGCCCACAACGCAAGGCCGTCATACCCACATTTTCCGACGACGACAAAGCAGATTCCTGCCACGGAGGCGGGGGGAAGCAAGAAGAAACTCTACCTCCCCGCGCCGGGGAGGACAAAAAGAGGAAAGCCGCCCCGGTGGGGGAGGCTGGGACGTCCAAGAAGGGAAAGACGTCCCTTCCCGACTACTCCACCACGGCCGCTCATAGCGAAGAAGGGTGGCTTCCCAGGGGGAAGCCCCTAGCGTGATCGTAAGTGTCCGCACTCTATCGTGATTTTACCTCATAGTTGTTTAATAACGCCGAACATATATGCAGTCCGGCCAGGGTTCATCCCGAGGTGTCGTCTTCAGATGGGTCTCTGAGCGCTTCAGAGATGAACTCGCTCCCGACGGCCACCACTCCTCAGCCTGCGGATGACATGGAAGTGTTGTCCCGAAGGCTCCCAGAGCGGGGGGAGGTGATTCTGAAGACGCCCCGAGGCGGTGTTCCAGATGTCGGACACGCGGGGTTCAAGATCCCCGCGGATCGTGTCAATGAGAGCCGCAGCAGGGCAGGCTCTCCACAAAATACCGTTCTGGAACCTTCGACGGTTCCGGACTTAGGCGGGCAGCCCCTCGTTAGGGAGGGCGAGCCGTCCGTGCCGAGGACATCCGACGCGCCAGCGGCACCGGATAGTCTGGTGGAAGCGCTTCAAGGCGCTTCCATAGATGACGAGCATCGTACTCTTATGAGTGCGGTGATTCAAAAGGTTCTGTCCGCCAAAAGCGGGCTAACCGAAGCCTGCACAAGCCTCCTGATGGGCTTTGAGGTAAGTAATTAAAATATGTGTGAAGTTGCCACCCGATAAGTAGTAGCCAAACGGAGGGTCAAATATAATCCGCAGGAGTCTAATAAGTGTTCATGTGAATTAAGCAGGCCGTGCTGCTTGCCGCTGCTGCCCGCACAGCCGAGGTTGCCGAACTAAAGCGGGACTTGGAGCAGGCACAGGAAGAGCTTGACCTCACGAAGAGGCAGCTCGAAGAGAGCAAAGGTGAGTGAGTCTCCGCTCTTATGTATTTGAGGATAGATAAAATTGGTTAGTCTGATGATGAAGTGTCGTGACTGTGTAACAGGGGCCACTGCCGGTGGCGTCCCTAAAGAAAGCGCTATCCGAGGCCGGAGACAAGGCGGCCTTGGAATGCAAGGAGCGCGAGAAGCAGAGTGCTAGAGTGAGCGAGGTACAGCAAGAGCTCCAGGACCTCTGCAAGAAGTTCGAGTCCGTGGAGCATGATCTGAAGATGAAAGAGGCCGAGCTTGTGAAGGCCCTTGTGAGTATGAAAGACGCCAAGGCTGAAGCCGAGAAGGCACAACAAGAAATCCAGGAGGCCAAAAAGATAGTGGCGGGTAAGAAATTCTTTATGCAAAGCAAACATGTGGAGGAGGCGTTTCTTTTACTTACTCGAGTTCGGAGCTCTCCAGGGGCATTCGTAGATCTACCACGCAGCGTATCAGATACCACGGAGTTCTACCGTGCCCAGGAGGGGAGCTCAAAGGAGAAGTTGTTCTGGTCCCAGTATGCTGGGGCCGAACACCCAATGCCTCTGAGTGACCAACTGAAGCAGTTGGTCGAACTCCACAGTGCGGCCGAAGTGGCTATGAAAGATTTCATAGTTCGGATGTGGCCTGGTGAGCCTCTGCCCACTAGCTACTTTGGCCTGATCAAGCGGATGGTGAATGCCTGTCCGCGGCTTGAAGTGATCAAGCGATCCGTTTGCATTGAGGGTGCCCGCCGGGCCTGTGCCCACGCGAAGGTGCATTGGGGCAAGCTGGATGCGGAGAAGCTGGTGAAGGTTGGGCCGCCAGAGGGCAAGGCGCATCGCCATCCCGAGAAGTACTATGATGGCGTTATGAAGGGTGCTCGTCTCGTGGCCGACGAATGTACCAAGGACAAGATCTTTGACTAAATGTACCTCTGCCGCTGTTGTAATTTAAGGACGAAGTTACTTGTGCTATGTAGCACTATTTTGATTTAAAATATTACCCTCTGTGCGGCTGTTTATAAAATTCTAAAAGTAGGCCAGTCGTCGGCTTCCGTCCCCGCGTACCTAGTACCGGGGTGTTCCTGGCAAAACCCGGATACTCTTTATCCAAATTTTTGGTCCCTTAAGGAGGTATCCGGCGCAGCGAACAAGGCAATCGGACTATGCGGCTTTATAACTTTCACTTAGCCATAGAAGTCTATAATTTTAAATTTCGGAGAAGCCCCTAGAATTCGGAGGGCCGAATTGGGGCGCTATATACGCCTAAATCGGACAAGGCCGATTCATCGCCTAAAGCGGAAAAAATCTTTAAGGATTTTAAGACCTCTCGAACAGCGACCAGTGATGAAGTCATGTACCTGGGGTAGGGTCAAAGACCTGCCCAAAGGTACCCTCCACAAGGACACTCGCAAGAGAAGCGGCCTTCCAGTCGACCTGGTAGGTTTCCACTCGACAGATTCAAAAACACTCGACCATGAAGACCCACTCGACCACCAGGAGTCCAAGAGCCACTCGGTGCCCAAACAGTCTGTAGTTAAATAGTCTTTATGATCTTAATGACACTTTATGTAAGGCATTACCAGTAACGCCTAGCCTTAACACACCTTAAACCCTACCTTTCGTGGGCTGGCTGAGGTCCCGCACACTCTATATAAGCCACCCTCCTCCACAGGTAGAAGGGTTCGCACCCCTGTAACACATACGCATATAATCCAGTCGACCGCCTCCGGGCTCCGAGACGTAGAGCTATTACTTCCTTCGAGAAGGGCCTGAACTCGTAAATCCCTTGCGTATACAACTACTCCATAGCTAGGATCTTGCCTCTACATACCTACCCCCCATTCTACTGTCAGACTTAGAACCACGACAGTTGGCGCCCACCGTGGGGCCGGTGTTCTAGCGATTTGTTGGAGAAGTTGGGATTCTTTCGATCTCCTACATCATGGTTTCAGGTGGAGTTCTGGTTGACGGCCACGAGATCCGTCTCGATGCATTGACCACATAGTCGACTCAACTGCGGGATGTGAGAGGTTGTCTTTTTAGACGCCTATTCCGGGTACCCTCAGATCCGTCTGTATGGACCCGATGAGATTAAAACAGCGTTCATCACTCCATTCGGGTGCTTCTGTTATGTCACCATGCCATTCGGTCTCAAGAATGTCGGAGCCACATTCAAGAGGATGATTCAGAAGTGTTTGCTCACTCAAATCAGTCGGAATGTGGAAGCGTACATGGATGATATAGTGGTCAAGTCACGAAAGGGTTCCGACCTGTTGGTGACCTTGCTGAAACATTTGCCAATCTCGGGAGGTATGATATCAAGCTTAACCCATCAAAGTGTACATTTGGAGTTCTGGTGGAAAGTTACTCGTTTTCTCATTTCGAGTGAGGAATCGATGCTAACCCGAAAGGTTGGCACCATACTCGAATGAAGCGCCTGTGTGTGCACGATGTCCAAAACTTCTTTGGATGCTTGGCGCTTTAAGTCGATTCATCTCTCGCCTCGGTGAAAAGGCATTGCCTCTTTACCGACTGATGAAGAAGTCAGACAAGTTTGAGTGGACTCTAGAAGCTGATGCAGCATTTGCAGAGCTCAAAGCTCTGCTCTCCACCCAGCCGGTGCTTGCTGCCCCAATCAGCAAAGAGCCTTTGCTGCTTTACATTGCAGCCACTGGACAAGTCGTCGATGCCGTATTTACGATTCGAGCAGGAAGAATAAGGAAAAGCCTTCAAAGTTCAACGCCCAGTTTATTATCTTTCTGAAGTGCTGACCCCATCAAAGCAAAGATACCCTCACTATCAGAAGCTTGTTTATGGGGTCTATATGACCACAAAGAAGGTTGCTCATTATTTCTGCGATCATTCCATTACAATCGCCAGCGACGCCCCATTGTTGGAAATTCTTCATAACAGAGATGCAACTGGTCGAGTGGCAAAATGGGCGATTGAACTCCTTCCCCTTGATATCAAATTCGAGGCAAAGAAAGCCATCAAGTCCCAAGCAATAGCAGACTTCCTCGCCGAGTGGACTGAACACCAGCTTCCGACTCAAGTTTACTCGGAACACTGGACTATGTTTTTCGACGGTTCCAAGATGCTGAACGGTTCTGGTCCAGGGGTTGTATTGGTTTCCCCCCGAGGAGATAGGCTCAAATATGTTCTCCAGATTCACTTTGATTCTTCCAACAACGAAGCAGAATATGAAGCACTCCTGTATGGGTTGCGCATGGCCATTTCACTTGGCGTCCGTCGACTTATGGTCTACGGCGACTCGGATCTGGTTGTTAATCAAGTGATGAAGGAGTGGGATGTCAGAAGCCCAGCTATGACAGGTTATTGTAATGCAGTGAGAAAGCTGGAGAAGAAATTCGAGGGTTAGAGCTTCATCATATACCCATTGAAAAATCAAGCTGCGGATGATTTGGCGAAGATAGGATACAAGAGGAAGCCATTCCTAGTAATGTATTTTTGGAGCACATTCATGCACCATCAGTGCAGGAGGATCCTTTCACAGAAGAAGCCCCGCAGCAAAAGAGTGCCAATGATCCGACTGAAGTTGAGGTCCCAGCCGTGGTCGACCTAATTATGGAAGTTGTGGTCATCACTCCCGACTGGACGGTGCCGTACATCGCATATATCCTAAGGAAAGAGCTCCCAGAGAATGAAGAAGAGGCTCGACAGATCGTCCGAGCGATCCAAGGCCTTCTGATGATCAAGGGACAGTTGTTCAGAGAAAGCGTGACTGGAGTCGGCCAGAAGTGTATCACGCCAGAAGAAGGTCAGATAATTCTTGAGGATATCCACTCGGGGACCTGTGGCCATCATGCGTCCTCTCGGACCATTGTGGCTAAAGCATACCGGCGGGATTTTCTTGGCGAAAGCAAATGAAATGGCAAAAGAAATAGTTGACAAGTGCGAAGGATGTCGGTTCTATTCCAACATGTCACACAAGCCCGCCTCAGCCTTGAGACCATTCCACTCGTCTGGCCCTTCACTGTTTGGGGATTGGACATGATTAGACCGTTGAGAACTGGCAGAAGCGGCTTCACTCATTTGCTAGTAGCAGTCGACAAGTTCACCAAGTGGATCGAAGCCAAGCCCATCAAGAACCTCGATGCATGCTTTGCTATCGGTTTCATCGGAGAGTTGATATTCAGATATGGAGTTCGCATAGCATCATCACCGACAATGGGTCAAACTTCGATAATGACAAGTTCAAAGCCTTCGCGCCTCTCAAGGCACGCGGGTCGACTATGCTTCAGTGGCTCATCCTCAGTCGAATGGACAAGCAGAACGTGCAAACGGCCTCATTCTCAAAGGGTTGAAACCACGACTGATGCGTGATCTCAAACACGCAGCAGGAGCTTGGGTTGACGAACTTCCATCAGTTCTCTGGGGATTGAGGACCACTCCTAATCGGTCGACTGGGAGAACTCCATTCTTCCTGGTCTATGGAGCTAAAGCAGTTCTGCCGAGTGACCTGCTTCACAATGCACCTCGAGTCGAACTATACCCTGAAGAAGAAGCGGAACAAGCCCGGCAAGATGCAGTCGACCTCTTGGAAGAGGAGAGAGAAATGGCCCTGATCCGCTCGACTATCTATCAGCAAGACTTGCGTCGATTCCATGCCAGAAATGTGAAGAGTCGAGCCTTCCAAGAGGGAGATTTGGTCCTCCGAGTGGATCAACAGAAACCACACAAGCTCGCTCCCACTTGGGAAGATCCCTTCATCGTCACAAGAGTTCTCCACAACGGAGCGTATCATCTCTACAACGTTGATCGCCAGATCGACAAGCCTCGAGCTTGGAACGCGGAGCTGCTCCGCCCCTTTTACACTTAATACTCACTCGGTTGAGATGTAATAAAAGTACTTTTGTAGTTTGTTTATCTAAGACAAGAATGTTATAATTTTCCCAGTGATTGTTATTACTTTTTGTTGAAATTTCCCCCAGTGGGTGGCTTAGTTGCGAATCCGGTTCGCCTAAGTTTGTAAAAAAAATCCTTTCCGAGTGACGAGCCAGTCTCTCACTCGGGGGCTTAGCTGTGAATCCGCTTCGCCTAAGTATTCAAAATCCTACCGAGTGGCGAGCCAGTATCCCACTCGGGGGCTTAGCTGCAGTCCAAGTACTCGCCTAAGTATTCAAAATCCTACCGAGTGGCGAGCCAGTCTCCCACTCGGAGGCTTAGCTGCAGTCCAAGTACTCGCCTAAGTATTCAAAATCCTACCGAGTGGCGAGCCAGTCTCCCACTCGGGGGCTTAGCTGCAGTCCAAGTACTCGCCTAAGTATTCAAAATCCTACCGAGTGGCGAGCCAGCCTCCCACTCGGAGGCTTAGCTGCAGTCCAAGTACTCGCCTAAGTATTCAAAATCCTACCGAGTGGCGAGCCAGCCTCCCACTCGGAGGCTTAGCTGCAGTCCAAGTACTCGCCTAAGTATTCAAATCCTACCGAGTGGTGAGCCAACCTCCCACTCGGGGGCTTGCAACAGCCCAAGGATTCGCCTTAACATCCAAAATAATGAAAATCGCAAGGACGACGAGGTGCAGGTCGACTTTTACCTTCTCCTTCAAATCCTACCGAGCGGAGAGCAAACCTCCCACTCGAGGGCTTAGCTGCAGCCCAGTGCTCGCCTAAGTAATAGAAATCCTACCGAGTGGTGAGAAAACCTCCCACTCGGGGGCTTAGCTGCAGCCCAGTGCTCGCCTAAGTAATAGAAATCCTACCGAGTGGAGAGCAAACCTCCCACTCGGAGGCTTAGCTGCAGCCCAATGCTCGCCTAAGTAATAGAAATCCTACCGAGTGGAGAGCAAACCTCCCACTCAAAGGCTTAGCTGCAGCCCAGTGCTCGCCTAAGTAATAAAAATCCTACCGAGTGGAGAGCAAACCTCCCACTCGGAGGCTTAGCTGCAGCCCAGTGCTCGCCTAAGTAATAAAAACCCTACCGAGTGGAGAGCAAACCTCCCACTCGGGAGCTTAGCTGCGGTCCAGTGCTCTCCTAAGTAAGGAATTCATCCCAATCTGCAAGGACGATGAGGTGCAGGTCGACTGTTACCTTCTCCTTCGGAGCTTCGCCACAAGTACAACGTGCGGTCCATCCCAATCCGCAAGGACGACGAGGTGCAGGTCGACTGCTACCTCCTCCTTCGGAGCTTCGCCACAAGTACAACGTGCAGTTCATACCAATCCGCAAGGACGACGAGGTCAGTCGCAGTCTGTGTTCCATCTCTACCTGCAGGATAGATGAAGCACAAGTCGACTGTAGTTGCAACGGAATATCTTCCGAATGAGGAACAAAGTTCTCTCGAAGGCAAACAAAGCATGTTAAAGGATAAATCAAGTTCGGATAAACGTCCTACGGATCCAAAAGTGCTCAGGCGTTAAGCCTGCTAAAGTCTATCGGTTACAAAAACCACTCGGCATTCCGAGGCAAATTTAAGGTGGGACTTAGAAGTTTTTTACTCCTCCGGCGGAGGATTGGAAGGTGCAACAAACTGGTCGAGGTCGATTCCGTCGGCAATACGGGTAGCAGCAGCGATGAAAGTCTCCATGAAAGATCTGAAGTCGTGCTTCCTGGTGTTGGCAACCTTGAGAGACACCAGCTTGTCCTCTTGCGCTTCTTTGAAGTGGACACGAACCAGAGATAGAGCAACATCAGCACCACACTGGCGTAAGACTTTTCCATTCTTGCACTCGGCTTGGAATCTCATTCAATCGAGTCATCGAGATTCAAGGTCATTACAGGCGTCGATCCGGCGAGAGTCGAGTCGATCCGCGACACTGCAACTTTCGGTCGAGCAAGATAATCCACGCTAGCAACGCGAGACTCGAGTCGGAGCACATTCATAGCAGCTTCATCCTTCACAGGAGAGTTGATGGGGTCCAAACTGGTTTCCACTCGACTGGTTTCTTCTTCGAAGTTTTGACAGAATTCTGAAAACATAGCTCAGATTCAAAATAACGATCATGTGATGAGCCGGTGATAGCAAGACAGTCGGGTAAAAGAGATTACCTTCAAGCATGAGAAACAGCTTCTTGGCGAGCCCTCCAAGATAAATCTCCAGGTCATTTCGCTTCCCCGCCAGTTGGCCAGCCTTGCCAGACAGAGCAATGTTGTCATTCTTCAGTCGACTAATTTCCTTGTTAGCCGCGTCAAGAGCGGTTTTCAGCTTTGCATTTTCATCTTCAAGTTTGTCGACTGAGGCAAGCTTCTCTTCAGCGAGCTTTGTTTTCTCCAAAGCATATAGGCCTCTGCAAGATCAAGGTCCTTCTTCTTCAAAGTCTCTTCCAGTTTATCTGCAAAGCAACAATGAGAACAGAGTTGAGAATGAACAGAAAAACAAAGGCAGTCATCAAAAGTTCTCACCAGCCATACCTTTTGCTTCATCCTTTGCCTTCTGCAAATTCTCCTGAGCAAGCTTTAAATCGAGGTTGAGCTGGATCTGTTTGTTCTGTAACTCAGTATAGCGAGCCACAAGCTCGCAAGATTTCTACAAAGATTCAACCAACAAAAGACATCAAAGACAGACCACTTCCGAGTGATTAAGGAAAAATAGTAGCATTTCTAAGACTACAGTCGAATCAAAACATTCGACAGTAGTCTCGGGGACTACACCCAGCGGGTGCACTCAGCGTGCCCCCACTGGTTTTACCAATTTGGTTCGACCAGTCGACCAAAAGAGGCAAAAAGGTTATGTGTCAGCGGTCAGCTGCGAAAAGAAAAAAAAAGACAACAACACACAGTTCTTTAGACTATAGTCATTGCACGATCGACCATAGTCTCGGGACTACACCGGTGGGTACACTTAGCGTGCCCCACCAGTTTCTGATTCCATTCGACTTGGTCCGTCCGGTCGAGTGAAGAAGTTCACAACTTAAAGACTATAGCCGATCGCCGCGATCGACCATAGTCTCGGGGACTACACCAGTGGGTGCACTCAGCGTGCCCCCACAAAAGTTCAATCGACACACCCACCCGGTGGGTGTCTGAGATATAAATCTCCGAAGGAAGCAGTTTGGTAGCATATCCTAACAAAGCAAGCAACGATCGACTTACTTGGACATTGCTCTGGAGAGCTGAACTGGCATCATAGGCTGCCTGGCTAGCCTCTCGGACCGCTTTCACTTGCTCCATCATGATCCCTGCCTGGCGTACGGCCTCCTTAGCCGCACTCACTTGGTCTTCCGGGACATGGTGTATAGCAAAGAGAGATGGTGGATCAGCAGTCGACGAAGTAGGTCGGGCACTTGTCAGCGGTACGGCGAAAGAAACAGAAGACCGAGTGGGGTTGCCCCCTCGGAAATCAGCGTCTTAGGAATCGCCGCGACTGGAGCAGCCTTGCCAGCAGGCACTCTCTTGTTCTTCCTCTTCCTCAATGGCGCTTCCTCGTCATCATCGGGGAGATCAATGACGTGAGGCGGAACTACAAGAAAGATTCAAAAGTAAACATGGAAGTCCAATCGACTGAAAGCGAAACCTCAGAGATCATACCAAGGTTGGAGGTGGCAGCATCCTCCATTTCCTGATCTTCGTGCTTGGCTGAAGTCTCGGAGGTAGCGGCACTGTAGATTTCAAGAATCGGCTGATCAGTCATCAAGTCGACCCAAAGTTCACTCATGTTGAATAAGGAAATACAAGGTTACATTGGTTACCCGGAGATGGTGGGGATGACCATCCGCATCTTGGGCAGAGCCTTCGCCGGCTTTGACGACGTTGCTCGAGGTTGCTTGGCGGTTTCTCGATCGGCAGGGAACTTGTCCTAGGTCGCCGTCGACTGCCCAGTGGGCACAACAGCTTTACCGCGCCCGGCCGCCGGGTCATGCGTCAACTTGGACCTTCGCTCCGAGCGAGGAGGATCGACGTCTTCCTCCTCTTCCTCCTCCTCCTCCTCTTCATCAGAGCTGTCATCCCCCTCATCCTCCTCGCCGTTGGACTCCCATTCCTCCTAACTTTCACCTCCACTTCCTTCTTCTTCTTCGACCCTTTCCTGCGCCCCGTTGGGCATCGAGTACATCTCAGTGGTGACCTAGAAGACAACAAAACAAGGCAAAAGTCAGTCGACGAATTGGCATCTAAACAGAATGAAAGCAGCCGAATCACAGTCGAAGATAAGTGGTTGTACCTTGTCTACTTCGTAAGTCTGGTCGAGTGGTGGAATCCTCCTAGCTCCGCGAGGGTTATCTTTGTTTCCTGTGATGGCAGTCATCCACTTCTCCAGCGTGGCGTCATCGACCTCCTCTGTATGGACCCGAGTGGTATCATCCGTACCAGAGTACATCCACATCGGATGACCTCGGTATTGGAGTGGCTGAATACGCCGTCGGAGGAAAACCTCCAGGAGATCCATGCCGGTCACCCCGTCGCGAATGAGCTGGACTACGCGCTCCATCAGCAATTTTACTTGGGCCTTCTCCTCTGGTAACACCTTCAGAGAAGACGGCTTGTTCACTCGACTCATGGAGAAAGGAGGGAGCCCGGTCGACTGCCCCGGCGTCGGCTGGTCTTGGCAGTAGAACCAGGTCGACTGCCACCCTCTAACCGAGTCAGGGAGAGTCATAGCCGGAAAGGCGCTCTTCCCCCTCATCTAGACCCCGAGTCCCCCACACATCTGGATTACTTGGGTTCTCTCGTCATTCGGGTTCGTTTTCTTCACCGTCTGAGAGCGACAGGTGAATATGTGCTTGAAGAGACCCCAGTGCGGTCGGCAACCCAAGAAGTTCTCGCATAACGAAATGAAAGCAGCAAGGTAGACAATGGAGTTGGGAGTGAAATGATGGAGTTGCGCTCCAAAAAAGTTTAGAAACCCCCGGAAAAAAGGATTCGGTGGCAGAGAAAATCCCCGATCTACGTGGGTGGCCAGGAGAACGCACTCACCCTCTTCAGGCTGCGGTTGCCACTCCGTTCCCGGAAGCCTCGCCGACCCATGGGGGATCAGTCCTTCATTGGCCAGATCGGTGAGGTCCTTCTCGGTGATGGTCGAGCGGATCCAATCTCCTTGGACCCAGCCTTGCGGCAGTTTGGACCGCGAAGAGGATCCGCCCCGACTGGGCGCTCTCCCCTTAGCCTTCGCCGCCGCCTTCTACACCCGTTCCAGGGCTGCGGTCTTCTCCTTCACCATGGTCGCTGGCGAAGCAAGTACTAAGCTGCGGTGCTGGACAGGCTAAGAGCGCAGCAAGAAGGTTTGGAGGCGGAGGGAGGAGAAGATTGGGGTCGCATTGTTCAAAATACCCTGTCCGACGCTTTATATGGGGCCGCTTCCGAGTGGCTGACCGGTAGGCCCAGGCAATCCCGTCAAATCTCGCAACAGGCGCGCACACGATACGTGGCGAAAAAGGCGGCACGAAGATCGAGGCGTCATCGTCTTATCCCATCCGAGTGCCGCAGTTTTCTCCGCTTCGCGCGCTTCCCAAAATTCGGATCCCGCGAAATCCGCTAACCGTAGAGCAACCCGTCAGATAGCAGATTTCCTCCGATCCGTCGCTCAGAAATCCTCAAGTTCACAGAGTTCACTCGACAAAACGTGAAGAATGGATCAAGGCGACTGAAAGAGAAGTTGATGCCATCACTAAAAGGTCGTTGATTCAGAGTAAGACACACTCGCAACACGAAGAACAGGTCGGAAAGATTATCAACTCCTTCCTCACTCAAACCTCGATCCATTCGGGGCTAATGATGAAGTCATGTACCGAGGTAGGGTCATAGACCTGCCCAAAGGTACCCTCCACAAGGACACTCGCAAGAGAAGCGGCCTTCCGATCGACCTAGTAGGTTTCCACTCGTGATTCAAAAACACTCGACCATGAAGACCCACTCGACCACCAGAGTCCAAGAGCCACTCGGTGCCCAAGCGGTCAGAGTTAAATAGTCTTTATGATCTTAATGACACTTTATGTAAGGCGTTACAAGAACGCTGTAGCCTTAACGCACCTTAAACCCTCTGCTACGTGGGCTGGCTGAGGTCCTGGCGCACTCTATATAAGCCACCCTCCTCCACAGGTAGAAGGGTTCGCACCCCTGTAACACATACGCATATAATCCAGTCGACCGCCTCCGGGCTCCGAGAAGTAGGGCTATTACTTCCTCCAAGAATGGCCTGAACTCGTAAATCCCTTGCGTATACAACTACTCCATAGCTAGGATCTTGCCTCTCCATACCTACCCCCCATTCTACTGTCAGACTTAGAACCACGACAACCAGCTCTCGCCGCATCATGCCGGTCAGTTTTCGGCTTTCTCTACTGAGGTGCTCGTCCAGAAGAACCGGGACACAATCGCAATAGCTCTCCCTGCGCTACCTTAGCCGATATAATGGAACGTAAGGTACCAAAACAAGGGAGCCGGGCTAACCCAACTGTAGACCCAATACATGATTCGGAGCTGATGCATATAGTGCTATAAGTTCGGGGTGCTGCACTTTTTAAAGTGTTCGAACTTTATTTGCCGTAGTACGGGGCGCCATAGGAAGCCCCTGGCAAGCGGACCGTACCAAGGTGTACGGATGCAATATCAAAGAGACAATTGTAAAAAAATGTTCAAATAAGAATAATAAGCTGACGCTATATATGATCTCCCATTGATGAATAATACGTTTAAGCGTATGTTTACAATGAATGCATTAAGCGCAGATAAATAGGACTATTTAACATGTCCTATCCAGGGCAGGCAGCGTGACGGATAGATAAAACAGGTATAACGATCGTAAATAGATTCCCACAGGTGTTTCCTTACGTCTTGAAGCCTGTTGCCTCCTAGGTTTTCTCTCCATGTAAGTCCGAATCCGGCTCTTCGAAGAGTCTGTTCTAAAGCAATGTCTGAAAAAGGAGAAGGATGGGTTATGAAGGTATGTAGCGGTTATCCGCCTTTGTTCGTAGTCGTTGTTGCGCCTCCGCCTCGCCCATGGTATCTTGAGTGCGTAATTGTATGCAGCGGCACGAATGCTGCTTTGATGGGGCTTGGCGGAGGCGGACTGCTAGTCGCGCTCTTGGCGTGCTTGATGATCTGTTGCGGGGTGCTCGGACTCTCTTGACAGTGCTCGAAGTTGTTGTTGCCGGATTGGTTTGTCGGAGTAGGCCGCATTGTACTTCCACCGCGAGGGCTGCAGTATGCTCCTCTGTTCGGAGAGAGCGGTCCATGTTTCCGTTGACTGTTATGACCCCGTGTGGTCCTGGCATCTTGAGCTTGAGGTATGCGTAGTGTGGTACCGCATTGAATCTAGCAAATGCGGTTCGTCCGAGAAGTGCGTGGTAACCACTGCGGAAAGGGACGATATCAAAGATTAACTCCTCGCTTCGGAAGTTATTCGGAGATCCGAAGACCACTTCCAATGTTATAGAGCCCGTGCAACGGGCCTCTACTCCAGGAATCACGCCTTTAAAGGTGGTTTTGGTGGTCTTGATCCTTGAATGGTCAATGCCCATTTTGCGCATTGTGTCTTGATAAAGCAGGTTCAGGCTGCTGTCACCGTCCATAAGGACTCGCATGAGGTGGAATCCATCGATGATTGGGTCTAGGACCAATGCGGCTGAGCCGCCGTGACGGATGCTAGTAGGGTGATCCCTACGATCAAAGGTGATCGGGCAAGCTGACCATGGGTTAAATTTGGGGGCGATTGGCTCCATCGCATAGACGTCCCGTAGTGCTCGCTTTCGTTCCCGTTTGGGAATGTGAGTGGCGTAGATCATGTTGACCGTTTTCACCTGGGGGGGGGGGAATTTCTTTTGTCCCCCCGTGTTCGGACGCCGGGGCTCTTCGTCATCGACGCTGTGCAGCCACTTGTCCTTATTTTCGGTGTTTATTTTGCCGGCCTGTTTGAACACCCAGCAGTCTCTATTGGTGTGGTTGGCTGGCTTGTCCGGGGTGCCATGAATTTGGCACGAGCGCAACAGTATGCGGTCCAGACTGGACGGTCCCTGGTTATTTCTTTCGAACGGCTTCTTCCGCTGACCGGACTTGGATCCCCTGAATTCGGCGTTGACTGCCCTGTCTTTAGTGTTGTCGCCGTTGTTCCATCGCTTATGTCTGTTACGCCATGGCTTGCCGTTATTGTCGCGGCCATCCGAAGTGCCAGAATGTGGCGTAGTGCTGCTGCGAGCCAACCAGCTGTCCTCGCCCGCGCAAAAGCGGGTCATTAGTGTTGTGAGAGCTGCCATGGACTTGGGTTTTTCCTGGCCGAGGTGTCAGGCGAGCCACTCGTCACGGATATTATGCTTAAAATAAGCCAGGGCTTCGGCGTCCGAACAGTCGACTATTTGGTTCTTTTTAGTTAGGAACCGAGTCCAGAATTTCCTGGCTGACTCTCCGGGCTGTTGAGTAATGTGACTCGGGTCATCGACGTCCGGCGGTCGCACATATGTGCCCTAGAAGTTGTCGAGGAATGCGTCTTCCAGGTTTTCCCAGCTGCCAATGGAATTTGCTGGCAGGCTGTTTAGCCAGTGCTGGGCTGGTCCTTTGAGCTTAAGGGGAAGATACTTGATGGCATGTAGATCGTCTCCACGGGCCATGTGAATGTGGAGAAGGAAATCTTCGATCCATACTGCGGGGTCTGTTGTGCCATCGTATGATTCGATGTTTACGGGTTTGAACCCTTCTGGAATTCATGATCCATTACTTCGTCAGTGAAGCAGAGGGGGTGCGCGGCGCCTCTGTGCCGGGCTATGTGGCTACGCAGTTCAAATTTGTCTGGGTCGCTATGTTCGGCTCGGCCGGACTTGTTGATAATGTATCCGTCACGACGGTCATCGTCGCGTGCTGAGGCACGCCCCCGCGATCCGTAGATCGATCTTGGCTGTCCTGCTTTGTTTTCCAGTATATCTTCCAGGTCCTGCCTATTGCCCCGAGCCGTAGTATATTGGCGTGGGGGTGCCGGCTGGTATGCGGGCTGATATGTCGTTTTATCTCGGCCACGAGGTGGCCGGTCAGCCGTATGGCGCTCGAGTCTGTATTCCTCGGCTGCCAGGACTTCACTCCATCTGTCTGTGAGCAGGTCTTGATCAGCTGGGAGTTGCTGCTGCTTCTTCTTCAGGCTCCTCACGGTGGCTATAAGCCGACGCTTGAAGCGCTCCTGCTCTACGGGATCCTCAGGCACGCCGAACTCGTCGTCGCCAAGGCTTATCTCGTCTTCGGAGGGGGGCATGTAGTTGTCCTCCTCCGGGTATCCGTCCGTCGCCTGTTCCTCTGGGATGACCTGCTCATCTTCCTGTTCGGCCTGCTCGCAGGCGGGCTGATCAGGGTTGTATTCTTCTTCGGCACCATTCGGATTGTTTTCGTCTCCTGGGCCGGTATTGCTGTGGCGGGGCTTGGAGCAGCGCCGACGACGCCCATGCTTTGCTTTTCTCCCTGAGGGATTATCCTCTGTTGCCTCATCGCCATTGGTTTCCTTCGGAGTGTCCACCATATATATAGATCATAGGAAGAGGTGGCTGTCCACCGCCCAGTGAGCGGTGGTTCATGTTCTTCTCCTGCATCGTCGTTCATACCGTCAATGTCTTTGGAGTCAAAGTCCAGTACGTCGGTTAAATCATCAACCGTGGCAATGAAGTGGGTGGTGGGTGGGCAATGAATTCCTTCATCGCCTACTTCCCACTCGAGCCGGACTTAGTTCGGCCAAGAGCCTCCTGACAAAGAGAGAGACTTTAATGAGTCCAACATGTCGCCAAAGGGCGAGTGCTGGAAGATATCCGCAGCAGTGAACTCCATTACCGGAGCCCAACCTGGCTCGACTGGCTCGGGAGTGCGCGGACAGGAACCAACATCCGGATACGAATCCGGGGGTCCGGAGTCACAGGCCAGCATAGGGGTGAGACCCGTGTCCGGCTCCACCGCCGATGAGTGTGCAGCCTGCGGGGCGGGGTCCAGCCCTCCGTCCTTAGGCAGCGCAGCCTGCTCCGGATTTAGGTCCGAGGCTATTGCGGGGGTGATACCCTGAGCTTTGTCCGACAGCAGGTCTAAGCCGTGTTCGTCGTGACTGTCCGGTGCTCCTGGCATAGGCCCGAATCCGTCGAAGATCAAGTCTCTGCGAATGTCCGCCGTGTAGTTCAGGTTCCCGAACCTGATCTGGTGGCCAGAGGCGTAGCTGTCGATCTGCTCCAGATGGCCAAGCGAATTGGCCCGCAGGGCGAAGCCGCCGAACACGAAGATCTGTCTGGGGAGAAAGGTGTCACCCGGGACCGTGTTGTTGACGATGATTGAAGGAGCCATCAAGCCCTGTTACGACGACACAGAGGAACTCTCAATGAAAGCACCAATGTCGGTGTCAAAACCGGCAGATCTCGGGTAGGGGTCGATCGTGCGTCTAGGCTGATGGTAACTGGAAGCAAGGGACACAATGTTTACCCAGGTTCGGGCCCTCTCGATGGAGGTAAAACCCTACTTCCTGCTTGATTAATATTGAAGATATGGGTAGTACGAGAGTAGATCTACCACAAGATCGTAGAGGCTAAACCCTAGAAGCTAGCCTAAGATGGTATGATTGTAATTGTGATCGGCCTTCTAAGGACCAACCCCTCCGGTTTATATAGACACCGGAGAGGGCTAGGGTTTACATGGAGTCAGTTACAAGGAAGTAAATATAACATCCGGATCGCCAAGCTTGCCTTCCACGCTAAGGAGAATCCCATCCGGACACGGGACGAAGTCTTGAGTCTTGTATCATCACGCTTCAATAGTCCGGACGTTGTACATAGTCCGGCTGTCCGGATACCCCCTAATCCAGGACTCCCTCACCCCCCCACCCTCGTGGGCCCCCCCTGAGCGTCCACCGACCTACTTCTTCCTCCTATATATACCCATTGAGGAGTTCGGATTAGGGGTATCAGGACAGCCGGATCAGTATACATCGTCAGGACTATTGAAGCGTGAGATACAATACTCAAGACTTCGGCCCATGTCCGGATGGGACTTTCCTTTGTGTGGAAGACAAGCTTGGCGATCCGGATATTGTGTTTCCTTCCTTGTAACCGACTCCATGTAAACCCTAGCCCTCTCCGGTGTCTATATAAACCGGAGAGGTTGGCCCTTAGAAGGCCGATCACAATTACAATCATACCATCATAGGCTAGCTTCTAGGGTTTAGCATCTACGATCTCGTGGTAGATCTACTCTTATATTACCCATATCATCAATATTAATCAAGCAGGAAGTAGGGTTTTACCTCCATCGAGAGGGCCCGAACTTGGGTAAACATCTGCGTCCCTTGCTTCCTGTTACCATCAGCCTAGACGCACAGATCGGGACCCCCTACCCGAGACCCGACGGTTTGGACACCGACACCCATGTACCCTGAAAACATCAGAGGCGACCACGAAAAACTATTTCCACCGTTGTAACCTTCTGTATCCGTGAGATCCCATCTTGGAGCCTTCGCCGGCGCTCCGCCGGAGGGGGAATCGACCATGGAGGGCCTCTACAACATCTCCAAGGCCCTTCCGATGAGTTGTGAGTAGTTTTCCACAGACCTTCGGGTCCATAGTTATTAGCTAGATGGCTTCTTCTGTCTCTTTGAATATCCATACAAAGTTCTCCTCGATCTTCTTGGAGATCTATTCGATGTAACTCTTTTTGCGGTGTGTTTGTCGAGATCCGATGAATTGTGGGTTTATGATCAAGTTTATCTATGAGAAATATTTGAATCTCCTCTGAATTCTTTTATGTGTGATTAAGTTATCTTTGCAAGTCTCTTCGAATTATCAGTTTGGTTTGGCCTACTAGAGTGATCTTTCTTGCAATGGGAGAAGTGCTTAGCTTTGGGTTCAATCTTGCGGTGTCCTTTCCAGTGACAGCAGGGGCAGCAAGGCACCTATTGTATTGTTGCCATCGAGGATAAAAAGATGGGGTTTATATCATATTGCATGATTTTATCCCTCTACATCGTGTCATCATTCTTACTGCGTTACTCTGTTCTTTATGAACTTAATACTCTAGATGCATGCTGGATAGCGGCCGATGTGTGGAATAATCGTAGTAGATGCAGGCAGGAGTCGGTCTACTTGTCACGGACGTGATGCCTATATACATGATCGTGCCTAGATAATCTCATAATTATTCTCTTTTCTATCAATTGCTCGACAGTAATTTGTTCACCCACCGTAATACTTATGCTATCTTGAGAGAAGCCACTAGTGAAACCTATGGCCCCCGGGTCTATCTCTTATCATATAAGCTTTCATTCTACTTTTATTTGCATATTTACTTTTCCTATTTATATCATAAAATACCAAAAAATATATTTATATTATCATATTATCTCTATCAGATCTTACTTTTGCAAATGGCCGTGAAGGGATTGACAACCCCTTTATTGTGTTGGTTGCGAGTTCTTGTTTGTTTGTGTAGGTGCTTGGGACTTCTGAGGAGCCTCCTACTAGATTGATACCTTTGTTCTCAAAAACTGAGGGAAATACTTACGCTACTATTGCTGCATCACCCTTTCCTCTTCAAGGAAAACCAACGCAAGCTCAAGACGTAGCAAGAAGGATTTCTGGCACCGTTGTCGAGGAGGTCTTCGCTCAAGTCAAGACATACCAAGTACCCATCACAAACTCATCTCCCTCTCACTTACATTATTTGTCATTTGCCTCTCGTTTTCCTCTCCCCCACTTCACCCTTGCCGTTTTATTCGCCCTCTCTTTCCCAATCTCCTCTCTCTTTCGCTCGCCTTTTTGTTTGCTTGTGTGCTGGATTGCTTGTCGCTATGGCGCAAGATAATACCAAATTGTGCGACTTTTCCAATACCAATAATAATGATTTCCTTAGTACTCAGATTGCTCCTCTTAATGATGTTGAGTCTTGTGAAATCAATTCTACTTTGCTGAATCTTTTTATGAAAGATCAATTCTCAGGCCTTCCTAGTGAAGATGTTGCTACCCATCTAAACAACTTTGTTGATTTGTGTGAGACGCAAAAATAAGAAACATACGGATAATGATATTTTTAAATTGAAGTTATTTCCGTTTTCACTTAGAGATCATGCTAAAGTTTGGCTTTCGTCTTTGCCTAAGAATAGTATTGATTCATGGAATAAGTGAAAAGATGCTTTTATCTCTAAGTATTTTCCTCCTGCTAAGATCATCTCTCTTAGGAACGATATTATGAATTTTAAACAAATTTATCATGAGCATGTTGCCCAATCTTGGGAAAGAATGAAATTGATGATTCGCAATTGCCCAACTCATGGTTTGAATTTATGGATGATTATACAAAACTTTTATGCCGGATTGAATTTTGCTTCTAAAAATCTTTTAGATTCGGCCGTGGGAGGCACGTTTATGGAAATCACCTTAGGAGAAGCTACCAAACTGCTTGATAATATTATGGCTAATTATTCTCAATGGCACACCGAAAGATCTACTAGTAAAAAAGTGCATGCTATAGAAGAAATTAATGTTTTGAGTGGAAAGATGGATGAACTTATGAAATTGTTTTCTACTTAGAGTGCTTCTATTGATCCCAATGATATGCCTTTGTCTACTTTGATTGAGAATAATAATGAATCTATGGATGTGAATTTTGTCGGTAGGAATAATTTTGGTAACAATGCTTATAGAGGAAACTTTAATCCTAGACCGTTCCCTAGTAATTCCTCTAATAATTATGGAAATTCCTACAATAATTCTTATGGTAATTTTAATAAGATGCCCTCTGATTTTGAGAATAGTGTTAAAGAATTTATGATCTCTCAAAAGAATTTTAATGCTTGGCTTGAGGAAAAATTGCTTAAAGTTGATGATTTGGCTAGGAACGTTGATAGACTTTCGCTTGATGTTGACTCTTTGAAACTTAGATCTACTCCTCCTAAACATGATATCAATGAGTCTCTCAAGGCTATGAGAATTTCCATTGATGAGTGCAAGGAAAGAACCGCTAGATTGCATGCTAAGAAAGATTCCTTTGTAAAAGCGTGCTCTTCTAGTTTCCATGAAAATAATGATGAAGATCTAAAATTTATTGATGTGTCCCCTATTAGATTCTTGTTTTGCAATATGAATCTTGATAATAATGGGACTGGAGATGAGTCAACTTTATTTAAAAGGCGTCCCAATAATTCGGAGTTTTTAGATCTTGATGCTAAATTTGGTAAAAGTGGGATTGGAGAGGTCAAGACTTTACATAGCATTGAACCCACTATCTTGGATTTCAAGGAATTTAATTATGATAATTGTTCTTTAGTAGATTGTATTTCCTTGTTGCAATCCGTGTTGAATTCTCCTCATGCTTATAGTCAAAATAAAGCTTTTACTAAACATATTGTTGATGCCTTAATTCAATCTTATGATGAAAAACTTAACTTGGAAGTTTCTAGACCTAGAAAACTTTATGATGAGTGGTAACCTACTATAAAAATTAAAATTAAAGATCATGAGTGTTATGCTTTGTGTGATTTGGGTGCTAGTGTTTCCACGATTCCGAAAACTTTATGTGATATTCTAGGTTTCCATGATCTTGATGATTGCTCTTTAAATTTGCACCTTGCGGATTCCACCATTAAAAAACCTATGGGAAGAATCAATGATGTTATTATTGTTGCAAATAGGAACTATATGCCCATATATTTTATCGTTCTTGATATAGATTGCAATCTTTCTTGTCCTATTATTCTTGGTAGACCTTTCCTTAGAATGATTGGTGCGATTATTGATATGAAGGAAGGGAATATTAGATTCCAATTTACATTAAGGAAAGGCATGGAGCACTTTCCAAGAAAGAAAGTCAAATTACCTTATGAATCTATCATGCGAGCTACTTATGAATTAAATGCCAAAGATGGCACTACTTAGATCTATCCTCACTTTTATGCCTAGCTAGGGGCGTTAAACGATAGCGCTAGTTGGGAGGCAACCCAATTTTATCTTTGTTTTTGTTTTTGCTTATGTTTAGTAATAAATGTTTCATATACCTTCTGTTTAGATGTTTTTTTATGTTTTAATTAGTGTTTGTGCCAAGTAGGACCTATAGGATAACCTATGGTGATAGTTAATTTGATTCTGCTGAAAAACAGAAACTTTGCGCGCACGAAAATAATTTTAGTAATTTACAGAAACGTGCTTTTGCGTTGATTCTTTTTTCTGTAGATCAATAGACAAATTTCCCAGGACATCCTATTTTTGTAGGATTTTTAAAGTTCCATAAGTATTCTAGAGTTACAGATTTCTACAGACTGTTCTGTTTTTGACAGATTCTGTTTTTCGTGTGTTGTTTGCTTATTTCAATGCATCTATGGCTAGTATGTAGGGTATGAACCATATAGAATTTGGAATACAGTAGGTTTAACACCAATATAATAAATAATGAGTTCATTACAGTACCTTATGTGGTGGTTTTCCTTTCTTGCACTAACAGAGCTTATGAGATTTCCTGTTGAGTTTTGTGTTGTGAAGTTTTCAAGTTTTGGGTAAAGATTTGATGGTTTATGGAATAAGGAGTGGCAAGAACCTAAGCTTGGGGATGCCCATGGCACCCCAAGATATTCAAGGATAACCAAAAACCTAAGCTTGGGGATGCCCCGGAAGGCATCCCCTCTTTCGTCTTCGTCTGTCGGTAACTTTACTTGGAGTTATATTTTTATTCGCCACATGATATGTGTTTTGCTTGGAGCACCATGTATGATATGAGTCTTTGATTTTTAGATTTCCACAATCATCCTTGTTGTACGCACCTTTTGGGAGAAGCCCACTTGATTAGAATTTATTAGAACACTCTATGTGCTTCACTTATATCTTTTGAGCTAGATAGTTTTGCTCTATGTGCTTCACTTATATTTTTAGAGCACGGCGGCGGCTTAATTTTGAAGAAATTGTTGATCTCTCATTCACTTATATTATTTTGAGAGTCTTTTAGAACAGCATGGTATTTGCTATGGTTATAAATTTGGTCCTAGAATGATGAGCATCCAAGTTGGGTATAATAAAACCTATCATAGGAAGTGCATTAAACACTATGATCAATTTGATGCATGATAATTGTTTTGAGATATAAAGGTGGTAATGTTAGAGTCATGCCAGTTGGGTAATTATGAAATTGAGAAATACTTGTGTTGAAGTTGGCAAGTCTCGTAGCATGCACGTATGGTAAAAGTTGTGTGACAAATTTGTTGCATGGGGTGATCTTTTAATTGTGTTCCTTATGAGTGGAGGTCGGGATCGTGCGATGGTTAACTCCTACCAACCCTTCCCCTAGGAGCATGCGTAGTAGTAATTTGCTTCGAGGGCACGTAGACTTTTGCAATAAGTTATATGAGTTCTTTATGACTAATGTGAGTCCATGGATATACGCACACTCACCCTTCCACTTTGCTAGCCTCTATTATGCCGCGCAACTTTCGTCGGTATCATGCACCCATTATTTACCATCCTAAAAAAAGCCACCATACCTACCTATTATGGCATTTCCATAGCCATTCCGAGATATATTGCCATGCAACTTTCCACCGTTCCGTTTATTATGACACGTTCCATCATTGTCATATTGCTCTTTGTATGATCATGTAGTTGACATTGTATTTGTGGCAAGGCCACCTTCATAATTTTTCATACATGTCACTCTTGATTCATTGCATATCCTGGTACACCGCCGGAGGCATTCATATAGAGTCAGATTTTGTTCTAAGTATTGAGTTGTAACCTTGAGTTGTAAATTAATAAAAGTGTGATGATCTTCATTATTAGAGCATCGTCCCAAGTGAGGAAAGGATGATGAAGACTATGATTCTCCCACAAGTCGGGATGAGACTTCGGACTTTACAAAAAAAAGGAGGCCAAAGAGCCCACCAAAAAAGAAAGGCCAAAAAAAGGCCAAACAAAAAAAAGAGAAAAGAGAGAAGGGACAATGCTACTATCTCTTTTCCACACTTGTGCTTTAGAGTAGCACCGTGATCTTCATGATAGAGAGTCTCCTATGTTGTCACTTTCATATACTAGTGGGAATTTTTCATTATAGAACTTGGATTTTATATTCCAATTACGGGCTTCCTCAAAATGCCCTAGGTCTTCATGAGCAAGCAAGTTGGATGCACACCCACTTAGTTTCTTTTGTTGAGCTTTCATATATTTATAGCTCTAGTGCATCCGTTGCATGGCAATCCCTACTCACTTACATTGATATCTATTGATGGGCATCTCCATAGCCCATTGATACGCCTAGTTGATGTGAGACTATCTTCTCCCTTTTTTGTCTTCACAACCACCACCATATACCACATATAGTGCTATGTCCATGGCTTGCACTCATGTATTGCGTAAGAGTTGAAAAAGCTGAAGCGCCTTAAAAAGTATGAACCAATTGCTTGGCTGAAACTGGGGTTGTGCATGATGGGAGTATTTTGTGTAATGAAAATGAAGCATGGCCTAACTATATGATTTTGTAGGGATAAGCTTTCTTTGGCTATGCTATTTTGATAAGACATGATTATTTGTTAGTATGCTTCGAGTATTACTATTTATTATGTTTTATAAGCTTTTATCTTGAATCATTTGGATCTGAACAATCATGCCACAATAAATAAAATTACATTGAGAATTATGCTAGGTAGCATTCGACATAAAAAATTCTCTTTTTATTATTTACCTACTCGAGGACGAGCAGGAATTAAGCTTGGGGATGCTTTATACATCTCCAACGTATCTATAATTTTTGATTGTTTCATGCTATTATATTACCCGTTTTGGATGTTTATGGGAGTTACTTTACACTTTTATATCATTTTTGGGACTAACCTACTAACCGGAGGCCCAGCTCGAATTGCTATTTTTTGCCTATTTCAGTGTTTCGAAGAAAAGGAATATCAAACGGAGTCCAAACGGAATGAAACCTTCGGGAGCGATCTTTTTGGAACAAACGTGATCCAGAGGACTTGGAGTGGAAGTCAATAAATAAGCGAGGCGGCCACGAGGGTGCCCGGCGTGCCCCCTACAGGTGGGCGCGCCCACCACCCTCGTGGGCCCCTCGAGCGTCCACCGACCTACTTCTACCTCCTATATATACCCAGGTACCCTGAAAACATCAGAGGCAACCACAAAAAACTATTTCCACCGCCATAACCTTCTGTATCCGCGAGATCCCATCTTGGAGCCTTTCACGACGCCCATGGGAGGGGAATCGACCATGGAGGGCCTCTACATCATCTCCAAGGCCCTTCCGATGAGTTGTGAGTAGTTTGCCACAGACCTTCAGGTCCATATTTATTATCTAGATGGCTTCTTCTTTCTCTTTGAATCTCAATAGAAAGTTCTCCTCAATCTTATTGGAGATCTATTCGATGTAACTCTTTTTGTGGTGTGTTTGTCGAGATCCGATGAATTGTGGGTTTATGATCAAGTTTATCTATGAGAAATATTTGAATCTCCTCTGGATTCTTTTATGTGTGATTAAGTTATCTTTGCAAGTCTCTTTGAATTATCAGTTTGGTTTGGCCTACTAGATTGATCTTTCTTGCAATGGGAGAAGTGCTTAGCTTTGGGTTCAATCTTGCGGTGTCCTTTCCCAGTGACAGCACGGGCATCAAGGCACGTATTGTATTGTTGCCATCGAGGATAAAAAGATGGGATTTATATCATATTGCATGAGTTTATCCCTCTACATCATGTCATCTTTCTTAATGCGTTACTCTGTTCTTTATGAACTTAATACTATAGATGCATGCTGGATAGCGGTCGATGTCTGGAGTAATAGCAGTAGATGCAGGCAGGAGTCGGCCTACTTGTCACGGACGTGATGCCTATATACATGATCATGCCTAGATAATCTCATAATTATTCGCTTTTCTATCAATTGCTCGACAGTTCACCCACCGTAATACTTATGCTATCTTGAGAGAAGCCACTAGTGAAACCTATGGCCCCCGGTTCCATCTCTTATCATATAAGCTTTCAATCTACTTTTATTTGCATCTTTACTTTTCCTATTTATATCATAAAATACCAAAAAATATTTATCTTATCATATTATCTGTATCAGATCTCACTTCCGCAAGTGGCCGTGAAGGGATTGACAACCCGTTTATTGCGTTGGTTGCGAGTTCTTGTTTGTTTGTGTAGGTGCGTGGGACTTTTGAGGAGCCTCCTACTGGATTGATACCTTAGTTCTCAAAAACTAAGGGAAATACTTACGCTACTATTGCTGCATCACCCTTTCCTCTTCAAGGAAAACCAATGCAAGCTCAAGACGTAGCAACCATGCTGCTATTAAATATCTTATGGAAAAGAAAGATGCTAAACCTAGGCTTAGAAATTGGGTTCTCTTGTTACAAGAATTTGATTTTACATATTATTGATAGAAAAGGAGATGAGAACCCCGTAGCAGATAACTTGTCTAGGCTTGAAAATGTGTTTGATAACACGCTACCTATTGATGATAGTTTTCCCGATAAGCAGTTAGTTGCAATAAATGTTGCTAAGAGTACTCCTTGGTATGCTGATTATGCTAATTACATTGTTGCTAAATATTTACCTCCTAGCTTTACATACCAACAAAACAAAAAATTCTTCTACACTACAAAAAAAATACACTTCCGTGATGATACGTGTTTGTCATAGTAGGTCGCGTTTTCTGTCATGCATGTACATCCATGACGATTTTATGACAGTATCAAGATAGTCATACCTATGCTGTCGTAGAAGTGTTCCATGACATTACCAAAATTCTCATCACGGAAGTGTCCACTTCCATGACGATAAATCTCGCGTCACAGAAGTGCTTTCGTCAAGGGTGACCGACACGTGGCATCCACCGTAACGGAACGCCGTTAAGCTACCGGGTCGGATTTTGGATCCGATAACCCGTTAACAGCCACGACCAATGTCGATTTTCCACGTGTAAAATTCTCATTGGCTGAGGGATCCACGCGTCAGCTCCGCGTTGGCACAGGTGTCACTCATCCAACGGTCGAGATGGGCCTATGATATGTTGACACGTGGACCGGCCCAACAGTGGCCCACAAAGTTTAAATGGGCTGGCCCAACCGAAGGCCCACAAGATTTAGCAGACCATATTGGACCGGCCCAGCTAAAGGCCCACAAAATTTAGCGGACCATAATGGGCCGGCCCAGCTAAAGGCCCACACGATTTTGCAGACCATAATGGGCCAGCCCAGCTAAAGGCCGACAAGATTTTGCAGACCACAATGGGTCGGCCCAGCTAAAGGCCCAACATTCTCTGTCAAATCGGCCCGTCAACGGCCTGTCCTAAACTTGTCATCAGCGCGGCCCATGGTTACTTCTGGCCCGTTAACAGTCCACTAAGTAATTGGGCCGAATCACGGCCCGGTGTATTTCCGGCCTGTTAAAGGTCCGGCTTCATTTGGGCCCATTTACAGGCCATCAAAACTTTTGACCCATAAACGAACGTGAAGGATTTGGGTCATATTCGGCCATGTCTGACATTCGGCCTGTTAGAGGCCCATTATAGATTTGGGCCACTTTCGGCATGTTGTCATTTTCGGCCCGTTAACGCCGGACGTAAACCATGGGCCATATGTGGCCCAACGTCATATCGGGCCCATTAACGGCCCATATAAAAATGACGATAATCTAGCCCGACCGAAGTTCCGTCCTGTTAAAGGCCCGTGTATTAGGTCGGCGCATTTACGGCCAATCCGAATTTCGGCATGTCAAAGATCCGCGTCATAAATGGCCACCATTTTGGCCTGTTAAGTCCAGTGGGTTATTTGGCAAAATCAGGGCCCAATCTCACTTTCGGTCTATTAAAGGCCCATGTTTTTTATGGGCTCGAGATATTTACACCTGTAAACGGCCTATTTTTACTGAGGGCCCAAATTATGTTTAGTCCTGTTAAAGGCCCACTATGGGCACATGCCTACCAGAAAAATATGAAAGCTTATACTGATTAGGCCCAAATATTTTTAGTGGGCTACATGCCAATTTTGGCCCGTAATTGTTTTTAGCCCAATTGGAATGGGCCCGGCGAATGTTGGCATGTTGGGCTCCTACAAAGCTTTCGGCCGAATACATTACTAAGATAAACCTACACTATACAAAAATAGCATCGTAATTACTGCAGCCTGGGGCAGCATCATAAATGTTGTATCACAACAAAATAAATTCCAACCATACAACAAAAGGCCTGTTGGCATAAAGTTTACAGTCCTTCCAGATAAAAGCACCATTAGATGTATAGAAGCATAGATCATTTGACCTGAGTGCTAATGTTTCAGGCTGTAGAATCTGATGGAGCAAGCACGATCTCCACCTTTTTTCCGCCATTGCTCTCGAACAACGGTTTAATGTCCGATAGTCGGTTTCAAAACCATTCATATCTTGACGACATTTCTCAACCACTATTCTTGTTTCCAAACAACGCCCATTAGAGATTGGACTTGTGTGCGAGCACGATATAACACTGCTGTCTAGCAGGAAGATTTTGTTCAAGAGGCGATTTGGACGAGGTTACCTTGACAACCAACCCGAATTATGCAGAAGGTGCTTTTGCACTGTTAGTGGAGAGATACCGACGATCGCAGCAAGAGGTGACATTGTGCCCTGTAGTAGCCTCGTCACCTTCGTGTGGTTGTGGTTGTTCAATCATTTGTTCCATAGCTTCCTCGAAAGTTTGAACTTGTAGATTAGTGTACCGGATAAGTTACTAATGAGACAAAAACAAACAAAGTAGGTTAAACGCTTATACATAACTTATTTTGGTGAACTCTGTAATACATTAGCATGTATTGTAGTGCCAACTACATAATAAAATCACTTTCGAACATATGTCCATGTAGCATGCCCATCTGTATTGTCTATTTCCTCACATTCATTGACATCTAAGGATAAAGAGACATGGTTTAAAGTAGGATGAACATAGTATGACATCATTCATATCATGGGCAAACAGATATAAAACAAACAGCCTATTTTATCATTGTAAAAGCACGTGAACATAACAACTAGATTACAGATCAAGACCAAAAGAATATCATTCATCTCTTTTAAACCATGTAAGGTGAAATGATACGTTAAGACAACTGTGTATAAAAGTGAACAGAGTAACTGACATTGGCTGCAAACCAAGTAGTTAAATAAACACATCACAGTACCAATCAGTTCAAGGCAGGAGGGGTAAGGACTTACAACAGCGGCTTGGACTGGTGTGCTCATGCCCTTCATCTTGCTGGTGTGGCAGTCCTTGAAGATTTGCACTGCATTCGGTTCAGGTTCTTTTTGGTCTGCACGGGCTTTCCTCTATATTTGGAACAAGTCAATATAGATACGATAATATGGCACAAAAAAAGAAGGAAGTAGCAGCTATTTACAAGAGCCTTGCAGTGTGCAATATAGCTACGAGATCCTGTTGTCTGTTGGAATTTCACTTTAGAACGGTTGGTTTTGTTCTTCAAACAGTTAGCCTAGAAGAAGATACACTTGTAAGGAACATACATAAATACAAGTTCAATATGTGGTCTGATCAAATACATATAGCCTACCTGATACTTTGGATCAAACCAGTGTTTAACGAGGGCTGTCCAGCCTTCATCTGTAATATATTCCACTGGAGATGTTTGGGCGATTTCATTGTTAGCCTTGACTTCAAAGTGAGATTTTCTAAGGTGGTACCGATACTGTCGCAGAGCAGACTCAAAAACATGAGTGCATGCTTGTTTAGTTGCATCATCTTTCGGATCCAACTTGAACCTCATCTGTTGAAAAAAGAATGTGAGTCTTATTAGGAGGAAGCTAGAAAGTATGGGACCGAGCAAGACAATATTACTAATTGCGATGAATAACATTACTTACGGATAAATGGTCAAGGAAGGTGTTAAACTGGGTATTGTCTTTCTCATTCCTCTACTGGATCCACGTTGGGAGGATACGTGCATGACACCTAACGGCAACGGCTGCCTCTGATACTAACTTGGCTGACTCTGTAGCATCACGTGGCCTTTTTAAACCTACCTCAAAATGGATCTCCATTCTTCCTCCTTTAGATTTTGTTAATCTGTCAAGCATTATCCCTGATGTCTGTTTCCACTTGCGCCGTGGTGCTAGTTCAACAAGGAATATGGAAAGTGTTAGTGTACATCAAACTGTGAGAGTACATATAAAGGAGCATGCAATCGCAACTTGACTCGGTCAGTACCGCCTTGGTGTTGATGCTCATGAGGTTCATCTGATCTTGCCAAGTCTGTTGTGTCGGCAGTGCTTCTAAGTAGTGTTAGGTGTGAAGGCAGCTTGGGAACCGCCGCCCGAGCAAACGAACGAGTAACTGGTTGAGATGCTGGTACAGTTGAAGCGAATGCTGCAGCTGGTGGAGTAGGTGATACTATGTTTGTAGATTTATCCGGTGGACTTGGACCTTCTACTGCACTATAAGTACCATCAGAATCTCAACGGCGGAACCTTTTCCGTTTCACCCGACGAGTAACAGCACTCCCTACTATATTATTTTCCTTGCACTTTTTGACTTTGCCATGTCAAGCTGTACCCACAACACAAAAGAATAAAATCACTCTTCGTAACTCATTGATGCATGATCTGCATAAGCAATACTTTGATGTAAGACAACCGTATGAGGATGGAATATGTAAGAAAAACAGGACGGCATGACATATTCACAACTACGATGTGCAAACTAAGGTATGATTTTCAAGAAAATAGAAGTAATGCAAGCTAGACACCATATGAAAGATGCAACCAATATTACTCTGCCAAGTTAAAAGTGTCTTGTCATAAGTGGCAATTCGAAAAATTAGAAGCAGTACAACATAGAAATCAATGCAAGATGCAACCACTATCAAACTGCCATGTTAAAAGCGTCCAATCATGAGTGACTGATGCGGGATACACAACAGCAGTACTTTGATGTAAGAACATGGTATGATAGATAGATGCAGTGTATTCTAGACATAGAAAGCCATGTCATATGCACATGTATAACGTATAAACTCAGCAGGTGCAATTTAATCAAAATAGAAGAAATACAGGCTAGACAACATATGCAACATGAAACCAATTATCACATTGTCAACTTAGAGCAAGCACCTGCGATGGTGGAGTACGGGAGATGAACTCATCATGTAGACTTGGGACTTCAACTTCATTAGCAGTAGCAGGGGAAAATCTAGAGAGTCTCTGTTTGCGTCGGTGAGGAGGACCACCAACATCCCCTAACTTACTCTTTTCCTTCCTATTTTCTGATTTGCCTTATGAAGTCAAAACCACAAGAAGATGAATAAAATTAGCTCTGCATAACTGGTTGATGCATGATACACACGAACACTACTTTGATGTAAGGCTAGTGCATGATAGGAGGATGGAATATATACAAAAAAAGACAGTGTTTCATATTCACACGTACGATAGGGGGATGGAATATGTATGAAAAAATAGTAAGCGGAAAGCATTTCAACAAAATTAGAAGAAATGAAAGCTAGGCACCATATGAACATGCAACCAATATCACTTTATCAGGTAAAAAGTGTCTCGTCGTAAGTGCCATTTCAAGAAATTAGAAGCAGTACAAGCTAGAAGACAATGCAAGATGCAACCTACATCACAGTCCCAAGTTAAATGTGTCTTATGGGTAAGTGATCGTTGCAGGTACAAGTTGTAAGCTACGCAGATGCAATTCAACATAATCAAAAGCAATGCAAACTAGACATCATACAGAAAACGCAACCACGTATAACAGTTCCAAGTAAGAGCAAGCACCTGTGATGGTGGAGTAGGGAAGATGTGCTCATCATGTACACGTATGTTCTAGAAACAGGAACACGTGTCATATTCACAGGCATTATGTGTAAAGTAAGCATATGCAATTCAAGTTAGAAGCAATAGAAGCTAGACATCATACGCAACATGCAACCACATATAATAGTGTCAAGTTAGAGCAAGCACCTATGATGGTGGAGTAGGGCAGATGTGCTCATTATCTACACAACTACGTTGACTGTCCAGCCTTGTGTTGTCTTGCGAATCTTGTTGGGAGGATGGCGGAGTAGAATCTATAGAGACCCCCTGTTTGAGTTGCTCCGAAGGACCACCATCATCCACTGCCGGACTAATTTCCTTCAGCTGTAATGATTTTGCATTGTGAAGTCAAACCGATAAGAAAAAGGAATAAAATTCGCTCTTCATAACTCATTCATGCATGATACTGACGAACACTACTCGGATGAAAGGCAAACACATGATGTGAGGATGGAATATGTATGAAAAACAGGATGGTGTGACATATTCACACCTATGATGTGGTAACTAAGTAGAAGGCATTTCAACAAATTAGAAGCACTGCAAGCTAGACACCATATGAAAGATGCAACCAATATCACTCCGCCAAGTTCAAACTATATGGCGTTTCAAAAAATTAGAAGCAGTACATGCTAGAAATCATATGCAAGACAAAACCAATATCACAGTGGCGACTTAAAGGTGCCTTATCATAAGTGACTGATGCGGGATATGCAAGAATTGTAGTCTGATGTAGAGACACGAACACATGTCATATTCACAGGCATTATGTGTAAAGTAAGCAGATGCAATTCAACAAAGTTAGAAGCAATACAAGCTAGACATCATACGTAACATGCAACCACATATAATAGTGCCAAGTTAGAGCAAGCACCTGTGATGGTGGAGTAGGGGAGATGTGCTCATCATCTACACAGCTACGTTGACTGTCTAGCCTTGCGTTGTCTTGTGAATCTTGTTGGGAGGATGGCGGAGTAGAATCTGTAGAGAACCTCCGTTTCAGTTGCTCGGAAGGACCACCATCATCCAATGCCTTGCCAATTTCCTTCAGCTTTATTGATTTTGCATTGTGAGGTCATACCGACAAGAAAAAGGAATATCAATCGCTCTTCAGAACTCATTCATGCATGATACTGACGAACACTACTCTGATGAAAGGCAAAGTCATGATACGAGGATGTAATATGTACGAAAAAATGGACGGCTTGACATATTCACACCTATGATGTGGTAACTAAGCAGAAGGCACTTCAACAAATTAGAAACACTGCAAGACACCATATGGAAGGTGCAATCAATATCACTCTGCCAAGTTAAAACTGTCTCGTCATAGGTGGTGTTCATCAAACTAGAAGCAATACATGCTAGAAATCATATTCAAGACGCAAACCAATATCACACTGCCAACTTAAAGGTGTCCCATCATAAGTGACTGATGCAGGATACACAAGAAGAGTAGTTTCATGTAAGAACATGGTGTGATAGACAGATATAGTATGTACCAAAAACAGGAAAGCGTGTCATATTCACATGTATCATGTGTAAGCTAAGCAGATGCAATTTACACTAATTAGGAGCAATACGAGCGGGCTAGGAACTACCTTTTCAGAATTATTGTTTATATTTAAACCATTAGTTCACCTTGCTTTTACTATATATAAATGAAATTGATTTTTAGGAGAGCAAAAATGGCCTCTTCCTTAGTCGAATATTTTATATGGGTCTATATTCTCTCTCCATTCATTTTATGCACAATTTCATATTTTTTTAAATAATTAATAAAATAACAAAAAATATGGTTTCAAGAGTTTCGACAATATTGGCGATGTTCATCTCCGTCTATCCGAAACATGATGTTGTAGGCAATATAGGCATCAGGTAATCATTCGGATCACCTCATGCTATGGCATATCCCAAAAGTATTTCATTTATTGTTCACATATACTATTGTATCCAATACACTCTCTGCGAACTCTCAGAAATCTTATAGTGACGGTTGTAATGGCGGCTTAACTTCTTTTCCTTCTTCCTATGGTTCCGGCGCTTGTCTCCTCGGCGATCATTTGGCAAAAATCCAAAGATGGCGACTTCATGGCCAAAGTGCTACCGCCTAAGATGGCGCTCTGGCCAGTAGATGGGTAGCACAACGGCTAATAGTTTCGGCGCCATCAGCATCAACATCACGGCTGGCAGCTCTCAACTCAGACTCCGCAAAGAAAAACTCAGCCTCCCCGCGACTGGCCATGTAGGTCACCAGCGAGCTTGTCTAGGTGTAGTGTGGTACCTGTCTGTTGATAACCAAGCAGCCTCTCAAGATGCACCCATTCCTGCACAGCTACTTTGACTCCACTGTCAAGGTCGGCTTGTCTACCCATACTATCCAGTGTATGATCCCTTGGTTTAACTCCGAGTACACAGAAAGGACTTCACCAACGCCGGCAACACGTCAAGATTTCCTCTACTCCCTCGACTGAAATTTCTTTTTCAAAATCAGGCGGATGACTCTTCTTTTTTCAAAACGTGAGGCTTGAGGTCTCTTCTTGTACATGTGTGGATTCTTTTTTTTTTGAAGTGGCATCTGACACGTGCGGCTAGAGGACTTCTTATTTGTACATAGCTTTGTTTGCCCATTCAAGGAACCTGTTTTTTTTCTTTGCAGAAATTGGACGTGGTTGTAGGGGATACATTTTTGTGTTTTTACGGGAGGGACACATTTTTGTACGTGTCAGCCTAATCCAGTCTATGTACGTGATATTTATTTTTTTTAAATGAGGCAACATATTTTAATATATCTTGACCAATAAATTTAAAACGGATGGCTAAATTAATTTTGCTGGCTTTCCTTAGATTTCATTTTGGAAATCAAGAAGACTCCTCTTTTTCCAGAATGTGAGGTTTAAGTCTCTTTCTTGTATATGCATACATTTATTTTTTGGGACAGGCATATGAGACGTGGGCAATGAGGACTTGTTAATTATTTGTTTGCCCCTTCAAGGAAAAAGGCACACGATGTCCCTATTCTTTTTGGAATCGTTGTACGCGTCAGCTCAAACTTATATATGTGCGTAGTTTCTCTTTAAAATAAGGCAATGTCTATTTTTTTTGGGACATGCATATATATGAGACGTGGGGCATGAGGACTTCTTATTATTTGTTTGCCCATCAAGGAAAGAAGGCACACGACGTCCCTATTTTTTTAGAAATTGTTTGACGTGTCAGCTCAAAGCTTATCTATGTACGTAGTTTCTCTTTAAAATAAGGTAACGTCTTTTAATAAATCTTGACCATCGAATATAAAATCTGATGGCTAAATTAATTTTGTTGATGTGGATTAACGTGGAGCTTTTTATGGTGCCTCCAATTAGTAAATATAAGATATGCAACATGCAACCAGATATCACACTGCCAAGTTAGAGCAAGCACCTTGGATGGTGGAGTAGGGGAGCGGAGACTTGGACCTTGTAATGCACTATCAGTACAAGGAGAATCGGTACGGATGCTCCGTTTACCTTTCTGCAGAGGACCGCCATCATCGCCTTCCTTACTCTTTTCCTTCCTCTTTCTTGATTTTGCCTTGTCAAGTCAAACCCACAAGAAAAAGGAATAAAATTTGCTCTTCAGAACTCATTGATGCATGATCTTGATTTAACACTACTTTCATGTAAGGCAGCCGCATGATAGGAGGATGGAATATGTATGAAAAACAGGACGGCGTGACATATTGACATGTATGATGTATAAAGTGTAAACTAAGCACAAGGTGCTTGAACTTGTTAGAATCGGTGCAAGCTAGAAACCATATGAAAGATGAAACCAATATCACTCTGCCAAATTAAAAGGGTGCCCTAACAAATGTATTTGACCAAATTAGAAGCAATACATGGCAACAGGCTAGAAATAATATGCAATATAGCAACGAATAAAGGTGACTCGTCGTAAGTGATTGATGCAGGATACAGAAGAGAGGTAGTTTCATGTAAGAACAAGGTTAACACATAGATGTAGTGTGTACCAAAAATAGGAATGCATGTCATATTCACAGGTATATTGTGTAAACTAAGAAGATGCAATTTACCCTAATTAGAAGATTACAAGCTAGACACTGTATGCAACATGCAACCACATATCACACTGCGAAGTTAGAGCAAGCACCTGTGATGGTGGTGTAGGGGAAGTGCGGTCTTCAGGTACAGAGCTACATTCAATATCTTCATTTAGGCTTGTTGTTTCTTGAGAATCATATGGAGGGGATGAAATTGCATTCTTTATAAGAGTATTGTGTCTCATATTAACCCACGCGTGACTGTCTCATCATAAGCGATAGACGCAGGATACACAAGAACAGTAGTTTGATGTAAGAACATGGTGTGATAGGCGATGTACTATGTACCAAAAATAGGAAGGCGTGTCATATTCACATGTATAATGTGTAAGCTAAGGAGATGCAATTTAACAAATGAGGAGCATTGATGAGGGATACACAAGAAAAGTAGTTTGATGTAAGAACATGGTTAATAGAAAGACGTAGTATGTACCAAAAACAGGAAGGCATGTCATATTCACAGGTATAATGTGTTAACTAAGCAGATGCAATTTACCCTAATTATAAGCATTACAAGGTAGACACCATATGCAACATGCAACCACATATCACACTGCCAAGTAAGAGCAAGCACCTGCGATGGTGGTGTGGGGAATTATGTGATCAACTAGAGAGCTACGTTGACTATCTTCATTTAGCCTTGTTGTTTCTTGAGAATCATGTGGGGAGGATGACACTACACTCTTTAAACGAGTAGGGCATCTCACAGTAACCCACTCGGGTGACTTTCTCATCATAAGTGATTGACGAGGGATACAAAAGAGCATTAGTTTGATGTACGAACATGGTTAATAGACATATGTAGTATGTATCAAAAACAGGAAGGCATGTCATTATCAAAGGTATAATGTGTAAAGTAAGAAGATGCAATTTAACCAAATTGGAAGCAATACAAGCTAGACACCATATGCAACATGCAACCACATTTGACAGCGCGAAGTTAAAGCAAGCACCTGGGATGGTTGTGTGTGGCAATTGAGATCATCAACTGCAGAGCTACGTTTACTATCTCCAACTGCTGACACTACACCCATTAGAGCGCTGAAACGCTTAGTGCTTATCTTCGAATTACACTGGAGTGACTTCTGTCTTTTCTTTTCTGCATTCATCAACACTGCGTCAGAGTCTGAAATACCGATGCATAAAAAAACAATAGTGTGAGTATGGGTGAAGTGTGTGCACAATTAGTACAGAAGATAGCAGGTCGGTGAAAAATAAATGACGGGAGACATATGATAGCTCTACAACATGCATGGCACACTAAATTACTAAAGGATTCTATTAAAATAACAGTCGACTGAAAGAAAATAAGTCAGTCCACTTTTTCTGCACCGTCCGATGTACAAAGAACGGGCAGATCACCTTCATCTACCTCCAGCCAGTCAGTGTTGACGATCTTCCTCGAAATGCCAGTGACCACCAGCCCAGTATTCCTCCCCTGCCTGCGCCCTCCCCTCGACCTCACTGCACCGCCGTGCTTGGCACCCCCCCCCCCCCCGGCCATCCATTCAAGCCCCGCCGACCTCCAGATCGGGCGCAAGCAGCTCCTGCGCCCCACACCCCTATGATAGACACCGATGCGCTGCTTCCCCGGGGAACAGGCGGACTAGGTGCTCCGTGCGCCTAAGCGGGTGCTGCTTCTTTTAATTGCGGTTCGACTGACCCTGAATTGAAATCCAGGCGGGCTACTGACCTCTAGCAAAGGTGAAATAGTAAAAGGAGGAAACCTTGTGCATTTAGTATCACGAAGAAGATGCAGAAGAAGCGCCAACTAGTTTCTTTCGTGGGATGAATACGGTGTGAGCAGAGACGAAGATTTTGCGAATAAGGGAAGAGGAGTACCTCTTTCGCTGGCAAGTGTTGTGTCCTCCTTCTGTTTTTCCGACGATCTTCTTGTTGTTCGCCGAAACCGAAGTTGTGGAGGACGGTGCAGCCTTGACGAACCCATGGCCAAGTTGTTGAGTGTGGTGCGGTGGCCGCAGTCGGCGGCGGGGAAGCAGATCCGAGGCGGTGAACGACAGCAGAAGGGAACAGCTCCGGTGCGGTGGACGGTTGCGACAGTGGAGCCGCAGCAGTGAGGCGCAGGACGGCGTGGTCGAAGTGGTTCTTGTACAACGCACGTCGGCGTCGGCATCATGGAGGCAGCTCTGCCTCGACATCAACTGCTAAGTCCTTGAGGGCGTTGCGGTTGCGGTTGCGTTGGACGAAGACGTCGGGGTACCGGCTCCGGCGTGATGGAGGAGGGCGGCGGTGGATTGGCCGCTATGGGGTGGAGGACGGACCGACGGAGGAGGCTGGGGTTTCGCGGCTGGTGGAGAGGGCGTTTCGCGCCCACGGTATATGAATGGGGAAACGGAGGGAGGCAGAGAACTAAGGGGGAACAATGTTTCGGTTTGAGACGCGCTTGTTTGAAATTTGGGGAAAGTTACAAACTTTGCCCACATCTAAAATTTCGGACATATTGCGGGTTGGGGGTAGGACAGTCATGTCAGGTGTCCCAAATGTGGGCGGGATAGATTTCGGCCGAGCACATGGGTGTTTAGGCGCCCACGGCGTATGAATGCTTCGCCCCGTTCTCACAAACGTGTTATATCTCTCTCTATCTAACGCATAAGTGCACACACTTTATATGCATCGGCATTTCTCTTTCACACATGCTCACAATCTCTCTCAGGGTGTTGGGGTGTCTCACGGACATGCTCTCTCTGTTTCTCTCTCTCTCTCTCTTTCTGACTACTATGCACCACTCTTTTCACTAATCTCAGTTGGAAAACACTATTTCTCTCACATGCATATATACACATGCATGGTCTCTACTAGCACTCTATACGCACATATATGTGCCTACGTGTCTCCCGCACGCACATTATCTTTAGGCCTCTCTCGCACACATTGCCCCCCCCCCCAACACACCTCTCTCTTAGTAGTTGGCAGATATGATTTCATCATATCATTCGGTAGGATATTCCCTGGTTGTTAGGCTGGATGGTAATACGAGGCAAAGTTTTACCCTAGTTCGGATCGGACCCTTGGAGTTGAAGAAAGAGCCTACTCCTGTATCAGATATTAGTGATAGGGTGTGTACAAAGTACACGTGAATACCGTGCATTGTGCATGTGTGTATACTATCGACTTAACTAGCCCCCAAGCTTGTATAACATACTAAGGGCCTAGGGTTACAAATCATATATAGTCGGCTTATCACCGGTGGGGATAGAGTCCTCCGCGACTGTAGATTCGTGTTGTACGCCGAGTCCTCCACATGGGTCTTCGATAACACGCCTCGGTCCAGCCTATATGTGGCGCGGGATGGAACCGACCCATGAGTCTTCATGTTGACCCACCACAACTAGAAATGATGTGCCCACCACACCACACACATAATCGACCACTAAGAAAATAAGCATATACAATAGTACAACAGTATCTAGCTCATGATACGTGTCCATATTTTGTTGATGACACCGACGGACTTTGCATTTGATGCGTGTTCAGATTTTGTTGATGACACTTACGGTCATTGTATTTGAAGCGAAAGCACGATATGGTCACTGGACTTCAAAATAAGCTCATCACGATCACCACATACATTTTGTCGTGCTAACCAACATGGGGTTGGATGGTTAGAGGACAGTGGTTTCTCGAGCCCACCAAGGTTAAAGTCCCGGTGCTCGCATTTATCTTGTGTTAATTTCAGTATTTTCCGGCAATGTATGTTCAGTGGGAGGAGACGTTCCACTCGACTACGAGGCACCTATGGTGACTTCGTAAAATCTCAAGATCATATATGCTGGCCCACTCTCTTGAAGGTGCTCATAGGGGTAGGGTTCGCGTGTGTGCGCTTATAGCGGTGAGTGCTTGCGCGTATATATGAGCCCTTGCGTCTGTACCGTGTTAAAAAAATACATGTCATGATTATATGGTCACTGGCTCACCCGTACAACTCCGTATTTTGTTGATGACACAATCAATTGACCAGTCAAACGTTCCACGCGGCGCAACTAGTCTTGCACCATCGGCGCCAGAACTGTGGGGCCCACTGTCAGCTCAGATATGAAAGAAAGAAATGGTAGTTTGAGTCTGTACTGTGTTAATAAAATAGGAGTACATTTTAGGGTGATCATACGGTCACTGGATCACCATACAACTCCGTAATTTGTTGATCACACGATCAATTGACCAGTCAAACGGTCCACATTTAGCAGCACACATTACCATAGAGCCCACCCGTCAGTAGCAGATATGAAGGACAGAAATGGTAATAAATTAGTGGTCGTGGGTATTCAAGTCGTGAGACCTCTGGTTGGCGATCACCGCGGTTGGGGGCGTTCATTGGGCGGTGGGGTGGGGATCCCGGAGGAAAAGCTCGCGCTGGGGGAGGGGGGTTAGAGGGATGGCGGCTTGGCGGACCGGGCGGTGGGGAGTGGTTTCGGGGAGGGCGGGCCGGCCGCGGGCGGCGGGGGCTGGCGGTTCGGCCGGTGGTGGCTGGCGGCTCAGGGGGTGGAGTTTGATGATAAACTAGAAGCCCTTGATTTCGTATCCAACGGCTGGAAAATCTAATGACCAGAGATGAAAAAGTCAGTCGACCGACGTGTAGCCTCACCCTGCACGTACACATGCACGCACGCAAGACACGCACGCATGTAGGCGTGCAACACTTACACGTACACATAACGTACACACACACGCATGCTCGCGTGCAACACTGACACGTACACATGCACTCACGAACACACGCACGTAAGCACCCATGCATGCAACACTGAAACGTACCCTTGCACGCACGCAACACTCGCACGCCTGCATGCACACAGCACACAACACAAGACACACGCTCAACCTATACGTGCATGCACCCTTTGTTAAGGACATGGATTTTTATGGGTATTAATCAATCTTATCTGTGATAAGCAGAACATTGATGTTTGCAGCGGTCTTTATGAATCACAACGTATCGAACGGGCTATCAACATAATGGGCTTATCTACATGAAAAAGATGACATCACACTCAATGAACACTACTAGGAAAAGGGCTATAGATGGGAATGACACTAATGGCGCACCGGAAAGATGGTGCGCCATTAGTATATACTAATGGCGCACCACCATCTGATGCGCCATTAGAGTCTAAACTACTAATGGCGCACCATGCTTTGGGTGCGCCATTAGTATCAAAAATTTTTTTTTTAAACTAGTGCGCCTATCCAAACATACTAATGGCGATCCTGCCCAAGTGCGCCATTAGTAGTTGTAACTACTAATGGCGCACCAGTGTGGGTGCGCCATTAGTATAGAAACTTTTTTGAACTAGTGCGCTTATCAAACATACTAATGGCGATCCTGCCCAAGTGCGCCATTAGTAGTTGTAACTACTAATGGCGCACCAGGGTGTGGGTGCGCCATTAGTATAGAAACTTTTTTTTGAACTAGTGCGCTTATTCAAACATACTAATGGCGATCCTGCTTAAGTGCGCCATTAGTAGTGGTAATTACTAATGGCGCACCATGCAAGAGGTGCGCCATTAGTAAGTGGGCAGCAACAAGATATTTGGGACAGCCTCTCCTACCCACACACTCACTTTCTCCCCACTTCATTCTCTCCACCTCCTCCTTGTCTCGGGTGCCTCCTCTTTTTCACCTCATTTCCACCATAGATTCATTCAAATTAAGTGGTTAAATTACCTTGTTTTAATAGGTAAGTAAGGGGGGAAGCTATATTTAGGTTGTTCTCCTTACAACAATGTGCACATGCACTTTTTACGGCCTAGCTAGATCTATGTATGTTCGTGGTGTTGCATATGTTTGTGGTGTTTGCATATGTGTTTGTGTTTGGAGGTGTACCGGTATTTGAAATGCGATAGTTGCCAATATTTTGCCGGAATGTTGATTCATTTCCGTTTCGGCGAGAATTTTGGCATGCATTAAGCATTCTTTTTGGTCCTATTTTTAGGGAAAGTCATGCCAAATTTTTGTTTGGTTCTAAAATATCGTTTTGCTCTACCTCGCAGGCGATCATGGTCCGCACGATGACCGAAGGCATCGTGAATAGGTTTTTGAGGTCCGCGAAGGCCGAGATGCTTCAAAAGAACGAGACGGAGATAAGATGTCCGTGTCGAAGATGCAAGCTGAAGAGCCTTATTGCGGACCCGGATTCCGGGCAGGTGCGGGACCACCTGCTGTTGCGTGGTTTCATGGATGGCTATCGGTGGCAAGGTGATGAAGATGACTACGAAGTCGTCCATGCGGGCCGGGCAAGAAATGAGGAAGGGCAGCAAGACAACCACCGCGGCTCGGGCGGGCGAGAAGACGAAGAATCCCGTGAGATGATCACGATCGTGATGTTGTACACAATCATCATGTAGAAGATGCAGGACATGATGATGAGGAAGATGCCGGAGCAGGCGACGGGCATGATCATGAAGATGATGATGCGGCGGAGTAGACGATGCTGGACCATCGATGGGCTGGGTGCAGGACCCTCATATTCAGAGAGCTTCTCAAGCTGCACGGATAACGCAAGAGCTGCCGCCCGAGAGAAAGCCAAGATGGATCAACTTGAGTTAGACGCGTTACTCCATTGTATGAAGGATGCAGGCCCGAGGATACCCGCCGAAAGTAACGCCATGGCCCCGGAGATGAAGGTAAAACACAAAATGACCGACGATGCTTCGACGAGAACATGTCATTCGCACTAACGCCTTCCCAAGGGAACAAGTGCCCCACCAGTTTGGAGGAGGCGAAGAAAATCGTGTGTCCTCTCGGATTTACCGCACGTGAAATACCATGTGTGCATGAACAATTGCATCATTTATCGGGACGAGCACGCGGAGTCTACCATATGTCCGTGTCTTGGCGCCACTCGATACAAGAAGAGGAAGAAAGCTCCTCGAAAAGTGGTGTGGTACTTTCCGATCACTCCTCGTCTGCAGCGCTATTTCGCGGACCCTAAGGTAGCAAAGCTCCTGCGCGCTGGCACCGATGGAGTCAATCCGCTTGGCAGCCGAGAAGCACACATAGCACCTGGCCTGTGTTTGTGTGGATGTACAACCTTCCCCTGGTTGTGCATGAAGAGGAAGTACATTCACATGAGTATGCTAATTGAAGGGCCGAAACAACCAGGGAACGACATCAATCAGATCCGGGGCTGCTGAAAGAGGAGCTTGACACGCTGTGGAAAACGCCAGCCAATACGTGGGACGCCGCAGAGAAAGAATATTTCCCTATGAGAGCCGCCTTCGCTCACGACGGTGCACGACTATCTCGGTTACGGATATGTCGCTTGGCAGGTAGTCCACGGATTTTACGGATGCGTAAGGTGCATGGATGACACAACGACGCTACTAGATAGAGATCCCGGTCTTGAAAACCGTGTTCATGGGACATCAAGGTGGCTTCGCGACGATGACCCGTGGAGGAAATGCAAGGATCTGTTCGATGGTGAAACCGAACCCAAAACGCCTGTACGAGGAGGCGAGGAAATAGACAAGCTGTTGGAAAATTGGAAAGACTGCCCACCGCCGAAAGAAGCAAAAGGCGCCAGAGCCGAAAGAAGCGAAGGCGCCAGAGCCGCTGCTGAAGGTATGGAAAACGAGGTCTGTTTTACGGGACTTGCCGTCATCGAAGATCCACCGTGTGCCTCACAGCCTTGATGTCATGCATATCACGAAGAACGTGTGCGAGAGTCTGCTTGGTACCCTGCTCAACATGCCGAGAGGACCAAAGATGGGCGAAAGCAAGGGCAGACTTGAAATCAATGGGCATCGTGCAGGAGCTTCACGCTATATATGATGATGATGATGATGATGATGATGATGAGGCGAAGCAGGACACGTAAAGTCGCCGCAAAGGCAAAAGGCCAAGAAGACCGAAATGACTACCTCCCGCGTGCTTCACTCTAAGTCGAGGAGATCGAGCAGTTTTCACCTGCCTCCTAGGAGTAAAACTTCCTTACGGTTACGCTGGGAAGATAAGCAGATACCTAGACCCAGCGAAGCGAAGTTCAGCGGGATGAAGTCTCACGATCATCACGCGTCGATGACGCAGATACTTCCAGTTGTAATCCGTGGGATCATGGACGCGCACGTCCGTGAAACGCTATTTGGCCTATGCAACTTCTTCGACGCCATCTCGGAAGTCGATTGGCGGAGGCAACTCGAAGGCTACAGGAAGAGATCGTGGTGATACTATGCGAGCTTGAGATGTACTTCCGCCCGCATTCTTCGACGTTATGGTGCATCCGCTGGTCCATATAGTGGAGGATATCATCCAACTCGGGCCGACGTTCCTGCACAGCATGATGCCGCTCGAAAGGATGAATGGTGTCATCAAAGGATACGTCGCAACATGTCACGCCCGAAGGAAGCATAGCCGGGGCTTTCGATCAAGAGTGCATCTCCCATCGCACTAATTATCTAGGCATCGAGAACCCGCTGGTCTGCCCGTCAACAGCACCTCGGCAGGCTCGCTGGATGGGGTCACCGTGAGGGTCGCCGCAAAATGCATGTCGACTTCGAGGGTCGACTCGCCGACTTTGAAAGAACAAACCTAGTCGCGCTACAACACATAGACGTGGTCGATCCTTGGGTGGTAGAGCACAAAACCTTTATTAAAAAGACGACAATGACCGAGGCCAACAGAGGACGGACGGAGATACACTCAAAGAGCACAACTCATGTTTCACGCGTTGGTTCAAGCATAAGCTTCGTCGCACCCTTTACATGAGGATTCTTCCGTGGAAGAACAACTCATATTCGCTTTGTCATGTGGCGCCGAGCACAACCTCGATGACCTATGAGGCGCACGATATCAACGGCTACACATTCTACACCGAGGCCAAGGACATGAAGAGCGATGGTTATCGAACTCCGGGTAACGATGGAATCCTACACCGTAACGACAAGGACAGATACTACGGAAGGATCGAGGAGATCTGGGAGCTGAGCTACTGCTGGAGAGAAGGTCCCGATGTTCCGTGTCGATGGGCCAAGAACGTCATAAAAGAAGACCGTATTTCACCACCATGGTTATACCCGCCAAATCCAAGATCATGGGCGCAAACGTCACCGCGAAAAATGAGCCATGGGTACTGGCTTCCCAAGTGGACCAATGCTTTTTCATTACCGACCCGCCAAAGCCCGGTCGTGTTGTCGGAGGAGAGGCAAAAGGAAGATCATCGGAATGGATGGAGTAGCCAATGAGCAAGACTTCGACAAGCACGGCGACCGAGGATCGAACATGATGACGATGATGAAGTAGCAGCATACACCACAAGAAGAAGCAGGACCACCCTACCTAAAGGACGTCTGCTCCATAGAAGAACTCCATTTGCGAAAAAGAAGGGCAAGAAGATTGTGAACAGATAGCTAGCTAAGATCGATTGTATTTAAATCGTAGCCTTCATTTCTCGATTGTATTTCATGGGTACTTTTGAACTATCATGAATATTTTTAAATTTCATGGACACTCGATCTCGATCCCCTCCATCTCGATCGCTATCCCACCTCGCCAGATCCGCCCCCGCAGCCGAGCACCCCCAGTCCACGGCCGCGCCGACCCCCGCACCTCGATTCCCTACTCAACCGCCACTTGACCCCGCACCTCACAAGACCGCCTTATAAAAAATAAGTATCAAACAGCTTTTAAATGCTACTGTCTTATAAAAAATATTACTGTTATTATTTAAACAAGTTTGAACATTTTAAACACAAATAAGTATCAAACAGCTTTTTAAATGCTAAAAAAATTGTGGAGCCCACCTCGATCCCTCCATCTCGATCGCTGTCCCACCTCGCCAGATCCGTCCCCTCACTTGAGCACCCCCAGTCCACCGGCCGCCGCCACACCCCCGCACCTCGATTCCCCTACTCAACCGCCACGACCCCCGCACCCACAAGACCGCCTTATAAAAAATAAGTATCAAACAGCTTTTAAATGCTACTGTCTTATAAAAAATATTACTGTTATTATTTAAACAAGTTTGAACATATTTAAACATAAATAAGTATCAAACAGCTTTTTAAATGCTAAAAAATTTTGTGGAGCACAGGAGTCGAACCCCCAGACCTCCTGGTGTGAGAACTGGCTGCTGACCGGTCGAGCTAGTAGAGTGGGCTTGACATAGATAGGTTCTGGTACTACATAACCTTTTGGCTCGAGTTGAAATAAAAAAAATACTAATGGCGCACCACGGTACATACGGCGGTGACAAGCAGACCAGGAACTTTGTCAGGGCCCGGTACAAGAAGGACCCGAAAACAAAGGAGCTTACCACGGATCCGAAGACCAGGCAGCTTGAGCTTGTTCTGGTAAGGAATACACCCCCGCGTAATTAGCTCCATATGGTTGCATTCTAATTAATGAAGCCGAATTTCTAAATGGTTCACATTCCTTCCGCAGGCGACTGAAAGCAGTAGCGCGGGGTCGACTCAGAGCAACCCTTGGGACACCACTCTAAATAGGGGGTTGAATGTAATGAAGAACAAGGATAAGCTCAGTAAGCCGACGTCAGCTGGTCGTGTGGCCGGCAAAGGCTTGTCGACAAAATGGGGGTCATACTATACCGCTGGTGTGCGGAAGGAGAAAAAGACCAGCTCGGAAAGCCAGGCGCGAGAGGTTCAAGAACTCAAGGCACAGGTGGCGCGGATTCCGGAGATTGTCCAAGAGCAAGTGGAACAACGACTCGGAGCGACGATCACCGCCCTTGTGCCTACCTTGATCTCGGGTTGAGGCGGATTGCGGGCGCCAACAGGCCGCCCGATTCCTAGCTTCACGGCCAGCAACTCGCAGAATGCGATGGCGGGCTATTGGTGCCTCCAGCGAGGCGGTATTGGTGTCTCCGACGCCGCACGGAGCTTAATGCACCGGGTGTACGCCGCCGGCACCTCTCGCAGCAAGCGCCCTTCGTCAATCGCAGACGCTACCGTTGGCGGTGCCTCTACATTAGCCGAGCTCGACGCCATCATCACGGTAACTAATTGCTTCTCTCGCCGAGGACTTCATCTCTTGCCTTTGATGGGCATCCCCGACGCCCTACATGTTTTCGCAGGCGCCGCCGACGCCTGCACTCTCCTCCACTTCGTGAACAACGAGTTGGTCGATGTCGCCAAGGGCAAATCGCTCAACCGGCAACCCTTGTTCCACGGTACCCAGATGCCACCCAACTTGTTTAGGGTTCAACTGGTTCGGTGCTGCCAGGCTGCGACGACTTGTTACCTCCGAATCGACCCGTCGGGGCCGACGATGATGACGTGATGACCCTCGGCCGCCTCGAGCTGGCCCTCGCTTTGGCCAAGAGCCAGATTCGCTTGGGGGGGGACACCACCCCAAAGACAACACCGCCACCGTCGTGGCGCCAAGTCGGCCCCATGGCAAGACCGCCGAACGGTGCCGACATCCCTATGCCATGGATCCAAACATGCATATGGCACAGGATCGTAATGACGACGACGACGACTATGATACATTTGGCAACGCCGATCAAGATTTTGCCGAGCATGGGTACGATGGCGACTTCATGGGGCCTCCTTCTCAAGAACCAAACCCAACAAAAGACGTGTGCGATCTAGCTCGTGCTGCTGGAGAAGCTGTTGCAACAGCGCCGCCGTCGGCGCTCAGCTCTCAGAGACGCCCACCTGCCGACTTCACCGAGCCTCGATAGGCGAGGTGCGAAATATTATCAGCCCCAACACACTCAAGAAGGCGGTCTGTGAGCAAAACTCGTCCCATTACAGGAGAAGAAGAAGGCACGCAAAAGAAAGACTAAGAGGGTGCGAGCCAGCCGCACCGAGTACGATCCGTGCTCGGGACGGGCCACCTTCACCGCAGGATATCTCGAGGAGGGTGCATGTGGCGGTAGGGCGATGCTACCGACAAATATGCTCAATGCTGCAACCGTGCTATGCGGAGTCTGCATGACAGTGTTCTTTCTTTGGAGAAGCGGCGCCTCGTGGAGAAGGATGTGGCATACCCGGTTTTCGCGCCAAGGTGCCAGAGGGCAAGGGCTTTGTGGATAACTCCATCGGCGCACGATCGCCCCTGCGTTTTGATGACATCCACGCTATGTTGAACCTTCATCCGCTGCACTACACCTTCGCTCGCTATTTTCGCTGAGTATGGAGATGCGGATCATTCGCGACAAGACCCCGGACATCGTGATAGTCGACCCCTTCTACATGCGTGCAAGATCTTGGGCAGCGCTGGGACCGCAAGTCGCGAAGTTCTTACCTCAAGACGCTATTCGCAAACCAAGATAAGGATAACTTCCTCGTGCCTTACTTTCCCGAGTAAGTCCTCCCTCAACCGCCCGTAACATATGAATTCTTACATTTCGATCGTTTTTCTTTTAACATTCCGTGTTTTCTGCAGTGACACACGTTGCACGCCATCCTCCTAAGCCCCAAATATTCCATGGCCACGATTTCGACCCGGACCGTCAATCGAACGTAGACTACACAAATGTCAAGAAGGTTCTTGATGATGTTCTCCTGCCACGCCAAATCTGGAGGCACCTTCACCAGGCCTATTCGTAAGCACGGCAAGCACGTGTTCTCCCACAATACGACGCTCGCTGCGTCAAGCAGCCACCGGGCGGTCGAAGGGTGCCTACTACGCCATCCATCACATGTGGGCGATCGACGGGACCATCATCAACTTCGCCACCGAGTAAACCCAAGATTGGGCCGCGAGCGTGTCGGCAATCCAGACGCGGACCTCCGACAAGAATTCTTTCGCATCCAAATGGAGTTTGCGGAAATCATCCATCAAGATGTCCTTCGCACTCGGGCAGTTCTACCTCGAAATCAACCGTCTAACAGTGACATCGACATAATGTTACAAATGCAGGATGACAACGCCCGCTCTTTCATGACTCCCATGATAGACGGCGGCTTCATCCACGCCCGTCCCTTGAGTCGAGTTGTCAGTTCTCAAACATCGATTGGCTCATGTTGTAATTAAACTTTAATGAACTTGTAGTATGTCTCTTTGGTTTCGAGAGTCGCTCAACTTAGATGTAATCGATGCTATTAATGTCTTGCTTTTCTTCCGATCGCTCTGCTGCATACTTATATATTGCTTATGTATTGTTTGTGAATTGGTACTAACGTTTCATTTGGCTAGTGCATAGCGATGCCGACGATGTCGTGGTACAAGGGTAAGGTTCCCGGAGTCACGATGACTGGGAGGAGTGTCGGAGACAGGTTCACCGATTCAGCGGTAACAGTTACAAAGGGTACACCACTAGGGCCGAGGTCGAATCTAGATACGCCCGCTATCTAGCGGGAGAGGGAGGAGCGTTGAGGAACCGGATGAAGACGAAGTTTCATCGTGATGATGCTCATCGTGATGACCGCAGCTCTTCTATGTGATGGTAGTTTAGATGATCGATATCGACTTGTAATGCGAAGATAAACTCGCTACTCGTGGTCTCGAGACTTGTAATATAATGTTCTATCTTTGTTCGGTCTTTTCAATTCGGAGACTAATATGATGAATTGTATTCGAGACTAATATGATGAATTGTATTCAAAGACTAATCTTCTATTGTATTTGATGAATCTATTGTTGATGTGTGCTGTCTATATTTTGTCAAATTATACATTTTGTAACCTGTGCAAAAACAGAAAATAAAAAAATAAAAAACCTAATATTCATACTAATGGCGCATCACATGATAAAGGCGCCATTAGTATGACAGTGCATACTAATGGCGCGATCACGGGAAGTGCGCCATTAGTATGCTGCGTTACTAATGGCGATCCAGAGGTGGTGCGCCATTAGTATGCCAAAGCACTGGTATACATGCCCTCGGGAGGCATACTAATGGCGACGATCAGATATACTAATGGCGCACCAGTGGTGCGCCATTAGAGTATCAGATATTAATGGCGCACTAGGTGGTGCGCCATTAGTAAAATTACTAATGGCGTGCTATCAATGGCGCACCTGTGATGCGCCATTAATGGCCATATTAGGTGCGCCATTAGTAGCCATATTTCTAGTAGTGGAACAATCATCGGTTTATCAAATGCCCGCTTCTGACCGCCCTAGCCCACCAAAGGTTCCTCTGCTGTGCGCTGCCTGCGTTGGGTCACTGACATGCAGGCCATGCACCCAAAGAGCCCACACGTTAGTGGAAGAATGGCACGGTGTCCTAGGTCAGAGTCGAGGGCGCCACTCGCGGCACGCCCGGCTGAACAGGCCTCCGTGCCGCATTCAAACGCCTCCATGAAACTCGCCCGTGTGGAAGCTGAGAAACCCACTCTGGACACACGTCCGTTCATGACCGGGCCAGCGTTAAACGCAATGCAGGCCGAGCTCCTCCTGTCCACCGTCTATTTAATCTCCTATTTAAATGAGGCCAAACGCCGGCCCAGAATCGCACACCTCCGCCGCTCCCCTATCTCCTCCACCATTTTGTCCACTCTTACAATGGCTTACGAAGAGTAGTTATTCCGCGATCCAAGCCGGCTGGGTAGCCCGCGGATACGAAGCTATGCAGCTCGCTGATCCACCTCCTCCCTTGCTCCGACGGAGCGCTTGCCGCCTAAGCCGGGCGCGGTTCAACAACTCGCCGCTCCAGCCAGCTCGACGAGGAGCAGCAAGACGGCGCCGTTGTTGCCGCCCACGTCGCCGCCAGCACCGCGCATCTCCTGTTTTCAGGCCGAGACTCCTATGCCGGGCGCCGCGCCATGCAAGCAGCGACAGAAGCCGGGTGCACGGAGAGTGACGAGTCGGTGGCCAGCGCCTCCGCGTCCGCCACCATCATCGAGGAGAAGTAGAACACGGGAGGCCGTTACCGCTTGGGTCCCATGAAGGCCACCGCGGAGGTGACGCCAGTGTACACAACAGGTGTCTTGCCGGATCCTTTTGTTGCGAGGACCTTCGTCGACCCCGCATGGGCTCCACGGAAGAGGGGAATGTTAGGATGAACTCAAGTCGGTGCCGGCCATGGCGAAGTAGTGGCCGGTGATTAACTCGAAACGGTGCCGGCCACCATCATCTTCGGCACCAGCCAATGATATCAGTTGGGCAGTGGGGAAGCGAGTCGTCCTTTGCGCTAAAGCATATACCTCCGGCTCCGGCAGTCCGTGATCGTGTTGCCGGACATGAGGAACACAAATCGATCGGCGGGCGACCATTTAGGCCAGGTATTATATACATGTGTTGTCCGAACTAGCACCGCGTAGTTCATTTGAATGTGATGAAATACGTCATGTTTGTATGAAAATCCGTATTTTATATGATTTCCGCCGTTGTTTATATGAAATATCAGTTTGTCTACGTGTTTGCGTGAATTTTGTCCGTTGGTTGAGTTGCTATCATAATGTGTGCGGCTACGGTTGGATGGCGATTTATGGTCGCCGGTCGGTTCAAGGGCGGCTCGGGCGGCGCTAGGGACAAAAAACCAGCTTGTGCGAGCTCGCTCCAACTTGCGCTACTGGAGGATGCATGACAGCATGAGCACTCGAGCCATTCCTCGTTCATCAGTGGCAAAGGCACCGGTGGACAAAAGGGTCGCCAATATTTTGGCTACCCCAGGCAAGATCCAAACAGCCCCTCCCAACAGATTCAAATCCCTCGTTCACCATGGAATTTTGCCATGTGTTGTTTTCATGGACTAGCAAGATGCCCGTGCATTGCACGGAACATCAAGATGCATTTTTTTACAAACTCCCGCATGCATGCAAGGGATAATTAATGTCCTCCTTTGCTAGTACCATGAGGCAAACACCATTAATATTGCATTGATTAGTGTTAGTGGCCTTGTATATCTGCAAATTGTAATTTTGATAGTGGCCCCTTGTATATAAAAATGGAGGGAGAAAGATGAGAGATAAGGTGAGGAGGAGTGGGGCGTGGTGGTGACTGGTGGTCGGACTGGGCGGAGGCATGGGGATGGACGACGCATTATGTCTAGGTTTGTATCTCTCTCACACACACCCACGTAGGTGGGGGGACGTGCACGAAGAGAAGAGGTGCACGCACGGCACACGATTCTGCCTCTTTCCCAACCACACCCACGCTGGTACACGGTGGAGCTCATTTCAGATTTAAAAGGCAGCCCACATGGTAATTTGGCATGTGTACTCGTTGTCCACTTGGTGGAGGGAGGATCGTCTACCACGGGTGAACAAACAAATTGCGACTTGACGCGTTATGTTAAATTAAAAAAAGAGGCAAACCATGTGGGGCCTACCTTAGAGGCAAGGCTCTATACACTTGAGTACTTTTGATGTGTCCCGTCAACTCGCAGAACGAGGAGAAGCTTGCTTAGTAGGCCGTCTCCCCTGCCCACGGGCGCAGTGGCTTGCAGGATGAGGTGAAGCTTGCTTACGAGTAGTAGTACTACTACTACTACTACTGTACGCCTTTACGCCCGCTCCCTCGCCCACGCGCGCGGTGGCTCGCAGCACGAGGAGAAAATTTTACTACTCCCTCCGTTTACTCCTTGTCCCTACTACGTACTACTTTGGTTAGTACTCCCTCCATTTACTTATACAAGGCCACTATAAGAAAATACAGTTTCATCTATAAAAGGCCACAAATAGTAATCGAGACAAAAGTTACTACTCCCTCCTTTCCAGTTTATGGCTCAATTTCAAAATCTCTCCAACTAAGGTAGACGGTGAGTGGTCGAATTAATTTAGTAGTTTGCACAAGTAATTAGTACGCTCGTTTTTCTCAAGAAGTTATGTTTACCGAGGCATTAATTAGAACGAATGCATGAATGACCACTAATTTTCCATGAACTTGTACATGCATTGGTTAGTTTCTCTTGACATCTGCTATGCCGGGTGATCTAACGCACCTCAAATCCAACATACAATGGTACTACTACTAGTATAGTAGAATTGAGACTTACCAAATGGAAAAACGAATGTTTTTAGATGAGCCCTATAAACCCTAGTGGGTACGCATCCAGAAAAACAGATTTTTCCAAAACTAAGTCGCCCTTTCATGAATTATGTAGTATACCTCCGCCGCTCCCTTTCATGAATTATGTACTTCTGTCACGACATGTGGGACATATAGCAACCGGTCGACGTTTCAAGCACCAAATAACAAAGCAGAACAGCAGGGGGACGACCCCACTGCATCGCCCCAGAGTAGTAATGAGCAATGAGACGTCAAATCACAATGCCACACCTTCCCAAATGGACGAAGCAACCATTATTTCACACTTCGGTTCACCATCATCTCAAACCGCGTAGTATTGCTTCTGCCTCAAGAGGGACACGCACATCGCCTTGGTATATCATGACACGTGGGACCGCATGACAGGCCATGCTCCCCCGCCGATCGCTCGGTAAAATCACCTTATTTTTACTATACTTCCTCAGACGGTTTACTACATGGCATGCACGCGTTCTAGGTTGAGAATTTAACGGCTATATATGTGATGAACAGTACTCTAGCCTTTTAAAAATGTATACTTTTGTACAAGAGTACTATCGATGGATTGCGCCATGGAGCAAAAATTGAAATTAAAAAAAGTGGTACATATAGAGAGCGCTCGTCGCCAAATTATGCATATAGTACTATTAAAAAAGCTAGTACGTGCTTAATTGGAGTGCTAAATTCTATTAAATAAATACTAGTAGTTAAAGTAACGAGAAGAAACATAACATAGTTCTGCTGGGGGCTCAGCACAACACACCCCTCAAATTAAACTAAGCACACCTGAAATTAAACTATGCAACTAATCTGGTAGACACTGCATTAGAAGTTTAGAACCACCATGAGCAACGACACTGCCACCTTACTCAGAGTCCTCATCCACGTCCTCGACTTCGTCCTTGTCCCTCTTCCTCTTAGCCGATACTTCTTTGCTTGAATCGCACACTTGGTTGTTGCTTCATCCAACCCTTGTAGATATTGAAACAAAGGTAGCCATCCATTGCAGCGTAGTGGATGTGGTCTCTATCTAGTACATTCCGCTGCCATGCATGACGATGAAACGTGTAATGAGGTTTCTCCAGTTTACGGTACGAAGGATGAACCATGGCTCTCGCCAGGTCAGCATTGAAGGTCGACGAGAGGGCACCACCGATTCTTCCGGAGGTCGAAGGGTTGCCTACAACGAGGCATATCCGACCAGGACTTCTTTGTCGTTCTTAAAGTCTACAAGAACGAATTTCACTGTTTTGTCCTTGAGGAAGTTCTTAAAATCCCGGCACTCAACGCCGGCATGGCATATGTGGTAGACCAAGCAAACGTTATGTACGCAAACCTGGATCACGGTGGGCTTCTTCCTCTCTTCGCCCTTAGATCCTTCTCTCGCCCCGTGATTGTGGTGTACTCAACATCTAGCCCAGCACCCACTCATCATCTGAGAAGCCAACATGCGTCTGAAGCGAGAAAGGCATCCTTTCACCGTCGCGGAAGAACGGGTGTAGATGACATCGAACTCATCGCCAGTGATGGTTCTAACCTTGTACTCACCGCCGATCATGGAGATTTGGGACGCCATGGATTTGGGAGGAGGGTTAGGATTAGTGGAACTGCCGTAATGTGAATGGACAAGACGACTAGGAGCGAACCGCCGTAGTATTGAAGGACATGCGGGGATGAGTAGGAGCGAACTGCCAGCGTGCGAACGGCAGGGTAGTGGCTTTCCATTCTCCCATGATACAAGCTTCCGAGAGCCCTTGGATCTGAGATCGAACGGTTGCATGGCGTGATTCTAGACCTATGGGTGAATATCCTATCCTGGAGGGTTATTCTGCAAATTTTCAGCAACTTAGCATGCGATCGCTTGATTCAGATCCAAGGGCTGCCAAGAGCCGTGATCATGGTCGCGCTTACCACGGCGTCGTCGTCAGCCGTGCACGGTCGCGCCTTGGAGATTTAACACGGTGCTAGGCTATCCGATGTTGGCATGTCATACATAGTCATCACTTAGTCACTCATACTACAACAAGGTTGGCTATAAGTGTATTTTTTTACTCCTCTCTATCTCTTTCACAAAAAAGTTCTTATATTATGGGACACAGGGAGTACTAGTATTTATTGCATTTGCCAAGGAGTGACCTCTTGCAATGAAATGGTGTTGCTAAGTTTGCTTCATTTAATTAGCTATAGACTCAAAATTGTCTTTTCACCTAGGTACACGCGCTTAGCACCGTTTCTTCCTTGGGTCACCAAACTAGTCTCTCTCTTCTTGATTAACTTGTCACATCAGAATTTATGCCTATGTGGCAAGCTTAGCACCTGTAGGAGCTAGTAAAAGTAAGTACAATAGTGCGCTTTACATGGCATTTTTGCATATGTGGAGGAAAGAGAGGCAAGGAAAAAGTGGAGAAGTGGGCTCTCATGCAAGAGCCAGCCTCTACTACATGGTGGAGCATTGGGAGAGGCACCTGATGGAGGTGGTCAGAATCGAGACTCACGCCGGTCGAGCGCCGCAGCTTAAAATGATAATGGCAAGTCAAATCACGGGCCTCACCTGTCCAAAGATAACTTCATTGTCAAATCACACAGCCCTACGCTTGCAGCAGCCTACTCCCTCGTCTTCTCGCGTCTCTGTCGAACCGACTAGGCGGAACTGCCCCGCTGCCTACCACGCAGGAAAAACCCCGCCCTCGACTTTTAAATACAACTACATCCGCTTAAGAATCCAATGATATACTTTTGTGACATAGTAACTCATATTTAGTTAGTCAAATGGATGACCTAGAACTACGTGCAGTCCCTATAAACCGAGACGCCTAAAATTAAAAAACCGAGACGGAGAGGGTAGTTCAGACGTATCTTTTAGATCAATATAGTCGGGATTCACCAAGGAGCAAAACCAAGTGGTAGGTTGCTCTGTCGTGTTGGCGTAGCAACTCAAGTAGGGTCACCCACACACGAAATGGCGACACACTTAACAGACCCTTTGGCCGACATGTGGCTCATCCACCGCCTTGTTCCACGCATGCGATGCACCAAATTACAGTTCGGAGCAGCGGTTGGAATTGGAGGCACCCGGTCAGAAGCGCCGCAAAGAGTAGAAAATGAGCGATGAGGGTCAAATCACAAAGCCCCACCTTTCCCGCATTAAGCCGGAGCTGGACGGACGAAGCAACCATCATTTCACTCTAGGGCGCAAGAGCATAAAGAAAAGAGAAAACAATGATGCGTGCGGCAGCTACCTAGGGCACCCTAGGTAGGGGTTTCCACCACAGATCCTTTTTTAAAGCGCCCACTACAAATCGGCTTCTCCTCGTCCTCTTGAAGAAAACCGATGATGAGTGCGGCGGTAGGGTTTGTAGGAGTACTACGGCGCAATGGGCCACGCTGTAGTAAACGGGTTCGAGTCGACGCCTTAAATATGTGTGGGCCGCTTGGTTTTACGGAACGAGGCAGCATTTTGGGTTCGGGGACTAGTGGAGATATGGTACACACAAAAAATTGTGGACGTAGGTTCGACCGAAAGGCAATGATGCATGGGCCCTGCATTTTGATATACCCAGGGCCGTGTGAAATTTGCTACTCTACTCAAAACTAGTAAGGTACACATGTATTGAATGCATGAGATTTCGAAACCAAATTATGAATAAATACACACTATAGCATGTAAAGCTTTGAGTCATATATGCATGATGTAGATGTTCGTTTAGTTCTTATAGTTCATCTCATTCAAAATCAATTAGTTTTATAAAAATGTTAAGATTCATGGGTTGTGCATTGTAAATCATAAAGTAAAAAACAAATAATGGCAATTCATTTAGAAAAATAATCAATTATGATACGTAAGATTCTAGAACAAAGGAGAAATGCTTGTGTTTTGAGGTTTGTGCATTATGCTTAAGTTCAACCATGGAGTCTTCTAAATTGTACATGTGGCAGATCTGGTGGAATGTTGATGATATCCAACAGCCAAGAGTGCTCGGATTTGCCTATCTCTGACTGTCGGGTTAGCTTCATCCAGCGACCATCTTTCAAAGTTATTGGCACACTATATAGTTCTTGTGCCATAGTTGCATGTTTTGGAAAAAGCTACTAGTGGGTTGTACTATCTATTTAGGAATAGAAGATGTATACATGGAAGTTGTAGGAAAGAGATGACATGGAGCATCTCAATTCCTATGAGTAGGGATTGGAAAAGAGATGTCATTTGGTTCACATCATAGGAACTTTTCTATTGAATCTAGAGATGACATGTATCTCAATTCCTATGAGGAGGATTAGAAAAGAGATGTAATTTGGTTCATATCATAGGAACTTTTCTATTGAATATATGCTAATGTTTATTTTCCTTTGAAATTAAGGGAGTATAGGAATCCATTCATATGAACCAAGTGGCTCTAAAGCTATAGAAATGATATCATGTTTATTTCCTTTGAAATGTGGAGTATATGAATCTATTCCTATGAACCAATTGGCTCTAAAGGAAAAATCCTATAAAAATCATATCATATAGAGTTCCTATGATATTCCTCGACACTAAAGGATGCTTGAAATTGCTGCGGTGATACGATGGTCTTTCTTTGTAGACTCTCACCCATCTTTATAGTTACCTCTTGAAGATGAATGAAATGATATATACATGGTATTCTACATGTGCAATTTGGTACACGAAAACTCGGTAAAAGTTTGTGAGGTCCGAATTTCAATAAAGCTATATGCACTGCATTTCGGAACCGAGGGAGCATACGGCAGTTGCTAACACTCACGTGGAAGATTTGTGTGTAGGAGGAGTGGTTGTTCTATTAAATGACATGGCAAAACTGACACTGTCGGATGCCGATCTAACAGTTCTTACGGCGTTCGCCAGGAAAAGGCTTGTGGCGAACGTTTGTCGGATAATGATTTACGGACACATGCATTGCATTGATACGTGCCCCCCTCTCTCTCACGCACACGCACCCTCACGAGTCACGACTCTCCCGAGTCCTCTCGCAGACTCGCACATCGCACCCACCGTCTATCTGCAGGTAGACGTCACGCACATATGTGCTCTTCACACCCTACCCTCAGAACTTCTAAAAAACAAAAGACGGCGCGCACATTTTATTTTAGCTCACACGTCACACACTTATACTATTACTCTTATGCTAACGCTCTTTGGGCATAGTATATTGTACTCTCACGAAGAGAAGCGTGCACGACACACTAGTTCTCTCACACCCACTGCTGGTACATGTAGGAGCGCATTTTTTGAAGCTAGTACAAAAAAATCACTCCACTATATATAAAAGCAGGAGCCTTAGCGCTTGCTTTACTAGGGTTCCTCTCGCTCACTCTCTCATGCTCTCCAGATCTAAGCAAGACATAGGTGGCCACACTCTCTCTCAGCTCACGGCTGGTCACAAATCCGCCGGACAACCTCGATCGGGCAGGGGTGTAGGTGCATCGTTCACGCTGTCGACGGGCAGAGGAGGAGACCAACGGCTACCCGAGCGTCCCGACCGGCGGCCGTGCCGTTCTCTCCGAGAGAGCACCGGCTCGGGAGGGCCTCCGACCCCTTCTTCCTCCCTGCAGTATTGTGACCATGATGAGGCCTCCCGACGCCGTCTTTGCCACATGCCGACGACCCTCAGGTATATATTCCTTCGAAACCTGCCTTGCTCTACTGCCCCAGCTCCCTTCGTGTGGATCCTTTTCTACTTTCGTCCGCTGTTCCAAAGCCACCAAGACTTCTACTATTATTAGAAGTAAAGCTAGTTCATACAGTCGACTCAAAGCGTTGGTTCAAACAGGGAAGAAAGTGGGAAAGTTGTAGCATGAATCTAGGACTTGGTTCTAAGAGGAAACGGGGGGAAAGTAGTAATATTTGTCACTGTTTAAATAACCTTATTTCGTATTTGCGCAAACAGGGATGTCTGTCTCCATATCGTATTGGGATGTCTGTCTCTGTATCGTTTCTATCCGCGCAATCAAAAGCACACACCTCAGTTTTAGTACAACTGCGCAAAATGAGATGGCTATCCCTCGTTGCCGTCGTCTAACCTCCCTTCTTAAAGGTATCCCTACATTGGTAGTAACTAAGGTAGAATGACCAACGCAATCTAAAAGAAGCTGATTCTTACGTTTTACTTCCTGATTGCAGCAGGACAAGTTTAAAACAACTGCATCCTAGTCCGAATGCACTTTCTACCAGTTCATCCATGGACCGAGGACTAGCGGCACGGCTGCACGGCGGTTTTTTGACAGGTGCGCGGACAAGAGGCATTGTGGTCTGCTTATTTCTGCAAATAGCGGTGCTTAAATTTAGTGGAATGCACAAGAATTTCACTGGTCAAGATAATCGCATGGTTCAGTTCAGCATTCCAATTGAGACCACAATTATAATTGGTTATTCGGAATGAGAGAACCTAACCTCGGATGGTGGCAACAAGAAAAACCAGAGTGAACTCCAGGAAATTTAAGCCCTGCCGGGAGGCCCTTTGCTCAAAGAAGCCTTTTGCTTGTTTTTCCTGATTTGTAAACCTTCTCACAACTTTGTCTTTTGCTGTGAACTAGTATATGTTTGTTATGTTCTATGAATCATTGAGATGTATAAAATTGCTTAACTTATGCTTTTCAAGTTTTTTATGAAGACGAGTTTAATGTGAGTGTTCCACATGAGCGCTGGACTAGCGTGTGAATGTTTGGAATTTATTACATTGTGGCCTCAATTAACTGCATGAACCACTGTAACAAGATACATAGTTGCCTATATTTCAGACAGCAGATTGTTGATTGTTAGCTGGTCGATAGCCTAGTGTTGAAGCGAGCTGAGCCAATGTGCCGTGTTTTGCACAACTGCTTACAAGTGGGGTAGCACCAACAGTGTTTACAGGTACTTATGTATACGTCAGCGCACGGTTCTCGAATAGTGCTCTATTTCATCAAAACACACACTGCTCGTATGATAAACTGTGACAACTTATGTCTTACCATGCCATATTCATGAAAAAACTAGTGAGGACGCATCTGTTTTGGCAACAATTATGATGGTTCTCACATGATTCACGAGCACACAAAAGTAGCAGCAGTTCCCATAGACGGATTCAAACAGAGTACTAGCCCTAGAGGGGTCGATAACAGGCAAGGTTCGGATAATTAGACACAATCCAAACTACTATTAAACACTAGCTCGGGCAACTATTTCATGCCTCGATCTAATTTGGGCTGGACACAAGACGGACCTTGCCATGAACATCATCGAGGACGTCCCGCAGCAGCTCAATCCTGTGAACCTTCATGAAGACAACCTTGTGGCCTTGCCACTGATAAACTTGTTTATGGCGGCATGCCACGCCATCTTCCCGTAAGCTTGACAAGAACAAGATGCCTCACAAACGAAGGAGTAGCTTTGAACTTCTTGTGCTTCAAGACACCCGGACAACACGCTCGACAACAAGTGAGGCTGGAATACAACTCTTCATTGGTATAACCGCAAATGGCTTCCGTGATCCAACAGCCTAAGAACTCTGTTTTTCAAAGGCGTATATTCAGGTCGTCCGCCTCATAGCGAAAGTGACATGTACAACCACACAATCCTTGTCTGCGCATCGGGGCTCTAATTGAAAGTAAACAAATTCTGAATTACTTTTCAAAGATAAGAAACACAAGTTATTTAAACCACTATGTATAGCATGGCATCAAGCTAATAAAATTTTGCATTATTAATCACCACATACTTCCTTTTCTAAAAAATCACCACATACTTAGATGAAAAACCACAATCGAGATCGGCAAAGAAGGAAATCACCTTGGGCAGCTCAGCAGGGGGGGGGAGACATCCTCGAAGGGGGAAAACTGCTCCTGCAGTGCCACGGGGGCTGTAACCTCAAACAGGGCGTTGACCATCTCAAGAGTGGCCGTGAGTGTATCTGGGTCGGCTCGGTGGTTGCCTCCATCTTCTTGGAGCTCTCTGTCTCGTGGGGATCAGCCTCCCGCGTCTGCTCCAATATCGGCAGATCATTGCCTGGTTCTCCTTGGTCCATCATGAAACTGACGAATACTAGGACACCACTGAAAGGAAAACACAATTGCAATGACAATGAAACAAAAAAGAGAGTGAGGATCAGTTACTGCTTTGCAGAAGTTCTTTTTTTTCTCTGAACGAAAATATACCAACATCACGGATCCGCTTACCTTCCCTTCGTTCGGAGAGAAGAACAGTGGTAGATGCGAGTGTTGCCTTTCTTGAAGACGGTGAGGGAGAAGGGGATTCAGCGAAGAGTGAAATGATGGTTGCTTCGTCCATCAAACTTAGACTGCGGGGAGGTGGGGTTTTTTGATACGACAGCTCGTTACTGCCGCGCTACGACCAGGCTGACTCTCCACCTGCATACTGCCTTCTAATTTGGTGGATGGTATTTGGGCCCGCGCGCTGCATGGCCCGCATGTCGGTGAACAAAAGTATAACGGCATTCAGAGAGGGAGACGTTTCAATGACCTAGGAGGAGCCGAGTAAGTGTAGAGTGTCTCCACTGTACTAGTAGTAATTGTTTTTCCTGGTAGTCAGAGAGTGTCTCCACTGTACTAGTAGTAATTGTTTCTCTGGGCCCAAGACAAAACAGCCCATCCACACTAGTAAATAGTAAAATCAAATCAAGAGCCCATATATTTATCGAATGAGAGGCGCTACCCACACCAAAGACACCCCTGGCCCCCCAAAAAACCTGGTGCTCTTCTTCCTCCTCGCCCCACCCACCTCACGCCAGCTCACTCCACTGCACCCCAAATTCCTCACCTCACTCCTACTGAAAACCCCAGCTCCCCTTCTTCCTCACTCCTACAGAAAAACCCCAGCTCCCTTCTTCTTTGCTCAGACTACAACTAGGCTCGCATTTCACTCTGCTCAAATCCATGAGCGACGCGACGCCTCGAGGAAAATGGAGTCACCTGACCCCAGCCAAGAAGATGAGGCTCCCGCCAACGGCGACGCTCACAGATCCCGCACCCGCAGCAGCTGGGAGAAGCGGCGACCCGCCCCCACCGGATCCCAGAACTCAGAGAATCTCGGGTGGACTGATCAGCGATCTCCGGACGCCGCCCTGGGGAGATCATCTCGCTTCTCCCCACCAAGGATTGCTGCCGCACTCCAAGTTCTCTCAATTCGGTGGCGCCTCTATATGGCGTCGTGTGCCCTTAATCTCGACTGTCGCCGCCTATCTCTCTTCAATGATTTTGAAATCCCAGAGCCATCATCTCCTCCCACCAGGGCTCCGCTCAAAGCCTCAGATCCCGTCATGCTACTCGAGCAAGCATACCATGCCCTGCATGGTGGATGCCCGGCTGAAATCCCTCAATTCACAGAACTACAGCTGCTTGAGTTCTACTATTCCCTGGAAATCACATACCATATACCCAACGCCATGAACTTGTGCCTCAACACCGATGTCCATCTTGCGGTTTTCCTCCTCTCTCCACACCGCCACCTTTGTGTTGTGCTACCTACTGCATAATCTGGTACTAAACCTTCGACTCCCATTTCTCAAGAAACTTTCACTTGTGCGGGTTCAGATATCGGAGGCCTCATTGCATAGCATCATCCACTCCATTTGCCCTGCGCTAGAGTGCTTGGTGCTTGTTTTCATAGTTAGAATCGGTTGTCTCCAAATAAAGTCACCTAACCTTGTAAAAATTGGAATTTCTTTTGACGGAAGGCAGCTCATCATCCAAGATGCCCTTCACTTCAAAGGTTGATCCTTGATTCTAGTTATTCACCGTTGCAAATAACCGCCCTCTCGCGCCTAAACCGAGACCTTGGGTGTAATACATGATCTCGTGCTCATTTCAATATGGTGTTTGGCTCCACAGTTCTTCAGGTACTTTATATTATCATCTACACTTGTAACCATAAGCTGCATTTTAAATTTCTGCGCATAATTTATATATCATCTTGGAGTACATATTTTGTACTAATATTATGTTCTATGCTCAATGAAGAGTTTCTCCATGGATGGCCTATCAATGGTGCTGGATTCTGTCAAGATCTTATATATCCAAATGAATAGTTTTGATCTGAACAAGATTATTGGCTTGCTGCAATGCTTTCCATGTCTGGAGAAGTTGTATATAAAGGTGATAATTTCACGCACATTGAAGCCCGCATATAGTGTACTAGAATTAACCGCTCAGCTGTTCCTCTTCGACACTCTTCTTTTAGACCTTAACTGCTTTCAATCTTCATGTCTATTTAGGCAACAGGACGGGGTAAGAAAGTTATAACCAATCGGTGGGTTCATAAGCAACGGGATTTTCTCACTTCTCATGAGATTCGATTGAAGAGAATAACGCTAGAATGATATGTAGCCAACCGTGCAAACACAAGATTTGTCACATTCTTCCTGCTGAATGCGAGGTTACTATTGTCCATCAGGCTTAAGTTTATCAGCAGCATGGTTTTGACGGATGGGTATGTCAAAGAGCAAAAAAAGGAGTTTCAGGTGGGCAAAAGAGCTTCTGATGTGCCGGGCTTCTATTTACAACATATTGTGGTCATAATCCAGTAAATTTTATGACCCAGGATGTTCATTCTATGGACCTGACCGATCCATTTGACTGTGACTACCAAAAATAGTGCTGGAGTTAGATGTTGTTGCCCTTTTCAATCTGGAATTTTTTGTAAACCTGATGAACAATTAACCCTCGTGCATTTGTACAGTTTGTAAGCTGGAGTTAGATGTACCTGCCCTTTTCAACTCGGCTGTGATGTCATATTTTTTTGAAACAAGGAAGATGGCTTGCCATTCGCTTAATTTAGAGTGAAATATTGTAACAAATCCCAACCAAGGAAATAACATCACTCTCGCCGGCTGCTTGAGCTCACTGCATTATGAAGCCAAGTGATTAGCCCCACCAGCACCCACAAACTTATTTCAACTAGCACATCAAATGGGCTGTAAATTTTCATAGGAAAGGCTGCATGACCGTGATGATTTGAATTCGACATTTGGGACCAGCGAGGAAATAGCCTATCCAAGGTGGTGTCGACTTACTAGCCACCAACAAACGATTCGCCTACCAGCCATTGGATTGACATCCAACATCCGTCGGTATCTTCTATCTCTTGTCTTCTTCTTCCACCACCGCCCAAACCAAACCACCCCTCGGCTCCGCCTCGCCCGGCCTCCCATGGCTGGTTGCGCCGCCGCCCCTACCAGACGCATTCCACCAACATTGGCCAGTCCCTCCTCTATTCCCCACATGTCCTGTTATTCTCCGACGACGCCAGCCCCAACACGCACTCGCGCCCAACTAGTCAACCTCGATTCTCCCTCCGCGACCGACCGGCGATCTTCAACGGCTCGTTTCGTTCCGTCCGAGGCCTCGCTGTCGCCCTCCGCCTTTGCGGCCTTGGTTCGCCCCATGCACGGTGCGCCCTCCTCTTGCATTGTCAACGCCGCCAACAACCGAGAGGAACAAGGAGATGATCAGACGTGGAGAGGATGGCAAGAGGGACCCACCGGCGCCATGGCAGACGCAAGCAAGTGCCTCTATAGTACAAGCCCAAAAATATGGTTCCTCCTAATGGTTGGACATCCGGGGATCACGCCATTGTCAACGTAGTCAATAAACGAGAGAATTACACTACGAGCGGCCGACACTGTGGGACCCAAAGAAGTCGCTGCAGTTTTTTGAGGAACAAGCGGTTGTTATTTATACTAGTTTTAGTGACGGATCGGGGTAACAACGGGCTAAAGGGGCTGTGGGCCTGCTCTAGCCAAGGTTTTATTTATGTTTACCACATCATGAGCCCAGTTGTTTTTTTTTCTTGCTGAAAATGGCTAGCCCAGTTCTATTTTTTAAAAAGAAATACCCAAACAAGGCCTACTTGTTTTATCGGCCTCTGCAGGCTGCAAATCTTTCAAGACGAGGAGAGTTTCATTCGGTTTGCCCGTAAATGGGCTGTACATTTTAAAACACATCAAACCGGAATTAGTTTCAATTTTTTTTCATTACAAGATCTTAAATTCCATTGATTTTATGCATGGACAATTATTTGGATTTTATATTTATATAAATTATTTTTCAAAATAGTTTGAATGTGAATCGATATTTCGGATTAAAATAAGTTGACCGCACCGAAATATTCAAAATTTCAGATACTTTTAACCATGGCCACAATATGGGGTGTAATGCTAACAAAAAGAAGATGGGCTCCAAAAATTCTTAAGAATTAGCAAATGGGTTGTACATTATTAGAAAAATGGCAGATGGGATGTATGTTGTTTTCCACAGATTTGAGGCTGACTTGTGCGCTGATAACCCACAAGTATAGGGGATCACAACAGTTTTTGAGGGTAGAGTATTCAACCCAAATTTATTAATTTGACACAAGGGGAGCCAAAGAATATTCTCAAGTATTAGCAGCTGAGTTGTCAATTCAACCACACCTGGAAACTTAGTATCTGCAGCAAAGTGTTTAGTAGCAAAGTAATATGATAGTGGCGGTAACGGTAACAAAAGTAAAGACAGCAAAAATAATGTTTTTGGTATTTTGTAGTGATTGTAACAGTAGAAACAGAAAAGTAAATAAGCGTAAACCAGTATATGGAAAGCTCGTAGGCACCGGATCAGTGATGGATAATTATGCCGGATGTAGTTCGTCATGTAATAGTCATAACATAGGGTGACATAGAACTAGCTCCAGTTCATGAATGTAATGTAGGCATGTATTCCGAATATAGTCATACGTGCTTATGGAAAAGAACTTGCATGACATCTTTTGTCCTACCCTCCCGTGGCAGCGGGGTCCTATTGGAAACTAAGGGATATTAAGGCCTCCTTTTAATAGAGAACCGGAACTAAGCATTAGCACATAGTGAATACATGAACTCCTCAAACTATGGTCATCACCGAGAAGTATCCCGATTATTGTCACTTTGGGTTGTCGGATCATAACACATAATAGGTGACTATAGACTTGCAAGATAGGATCAAGAACTCACATATATTCATGAAAACATAATAGGTTCAGATCTGAAATCATGGCACTCGGCCCTACTAACAAGCATTAAGCATAGCAAAGTCATAGCAACATCAATCTCGTAACATAGTGGATACTAGGATCAAACCCTAACAAAACTAACTCAATTACATGATAAATCTCATCCAACCCATCACCGCCCGTAAAGCCTACGATGGAATTACTCACGCATGGCGGTGAGCATCATGAAATTGGTGATAGAGGATGGTTGATGATGACGACGGCGACGAATCCCCTCTCCGGAGCCCCGAAGCGGACTCCAGATCAGCCTCCCGAGAGAGATTAGGGCTTACGGGCGGCTCAGATCGTAAAACGCGATGAAATTTATCTCTGATTATTTTCTCCCGAAAGCCAATATATGGAGTTGGAGTTGGCGCCGGAGGGGCTCAGGGGCCCACGAGGTAGGGCGCGCCTAGGGGGCGCCCCACCTCGTGGGATGTGGTGTGGCCCCTGGTCTTCATCTTTGGCGAGGATTTTTATTATTTTTATAAGACATCCGTGGAGTTTCAGGTCATTCCGAGAACTTTTGTTTTCTCGGACATAAAACAACATCATGGGAAATTCTGCCGAAACAGCGTCGGTCCGGTTAGTTCCATTCAAATCATACAAGTTAGAGTCCAAAACAAGGGCAAAAGTGTTTGGAAAAGTAGATACGACGGAGACGATCAACTCCCCAAGCTTAAACCCTTGCTTGTCCTCAAGCCATTCAGTTGACAAACTGAAGAGAAAAAGAAAACTTTTACAAACTCGTTTGCTCTTGTTGTTGTACTTATGTCAAGCCAGATTCAAGTTTTCAAAGAAGATCATAACTAACCACATATGCAATAATTCTCAGGTCTCATGTTTACTCATATCAATAGCATAATCAGCTAGCAAGTCATAATAATATATCTCGGATGACAACACTTTCTCAAAACAATCATAATATGATATAACAAGATGGTATCTCGCTAGCCCTTTCTGAGACCGCAAAACATAAATGCAGAGCACCTTCAAAGATCAAGGACTGACTAGACATTGTAATTCATGGTAAAAGAGATCCAATCATAGTCATACCCGATATAAATTAACAATAATGAATGCAAATGACAGTTGTGCTCTCCAGCTAGTGCTTTTTAATAAGAGGGTGATGACTCAACATAAAAGTAAATAGATAGGCCCTTCGCAGAGGGAAGCAGGGATTTGTAGAGGTGCCAGAGCTCGATTTTGAAATAGATATTAATTATATTTTGAGCGGCATACTTTCATTGTCAACATAACAACTAAGAGATGACGATATCTTCCATGCTAAAAAAATTATAGGCGGTTCCCAAACAGAATGGTAAAGTTTATACTCCCTCCTCCACAAGCATCAATCCATGGCTCGCTTCAAACAACGAAAGTGCCTTCAACATTCAACGGGTCCTGTGGGGAGTTTTGTTTGCAATTATTTTGATTTAGTTTGCATAAAGCATGGGACTGGGTATCCCGTGACCAGCCATTTTCTCAGGATCGAGGAGCGGAGTCCACCTCTTGAGAATAACCCGCCTAACACGGAAGATAAGGGCAGCACTAGTTGATATATGAGCTATTAGAGCATGCAAAACAGAATGTTCATTTGAAGGTTTAGAGCTTGGCACATACAAATTTACTTGGAACGGCAGGTAGATACCGCATATAGGAAGGTATAGTGGACTCATATGGAATAACTTTGGGGTTTAAGGGATTGGATGCACAAGAAGTATTCCCGCTTAGTACAAGTGAAGGCTAGCAAAAGACTGGGAAGCGACCAACTAGAGAGCGACAACAGTCATGAACATGCATTAGAATTAATAAACATTGAATACAAGCATGAGTAGGATATAATCCACCATGAACATAAATATCGTGAAGGCTATGTTGATTTGTTTCAACTACATGCGTGAACATTTGTCAAGTCAAGTCACTTAAATCATTCAAAGGAGGATACCAACCCATCATACCACATCACAACCATTCTAATAGCATGTTGGCACGCAAGGTAAACCATTATGACTCATAGCTAATCAAGCATGGCACAAGCAAACGTGATCTCTAATTGTCATTGCAAGCATGCTTATTCATAATAAGCTGAATCAGGAACGATGGGCTCATCATATTTACAAAAACAAAAGAGGTCGAGTTCATACCAGCTTTTCCATCTCAATCACCCATCATATATGTCATCATAATTGCCTTTTACTTGCACGATCGAATGTGAATAATAATAAGAGTGCACGGCATTGGACTAAGCTGGAATCATGAGCATTCAATAAACAGGAGAAGACAAGGCAATATGGGCTCTTGGTTAAATCAACAATGATGCATATAAGAGCCACTTCAACAATTAAATCATGGTCTTCTCATCGAATTTCAAAGAAAAGAGAAGGAAATAAAATTATTTACACGGAAAACTCCTAACAAGCAAAAAGAAGAACGGAAATATTTTTGGGTTTTATTTTTAATTATTACTACTACAGCAGGAAAATAAACTACTACTAATTTTTTGGTTTTTCTAAGGTTATTAAACACACAAGAAGAAAGCAGGAAAAAGGAAAATAAACTAGCATGGATATTACAGTGAAAGAGTATGAGCACCAACATCTAGCAATGAGTGTGTGTGAACATGAATGTAATGTCGATGAGAAATACGTACTCCCACAAGCTTAGGCTTTTGGCCTAAGTTGGTCTATTGCCAGGGATAGCCTGGCGGATACCCGTAGTTGTAGCTGGGGTCGTACTGCGATGAAGAATAGTTGGGATCATAATGTGATGAAGAGGACTCTGACTGCCACTGGCTGGCAACCTCCTCTGGATCCCAAGAATAAACAGATAGTCGTGGGGGCTCATCTTGTGGCTCCGGTTCCGGGGCTGGTGCAGGATTCCGATAGGCTTGAACAGCCGCCCACGGAACAATTGAAGGACCTGTAGACAAGTTAAACAAAGAGGAAGCAGGCAAAGTAATAGTCTCAGGGTGATGTTTATCAAAGTACAATTTATATTTGAGCTCCCCTTCGTGACTCTTAACAAGAAAATCATGCGCTAGCATACTCTTATAATCTAAATAAGCACGGGGCAATGATGTTTCTTCTTTCTCCTCATGCCTAATAGGTATTTCAAAATATTCAGCTAGGCGTGAAGCATAAATGCCTCCAAAGATGGGCCCCTTAGTACGGTTCAGACTTAACCGTCTAGCAACAATTCCACCCATACTAACAGAGTTATTATGTATAAACCATGGAACAAAATGATAATATCAGAATGCTAAGGTTTCACAGCCTCGCGACCAATCAAGCAACGACTAGCAAATAAGGCAAAGTAGCGTAGAACAGGAAATGTATGCTAGTAATTCTTGCATCAGAAACCTTCCTGGTTTCTCCCACAGTGATAGTGTTAATAAAAGCTTCTACTTCATTACGGTGTGGTTCATCTAAGGTGCCCTCAAAGGGTATTTTGCAAACCTCGCAAAATTCAGCTAATGTCATCTCCTTAACAACGCCATATAAATGGAACTCTCACTGTTGGAGGTGATTTCTTAGGGAAAAGTAGAAGTTCTGCAAAAGTATTTGTGAGTAAGAGATACCGATGACGTTGGTCGCGGAGGAAGTCGGTGAGGCATGTTCTCAATTAATAGATAGAAATCCTCATAAATCCCGGCTCTCCTCAAGAAGTCATCGGAAGGCCATTCACACGGCCGGACCTCCGCGGTGCGAGGCAAATTAAATTTGGGCTTCTGCTCTTCTTCCTTTTGTTTTTCCCTCGAGCTTCGGCTCGACGAGCCCCTCAAAAGTCTCTTCATTATTTCTGAAATAATCTGAAATTTTTAGTAACTTCAAACAAAAGTGAACCAACTTCAATAAAACTGATAGCAACTACTCATACAAGTGCCTAGAGCATATATCAAGCATTAGAACTACTTGGAACCATATAAATTTGACATGCAAGCTCAAGAACATGGTCACCTATGCAGCACAAATTTGCAATGAATAAAGCACTAGAACAAAAACTAATTGGACCAATGGAGGAGTCACATACCAAGGAACAATCTCCCCAAGCAGTTTTGCGAGAGGTGCTTTGAGCAAGGAGATCGAAAATCACAGCAAAAGGGGCTGGAACACGAGCTTGAGTTGGTTTTTCGGGTTTGTGTGAGACAGAGGAAGAAGATGGGTGCAGGGATAAGTGGAGGAGGGCCACCGTGGGCCCATGAGGCAGGGGGCGCGCCCAGGGGTAGGGCGCGCCCTCCACCCTCGTGGCAAGGTGGCAGCTCCCCCCGCGGTAATTTTTGCACTAAAAATCCTCAAATATTCCGAAAAAATCGTATTAAATTGGCATGGCATTCTGAGGACTTATATTTTCGGGATATTTTTATATTGCAGGATAAATCAGAAGCGCATGTAAAAAATACTATTTTACTTTATTTCTACTAAGTAATGTAAAATATAAAGAGGGTACAGAAGGTTGTGCTTCTAGTTTCATCCATCTCATGCTCATCAAAAGAATCCACTAACAAGGTTGATCAAGTCTTGTTAACAAACTCATTCCGATAATCATGGAACCGGAGAAATTTGAATAACACTATGTTACCTCAACGGGATATGGACATCCCCAATAATAAGTATATCATATTTCTTCTTGACAAGAGGAGAGGAAATTCAAAACCTCCAAATATAATCGATGGAATTTTTCCAATAGAGTTGATACTATGAACTTGAGGTTGTTTCTCGGAAAGTGTACCGTATGCTCATTACCATTAACATGAAAAGTGACATTGCCTTTGTTGCAATCAATAACATCCCCTGCAGTATTAAGGAAAGGTCTTCCAAGAATAATAGACATACTATCGCCCTCGGAATATCAAGAATTACAAAGTCCGTTAAAATAGTAACGTTTACAACCACAACAAAGCATCCTCACAAATACCGCAGGTATAGCAGTTGATTTATCAGCCATTTGCAAAGATATTTCAGTAGGTGTCAACTTATTCAAGTCAAGTCTACGATATAAAAGAGAGGCATAACACTAACACCGGCTCCAAGATCACATAAAGCAGTTTTAACATAATTTCTCTTAATGGAGCATGGTATAGTAGGTACTCCTGGATCTCCAAGTTTCTTTGGTATTCCACCTTAAAAGTATAATTAGCAAGCATGGTGGAAATTTCAGCTTCGGTATCTTTCTTTTATTTGTAACAATATCTTTCATATATTTAGCATAAGGATTCATTTTGAGCATATCACCAATCGTGATACGCAAAAAGATAGGTCTAATCATTTTAGCAAAGCGCCAAAATCCTCATCATCCTTTTTCTTGGATGGTTTGGAGGAAAAGGCATGGGTTTCTAAACCCATGGTTCTCTTTCTTTACCATGTTTCCTAGCAACGAGTCTCTTTTATCATAACGTTGATTCTTTGATTGTGGGTTATCAAGATCAACAAAGAGGTTCAACTTCTACATCATTATCATTACTAGGTTGAGCATCATCATGAACATTATCATTAACATTTTCACTAGGTTCATGTTCATTACCAGATTGTGTTTCAAAGATCGATATAGAGATATCATTTGGATTATCGGTGGTTCAGAACAGGTTCACTAGAAGTTTGCACAGTTCTATCATTTTTCTTTTCTTCCTTTTAGAAGAACTAGGCATATCAATATTATTTCTCTGAGAATCTTGCTCGATTCTCTTAGGGTGGCCTTCAGATACAAAGGTTCCTGAGTCATTCTACCAGTTCTAGTAGCCACTCTAACAGCATAATCATTTTTCTTACTATTCATTTCGTCAAGCACTTCTTTCTGAGCTTTAAGTACTTGTTCTACTTGAGTGGTAACCATAGAAGCATGTTTGCTAACAATTTTAAGTTCACCTCTAATATTTGCCATATAATCACTCAAGCGTTTAATCATAAAGGTATTCTGTTTCAATTGTCTACCAAAATAAGCATTAAAGTTTTCTTGTTTAACAATAAAATTATCAAACTCATCGAAGCATTGCCTAGCAGACTTGTAATGAGGAATATCACCTTCATCAAATCTATAGAGAGAATTTACCTTTACTACCTGTGTCGGGATATCGATATCAGGAGGTTCTTTAATAAATAATGGATCAAGATCATATGTTTCTTCAACTGGCGGTATATTAAGACCATGTATTTCTACAATAGGAGGTAAATTCTTAACATCTTCAGCTTTAATACCTTTTTCTTTCATAGATTTCTTTGCCTCTTGCATATCTTCGGGACTGAGAAATAGAACACCTCTCTTCTTCGGAGTTGGTTTAGGAATAGGCTCAGTAATTGGCTCAGGAGCTGGCTCGGGAGTTGGCTCAGGAGGTGCCCAATTATTTTCATTTGTCAACATATTATTCAATAAGATTTCAGCTTCATGGTGTTCTTTCCTGAAAAGAGAACCAGCACAACTATCCGTAATCTCCGAAGCATCGGTTAGTCCATTATAAAAGATATCAAGTATTTCAGGTTTCTTAAGAGGATGATCAGCAAAGCATTATATCTTGAGAAGCCTCCCCAAGCTTGTGGGAGACTCTCTTCTTCAATTTGCACAAAATTATATATATCCCTCAAAGCAGCTTGTTTCTTATGAGCAAGGAAATATTTAGCAGAGAAATAATAAATCATATCCTGGGGACTACGCACACAACCAGGATCAAGAGAATTACACCATATCTTAGCATCACCCTTTAATGAGAACGGAAATATTTTGAGTATATAAAAGTAGCGCGATCTCTCATCATTAGTAAACAGGGCAGCTATATCGTTTAACTTAGTAAGATGTGCCACAACAGTTTCAGATTCATAGCCATAAAAAGGATCAGATTCAACCAGAGTAATTATATCAGGTTCAACAGAGAATTCATAATAATCCTTATCAGGAACACAGATAGGTGAAGTAGCAAAAGCAGGGACGGGTCTCATCCTATCTCTAAGAGATTCTTTACTCCATTTAAATAGCAGCCTCTTAAGTTCATATCTATCCTTACAAGCAAAAATAGTTGCAGAAGATTCAGCATCAAAAAGATAACCCTCAGGAATAGCAGGCATATTTTCATCATCACTTTCATCATTGTATTCAGTTTCAATAGTTTCTCTTTCTCTAGACCTAGAAATTTGTTCATCTAGAAATTCACCAAGGGGCACAGTAGTATCGAGCATAGAAGTAGTTTCATCATAAGTATCATGCATAGCGTAGTGGCATCATCAATAACATGTGACATATCGAACTAATAGCGTAAGCAGGTTTAGGTGTAGCTAGCTTACTCATAACAAAAGGTGAATCAAGTGCGAGCTAGATGGCAGTTCCTTACCTCCCTCGTAGTTGAGGGATAAATTGTTGTCTTAGCGTCTTTCAAGTTCTTCATAGTGTCCAGCAGATATAAATCCCAAGTGACTCAAAGAATAGAGCTATGCTCACCCGCAACGCGCCTAAAAGGTCTTGATAACCCACAAGTATAGGGGATCGCAATAGTTTTCGAGGGTAGAGTATTCAACCCAAATTTATTGATTCGACACAAGGGAGCCAAAGAATATTCTCAAGTATTAGCAGCTGAGTTGTCAATTCAACCACACCGAAACTTAGTATCTGCAGCAAAGTGTTTAGTAGCAAAGTAATATGATAGTGGTGGTAACGGTAACAAAAGTAAAGACAAGCAAAATTAATGTTTTGGTATTTTGTAGTGATTGTAACAAGAGCAATGGAAAAGTAAATAAGCGAAAACAGTATATGGAAAGCTCAGAGGCACCGGATCGTGATGGATAATTATGTCGGATGTGGTTCGTCATGTAACAGTCATAACATAGAGTGACACAAAACTAGCTCCAGTTCATCAATGTAATGTAGGCATGTATTCCGAATATAGTCATACATGCATATGGAAAAGAACTTGCATGACATCTTTTGTCCTACCCTCCCGTGGCAGCGGGGTCCTATTGGAAACTAAGGGATATTAAGGCCTCCTTTTAATAGAGAACCGGAACTAAGCATTAGCACATAGTGAATACATGAACTCCTCAAACTATGGTCATCACCGAGAAGTATCCCGATTATTGTCACTTCGGGGTTGTCGGATCATAACACATAATAGGTGACTATAGACTTGCAAGATAGGATCAAGAACTCACATATATTCATGAAAACATAATAGGTTCAGATCTGAAATCATGGCACTCGGGCCCTAGTGACAAGCATTAAGCATAGCAAAGTCATAGCAACATCAATCTCGTAACATAGTGGATACTAGGATCAAACCCTAACAAAACTAACTCGATTACATGATAAATCTCATCCAACCCATCACCGTCCAGCAAGCCTACGATGGAATTACTCACGCATGGCGGTGAGCATCAAAAATTGGTGATGGAGGATGGTTGATGATGACACGGCGCACGAATCCCCTCTCCGGAGCCCCGAACGGACTCGAGATCAGCCCTCCGAGAGATTAGGGCTTGGCGGCGTCTCCATCGTAAAACGCGATGAAACTTTCTCTTTGATTTTTTCTCCCGAAAGCCAATATATGGAGTTGGAGTTGGCGCCGAGGGGGCTCCAGGGGCCCACGAGGTGGGGGCACACCTTGGGGGCGCCCCCACCTCGTGGGATGTGGTGTGGGCCCCTGGTCTTCATCTTTGGCGAGGATTTTTATTATTTTTATAAGACATCCCGTGGAGTTTCAGTCATTCCGAGAACTTTTGTTTTCTGCGCATAAAACAACATCATGGCAATTCGCTAAAAATAGCGCCAAATCCGGGTTAGTTCCATTCAAATCATACAAGTTAGAGTCCAAAACAAGGGCAAAAGTGTTTGGAAAAGTAGATACGACGGAGACGATCATGCGCCTACTACAGGTTGACGCAGATACTTTCATAAAAAAAGGCCGACGACATGCAACGCCTCGTCAACTTAGTGAACACACAAGAGCAAAGGATCGTTGGATGTCCATCCAACGGTCGCCGGTTTCTTCAATCTCTGCTCTTCATGCTCCAAATGGCCAAACAAGCGCCGCGAGACTGCTCGCCTCTCCTCCTCCGTGTTCGCCATGTCAGTCGCAGACAGCCTCACGGCCCCACCGCATCTCTATCGCCGCCTA